>CM077085.1:37248856-38448856 GCA_039513925.1 Platanthera zijinensis
TTTCACGTTGCTGAGATTGAAAATCCGAAGGCTATTACTGCACTACAATCTGTTCCATCTCCGTAAAATACATCAAGAACATCAACGACATCGAGGAAATGGAGTCCCCGTATATGTAGTTGTCGTCTTCACTCAATGCTGCAATCTTTCTTTTCGGACGTTCCAAATAAAGAATCATCATATAGATATCCTTTTGTTGAGTTCCCTTGATAGCTGCAACCTGTAACAAAAAACCAATCCTCCCCCATTTAGATTTGGCTGATTACCCGAAAGACCACAAGACTCAGAACAAACGACCGAAATATAGTCCCTTATGTTGTGGCATTTCTTTGGACCTACTTTTTTTCCGTTTTAACTTCTTTTTTGGGGGGTCATTGGTCTCATTCGATAACTGCTCAATCTTCAAAACATGTTCAAATAGCGATGGATCACGTTTTGTCGATTTAAAATCGCTTGTAAACTTCTTGTAGCTTCCTTTAGGTCGACCCTTCGTTCTGGTTGGTAAAGAAGGCGCTAATGTTTGAGTTGAGCTGGGATCCATAAGCTCGCGAAGTTTTCTTTTTATCTCTTGTTTTTGAAGATCAGAGGTGTTATTATATCTCCTTAGTATACCTTCAATTTCCACATCGATTTTACTGTCTGCTTCATTTTCTTCTTTAATGTCTTGTTCTTCTTTAATTTCACGCAAAGTAAGTTGCTTCCAGTGGTCGTGAATCATCCATAACGGAAAAGTATTATTATTTCTTTATGTACGACAACAAATCGTGTGCACAAGGAAGTCCCAAAGTATATTTTTATTTTATGTGTGCACCCCTCAAATGAACCATGACCGTGCCCTTGCCCTGAATTCCTTCCTTTTGATGTACTCCAAAGCTGTGATAGAAATATACCCAAGTAGATCAGAATACAAAGATGAACTAAACACCCTGTTTGTCTGAATAGTGCTTTGTCCAAAAGACCGCTTAATTTCTGTGTGTTGTAAGTTAATCATCTGATCAAAAGTTTGCCAAATAGTAGCAAGGTTTCCAATTGACACCTCCAAAAATTTCTTAAGCTGGCTATGACTACCTTCCACCCGATTAGTTGTAGAGTTACCCAAATGTAAATGCATGTCAACCCAAGCAGCAACAAAATATTCTTTATACGGAGTTATCCAAGTAGTGACGACATATGAATAAACTTGTGGATATGCAATCTCATACTCGGTTTTCATTTCAAGAAAGGTTTGATAAAAATCAGATTCTCTTGGAGAATCCACTAATTGTTGTCATTTACCATTGAATTTTTCCCATTCCTTTCCATTTTTGAATTCCTTCTTGCAATGCGCCAAAATATTCCTACTTATATGAAATTTACACAAAATATTTTTGGCGCCTGGAAAAAAACTGCAATTGCATTCATTAATGCTATCTCTCTATCAGTTACCAAGACACATGGTAATTTCTTTTGGTCTAAAATAGTTCTAAAACATTCAAGAGCCCATGCATAACTTGTTTCCACTTCATTTGACATGAACACAAAAGCCGCATAAAATGAACGATTTGTTGAAGTAACACCAACTATGCATAACAATGGTAGTTTGTATCTGTTTGTCTTGTATGTGCAATCTAATAAAAACACACAAGAAAACATTTTACATAACTGAATTGATACCGGATGAGCGAAAAATAAACTTTCCAACTGATTAGTCTCAGCATTGACTTTGTTGAAGCTAACATAGCCACCATTAGTGATACATTTGTATAGAAATTGTATTTGAGTCCCCCCATCCAATTCTGCTCTTTGCATCTTTGCTCTTTTATTATAAATAGTTCTCATTACAGTGGTGTTTGAAGGATCTCTCTTCTTCAAAGTCGATAGGATCTTTCTAGGTTTTACCCCGGCTACAACATTTCCTCTACAATATTTTCCTCATTTTCATTAAGCTTACCGGCATAGGAATGAGCTTCTAGATGAACCATTTCATGGTTGTGCACTCCACACTTCACCTCAAGAGTCCACTCATTTATGTGTGCATTTTTTTGACCTTTTAGTGAAAACGGACAACCACACCTCTTTGTGCTACTTCTTCGCATATTTTTTCTAACCCATTCTTTACCTCGCTGTTTCTCACGATAAAAACCAGCTCTATCACAACCCAATAGAACCCTCGGTTTAGGCCGGCTTGTAAGATTATCGGCACTTTGAATAGTCACAACAAATCTCAATCCCTTTGCAACTTTTTGGGTCCATGATATTAACTCCTCCTTTGATTCAAAACACAAATTCGTGACAAAGTGTACTCCAACATCAACTTGTGTTGTTTGCGACGATTCAGTGCATGTCAACAACTTAATATTTTCCAAACTCATTTTAACAAACTGTAAAGGATGCTAACCAAACTCTGTTTTTTTGCACCTAATATAACAACACAATAAGAAATGTCATGAATCAAACTAACTTCAATTCTAACTCATTTAAACATTCACAATTGGCAGGGCGACTGAATACCTCAAACAAATGCATGAATCGGTCCAATTTGAAAGCGATGAGTGAGAAGGAACACCGTTGAACTACATTCAAAATGAAACATCATTTAGATTAAACTATAACTTGATGCAGGCTACCCCTACGCGAAGCTAAAATAGAAAATAACAAAGGGAAAGCCTAAGGGGAATTTGAGCGAACACCTGACGAGCATCTAAAACAACCTAGGAGGCTTTTTTACGAACACGTGGTGCGCGTGCAAAGTTGGAAATTTCGGCAGAGGTTCGTTTGTAAATGCGTGTTCTCACAAAGGGGGAATTCCACCCGAACCTGCACGAACATACACATATAACAATCTCATAACCCTAACCATTCATCTAGCATCGCATCACAAGCATTTCCATCCACAAAGAGGGCGTTCCGGACTAAAACTTCGATTCGGAAAATAGTCCAAACTACAACCCTCAAAACAAAATCATACGAGGATATACCAAATCCACTTGATCCGTTCGAAACCAAAGGCTACACAAACCCCGTTTGCAAACGACCAAGGGGACCTACCCTTACGGAAATCTTCGCGAAATCGGATAATAAAAGCAATCAAATTCAGATTTTCTATAATACACTTGAATCAATAGTTAAGATGAAATTTTGAAACCAATCTCCACAACTTCAAATCTCCACAATAATGCAAATAATAACATATTTGAAGTTGTGGGTAGAGGCAACAAAGAAAGGAGGTGTGCCCAAGTACCTTGAATCCAACTGGACGACCACTAGATGACGTTGAATAATGCCCTAGGCTCGCCGACGGACGCTGGAGAGGGCCGATTTGCTGGACTGGAGGAGACCTTCCAGGCGGCCCTAAACCCTAAGCGGAAACAGGAGAGGTGCAGGGAAAGGGGCGGGACTCAGTTGCCAGGCGGGACTGGGGTACGGCGGCGGGACTCAGGTGCGGCGGTGTGGGGAGACCGGATCGGGCGCCGGGGGAGGTGGGGAAGGGCGGGAGCGGCGGTGCGGGGAAAGTTGGTGCAGGGAGCGGCTAGATCTGGCGCAGGGGAAGCGGGGAAGGGGCAGAATCGGGCGCCAGGCGGAGCGGCGGGGAAGTGGCGGGAGCGGCGGTGCGCGGAGCGGCGGTGCAAGGAGTGGTCGGATCGGCGCGGAAGCGAGGAAGGGGCGGTATCGGGTGCAGGCGGAACGGGAAGGGGCGGGATCGGTCGTGCGGGATGAGGGGGAATGGTTTGCCCTGAGCCATTTTATTAGGGTTCATGTAATACTTTTTAACTTAATTTTTTGGTTTGCACCTAGCCAATTTCGGTTTGCCCATATCAATCGCCAAAAAGAATGGAGGAACCTCCTTTAATCTGAATTTGACAGTGTATAAGCTAGGGTTAGTTTTCACCACAAAAATGTAGATTTATTGTGATGATATCTTCTAAGAAAAGGAGTAGAGAGAAGGAGAAGAAGAAAGTAAAGAAAGAAAAAACATAAAAGAAACATAGCTTCCAGAAATCGAACCTCAAATCTAATGTTTCCTTACCTCTGGACCTGCGTCCGCCCATGCGAGCTCGGAAGTGAGGCGGACGACGGATAGTACGGGATCATCCTCCGACGTGGGAACTATCGTCGTCATGGATGAGAGGGATGAGAGGGATGAGAGGAGAGAAAAAAATGGAGAGATCGAACGGCTTAAGCCTGAAGATAGGAAAACCCTAAAACTGCGAAGTCGACGGCGGAGATCGATGGATGGTCGAGGGCGCCTCCGGTAAAGCTGAAACGGCGGAGAACGATAGGAGAAGGACTATCGAGGGCTCCTCCGGCGGAACTGGAATGGAGAAGATCGGAAACAGTGGCGTTCGCGAATGATTTTCCTCGGGCGAGACGGGCGAGACGGGCGAGAACGTGCTTTCCTCAATTCAGGGGGCTTCTCCCACTGCCGTCCTTCGAATTTGTTTGGGGGGGCGTTTTTAAAATCACCGGCACATTGTTCTAAAAATCAGTAGGCCGGCCAGGCCCAGGCCGGGCCTGGGTCTGGCCCGACTAAAAATAAATTAAAAAATATTTTTAAAATAAAATTATTATTTTTTTATAAATCATTTAGGCCGCTTAGCTCGTCTTCAACCTCGGACGAGCTATCTTCGATCGATGCGACGTGTAACGTGTTGTCTCCTCTTCATAGCATTCAGGTAGTCCTTATAACATATGCAAATTTCCAAATACTCGTCGCTCAGGCGGCTCCTTCGCTCGTTCAGAATCCCGCCACTTAAAGAAAACGCGGACTCAGAAGCAACTGTACTTGCTTGGATTGTTAGTAAATCTCTGGTCATGAAGATCATAACATGATACGTATTAACTTTATTTTTCCACTATTCTAAAATATCAAAATTTTCTATTTCATTTGTACTCATAAAATCTTGAAATTGTGTTTTCGTATATAATCCTAATTCATTTAAAGTACTTGACGTTTTTTGTTTTTTGCGGGCAGTTAATTCTAAAATTTTATTTTTAAAATTATCTTTTGTTTTAGGTTGTGTGCTTTCTTTTCTAGGTCGTGATCCATATAGTTGATCGTAATAATTATAAAATTCAGTAAAATCTTTATTAAATTTTGAAACGCTTACATTATCATAATACTTAGATGTTTGATTTAAATTTAAATTATTATTTATTTCTTCTATTAGATTTTCTACGCTATCTACACCTATTAAAAGATTTAAAGTCACAGCACATGAAAACATAACAGACATTTCTCTATAATATTTTAAAAAAAATTCTTCCATTATTTTAATTAACGGACGCCAACTTTCATATTTTTTATAAACACTCAATTTTTCTGCAATTAATACAAAATTTTTGATAACTAGTGGACTCGTCGGATAATAAACGCCGGATAAAATAGTTGTTGATTTATAAAAAAAATTCTAGCAAATCCATGTAATTTTCAATCACATCCCAATCAGAATCTTGAAGATCATGCATTTCAGATATACTATAAAATTCTATTAGTTGTGTTTTTGACGCACGACTCGTTTTAACATTTTATAGGTTGAATTCCATCTTATAAGCATATCAAATTCATATTTTAAACATTTATGACCTTGTGCAGTTACAAATTTTTTAAAATCTTGCTTTCGTTTTTTAGAACTGTAAATGTATTTTAACATAATACGAATTTTATTAATATAAGGTTACATATATGCTAAACAATCATGAACAACTAGATTTAAAACATGACATACACAACGAGTATAAAAAAAATTCCATTTAATATTGGTTTCAAATCTAGTTTTAAATACTCGATTGCTACCGTATTATTCGTAGCATTATCAAAAGAAATACTAATAATTTTATCTTTAATTTTAAATTCACGGATACATTTACTAATTACGTGATAAATAGCTTGACATGTATGTGGATATTCAAAACATTCAAAACAAATAATACGTTTATGTAACTCCCACGAATCAGAATCGATCTAATGACACGTAATACACATATACGATAATCCTGCTTTAATATTGCTAGTCCAGACATCACTCGTTTGACTAACTCTACCGTCGAAAGTTTCAAAATAATTAATTAAATATTGTTTTGATTGTAAATAAGCTTTATAGGCATCACGCTTAAGTGTAGATCTACTTATCTGCTGATATTTTGGCTGAAGTCTTGCATGTATGTAGTATGTCTCGTCCTCATTGTCGTAGTGTCCGAACGGTAATCCACGTTTGATGACGTTCTCCATTTGCCGCTCTCATTGATGCATTTGATTGTACGTCCAAATTTGCCCGTCTGCCGCAATTTGTGCTTGACTTGTCTCTGGGGCTTGTTTAGCCATACACGATTTGATATGTCGTGCGAGCGTTGAATTTCCGATAACAGTTAAAAGTTTAGAGCAGTGTTTGCACTTCGCCTTAAATTTTGCGCCCACACGCACTTTTTCAAAGTGCTCCCAGACTGGAGCCACGCTTGTGCTCCACAATTTCATGCGCGACGGATGTCGACGACACTGGCATCGAAGAGGAAGACGTCATCGAAGAGGACGAAGTGTTTGGGAAATAAGAGAGAGAGAGTAAGTGAGAGAGAGAGAGTAAGAGAGTATGAGAGAGAGAGAGAGTATAAGAGAGAGAAGCTAGTAGAGAAGAGGATGAGGATTGAGGGGGAGGGGTTACATATAGATTATATATATTATATAAATTATAAATTATTAAATTTATATAATTTAAAATATTAAATATCTTATTATTATATTCAAAAAATAATAATATATTAATATATATATTATAAAAGTAATAAAAAAAGGCAGCCTTTAAAGGCTGCCTAGGCTGCCGTTTTCCTGGCACCTTGCCAGGAAATGACATTTCATGGCAAGGTGCCAGGAAACTTAATAATAAGAGCCGTCTAAAGGCTCTTATTAAAGAGCTGTTAAGGGCTCTTAATAGCTCTTTAAAAAGAGCCGTTAAGGGCTCTTAACGGCTCTTTTAAAAAGAGCCGTTAAGGGCTCTTAACGGCTCTTTAAAAAGAGCCGTTATAGAGCCCTTAACGGCTCTTTTTAAAGAGCTGTTAGGGGCTTTAAGCCTGGGCCAGGCTTTTCAAGCTGGACCAGGCTTTGCCCGGCCTGGTCCCAGGCCAGGCTAAAGCCCGGGCTTTGCCCGGCCCGGGCACCAGGCCGGGCTACTTGTTAAATTCCGGGCATGGTTGGGCCTTAAAAGCCCGGCCTGGGCCTGGATCGGGCCTGAGCTTTTCAGGCTTTTTCCAGGATGGGTCGAAAAGCCCAGTCTTTATGCCCACTCTAATCTGGAGTAAACAAATAATTTTTTCCCGCGCTATCCACTTCCAGAGGAAGGAGCGCGGGTCAAGACCGTCCGATGGAGCTTTAAAAAACAGGTCTTGCGTGTTTTTTTTTATTATTATTGTAAATCACAAACGTTGGATTGAAGGTTGAACGGTTTGAATCTCACCCGCTCCCAGAGGAGAGAACGTTATCCGTATATAACAATTACTAGCAGCAAACATAGCACTGCCATTAAAAATAGGGCGCTGCTATCTGCACCGCAGTTTTGGTGAGTCGCACCGCACTTTCTCCTAATTTTTCGCGTCTTTTAGAAATGCGTCTTGTACATGCATTTTTATGAAAAGTGTTCAACACGAAATTTGTAGATGTCGAGATCTACAACTTTCGTGTGAACACTTTTCATAAAAATGCATGTACAAGCAATACTTTGGAAATACGCTCAGGTTTCGCGCCTTTTGGAAATACGCCGTGTACATGCATTTTTAGGAAAAGTGTTCAACACAAAAGTTGTAGATCTCGTCGAGATCTACAACTTTTGTGTTGAACACTTTTCCTAAAAATGCATGTACACGACGTATTTCCAAAAGACGTGAAAATTAGGAGAAAGTGCGGTGCGACTAGCCAAAATTACGGTGCGGATAGCAGCGCCCCTAAAACCATATTGATGGGTCCCTTGAAATTTCTGGATCTCCACAAGAATTCAAACTAAGAGCGCGTGTGAAAAGTGGATCTGATCGGACGAGACGCACGCGCAGAGTCACGCTCCACAAGCCCCAAAAGCACCCGAGAAGAGGGTCAAACCCACGCACGCACGCAGGCAGCGCCCCGCGGGCGCACGGCCATACCACGCCGACGCGTGCGGTCGCGCCCCCACATAGCTGCACCATGCCCGCTCTCAGCCTCCACGCGCACGCCGCCGACCCCAGCCGCCGCCGTCCCGCCTTCGGGCACCCTATCCAAGCCGCCTGAACCGCCCGTGGTCACTTTCATCATTTGTTAAATTTGGTGATCCGGGTGATCGAAATGGAGCAACATCATTCGCCAGCATAAATTCCGCTAGCCTATACTCGTCGAATTCATCGAGTATACTAGCTGATACTCGTCGAATTTGTCGAGTATGACTTCAACATAGGCGTTGAGTGACTAGCTAGTTTGAGCTGAATTTCTCTAAGTCAATTTCGTCGTATATTAATACTGTTCGACGAGTATACTAGTTATACTCGACAATACTCGACGAATATGACTTAGGTTATTTTTCTGACAGATTTTCAAATTGGGGCTCGGGTTGGACGACGGCTATGCACAGTAATTTTTGCAAATCTCATTTTGGAATTTCTTTTATAACGTTACTACTAAGGATGTTTATAAATACTTAGGGTGGATTTTTTATCAACCTTAATCTTGATCAAACCTTCCAAGAAAGATCACGTACACATTGTTCTCGTCGGCTCCCAAGCCCTAATCGCAAAATTCCAATCGGCCGACGACATCAAGTGCACGATTCGATCTTCCTCTTCCGATTCGATTGGATCGTTGTTTTCTGAAGATCTCCACTCCTTCAGATCTAGTCAGATCGAGATTCAAGATCTAATTCTTCAAGCTTCCAGATTTTCCGTGTTCTCCAAGGTTTTTCAAGATCAACTTTTTTTGAAGAACGACGGATAGAAGACTTCAGATATTGTCAAGATTGTGTAATATTGTTGTGTAATATTCTTTGACATTTGTAGGAGATTTTATCTCCAAGTTGTAGATCCGTTTGTGGATCGAGTCATAGATCCGGTTGTGGATCGAGTTGTAGGAGAGGTTGTTCTCCGAGTGATAGGAGCGTCGTCTCCGAGTTGTAGGAGTTGAGGCTCCGAGGTGTAAGATTTGTTGAAATCTGAGAAAGGTGAAGTAGCTGAATCTAGCCCTTTATGGTAGATAGGCGAAGCAGGATAGTGGATGTACCCAACACGGAGAACCACTATACATCTCTGTGTTCTGTGTGTTTGCATATTTTTAAGTAATGTTTATTCCGCAAAAAGACACATATATCACCTATTCACCCCCCTTCTAGGTGATTTAGGCAGACGCTAGATACTTTCACAGTGGATACGGCATTTGCTTGCTCTGATATATATATGTTATTATACATATTTTTGTTACATTCTGTTATTGCTTCCGTATTTCTGTGATATGATGTGTATGTTGTGATTCAAGCCAGACAAGACGGCCAATTAGTTCTTAGTATAAAGTGTTGTTGTCTTTTGGAAAGCACTGAGTGAACGTCTTGGGCAGTAAGGTCCGTCTCTGACCCAACCGGGGCTAAGGTTGGGGGAGGACGTTTTACAATTGAAGCAGAGCTATCACAATCTTTCCTTGTGGAGCAGTCTCAGGATCTCTTTATCCCTCGCTTTGTTCCTTGGTTCAGGACGAATCATGTAGTGGAAGCCCGGTGGACCCTAGTGTAGAGGCTTAGAGATTCTATACTATACGATAACACGCCCCCACACCTTCTATTTCTGCTTTGTCAGTCTTTTGCAAATTCCTTTACTTTTGCAAAGAACTGACACCGTTTTCATGCTACTTCTCCAGATACCAAAGTCTAGTATTGAGAGATCCTTCTCCAGAGGTTACGTCCTCGCCACTCCACATACAGACCCAGTTTCTCCTACAGTTGTACCATTCGTCGAGATAGACTTGGGGCGGACATTGACAGCTATTCTAGCTACGTTCCAGACAGTCATAGCACAACCACCACAGCAGATTGTGGTACCCACTGACCTTTTGATGACCTTTTGGGGGATGAGGCCTCCTACGTTTAGAGGTACGGAGACCGCCATGCAGGCAGAAGGGTGGGTTGAGCACGTAGAGGAGATGTTAGTGGGCATGATGTTCCTGACAGTTACTACAGTGTCTTTGGTTGTGACCTTATTGGACGGTTATGCCAGAGACTGGTAGAGAGCGGTCAGTCGCTCGACGTTCAGAGGGCGATTGTTGAACGCCATCATGTGGGGGAGTTTTAAGACGCGTTCCTCGAGCACTTCATTTCTGACGCCGACTGAGCTGCGCTGTAGGAGAGATTCCTGCACATTCGTTAGGGCGACCAGACAGTGCCCGACTACCAGCAGGAATTTATTCACTTAGCTCATTTTGCTGGGACGCTCGCAACCACTGACAGAGACCGGGCTACTTGTTTTTACCAAGGCCATCATGATGACTTGATGCAGACTTTGATCATGATCTCCCAGTCCACCTTTCACACTATATCGACTCACACAATCACGTTATAATTGGACTAGAGGATGGTGGCCCAGTAGTTCTGAGGATAGGTAAAGGTTCCTCGAGGTCAGGGACAAGACAGCGGAGTTACTCCCCATTGACAGGAGAGAGAGCGTAGACAGCGATAACATCAGCAGCCTTATAGGTGCCCACCCCACCCAGACAGGCACCAGTGTAACGCCCCCGATTTTCCTGCGTTTATTTCACTACTAGAAAAATGAGTATTAGCTACACATTTTTTTGCCAGGGTTCAAAAATCGTGGCTAATACACTAGTATTAGCCATGATCACAAATCCGTGGCTAATATTTTGGTTTTATCCACGGCTATTAAAAAGCATGGCTAATACCTTTGTATTAGCCATGAAAAGCAAAAAGCATGGCTAATAATCGTCATCTAACCAATCACAACCCTTCATCTTACCCCCCCCCCCCCCCCCCCCGGTCGGGCCTCACTCCCGTAGACTGAATCGGACTGATATTATGTGATTCCCGTTTTACCCCCCACAGTTAAATCAAGCCTTTCGCGATTCTCTCCTCTTCCCCGCACCGACTGGCACCGCCCTAGCTCCCCGCCCGATCTCCTCACTCCCTGACTGGCAGATCGCTATCTTATAGGTAAGATTAGGGTTTCGAATTGGCTCCTAACTGGCCACGAACATCCGTGAAAGGGGAAGGAGCGGCGAGCCGTGGAAAGAGAAGGGCAAAAAATGGTGAAGTTTCTGAAGCCAGGGAAGGTCGTCATCATCCTCAACGGCCGGTTTGCTGGCCGGAAGGCGGTCATCATCCGTTCCTTTGACGATGGAAGCCGCGATTGACCATATGGCCACTGCCTCGTCGCTGGCATCGCAAAGTACCCGAAGAAGGTCATCCGCAAGGACTCGGCGAAGAAGACGACGAAGAAGTCGAGGGTGAAGGCTTTCCTCAAGCTTGTTAACCACACCCACATCATGCCCACACGATACACCTTGGACGTTGATCTGAAGGATGTCGTCACCGTCGAATCGCTCCAGTCTCGTGATAAGAAGGTCACGGCGTTGAAAGAGACCAAGGCGCGTTTTGAGGAACGCTTCAAGAGCGGGAAGAACCGTTGGTTTTTTTACCAAACTCAGGTTCTAGGTAAAGCGGAAGAATCGAATGCTCGAGGTTTGATCCTGGGGGTAATCTAATGTCATAATTTTATTGTTGTTTCTTGTTGTCCTTACGAATCTTCTACTTATTGCTTGCTTTGCCTTCAAATTTTCTGCTGTGAATTTCAATTGCTACTGTGACATGTGTTTGTCTTCTAGATTTGAATGCATTGTGTTTTTCATTTTTTTTCATTCTTATGATCTTTGCTTTTAGTTTCTCTGGGCTTTGTTATGTGTACTTATGTTTACATTCATGGTTCATTTCTTAGCATCCTTACTGGTTAAGTTCCAAGTAACCCATTAAGTTTCAAATCATGAGCTTAAGGGTAACTTTTCAACGATGAATACAGTCTTGGTCATCTAAATATCTCGATAATAATTAATAAGGTTTTTGGATTGAAGGAGGAATTGACACAAATGTACAAAAAAAACTTGTAAAAATGAAAGAATAGATGAAGTTATGTCATTGATATATAATATTTCTCTCCTTATTCCACCCATCTTTATGGTTTAAATAATGCCTTTGCTCATTATGGATGTGAACATAAGAAATGAACCTATTTTGGTCATGAGAATGGCAAATTCCGTGCAATGTGAACTGATTCAGGGATATCTTTTTTTGATAATTTTTTAAATTAAATTAATGTCAAGATGTTAAGAATGTAATTGTTTGTCAAGATACCCAAAGTCTGAAAAAAATGGGTGGTCTCCCGGCCTGTGGCCGACTAGGTTGCGTAATGTATCCCGTAGCGGAGCGCGAGCGAGAGGTCTTCTTGCTTGTTTCGGGAGATCCTCTGTCTTTATTATCCTTGTTTGTATCAAGAAAATGTTCCTTTACAACAATGTAATTATCATAACAGTGTCAGGATACCAAAAAGAAAAGATATGTTAGGATCAATTAACTGTAATTATCATAACAATGTCACTCTCCGATTACAGTACTTTATTTCTTTCAATTTTTGATCGTTTTTTTCCTTCTAATTTTGACCTCAGATGGAGTTTTGCATCTGCCTCCTCCTCACCATACTTGGATACATACCAGGTATCGTCTACACCATCGACGTGATCGTCTCCGTCGATCCTGAAAGGCCCAAGCCCTCCTGTATCAACGTCCACTCGGTCTTCTTCCATCAGCGGCGGCGGCTAGTGCTTGTCTTGATCTGTTCTCTATTATTGTAGTTGCAATGACATGTGAGTACTTATCTTCTCACAATTTTATTGTGTTGTTTTGGATGCAACTCCTCCAAGCAAATCCCTAATGATTTCAGATTTCAGATATCTGGATGTATAAATTCACTGCCAGATTTCAGATTTCTTAACTTGTCATTTTTTCCATCTCAAAACTAAAATTTTTGGATTTATAAAAAGGAAAATAATCAAATAATGTTTGATCATTTGACATTAATGATTTGTTAAAATGTATACATTGTTCGATCATTTATGCACGATCACACAAGGTTTGATCATTTATAATCAAATATCTGGATGTATAAATTCATGCAAATGTGCACTTATGGATGTATAATTTTTTGCTGGGTTATGCTTGAATTGAAAATAATCATGTTAATGTGCACAATGTTTGAACCAATATCATAGATCTGAGAAGATTTTATGGATTCATTCATTCTAGACTAGATTTTGTGAGTATGTGTTTTTTGCTACATGTTAATTTTTTTTACTATCTTGAACTCTGCCCAAGGTTATCTCCCCAAAACTGCATCCAAGCATATAACCCATATTGTTTATGTGATGAAAATTTTGAATCACCATAGATATTTTTAATAGGGACCAAAATTATTGGCCCCTAAATTTTCATTACAGTTGAATGATTTTGAACACCCCTAAGCATTACAGTTGAATGATGTTTTTGAATGCACACTAAATTTTCATCTATTTATCTTAATGCCTCCTTATTTTGAACTATTTTATGGTGAAGTAGCAGATCACTGCATTCACACGTTCCTGCCAATGTAAATTGCATGATGTTTGTGTCCAAATATTCAACTAAATTGCAGACTTGATAAATCGAACATTTTTCCAAACTAGGTTTAGTGATTACATTTTCTAATGAAATTTCATGTTTGAATGGACCTTCGCATGCTTGGCAACGGATGGTGCGAGGCCATGTGCAGCGACAACACCAAGCGTCTCTGCCAACACCAAGCGTCTCTGCCACATCCTAGGATGGTGTGATGCCACATCTGAGGCCATGTGCAGCGACAACACCAAGCGTCTCTGCGATAACGGATGGTTTTGTATCTGCTGTGTCGCTGAATGACTGAGAGGAAATTACTGTCCTCGAGGACTGGGAGAAGAAGTTCCGTTGCCAAATATCCAGTGGTCGGTCGCCTCACCTCTTGAATCCCTGATTCTATTTGCTTCTGGATGTTCTTTATCCTCTTTGAATGCTAATATGAAATCTATGTTATCTGATTGTGTCTGTTTGAATCTATGTGATGTGGATTTGTGCAATTAGGTTATTGTGAATTTCTGGGGAGATCTGTGTGAAGAGGGTATATGAACGTATTTGATGTACGTTGGTGTTTTTGTTTTGTTTTTATAAGAATTGTGTTAAGTACTTAAGAGCCTAACAGTTCAATTGTAAAGGCGGAAACAATCCAGATGTTGTGTGTGAATATTAGAGTCCGTTGGTTCTTATTTTACATGAACATAGATATTATCATATGTTTATGTTATTATCTAGTATCTTTTCAGGTTAAATATGTTAATCGCTGTTAAACCTCTTTGTGGCACACAACAAGCTTTCCGGCGACATCCCGACGGAGTTATGGGTGCCGGACTGGGTTAATCTTGATCTCTCTCACAACAAGCTCTGTGGAGATGCATCATTTCTTTTTTGCGCAGACAAGCCTACAAATTTGATCAATTTATCGTTTAACAACTTCGAGTTTGACATGAGTATGATCAAGTTCTCGGTCAGTACATGGACGTTGGTTGTGAATAATAATATGATCAACGGTTCAATCCCGGCTCAGATAAACATGTTGAGCAATCCGGTCAATTTTAATGCGAGCTACAATCGGCTCTGTGGCATCATACCGGCTGGCCCGGTGATGGATAAATTTGACGGTGCGCACTTCTATCATAACAAGTGCCTTTGCAGATCTAAAGATTCCTGCTTGTAAGAAATGTGACTTCGCATTTTTAAAAGTTGTTTGTTAATTTTTTATTAAGCTCATTATTTGTTGCACAAATTGGTCATGTTTCTTAGCATTTGGATTAGTAATGAAGGCAGATATGGAGTCTACCTCTCTTGGGAAATTTGTCCACAATCGATAATGATTCATTTTATTTCTTTTGAAGCATGTCCAACAATTTTAAGTTAATTTTTTTTGTGTTCTCATTTGGATTAGTAATTTATTGATACAGCTCATTACCAAAAGCTTACTAGCTATGTGTTTAAGTGATTTCAGGATTTATTTTATTGACATGTCCCCCAAGTCATGCTAAGTCATGGATTTAGTGTTTGTTGAAATCCTTATATGAAGGATTCAACTTACCATTAATTACTCTCAGTTCGTTACTTGATGATTTCTTCTACCTAGGGCTCAACGAGGTTTCCCTCTCAGCTTCTTCCAATCAGCACTAAGGCTTCTCCCCTCATACGCAGGCAAATCTTGCACACAACCGCAGGGAACCACGACTCATCTCTTTTACAGATTGTGAATACATTTACAACTTGAAAGAAACCTTCCCATCATCGTGTCTCCATGTCACTGAAAATTGACCTTGCATTTCAGTAGCTTCTATTTAATCATGATTTATATTATAATTTTGTGTAACATTTCAGTTGCATTTAATCGTGATTTATAAACCAAAATTAGTGTTACTGAACATAACGACACGAGCAGAAGGGAAATTAACGTAAAAAATGTACAATATTTTGTTGTTGGAGGTCCGCCTTTACCGCAAAAGCGCATTTGAAACTCCCCCATTTGAAAACCCAAATTACGGTGACCGTGCGTGCGAGAGTGAGAGAGAGAAATTTTTTCATGACCAGATATATCGCTTGCATAATGTGACCTCTTTGAAGGATAACTCGTCCGTTGCCATGGGACGATTTCGCCTATGTTGGTTGCATGCATTGCCAATTCTTCAGGTAGATTGGACTTGGTTTTTAATTTTGAAGGTTCAAAAATAATTTTGCTTAAATTGGCCTAAAATTACTAAATAATTTCATTCAATTCATAACTTTTGATAATAATAAGATTTCATTAAATTTCATATTTCTTTGATTTATTATACTATATGAGCAAATATTAGCAGTCGTGCATGATATCCTCTGTGTATAGTGTGCGCCGACTACATTTAAATAATATGCGACATTTACAAAAAACCGCAGAAACTACTAAAAAAATTTGGCTGTATGCGTTAAATGTTGTAGAGCGATCTCTCTCTCCCCCCTTTTCTTTTCCTCCCCCTCTTTTTCTTTCTCTTCCCTCCCCCCTCCCCCCTTTTTTCCCCTCATACCGGAGTGGAACCCGGCGGCCCCCCCCCCGGTCGGGCCTCACTCCGGTCGACTTAAAATGACTGATTTTACGCTGTTCCGAAAATACCCTCCCACCGCTTCGTCTTCGCGTCTCCTACCGCCTCATCACAATCGCAAAATCCCTCTCTTTCTCTCCCGCAGCCTCTCCACCTCTGCGATTTCCGCTGAGAACCGGCCGCTAGGTTTCTCTCCCGCAGCCTCTCCGCCTCTGCGGTTTCCGCTGAGAACCGGCCGCTAGGGATCTCCTTCGCCATTTCAATCGCCATGCCTATCGTTCTCCTCCGCCAAAGGTTTGCCGGTCCAGACGAGAGCGATCTTTTCTCCAGTCCCGTCTTCCTCCGCCCCTTTCGAGTGCGGCGTTCCCGGTGATCTTCGGGCTCCGCCGGATAAGGCCCTCGGCTCCGGCGACTGAGTTCCCCTGTTATGCACTCCGCCAAGCTCCCAGCTCCGCAATGGTGCTTGCTCCGTTGGCCAAGCTCCCAGCTCTGCCAACGTGCATTGTTATCTGACACTTGCTGGAGGGGAATTGCTGGATTAATGAATCCATTAGGGCTCTATTTTTGGTGAGTTTTCCTGCGCTTTAGATTTTGTCTGTGCTGATTTTTTTGGGATTGAATGAGTTTCTGTGGATTGCAAGGACTGGTGACTAGAGTGGTTATTCTTCTTACCACAAAAGGGAAGAGCTCGCCGATTCTGGTCTTCAGCGAGGATCTATTCTTCATATATTTGCTTCCACCGATCATATTTAATACTGGGTAAGATTTTCCCCCAACATGTGATTATGCTTCCTTAGAAGTCAATTCCAAGTTTAGGTTTCCTTTGTTTGATTTCATTTTGGGGCATGACAAAAGCGGCATAGTTGTTGAAGATGCATTTTTGATGGTAGTAGTTGGTTCAAGGTGAAGCAGAAAGACTACCAGTTTAGACATTTTGGCATTCAGTGGGTTTTGACACATTTTTTTATTGAATGCTGTTTTTTTGAATGATTTAGGGTCCGTTTGGTGCGTCGTTTTTTCTCCGATGAGTTTGGACAGATACGCTACCGTCATAAAATGTATGTTTGGGATGACAATGGTTATGACTTATAACCAACACCTAGAAAAGAAAACTAGTTTTGAAGATAAGAGTGAATGAAGTTTCATAAGTGAGACTGGGAGTTCACGAATAACGGTTCATAACCACCACATTAACATCCACTGCCGCTGTGTCAAACGGAGCCTTACTGGAACTTTTCTACTTGTTCAGCTGCTGGTCACCTCCGCATGGAATCCGCATTCTTGAGTTTAACATGCTATGTTCCATAGCTGCTAAAAATGGATGATTGTATCTTTAGGAATTATTATTTGATCCTCTCTTATAGAAAATAAGTGAAATAGCTGTTCTAATATGTTATGGATATACAAGAATGCGCTACTGTCACGACCCATGCTCTCCAATTTAAAAAAAAATCTCGAGGAAGGACTCAAGGAGAGTGGAATAGTCTAAAAGACTTGATTAACTGTAATTCTTGTTAGAAATATTCAGCTATTTTTAGATGAATCTTCTCCTATACACTGTAGAGAGGCTCTAAACTGTGGTGATATTTCTCCATATATATTGCTATGATTTGTTTCTTTTGCTGAGTGTTTTTTTGAGAGTATTTCTATCAGCTGTTTTGTCCAAATTTCTTACCTTTTTATTGGATTTCAACTCATCATTTCTAATATCCTCTGTTCTTGGTTTGCATTTCTATTTTTTCCATAATATTTTCTGAAATTTTAGTTATTGGAATATTTTTTTAAGACAAACCACACAATAAACAAGCATTGTTTATGTAATTATTGTCAGAGTAAACAAGCATTTTTCAATGCCTTTATGTTGTTTTCTCTAGCCTATAGATCATGAGTTTTTTTTATTCTTCTCAGTATCACAGTATGTGGTGATTTTTTGAGGATTTACGACAAAAGTTCATTTGTTAAACACATATACGTAGTTTTCTTATTAAATCTCATTCTTATTGACCCGAATTCTTCATCCAACAATAATTTGCATATTATAATTATAAGTCAATATTTACAATCCAACATAACCAACTCTTGTACGAGTAATGTTTCAATCCCCAAATAATTCTATAATAACTAGTCGTGGTTGATTTTCCTGCTTGGGGATGAAGTGTGCATTTTAATAACTCTTGTGCGAGTAAGGTTTGTTAGAGCATTTTAATAACTTTGACCTAAACAGCCTTGACATGCTCGGGCAAGTGCTCGTCCGAGAGTGTAAATCGTGAAAAACAACCTTGACCTAAACATTCAGTTTCCATCGTGAACAATGGCCTTTTCGTTTCCGTCAATCCCCTTTCTCATTAGCTTCTGGCGACCTCATTTTCATCTTCCAGCTCCATTTTCAATGGCAATGGAGAAGGCGATGGATGCTTCCAACCCCGTTTTCAATGGTAATGGTCCAATGGAGAAGGTGATGACCTCTTCCATCCCTGTTTTCATCTTCAGGTTTGCCCCTCACTCGCCAGCACCCTTCAAATCTTTCTCTCTCTCTATCTATCTATTTTTCTTCTCCCACTGTTTTTTATTTACTTCCACAATTTTTATTTTCCTTGTTTCTCCGCCTATGGCCAAACAAAGGAAGGGGCCTAATGATTTGAAATCTCATGTTTCTTTTGTTTCTTTTGCTGTGAATGTGTTGGTAAGTGTTAATAAGTTACCCTAATTTTAGTGGTCTGTGTAATCAAATCACCGCTCATTGCACTCCGTTCGTCGTTCAACACGGAATGCGAAAGGCTAATTTTGGCGTTCCGCACTCCGTTTTGAACTTGATCTAGCGGCATTTGGCATTCACTGTTGTGTTCCATCATTGGTGCGAAATGCCTCGCAAAAGAGTTCCTAAATCTCTAGACATGCTTTTTTGTGTTGTTCATTCATTCCATATCTTTTCAATAGGAAATACGAAGGGGCTTCTTTTGCCTCACACTACCACTGATCAAGGTAAAGTTTTCATTTTAGTCAATTATTGTTGCTAGATTATCTTAAAATTTGTGTATTTTGGCTTGCTACTTTCTGAGAATATTACTAGTTATGATATAGTATTAAGATTTATTTGTCACACATCATTGTAAGTTGACAATGTATGACTTAGAAGTTTGTTCTCTACATGCATTCATGTATGTTTTCTACAACAAGCTTGATAATGGAATTATCAATTAATTCCTAAATGACTGTCACTAACTTTAGTCATGTTGACGGTTTCATGTTTTGGCATTAATAACTGCTTGTTGAATTTTTTTCACGAAACTATATTATGATTATTTTAGGACAAATGTGATTACATATACGCCATTTATAATCTTATTTGTAGCAGTAATTCTAGAGAATATTTAAATATTAATTACTATGATTGATTAATCTTTTAATTTGGTAATATACTTTTGGAGTATTTGGACTAAAACAAAAGAGTTCTCCCCTTAAAAAAGTGGTCATAAATAACAAGTAAAGATAAATTTAAAATAACAGAACGCATATGTCTAACAAAAATAATTTTTTGGACCTCCTTCGTCACAAGTTAATCTTGAGGAAGAACAAATAAAGATAAAATTAAAATAACTGAACTTGGATGTCTATAAAAAAAAGGAGTGTTAGATCTCATTCACATGCAGGCATGTTGGATGACATCTCCAACAACAGCTATAGGACTTCGTGCGTTTTTATTTTTATAGCAATTAATTGAATTTAGACAAATCATTGTGTATCGCATGGTTCAAAATTTTGTATATCCAATCGTTGCTCCATGTCATGATGATTTGTAATGGAAATTTTTCTACAATATTGTGATGGTATCTCCATCTAATGTTAGGATTCTGAACTAAATTAAGTTATTTGTCGCACGCATGACGTTTCAACTCAATGTTGAGTTTAGGTAAATATTTGTTTAAGAAACCCCTTCTCTACACTAACAGTCTTTGTACAGAAATCCAATTTCATATCTCTAAATGGAATTAGTGACAATTAACAATCCCTCGCATCATTCATTTTATTGAGACAATATCTGTTCGAGGATAAATCGATCTGTCAAGCAAAGTGTTTATGAATTGAACTTATAATATCTAGTACCTAAGTATTAGTCAACACATTTGATTTTTTGGTTTTTCATGTATTTTGAATGGGGATTGTTTAAAGCACACTAGAAATGGCTATTCGTAGATTCACATAGCCATTTCCAAAGAAAGTTTTTAATGCATAGTTGCATATGAAAAGTCAAGATCACTAGATTCAATTGGAAAAGAAATTGGAGAGAAGCCCAAATGAATTCTGGAGGTGCTTATTCAAAGTCATTGTTCCTTTCTTTTTGAAACACATACATTGAAAATTGATTAAAAAGAATTACATAAGAAATGCATTCAGTTTTGTGATTGCCATTTTTTATTTTCCTGTACAACTTTCATTTGAATATTTGCATAATGATTGAGATCTTCTTTGTTCTAAACAGAGGTTCAACACTTGAGGAATAATCTACCAGAAGAAGTGGTTGTCCGTCGGATTGAAGAGAGATTAGCAGTTTTCGGCAGTTGCATATCCTGCAACGACTGCTTTGCTCTCACGCATCCAGATCTTGATTGGGTAAGCCTCTTGCCATCCAATATGACACGATATTATTTGGCATGCGGCCAGTGCCATCCATAGAAATGTGTGTTAAAATTTTAGTAAACTTGGAGTAAGTGCAAGTACTGGCCATAGAAATGTTGGCAAATATGTACCAAAACTGGAGTTTTAAAAAAAAAAACGTATATCGGCTCTCCACATGAATACTTAGTTGCACCTTACGGGACACATGGAAATTTGTGTACATGCCTCGTACGGTTATTTTGTTTGGCATTATAATTCAACATGACCATTGCGTTTGGTCAATTTACTTTGGTTGACTACACTCTCTTGTTTCAGGAAACCGAAGAGCACATAGTTGATGTTCTGGGAGTTGAAGTGTTCAGGTATGCGGTCAACGATGATGTTCTCGTTGGTAACTATTGTTCGTTCACTAACAAAGGCGGCCTGGAAAGAACTCGCATTCTCATGTCGGCTTCTCATATGATGAAATGAAGTCTTGCTGCTATCTCAACCTTAATAAATTTGCAAGGTTCCTCCTGACACATCTATTGAGGAATTGCACGAGCTCTCGATGCTTCTTCAAGTGCCGTTTGTCGCCGGAACGGTGAATAATGGAAGCTATTGTATTTCCACGGGCATAGTTGTTAACGACTGGACCGCTTTTTGTGGTTCCGACACCACCGACACCGAGCTCTCGGTTCTTGAGAGTGTGTTTAAGCCCAACAAGGCTCAGCCTAGTATGATCGTGGATAAGACGAGGAATTTGCTCATTGACAGTTACACGTGAATCTTTAGTAGAAAGGGAAAGTTTGGCGTGTTGTGCTTGAATTATTTGTTGTTTTAAGATTTTATCAAGTATGTGAGTTGTTTGAAATATTAGGTTATTGTTTTTCATTAGAGAAAAATACTACTTATACGTAAATATGTTGTTATTATGTCTTGATTGATAACCAAGAAGATACTTCTAAATAAGAATGAAATTGCACTCTCTATGGAGTTGAGGTTGAGGGAGATGATATTTGTCAGATATAATTTCTTCTGAATATGTAACATTTATCAAGAGGATGCTGCCACCTATGAAAAATAAATATTTATAAGGTAAATCATTGTGATAATTCGGCTGGCGGAATAAATTTGACTTCATGTTTTTACAAGACATTGTCCCCCCTCAAAAATCTAAAGTATGTTCTATTTTGAAGGATAAAAAAATTGAAAGGTTACAGTCAATTGCTTTTCTATTAGCTTTTGGCTATGATATTCTCTAATGTGACACTATAGTTATATTCTTTATGATATTATTTTCTTTAACTTTTTACATAATTAGCTGTCATGCACGAGGTATGCTCGTACTGATTGCTCTTGATTCTGAACGGACTAGACTTGCCTGTGGGTTGCTTTGAGTGCACGCGGGATACAACTATGCTCATGTACACCCAAAGTCCGGCTGCAGTGGGTGGGATTCAACTGTTTCAATGTTCTGCTAATGCTTGATTACAATTGGTTGTGGATTGGCTCCTCCCATCTGAACTCGCATGAATGATATCTATATAATGGTTCTATGAATATCTTTAAAAGGTGTTGTTATGGTTGTAAAAAAAATTTTAAGCGCGATGATATTTAAAAAATCAAAATTGTTTGGGAAATTTTGTTAGAGAATCATTCACAACGCTTTCAATAAAAAACATCATGAATGACAGTAAGTTAATCATTGTGATTATCTAAACGGCGCCACATGGTTTTAGGACCACAAACACTTTCACAAAGTCTTTGCGGCGTTTTATAAAGTGTCGCAAATTCATTGTGGAAGACTTAAAAACCCATCGCTGGAAACCTATTAATAAGTGTTGTTATAGTAATTGATGAATTTGTTTAATTTCTGTCATTTTTTAAAAAGAAATATAATAAAATATTTTACGACACTTTTGCATAGGCCCGTTCTGTTGCACTCACGAAGGGCCGAATGATGTTTTTGTCACACTCATGATTTTTTTGTATTCATTCCTCTCCCCCCCCTTCTTCCCCTCCCCCTCTTTTCTTTCTCTTCCCTCCCCCCTCCCCCCTTTTTCCCCCTCATACCGGAGTGGAACCCGGCGCGGTCGGGCCCAGTAATTCAATCTCGCAGGCTCGCAGCTTTTATAAAATTGTTTTAGAATAAAAAATCTAATCTGGCAGCTTTTATTTTCCCGTGCCCGCAACCTCACCTCCTGCTTTCTCGTCTTCCTCGCCGGCCTCACTCTACCTCCCTCTACCGGATCCGGATCCCCTGGAGTTCCTCCGGGAACTCCAGGGGGTGGAGTTCTCAATTTGCTGATTAACGGAGTGAAATTAGAAAAAGTGGTTAACACGAAAGTTGTAGATATCTCCGAGACGAATAACTTTCATGTTGAACATTTTTTGATTTGAAGTCGTTTAGACCCCCGATTTAGCTCCCGAAAAAAAACTGTCCGCAAATAATTAATTAATTAATTTGCGGACAGTTTTTTTTCGGGAGCCAAATCGGGGGTCTAAACGACTTCAAATCAAAAAATGTTCAACATGAAAGTTATTCGTCTCGGAGATATCTACAACTTTCATGTTAACCACTTTTTCTAATTTCGCTCCGTTAATCGGCAAATTGAGAACTCCACCCCCTGGAGTTCCCGGAGGAACTCCAGGGGATCCGGATCCCCCTCTACCTCCCTCCGAAAAATGAGGGCAAACACCCGGCATTTTCCTCTCCTAGAGCTGTGCGATGGCGAGGCTGGTCGGACCGCCGACGACGACGGCGAGGTCCACGGTGGAGCGCTTGGAGGCGTCGTAGCGATGTAAGTCGAAGTCGAGGGTTTCTTTCTTAGTTGCGGGCACCAAATCAAGGAGGGATGTCGCGGTGCTGGCAGTGGTGGCGTTGATTGACCGGGAAAGGACGGTTCTGCAGCTTCGATGTTGATGGTATTTGTTGAGGAAAGGGGTAAACGCACCGCCGGCAAGGATCTTCTGAGAGGGCGTGGTGCCGAAGAGAAGGCGCAGGGAAGAAGATCGCTGTGAGTTACGATGCCTACCTCTTCTTTTCTATTCTCTTCCTGTTGCCATACCACTCCCATATTTCAACGCTCCAGCTCCATCCCTTCTACCGCGACGGATCGACTGTGAAAAATCGGGGAAAACTTCCTTGTGCGTTCCCGTGGCTTCGTACCCTAGTTTTCATCATTGATCGCCACTTCACTGCACCGTGTGAGCGTGGCAGCGCGCTATTCCCCCTCCAACATCACCGAAGGCAACCAGCCCTGCATCAGGTAGTGCGGCTTCAACTTGTGTTCAAGAAAAGTAGATGGGCGACTTTTGTGAAAGTAGGCGACGTCGGCATCTGCATCTCTAATCTCTAATTATTTCATATTTCTATTTCATTCATATTTCAGACATTTATTTATAAATGATTTTGTGTTTCTTCAATCCAATTCGGTATTTCATTCATGAAAATCATCTTTGCATCATCAATATTTCATTCAGTCATTTAGGCAAAGCAGACCTGCATAACTTCTATTAGAAGCAGGAGCCAGGAAGGTATTCCTCAACTTTTTTTTCCTTTTGATTGTGTTGCAGGAACAATGTAGTCAATAGTGCATAAGTGCATTGCACAAAAAAATTTCAGTATTATTGCTGCCCACAAATTGTTCGATGAAATGCCCCTAAAGATATAATAATCTTTTTTTTCCATTAACTCATTTCATGTGTTATATATTCTGTGTTTTTTTTTCTTTTGTTGATCCGCTTCAACTAATGATATTGATTTACTTGCATAAGATTTCAATAAGAATACACTCAAATGATAATCTCCCCATGCATTATATGTCAAAATCAATTCCAGCTTTACCCGTACTTGAAATCAATGGGAAGAGGTTTTCATAGAATCTTGTTATTCAAAGGGGGATGAGTTGAACTCTCTTCTCTGTTCTTGATTTCATTTGTCTTTATTATTGAGGGTTGTGGTGAGCCTTCTACTAGTTTGGGGCTTGGAATTCATAGATTAATGAAGGGAGCCCTTCATTTCCGACTGCTTTGCGTATCGCTACATTGAATATGGCATGAGGAGGAGTTTACCTAGCACCCTGCAACGGTTGTTTTGAGTGAAAAACTAATGTTGTTAATATTATGTGCCTACACCATTTGGATGTTGTAATTGGCTTGAATTTTCTAGTTCATTCATGGTTTCAGATTGGCTTCCGTAATCGATAAGGATTTTAATCGAATTAGCCATTATGAACTGTGACAAGTTTTAGGTTTTGGAGTGTGATGTGGAACATTATTGATTGAGAGAGCCGTGCTCCAAAACAGGTCGAGATTCCTTTCAAGCCAGCTTGAGTCAAAAATTTATCTATATGCCAATTTATCCATATTTGCATGGCTGCTTTAAAAAAATATTATCAAAAATTTATATTCTTTACTTGGTGCCCGGGTCATATGAAAATCCTCGGCCTGTGTGAAAATTTATACTCTTTTTTTCTATACATGAAAATGAAAACTCAGATTTTTAACTCTGGTAATCGAATGTCAACCTGTAATTTGCCTAGAGAAGGTGATCTAGATTTGCTCTCTATCCAAGGGAGTGAGACTCATAGTATTCTTGGTTGACTTTTTCCAAGCTTGGAAGAGCTGGTTAAGTAGTGTTTGAGTACGCGGTAAGCCTTGGGAATCTAAAGATCAATCTTTTTAGTTTTTAGTCTTATTGCGGGCAGTAAGATGTCTAACAGTTTGCTTCTCTGAATCCTTTATTTTTCAATTTGGAGTGATTCAATCGGTTTTTGAAAGATTTTCTTGCGGTGGTTTCAGGTGAAATGGTGGCGTACTCTGCCGGTGCAAATTTCACACCTCATATTATTACTGTAGCGGGTGGCGAGGTATGGTTTTATTTGTTTGTTTAATCAGTTGCAATCTCTTTGTGTTTGTGGATGTGCTGTTTGTTTGAGATGTTACTTTTTTCTGATTATAACTGATTAAAAATTTATTGTATCAATTATGATTGAA
The DNA here is from genome assembly GCA_039513925.1 of Platanthera zijinensis. Classification (NCBI taxonomy): domain Eukaryota; kingdom Viridiplantae; phylum Streptophyta; class Magnoliopsida; order Asparagales; family Orchidaceae; genus Platanthera; species Platanthera zijinensis. Next base: position 37,274,607 of record CM077085.1, read on the forward strand.
ATATTAGCTTCTATCATTTTAATGGCTGTGCGCATACTCAAAACTATACATATTAAATTATAAAATTCTTCTAACATTGCTAGTGCCCTATAAATGGGATATTCAATTTATGCTTAGTGAATCCTTTTTGGTTCAGAATTAGTTTCTCTTATAGTTCGACCTCCTAATGATTCTTAAGTATACCCATGCTCTGTTTTTCTATTCTCTCTTCATCTTCCTCAAGTCAAATATTATTTTTGATGGTTTGTGTTTGAAGTGTTCTCCTTTAGTGGTATCAGAGCGCTCAGGCTTTGATCATGTTTTTTTTATCATGGGACTTTCAATTTCTTCTTGTGAATTTCCTATCAATTATCACCACCATACACTCATCATCTACCTATATTCAACCCTCTTACACCTAACCGATTGTGCCTCTATTTAATGGAGAAATGTATTAATATTGGAGCATAAAGATGCAAGCACTCTTTATCTCTGTGATGTTTAAGGGTGGGCACAGTTAGAGAGGTATACTTAAAATTTTTGCACTTCAGAATGTTTATATCCATAGAATATTACCAGTTGCACAGTTAGAGAGGTATTTGATTCTAGCTGATTCGTCCATCCTAGGCTCCGTTTGGCTCAGGTTTTTTAGAGCTGCGCATCTTTCTTACTCACCAAAAAAAATAAATACCATGGCCTGATCTTTTTCTTCCTTCCAGGTTCTCCTCTGGCTCTGACTGTGGGTCAGATTTTATCCCGCTATTTAGTTTTTTTTACCAGGGTCTTCAGGAAATATGTAACTCCTTTCTCCCTGTGCCTAAAAGTCAACCCAAGCTAGCTACAATTCAATGTGAATATCTCATTATATGTATATGTGTGTGTGCATACACACAAGATATTAAAAAATTTCTCCCCTTGGAATTTGCAGAATTACAGGTTGCACCTCGATCTCTATTTTTTAAAACTACATTTACCTCCCTTCTAAGTTTTCCCAATTGCCCCGGTACGCACCTCTCTATACTGGAAACGCACCCGGTACGCGCCCCCAGGGAAGTACCAGTGCTTCATAGCTTATCACATTAAACAATTAACTGGATATCTTATCTTATTATGAAAGTATTTGTTTAGCTAATCTATCTCAATTTATGAAACACTACAATATAAATTTGGTTATCATTTTTTTAAATTCTTGTGCAGGGTTCAATGTCGAGACGGTAGAGTACAAGAACATTAGCTTCACTGTCTGGGATGTCGGGGGTCAAGACAAGGTTTATTTTTTTATCTCTTTAATATGGCTGGTTATATCTTAAAGTTGTTAGGTGTTTGTGAAACTATAACTACAGGAGTTATTAGTTTGGCTTGAAATATGACATTTATCACTCATATAATTTTGTGCGTTTGGGAATTTAACATGTGTTAAAAATATTTTGCATCAATGTCACCCATTATATTATGTTTTAAATTTTTTAAGATCATAATTCACATTTTATATTATCTCAATACACTGTGACCAATATTTTATGATAATCGAATGATTCATGTCATGCAATTTCTTTTTAAAAATAGATCTGACCGCTGTGGAGGCACTATTTCCAAAATACCCAGGGTCTTATCTTTGTTGAGGACATCAATGACAGAGACCGTGTTATTGAGGCAAGGGTCGAGATCAGGAAGAACAAGAGAGAGGACAATCTTCTTAAAAAGAGAAAAGAGGGGCTCCTCCAGCCGGGCCAGCAGATCAATGATTCCGCCGCCCTGATCGGATTGGATAAGAAGGTCTGATTTGTTCTGCTTCATGTTCTAGATTTAGTTCGTTCGATTCTTCGAATCCCAATTATTTTTTTTGATTTGCTGTTGTTTGGTTAGGATCAATTTTTTACTTTTATTAGCTTGTTATGCTGCGATGTGCTTATTGGGTTTTGCTTCACAGGTCGATTTGTTTTTTGATTTATGTTTTTGAAAGTTCTAGTTTGATGGTGTGATGGATTTAAAACTGTCTGTATATTTTTCCCTCATTTTTGTCAGATGTTGCTGACGAATGAAATTTGGGGCTCTTTGGTTCAATTTTATTAAGATTTTAGTGTTCTTAGATGCTGCAGTTATCTTTTAAATTCTTTATGTTTGGTTCAATGCTATTTCTGAAGACATCTGGATGATAATCTAAGCACTGCTTATATGCAATTTATAAGATGTTGGTGACATTTGGCTAGGATCACTGTTTTAGGATATTAGTCTTATTTTACAAAATGTTATATAATATGTCAGTTGGAATTTGGTGTGCAAATAGTAGCATTTGATGTGCAGTTAGCAACCTCCCTTTTTAGGGATTAGTACTATATTACAATGAGGGGAGCACATGCCTAGCACTACAATGTGTTTTTTTTAAAAAAATACATAAATTAGTATTTGCCACGGCTTGTAACTGTGGCAAAAGTTTTTTTTTTAAAAATGATGAGTTCACTTTTAGCCAGGGTTTCATACCGTGGCTAATAGTTAACTTATTTGCCACGGCATTTTTTACCATGGCTAATACTATATGCTACGGCCAATTCGTGGCTTAAAAGTTTTAGCCACGCTGACTTTAGCCACAGATTTTTCTCGTGGCTAGACCGTGGCTAAAACTATTTAGCCACGGTTTTGGACTTTTTGCCAGGGAAATTTGCCCTGGCCAAAAGTCTGTTTTTTAGTAGTGTTTGTATTCTCGTTGGCGTTACGATGACGCGTTTCCGTGGCTTGTGCCATGTGTAGAGTATGGTTTAGCTCCTTAGAACTCAGTGCCCCGTTTTGTAGCCTGTTGGCAAGATCCCCCTAGCAAACCGAGTCGTTTTGGGTGACCCGGTGTGGCCTCTCGGGGGGATGTTTGTGTTTGGCTTTGTTTGGGTATAACTCGAGTTCTGTTCGTCGAAAGTTAATTTCGACTTCGCCGTTGTGTTCGTAGCGTGAGTATTTAGCTACGGTGCGAATTTCGTCGAATTCAGAGGTGATTCGGTTTTCGTGTTGTTTGGTGTGTTATTAGTATTTGTGATCAATTAATTAAATTGATTTGTCTTGTTCTGTAACCCTTCGGTTTTGACCGATTAATAAATTCTGCGGGAGAATTTATTTGGGCAGTTATTGCCTTGCCTTGGTGGCAGCCATATTTTGGCTATTCCTTTATGGAATTTTCTTGATTGTAATTAAGGGTTTAGACGTTTTAGGGTTCGGTTATTGCTGAACCGGTGTATAGCTTTTCGTATAAAAGCTCTGTTTAAGAAGTGAGGGCCCACTTCTTCTTCTTCTTTTCCTGAGAGAGAAGCCGTCGCTGCCTTTTTCGCGGAGAACAGAGGAGAAAACCGCCCGTCCTGTACCTCCTTCGGTCGGCGATTCCGGGCATGTTCGTGGACGGAATTCGATTCCGAAAACGGCGTTGTCTTGCTCTCTCCGAGATCTTCGTTTCGACGGTAAGATATTCGATTTTCGTGGAGTTTTGATGAGATTTGGGTTTCGGTTTTGGAGTTTTCAGCCTTAATGGCCGTGAGATTTATTCTAGGTGCTGCGGCTGTTTGTTCCGTGTGAAGAGGAGGAGAGCCATCCAAGCTTCGCTGAAAATTGAGGCAAGTGGTATTCTTGCCCTTGCCAAGTTTCTTTATGATTATTTTTGCTGACATTGAAATCCCTGTTAGCCCAGGTTAGAGGCCTTGTTGTTCTCATATTTATTGCTATCTATAGGAGTTAGTTCTTCCTATTGACCCCCCTACTTGTGCTGATGGAACCCAACTTTGCCGGCGTAATGCCATTTACCTTTGTTCAGATTTGCTCTGGTTTGGGTGTAGCCGAGAGGGAGTGATAGGAGGGGAGGGGAGTGATTTTCTTTCCGGAAGTTAGTAAGTGTATTACTCGAGTATAGGAGTATGTTACTCGTGAGGTAGAAGTGGATTACTCGGGTATTAGTTCTGGAGTACTCGAGTAGGTGGTAGATACTCGAGTATTAGCCTTGGAGTACTCGAGTAGTAGGTAACTACTCGAGTAGGGGATTGGAGTTACTCGAGTAGTAGGTAACTACTCGAGTAGAAGATCTGAGTTACTCGAGTAGTGGTTTCGAGATACTCGAGTAGGTGCTTTGGCTTACTCGAGTAGAAGGTAACTACTCGAGTAGGGGGTTCGGTTTACTCGAGTAGTAGGCATCTACTCGAGTGCAGGTTCGTAGATACGCGAGTAGTGGTTTTAGCATACTCGAGTAGTAGGCAACTACTCGAGTAGCGGGTTGGGGTACTCGAGTAGTTGGTAACTACTCGAGTGCTGGTTATGTTCGTATACTCGAGTAGAGGGCGACTACTCGAGTAGAGGGTTGAGGTACTCGAGTAGTAGGCGACTACTCGAGTAGAGGGATGAGGTACACGAGTAGTTGGTAACTACTCGAGTACTGGAAATTTCCTGCCTTCTTTTTGTCTTAGAATCGTTCGACTATCGTCGATCTCTGAATGGAGATCGTCGATCTCGATTTCTGCATTAGGCCGTTCGACTATCGTCGACCTCCGGTCGACAATCGTCGAGCTCCGTTTTACCTTAGTGGGATTGAGGTTAGAGTTTGGTTTTGGCCTTAAGTGAGGCTAGCTCACTCAACGCCAAGGTTTAGGTAGGCACTGAGTGGGCCTCACTCAGCGCCTTGTCGTGTTGATTCTTTTCAACACTCTTCCTTTACCTTGTTTTTCGTTCCCGAGTGGTTTTCTTGTTTTGTTTCTGGTATTTTCTTGTCGGCCGTTTTCTTTACCTTCTTAAAGGCCGAATCGTGGGTCGTGGTTAGTAGTGGTGGTTTGTAGCTCTTCAGGAGGGTGGAGTTGTGTGATATAGCCAAGGCCACTCTTGTTTTTCTTGCTCCAAGTACGGGCTGGGCATGTGTGGGTGGAAGGTCCCTTGTGCTTTCACGTGTAGACCCTCGAGCTTGCTGACTTGGACATGGTAGATTGGGGGACTGCGTTTGCCTTCGATCCGGTTCCTCGTTGTTTGTTTTTGCTACTACCACCTCCCACAGTTTAGGGTGTTAGAAGTTTCTTCCTTGGTAATTTGCAGCACTTTTGGCTCTTGGTAGCCTAGTAGGCCCGGCAGGATGTTGTTCCTGAGTTGGGTTGTTGCTGTTTCCTTTGCTCGTTGTGCTTTTCTTGTCGTCCTGTTTTGGACAGTTGTGACTCTTCCTACTGCATATTTTTTTTTCAATTACTTCTTCCTTTTGGTTGACTCTTGCATGCAGTTGTTTTTACCTTGTTGCTTGCTGAGGTATTCTGTTTTCTTTTGGAATGCCTCAGGTTCTGAGTTGTAGCCGGTCTGGTGGCTAGCTGAGGCAGCGGTGTTGCTGGTGGACTCCCGGACTTTGGAGTTCCGTTTACCTTGTTAGTGAGATAGTTTTCTGTACCTTCTTGCAGACATACATATGTGCCAGTGGGTTCGTGTCAGGTTGTTGGCGCCCACTAGTAGTTTTCTTACCTTTGTACTGGATATATTTACTTATGCTGCTATCGTTTTCTGGAGATAGTCTACTTGCTTTGAGAAGGATTTATGCTAGGTTGCTAGTTACTTTTAAACTATAAATATTATTATAAATAAAGCTCATGATCAGCATGTTTTATAAGCTTAATCACTACTTTTCAAATCACGTATAAAAACCGTTTTCTTATATATTATATAAATTAAATGTAGTGTCTTGCATAGCATGAGTGGTTCTCTTGGGACCCTTATGCGCTCTTTAGGGTGTAAAACCTAATTAAAGTATTTTTCTTTCCGCAGCGTATAAATATAGTTTTCTTTTGTGGACTAGGTGATCCACTGAGCCGAGGGATACGGTCTTTAAAATATAACTGATTTTCTATTCATAAAATACAGGATTTTCTTGCATAAAGTTTGTAGTTGGTTTTGCCTGAGCGTCAGCGGTTATCTCCTGCTTGACGTGGCATCATGACGCGTGTTTTCTCATACTCTGATAATTCTTATATTTGGAGAAAATGCGGGTTGTGACAGTTGGTATCAGAGGGAGGTTGCTTGACAAGTTAGTTGAGCAACCTTCCTTTGTTTGCTTTTGGTAGTTCTGCATCATGTCATTCACACATCGATATGTCATCAGCACGTCTTGGCAAAAGCACGAACACTACACTCATGGCATAACATGAAGTATACGAGGCATATTATGTAGTATGGGATGCATAATATGTGTTCGTATATGGATCCATCATAGGGGCTACATGTGAGGGTTATGTAGTATGGGATGCATAACCTCACCACATGACTGCGACTAGCACGTTTCTTTTTCGTTGCATGAAAATGTTATGTAGTATGGGATGCATAACATTTTCATGCGTACGCTGCTCATAGCATGCATTATGGCCTTTTTTTTAGAATGCATAGCACAAACATGCATAGCATATCATGGCATAAGCACAATGTGCCAAGCTAAAGATTTGCAGGATGACATATGTACACACATAAGTTTTCAAAACAAAATAAAGTCATGCATTCCCGATCTAGGCACGAGAGTTAGTAAGGTGATGGTTAACCATCCTAGGTTAGGGCATGTCATCAAATTTTTGTTAAAAAGATAAACTCTCAGAGCAAGTTTAGCAGCTTTAAGCCTATATCTATATATGTATGGTCGGTACTTGTGTTTGAGTTCTAGTCGTTGATTGGGGATCTGAATTGGGGTGGTTATGATTATAGGATGGCTAGGCGACCTGCGACTCGATCGACTCCCCTGTCTGAAGGTGAGTCGTCCGGGGCTCAGCGTGATGCGGTAATCGAGAGTCTGCGTCAGAGTAGCGAAGCTATGGGCAGACAGTTGGAGGAGGTGCAAGCCCAGATTCAGTCTTTGGTGGCAGTTGTGGCAGGACAGGCTCAGGGTGCACAAGTTCCTGCTGGGGGGTTAGCTGTTCCTCCTCCCCCTGCGCTCGTAAGACCTCCAGTGGTGGTGCCAGCGGAGATGGCCTTCATCTCGCAGTTTCAGAGGCTGAGCCCTCCCACTTATGACGGGAAGGCAGATTTCATGGTTATTGATGATTGGCTGATCTCCATGGAGGAGATGTTTTCATATTCAGGGATCGCAGGTGATCAGAGGGTGATGCTAGCCACCTATCAGCTTAAAGGATTGGTTAAGAGTTGGTGGCTGAGAGAGAAGGAGAGCTTAGTAGCTGGATGCTCTTGGGAAATGTTTAAGGAGATGTTGTTGAGGAAGTTCTTGCCTTCGGTCGAGCGTGACCGCCTCATGAATGACTTTCTCTACCTGAAGCAAAGGCAACTCACGGTGGGTGAGTATGAAATAGAATTTAGTAAGTTGAGCCGTTTTGCCCCTGCCTTGGTCAGCGTTGAGGCTGATCGAGTTAAGAGGTTTCTTGGTGGTTTGAGGAGCGAAGTGCAGCAGTTGACCAATGCTTATGGGTCAGTGACTTATGCTGGAGTTGTAGAGGCTGCTCTTAAGGTTGAGGCTATTGAAACGGCAAAGTGCAGAGGCCAGCAGATGAGAAAGGACAAGAGAAAGTCTGTGGAGGGGAAGAAGCCCCTGGTACCCGATGCTGTTCCGGGAAAGAGGAGCCGAGTTGTGTGCAGTTTCTGTGGCCGGTCAGGCCATCCTGTCGAGAAATGTTTTAAGAGGTCAGCAGCTCAGAAGAAGGAGCAGGTTCATGCGATCCAGGGTGCTCCTAGGAGAGATGTCTCCTGTTCAGTTTGCAAGCGATCCGGGCATGATGCGGCCTAGTGTTGGACCAAGGACAGAGTCTGCTTTCAGTGTGGGCAGAAGGGTCACATCAAGTCGCGGTGTCCTCAGGTTCAGTCAGTTCTTCCTGCAGTTCCGTTACAGGCTTTACCTCCACCTCCGCGTGTGGACAAGAGAAAAGGGAAGCTGAACGTGATTTCTTCTGAGGAGGCTCAGACTTTGACCCAGGTTATTTCAGGTTAGTTGATTGTTGTTTTTCTAGCCTGGTAGTTTTTTTTGCTAGTGTTGCGGTATTGCTATGGTAGTTCCTTAGTTTGTGTGTTCCTATAGGGAAGTTTAAGGTGAAGAACCGCTGGGCGCGTGTTATGTTTGACTCCGGCGCTACCCACTCGTTCGTGGCTAGAGCCTTTGTAGAGCGTCATCGATTGACTCTAGATCGTGTTCGGGATTCCTTCTGTGTCAAGTTTCCTTCTGGTGAATCTGTGTTGTCAGATTTGGGCATTTTGGATTGCCCGGTTTTGTTGGGGGACTTTCTTGCGAAGGCGGACCTGAAAATGATTAATCTGGAGGACTTCGATGTCATTTTGGGCATGGACTGGCTCTCTCGGTATGATGCGGTCATTCAGTGCAAAGGAAAGCGCTTGGACTTCATCAGGGACGACGGTCAGCCCGGCAGCGTGTATGCTGCTCTGTGTCAGGATTTTCCTGTCATCTCTGCGGTATGTGCTCAGAGATTGTTTCATTCTAATTATTGTGTTTGTTTAGTCTCGACGATTGGAGCCGCTGTTAGCGTGCCACGCTTGGAAGAGATTCCTATTGTTCGTGGATTCGCCGATATTTTTCCTGATGATCTTCCTGGTCTTCCTCCTGATCGGGATGTTGAGTTTGTGATCGATTTAGAGCCGGGTACGCGTCCTATTGCTAAGGCGTCGTACCGGATGGCCCCTCGTGAGTTAGAGGAGTTGCGAGTTCAGTTGGATGAGTTGTTAGCTAAGGGGTTTATTAGGCAGAGTTCGTCGCCTTGGGGTGCTCCTGTTTTGTTCGTAAAGAAGAAAGATGGGTCGATGCGACTATGCATCGACTATAGAGAGTTGAACAAGGTCACTATCAAGAACAGATACCCTCTGCCGAGGATCGATGATTTGTTTGACCAGTTGCGTGGTAGCACGGTGTTCTTCAAGATCGATCTTCGTTTTGGTTATCATCAACTCAGGATCCGTGAGGCGGACATTCCACGGACTGCGTTTAGGTCAAGGCATGGACACTTTGAGTTTCTGGTAATGTCGTTTGGTCTGACCAACGCACCATCAGCCTTCATGGATATGATGAACCGGGTGTTCAAGGATTTTCTCGATAAGTTCGTTGTGGTCTTCATTAATGACGTGTTAGTTTATTCACGCAGTGCTGAGGAGCATGAGCAGCATTTGCGTTTGGTCCTATCGGAGTTGAGGAGCCACAAGTTATTCGCCAAATTGAGCAAGTGCGAGTTTTGGTTGCCTCAAGTTTCTTTTCTAGGCCACGTGGTGAACAAGGAGGGGATCTCGGTCGATCCAGAAAAGATTGCAGCAGTGATGGATTGGAGTAGACCGAGTTTGCCTAAAGAGATCAGGAGTTTCTTGGGGTTGGCTGGCTATTACAGAAGATTTGTGGAGGGTTTCTCTTCCCTAGCCGCACCTTTGACCAAGCTGACTCAGAAGAATGTGGTTTTTGTTTGGAGTGAGAAGTGTGAAGAAGCTTTTCTAGAGCTAAAGGAGAGATTGTGCACTGTTCCCGTCCTGACCCTGCCTACTGAGGGAGTAGATTATGATGTCTATGTGGATGCTTCGCTTAGGTCTGGGATGCGTATTAATGCAAGATGGAAAGGTAATTGCCTATGGGTCAAGGCAACTGGAGACTCATGAGAAGAATTATCCCACGCATGACCTCGAGTTTGCAGCAGTTATTTATGCTTTGAAGTTGTGGAGACACCTACTTTATGGGGCTCAATGCAAGATCTTCACTGACCATAAGAGCCTGAAGTACGTGTTCACGCAGAAGGAGTTGAATCTGCGTCAGCGGCGGTGGTTGGAATATGTGGCTGATTATGATGTGGAGATCCAGTATCATCCGGGAAAGGCCAACGTGGTGGCCGACGCCCTGAGCCGAAAGACGGGAAAGATCTTTAACCTCACCGCCGATCGTTTAGTGGAGGAGTTCCTCCTTATGGATATAGCAGTGGGATACTGTAGTTTGCAGAGTAGTTTGTCAGTGGCAGAGTCGTCCTGGATTTCTTTGACTAGGCTGCACCAGAAGGACGATCTTGATCTTATGCACCTTTTTACCAGGACTGAGAAGGGAGAGTTGCCCGATTTTGCTATCGATGATGCGGGTACTTTGAAGTACTGCGACAGGTTTTGCGTTCCCGCGGTTGGGGATATTAGGAGGATGATTTGCAGTGAGGCTCATGGTTCCAGCGTTTCCTACCATCCAGGATCTATGAAGATGTACCGTGACTTAAGACACATTGCCTGGTGGTATGGCATGAAAGGAGATATAGCCCGATTTGTTGCTGAGTGTCACACTTGCAAGCGTGTGAAGGCCGATCATGGAAGGCCTGGTGGTAAGTTGACTCCGCTAGAGATCCCGACTTGGAAGTGGGAGAGTATATCTATGGATTTCATTACGGGTTTACCAAAATCCCCGAGAGGATTTGATTCGGTTTGGGTTGTAGTAGATAGATTGACGAAGTGCGCTCACTTCGTGCCTTATAAGATTGATTACCCGATGAAGAAGATAGCGGAGTTATACATGAATAAAGTCATCCGACTCCACGGTGTGCCGGTTAACATCATTTCTGATCGAGACTCCCGGTTCACTTCTCGTTTTTGGCAGAGTCTGCAGGAGGGTTTGGGTACGGATCTGAGGTATTCTACTGCCTACCACCCGCAGACCAATGGGCAGACGGAGAGGGTGAACCAAATTGTTGAGGATATGATCCAGTGCTATATTTTAGACCACGGTGGAGCGTGGGATGAGCGATTGCGACTCATGGAATTTGCCTACAACAACAGTTATCAGGAAAGTTTGCAGATGGCTCCGTTCGAAGCCTTGTATGGGAGACGCTGTAGGACTTCGTTGTTTTGGGCTGAGGCTGGTGAGAGGCCTTTGTTGGGTCCCGATGCGCTTGAGGAAATGGAAGTTGCTATGAAGCTTATTTGGGAGAAGCTTCGTATAGCCCAGGAGAGATATGAAAAGAACGTCAATCGGCGTAGATCTGCTTTGGAGTTTTCCGTCGGGGACCTTGTATTCCTCAAAGTTTCCCCGATGGTAGGTGTTAAGAGATTTGGTAAGAATCGGAAGTTGGACCCAAGGTATGTGGGCCCGTTTGAGATTTTGGAACGGATTGGTGTGTCAGCTTATAGATTGGATTTGCCAGCGAACTTCCCAGGTGTGCATAATGTTTTCATGTTAGCCAATTGCGGAAGTGTGTTCGCAACAGTGGGCAGCTCTTAGACGTTGTGCCCCAGTTGGAGCCCAACCTCTCTTTTGTTGAGGTGCCGGTTCGTATTTTGGATACTCAGGAGCGTGTGCTGCGAAAGAAGTCCATACCGATGGTTAAGGTTCTATGGAAGAATCAGGATTTGGAAAGCGCGACTTGGGAGTTAGAGTCGGCTATGAGGAGGGCTTACCCTCACCTGTTTCGTTGATTTTATCGGTATGTTTTCCTTCTTGTAACTCCTATGAGTTGTTTCTCCTTCTTTAGTAGGATTGTTGTGCGTAAAGTTTCGGGACGAAACTTTCTTTTAGGGGGAGTGACTGTAACGCCCCCGATTTTCCTGCGTTTATTTGTATTCTCGTTGGGGTTACGATAACGCGTTTCCGTGGCTTGTGCCATGTGTGGAGTATGGTTTAGCTCCTTAGAACTCAGTGCCCCGTTTTGTAGCCTGTTGGCAAGATCCCCCTAGCAAGCCGAGTCGTTTTGGGTGACCCGGTGTGGCCTCTCGGGGGGATGTTTGTGTTTGGCTTTGTTTGGGTATAACTCGAGTTCTGTTCGTCGAAAGTTAATTTCGACTTCGCCGTTGTGTTCGTAGCGTGAGTATTTAGCTACGGTGCGAATTTCGTCGAATTCCGAGGTGATTCGGTTTTCATGTCGTTTGGTGTGTTATTAGTATTTGTGATCAATTAATTAAATTGATTTGTCTTGTTCTGTAGCCCTTCGGTTTTGACTTTTGACCGATTAATAAATTCTGCGGGAGAATTTATTTGGGCAGTTATTGCCTTGCCTTGGTGGCAGCCATATTTTGGCTATTCCTTTATGGAATTTTCTTGATTGTAATTAAGGGTTTAGGCGTTTTAGGGTTCGGTTATTGCTGAACCGGTGTATAGCTTTTCGTATAAAAGCTCTGTTTAAGAAGTGACGGTCCACTTCTTCTTCTTCTTTTCCTGAGAGAGAAGCCGTCGCTGCCTTTTTCGCGGAGAACAGAGGAGAAAACCGCCCGTCCTGTACCTCCTTCGGTCGGCAATTCCGGGCTTGTTCGTGGACGGAATTCGATTCCGAAAACGGCGTTGTCTTGCTCTCTCCGAGATCTTCATTTCGACGGTAAGATATTCGATTTTCGTGGAGTTTTGATGAGATTTGGGTTTCGGTTTTGGAGTTTTTCAGCCATTAATGGCCGTGAGATTTATTCTAGGTGCTGCGGCTGTTTGTTCCGTGTGAAGAGGAGAGCCATCCAAGCTTCGCTGAAAATTGAGGCAAGTGGTATTCTTGCCCTTGCCAAGTTTCTTTATGATTATTTTTGCTGAAATTGAAATCCCTGTTAGCCCAGGTTAGAGGCCTTGTTGTTCTCATATTTATTGCTATCTATAGGAGTTAGTTCTTCCTATTGACCCCCCTACTTGTGCTGATGGAACCCAACTTTGCCGGCGTAATGTCGTTTACCTTTGTTCAGATTTGCTCTGGTTTGGGTGTAGCCGAGAGGGAGTGATAGGAGGGGAGGGGAGTGATTTTCTTTCCGGAAATTAGTAAGTGTATTACTCGAGTATAGGAGTATGTTACTCGTGAGGTAGAAGTGGATTACTCGGGTATTAGTTCTGGAGTACTCGAGTAGGTGGTAGATACTCGAGTATTAGCCTTGGAGTACTCGAGTAGTAGGTAACTACTCGAGTAGGGGATTGGAGTTACTCGAGTAGTAGGTAACTACTCGAGTAGAAGATCTGAGTTACTCGAGTAGTGGTTTCGAGATACTCGAGTAGGTGCTTTGGCTTACTCGAGTAGAAGGTAACTACTCGAGTAGGGGGTTCGGTTTACTCGAGTAGTAGGCATCTACTCGAGTGCAGGTTCATAGATACGCGAGTAGTGGTTTTAGCATACTCGAGTAGTAAGCAACTACTCGAGTAGCGGGTTGGGGTACTCGAGTAGTTGGTAACTACTCGAGTGCTGGTTATGTTCGTATACTCGAATAGAGGGCGACTACTCGAGTAGAGGGTTGAGGTACTCGAGTAGTAGGCGACTACTCGAGTAGAGGGATGAGGTATACGAGTAGTTGGTAACTACTCGAGTACTGGAAATTTCCTGCCTTCTTTTTGTCTTAGAATCGTTTGACTATCGTCGATCTCTGAATGGAGATCGTCGATCTCGATTTCTGCATTAGGCCGTTCGACTATCGTCGACCTCCGGTCGACAATCGTCGAGCTCCGTTTTACCTTAGTGGGATTGAGGTTAGAGTTTGGTTTTGGCCTTAAGTGAGGCTAGCTCACTCAACGCCAAGGTTTAGGTAGGCACTGAGTGGGCCTCACTCAGCGCCTTGTCGTGTTGATTCTTTTCAACACTCTTCCTTTACCTTGTTTTTCGTTCCCGAGTGGTTTTCTTGTTTTATTTCTGGTATTTCCTTGTCGGCCGTTTTCTTTACCTTCTTAAAGGCCGAATCGTGGGTCGTGGTTAGTAGTGGTGGTTTGTAGCTCTTCAGGAGGGTGGAGTTGTGTGATATAGCCAAGGCCACTCTTGTTTTTCTTGCTCCAGGTACGGGCTGGGCATGTGTGGGTGGAAGGTCCCTTGTGCTTTCACGTGTAGACCCTCGAGCTTGCTGACTTGGACATGGTAGATTGGGGGACTGCGTTTGCCTTCGATCCGGTTCCTCGTTGTTTGTTTTTGCTACTACCACCTCCCACAGTTTAGGGTGTTAGAAGTTTCTTCCTTGGTAGTTTGCAGCACTTTTGGCTCTTGGTAGCCTAGTAGGCCCGGTAGGATATTGTTCCTGAGTTGGGTTGTTGTTGTTTCCTTTGCTCATTGTGCTTTTCTTGTCGTCCTGTTTTGGACAGTTGTGACTCTTCCTACTGCATGTTTTTTTTCAATTACTTCTTCCTTTTGGTTGACTCTTGCATGCAGTTGTTTTTACCTTGTTGCTTGCTGAGGTATTCTGTTTTCTTTTGGAATGCCTCAGGTTCTGAGTTGTAGCCGGTCTGGTGGCTAGCTGAGGCAGCGGTGTTGCTAGTGGACTCCCGGACTTTGGAGTTCCGTTTACCTTGTTAGTGAGATAGTTTTCTGTACCTTCTTGCAGACATACATATGTGCCAGTGGGTTCGTGTCAGGTTGTTGGCGCCCACTGGTAGTTTTCTTACCTTTGTACTGGATATATTTACTTATGCTGCTACCGTTTTCTGGAGATAGTCTACTTGCTTTGAGAAGGATTTATGCTAGGTTGCTAGTTACTTTTAAACTATAAATATTATTATAAATAAAGCTCATGATCAGCATGTTTTATAAGCTTAATCACTACTTTCCAAATCACGTATGAAAACCGTTTTCTTATATATTATATAAATTAAATGTAGTGTCTTGCATAGCATGAGTGGTTCTCTTGGGACCCTTATGCGCTCTTTAGGGTGTAAAACCTAATTAAAGTATTTTTCTTTCCGCAGCGTATAAATATAGTTTTCTTTTGTGGACTAGGTGATTCACTGAGCCGAGGGATACGGTCTCTAAAATATAACTGATTTTCTATTCATAAAACACAGGATTTTCTTGCATAAAGTTTGTAATTGGTTTTGCCTGAGCGTCAGCGGTTATCCCCTGCTTGACGTGGCATCATGACGCGTGTTTTCTCATACTCTGATAATTCTTATATTTGGAGAAAATGCGGGTTGTGACAACCAGTACCCCGACCAGTACCGCAATAGGATCCCAGACCAGCTCTAATACCCCAGCTCGCGCCCCTAGCCCGACGAGATGTTCCCTTTGTAGGGAACTATTTTTTGTGCCCACTTCGCTAGCCTTTCTAAGTGATATACCCCTTCCATGATGTTTTGAAGAGGGTGTTCGGACACCACCTTAATCGAGTGTGCTTGAAAATACATCTGGAGCATCCTAGCTGAGATGACTAGAGCAAATGCCAACTTCTCTGGAATGGGGTACCCGAGCTCTGACTTCCTCAAGACCCTGCTAACATAGTAGATGGGTAGCTGTTTCTTTCCTTCTTCTCAGACCAGCACCAAGATTATCGCCTCAGCTCCTACCTTGAGATATAGAGCCAGATCTTCAACCTCTTTCGACCCTTGGAGTAGTAGGGTCTGCATGAGCTAATTCTTCAATTCATGGAAGGCCTCCTCACACTCCCTTGACCACTCAAACTTCTAGTTCCCTCGTAATATTTTTAAAAAGGGTGAGCACTTCTCCCATGCCCGAGAGAGGAACCTACTCAACCCTGACTGCTTCCCTATTAGGCGCTTGACCTCCTCATCATTCTTAGGCGACTCCAAGTTTAGGAATGACTTCACCTTACTGGAGTTGTGTTCTACCCCAGCCAGGGTGAGGAGTTGATCCAAAAACTTTCCCCTTCCTGCTCCGAAAACACACTTCAAAGGATTGAGCCTCATCTTGAACTTCCTTAGGGTGGAAAAAGTCTCTGTCAGGTCCTGGAGGTGAGACCCTACATCCTTGATCTTCACCATTAGGTCATCCACGTAGATCTTTACGTTCACCCTTCTGCTCCTTGAAGATCCGATCCATCATTCTTTGATAGGTTGCCCCTATATTTTCCAACCTGAAGGGCATCATCTTATATCAAAAGCATCCATCACCCGTGATGAAGGAAACATCCTTGATTTGGTAGGTGCATTCAGATCTAATGTTAACCTAAAAAAGTATCCAAAAAATTCATTATAGAGAAGTCAACGTTTGAATTTACTAGTGCGTCGATTCGAGGCAGAGGATAAATACCCTTGGGGCACAATTTATTTAACAAGGAGAATTCGACATACAATCTCCACCTTTCATTGCTCTTCTTCACCACTACAACATTCTAGATCCATCATGAGTACTGGATCTCCGACATAAAGTCTTCCTCTAGTAGCTTTCCTACTTCCACTCTGATGGGCTCAGCCAGATTGGTTATCACGGCTCTCTTCTTCTGAGGGATGGGGCAGATGCTTGGATCGAGGTTGAGGTGGTGGTACACCACATCTACATCGATACCTGGCATGTCTACAGTGCTCTAAGCAAATACATCCACGTTCCGTTGGACACACTCCTTGACCCTCTCATTTTCCACCCTATTCAGTCTCCTATTGACTTGCACCTTTACTGACCTCTCGCCTGGGGTGAGGATTTACTTCATGTCGACCTCCTCTACTGCCTCCAACCTGGCCCTATCTTTCATTACTTATCGACCTCCTCAACCTCCTCCTTCCAAGAGATGGTATTGACAATCGTCACATAGCACCGCCTAGCCATCTGGAGGGTCTCCCCTAACTCGAATCTGGACTCCTCAAATATTATACTTCAAGCATTGGTGGTATGAGGAAGGCACACACCAAAAGGCATTGATGAAGGGTCGCCCAAAGATGACGTTGTAGCTCTTGTGCTGCACAAAGGCCTCCCAAAAGGCGTTGATGAAAGGCTGCCCAAAGATGGCGAAGCGGCAGTTCTTAGAAGCCCCTTGGGTCCACGAGGAGCTCGACTCCTCCCTCCACTTCCTTCCTTTCTCAAGAGAACCCAAAGTACGGGTCATACGAGGCAAGCACCCTTTTCGCCTCCACTTTCATCTCCTTGAAGCCCTTCTTGAAGATCATGTTAATAGAACTCTCATTGTCCACCGGGATCCTAGAAGCCATGAAGTTCTTGATCGCTGTCTTGATCACAAGTGCATCACAAAACAGGTCCTCATGCTCTAACATGTTCTTTACTGAGAAGACGATCTTCTCTTTTGGGGTTGGGGTCTTGGAGGTCGAAGCGACACTCTGATGGTAGATAATTTAGAGACTCCCCTTTTAGGTGTCCATGATCCCTACCCCCTCCATAGGTCACATTAATCCCTCCTTGGGTGCCCACGTCAACCGGATCTTCATACTGGTTCTCCACCTCTAATCATCCTTTGCCCACTCCTTTGGTATGCAACTATGGATGTTTACCTCTTAGGGCTCTCACGACTCCCCTCATCTCCAAAAACTTGGGGCAGGAGGCCGTTGTGTGACCTTCGTTCTAGTAGAAGTCACGGGAGGGCAACACCACCCTTCATTTTTCTGCCCCTCTAGGTTGATTCCGCATTTCCCTTTTTCCTCCTTAGACAATCGTTATGGCCTGTAGGGGAGGGGCGAGGGGCCGAGCTGGAATGGCCTTGGACCTAATCTCCACCCTAGAGGGTTAAACCTTCTTTGCCATGCTTGAAAGTTACCTCCTCCCTAAGCAAACCCTCTCTGGCCTCCGCACTAGCAAGTTGACTGGCGACTAAATCCTCTATCCTAGCTTATACCCCCCAGGGGCCTCTAGAACTCTTGTCTCCTCGACTCATCCCTTATTCTCCCCTCCTACTGCTGGAATCCTCACAACGACTTTGCCTTATCTCTTCTTATCTTGGACAACTTTGAAACAAACTTGTGGAATTCCATTTTGGAGTGGAGCTCAATTGGTGATGAGGAACAATATTAAGGCTCTCTTATCAAGTAGGTTATGGGTTCGAGACCCGACCTCAACAATGCGTTGTTGCAGATAAACAAGCACAGAGAGGCTTTGGGGTGTTTGGGCTATAACCCGGACAGTGTCAGATGGGTCCTACCAAGTCCCTTAGTGGGCCGAGGCCTAGGCCGTCACAAAAAAGTGCATCATTTTTTCACTCACCTTGTCATTATCTATTGTTCTCAGCTGAAGCATTCACACTACACTCAAAAGTATGAGTTGTATGCACACAAATACTAAGGAGTTATGAGCAAACTTAAAATTTATGTGCATATCAATTTTCACTAGGACATACACTGCTTGCGAATATTAAATGGATATGAGCAGTTTAATTTTTTCAAGTGTGATGACATTAAAAACATAATATGCATGACAAGTTAAGCAAAATAAATACTTAACATGGCATGTGTATCCATTCATGAACATTCTTAGAAAGGCATTTTAGGCACAATTATATTGCATGCATAACAAAACTCATTGCACAAGTGTTAAGCTAAAAACAATAGATGATGAGTGTGTACACATGAATTTACAAATTATTTATCATCGCATGTGATTTCATTATAATATTTGCATGATCATTACCAAGAGTTGTTCAATAAAAATATTGTAACTATTACATGATTTATGTATTCAACAATATTAAAGTACAAATACCTCTAGTCTCAATCCTTTATGTTTAACTAGACTGTTTCTTTTACTTGATTCTCTTGTGTCTCTTTCTAGATAGTTCTTTAGCGGTAGCAACGCAAACAGACTACCTTTTTTGTAGGATGAGCTTTTGGAGATACCATTGCCCAACTACTGAGGCAGATTCTATAACGTCTCACTCACCTAGAGGAGGATCGCCAAACTCCTAATCCAGCCTTTACTTTCGACCGCGCAGGGATAAAGGGAGCAGCTATCACTACTGCCCCTCCTAGATCCACCCCTCTTCACCTGATTCTAGGACCAGCTCACCTGTCGTCACCATGGTGACCCCGCTCATATCAAACCTGGTTACTCCTATAGCGATGGCAGATACTATTACATTCAAGAGGCTAAATCTGCCATCTTTCAAACACAATCAAGACTACTTCATGATATTTGAATGGCTTTCCCAGATGGAGAAGCATTTCGAGTATGCTGGAGTTTTAGAGGCTTAGAAGGTTCTTCTTGCGGCCTACTAACTGACCAAGGATGTTTACACCTAGTGGCTTTAGCGTCGCATTCTCCCCAATTCCGCCTCCTTGAACTGAGTCAATTCAAAGAAGTGATCTTGTAGAAGTTTCTCTCTTCTGTAGAGCGATATAAGCTAGCTGAGAAGTTCTTGTCTCTTTAGCAACCCAACATGGCAGTGATCAAGTATAAAAGAGAGTTCTCACGTCCATCCCTCCTTGTTGTGGATTTGGTGTTAGACGAGTCTAAGAAGATCAGTCATTTCGTGAAGGGACTCCGACATGATTTCCTCCAACATGTGGTAGCTCATGGTACCACCACCTATGCTGAGACTGTGGAAGCTATTTTGCAAGTAGAAGCTATTGAGCTAGACCGTACTGCCAATAAGGTCAAGCATAGTACCAGTAATACCACCTCTTTTGACCGTAAGCAAAATGGTGCTTCCTCTCAGGAGCATGGCCTCAAGTCCAAAGAGGTGAGCGCCTTTTGCCACAAAGTGGGCCATGTCGTCCAAGTCTGTTGAGCAATCCTAAAGAAGCATAAGATGATTGTTCATGCACAGCAAACCCAGCTGACGCTTCTCACTGTCGCCACAGTCTATGTTTACTGCAAGAGGCCAGGTCATCTAATGAAGGACTGTCATCATAAGCAGAATACTTACTACAGATGTGGTCAAGTTGGGCATCATATCAAAAAATGCCTCGTGAAAGAAAGTCTGATCCCCGCTCAGTCTCTACAAGTTGTTTTGGGAGCTTGGGAAAAGGGCAAAGTTGTGTTGAATGTCCTCTCTCAGGGTGAGGCGCTCACATCTACCGACGTCATCTCTAATATGAATGTGTTGTTCTTAATTTTTTCTACATCGTAGTTTATCTGTCTGCTTTATTATCAAACAATCATGATTTGCATCTGTAATTTCCATTTATATGGAGATTTAAGGTCAAGAATAAGTGGATAAAAATTCTATTTGATTCCAGTGTATCTCACTCTTTCATCGCTCGTCATATTATGGACCTTCATTGTTGACCTACTTCGCCACTTGAGTCCCCTTATGAGATCTTTGTGCCCAATCATCTTTACCTTTCTAATAAAAGAATTCTCAACTGTCTGATCTTGCTGGGTGAATTGCAAGTCTCCGCCGACCTCATAGTTCTAGAAATGACAGAGTTTGATGTAATATTGGGCATGAATTAGCTGGTTGCGTATAGAGCAAAGTTGGATTGTGCGGCAAAGAGGGTCAATCTCAATATCGATGGCAAGGACTACAATGTTCATGTTCAGACCTGTATCCACTTGAAGGTAATTTCTGTTGTGTGTGCCACTCATCTTCTTAGCCAAGGATGTTCTGCTTGTTTTGTGCATGCTTTACTTTCGGATTCTGCCTCTCCTCAACTTGAATTCTTCCCAATTTTTTCTGAGTTTCCTGAGATTTTTTCTACTGAATTGCCTGAAATACCTCCTAATCGGGAGGTGGAGTTCTCTATTGATGTAGATCCTAGAACGCGCCCCATATCTAAAGCTCTATATTGTATGGCCCTGCATGAGCTTGGGGAGTTTATATTGCAATTTGATGAATTGCTCGAGCGTGGGTACATTCATCCCAACTCTTCTCCTTGGGGAGCCCCCGTTCTATTTGTTAAAAAAAGGATGGTTTCATGAGATTGTGAATTGATTATCAGGATTTGAATAAAGTTACAATCATGAATAAGTATCTCTTTTCATGTGTGGATGATCGATTTGATCATTTCAAGGGTAGTATCATCTTTTCCAAAATAGATCTCAGATTGGGTTACCATTAGTTGAAGATCAAGGAATCTGATATTCCTAGAACTGCCTTCTAGACTCGGTATGAACATTTTGAATTCATGGTGATACCCTTTGGTTTGCTTAATACACCTTTCGCTTTTATGGATTTGATGAACCGTGTTTTCCGTGAATATCTGGATAAGCTCATCATCGTATTCATTGATGATATTATGGTCTTTTCCAAGACCCGTGAGGAGCATGCAACACATTTTAAACTCACTCTCTCCACTCTTTGTCAGCATCAACTCTATATTAAGTTGGTGAAATGTGAGTTCTGGCTATGTCGTGTCGCTTTCTTGGGGCATGACATTTCAGGAAATTGACTTTTCGTCGATCCTGCAAAGATTTTCGTAGTTATGGATTGGAAGCTACCTCTTACCCCTACTGAAATTCAAAGTTTTCTTGGTTTGGCTGGCTATTACTAACATTTTGTCAAGGGTTTTTCCTCTCTTGTTGCTCCTCTAACGCAGCTAACTCAAAAGTAGGCTAGATTTGAGTGGTCAGATCAGTGTGAGTAGACCTTCTTGGAATTGAAGCAACGTCTGTGTTCAATGCCAGTTTTAGCTATTCCTTCAGAAGGTGCGGATTTTTCAGCTTACACGGATGCTTCTGGAGTTGGTTTGTGATGTGTCTTGATGCATGATGATCGTGTTATCACATATAGGTCGAGACACTTACAAGTTCATGAACACAACTACCACACTCATGATTTGGGATTTTCTGTGATAGTGTTTATGTTGAAGCTTTAACAACATTATCTCTATGACGTGAAGTGTCACTTCTTCACTGACCATCATAGGTTAAAGTATATCTATGTTCAAAAGGATCTTAATATTTGTCAAAGGTGTTGGCTCGAATTCATAGTACATTATGACTTGCATCTTATGTATGTTCTCGGTAAAGCCAATTCAGTAGCAGATGCGTTGAGCGAACATGCTTCTGTTTCCTCTTGTATACCCATGTCAATTGTTCTTGCAGCCTTGATTGACAACCTCGATCGGATGGACATATCTAACTCACCCAAGGGTAAATAAGAGATCTCTGGTCCATTATGGGTAGAACAGGTGAAAGATTTGCAGCCATCTGATCCTGTACTCCAGTGCATCTTCCAAAAGATAAACTTAGGACTCTTCTAGATTTCTCTATAGCTGACGATGTTCTGCATATTCTAGGTCGCTTATGCATCCCTGATATTCCTGAATTGCTTGATAGTATTTGCCGAGAAGATCATGAATCTCGCACATCTGGCCATCCAGGCAATAATAAGATGTATCATGACTTGAAGCAGATTATTTGCTAGCCTGGTATGAATAATTGCATAGCTCGCTTCAACTCTCGATGTTTGACATGCCAGAAGGTGAAAGCTCACCATCATCATTGTGGTAGTATTTTGCAGCCTCTGCCTATCCCAAAATAGAAGTGGGAAGATATCTCTATGGATTTCACCACAGATTTGTCCCATACTCCGAGTGGGCATGATGCGATTTGGGTCATAGTGGGTCGTATGACTAAAGTGACTCACTTCATCCCGTACAAGGAAGGTCATTTTACCGAGAAGATGGCTCGGATCTATGTTTCAGAGATTGTTATACTCCATGGGATTTCTTTACAGATTGTTTCAGATCACGACTCGAGATTTATATCTATTTCTGGAAGGGTTTTCATCAATCTTTGGGCACCGAACTCAACTTGAGAACTGCTTACCAACTGACGAATGATGGCTAGATCGAAAGGGTTAATCAAATTCTTGAAGACATGCTTTAGTGTTATATTATGGATTACATGGGAGCTCGGGATGAGCAACTACCATTGGTCGAGTTCGCCTATAACAATAGTTATCAAGAGATTCTCAAGATGACCCCCTTCAAAGCACTGTATGGGCGTCGTTGTCGGACCCATCTTTATTGGTCAGAAATGGGTGAAAAGGTTATTTTGGGGCCTGAGTTACTTCAAGAAATGGAAGAAGTCGCGAGGAAGACTCGACTATAGCTTAATATGCCATCAAGAGACAGAGAAAGTATGTCAATCAGTGCCACCGTCTGTTAGAATTTGTTGTGGGTGACCAAGTTTCTTGAAGGTTTCCCCTTCTTCTGGGGTAAAACGGTTTGGTCGCCATCATAAGCTCAACCCGAGATTTGTGGGACAGTATTCCATTTCAGAGCGTGTTAGAGGATCGACAAATCGTCTTGATCTACCTGCTTCTTTGGTCGGTGTTCATAATGTCTTACATGTTAGGCAGCTTCGAAAGTACATCCGTGATCTTACCTGAATCATTGAATAACTTATAGTGATTACTGATGTCAATCTTTCTTATCCGGTCGAGCCCACTAAAATCGTATAATATCAAGAACGCAAGCTTCAAAAGAGAATCATTCTTATGGTCAGAGTGATTTGGATGCATAGCAAGTCTGAAGAGTATACTTTAGAACTTGAATCTGACATGTGTATCAAGTATCCATAACTTTTTTCTTGTTCTTGGTAAGTCCCTGAACTTGTTCTCCTTTCCGTTTCATTATATTCATAGTTAGTTTACATGTCTTGAATTGTAAATCTTGTTGTAATAAATGATATCTGAATCTTCGCCTTAAGAGACCCCTTTTAGTGAATCCTCTAGAGTTTCGGGACGAAACTTTCTAAGTAGGGAGAATGTAACAATTCATAGAAAAATAATGATAATAATAATAACAATAACAATGGCAAATTTGTAATTATGATATTAGGTTTCCCCTTCTAATATCTAACCGGACAACCCCTCCCCCCTCTCGATTAGATCAAGTTACCGGTCTAGGTTTTCCGCAAACCCTCTCCCAAGCCTTCTCTCGCACAACCGATTCTCTCTTCTGTCTCACGACCTGACTCCCGCTCCCGCGCCAGTGCCAACGCCCCCTCCTGCTCTTGTTTCCTCCTCTACCCAGCGACTGAGACTCCTGCTCCTTCTCCACAGGCCATCAACAACGACTTTCCTCCTCCCTAGGCCGGCAACACTCTCCATTCTTCTTCAAGGGTTGGCCGGTCGGTGCCTCTCATTCCTCTAAGGGTCGGCAGCCTTGATTTTCACTCGTCCTCTCTATTTTAGTCGGTGGATTTCAAGAGGGTCTCCTAGGGTTTGCTTGAAACCTCCTCTCCTCAGATTTAGTGCCCGGTTTTGTCCCCTTAGGTAAGAAACTCATCTTTGTCACTTATTTCAGTTTTTCCTAAATATATTTTGCTATTTTTCGCACTCAAATCAATGTATTTGCGTCGATCCAACTTATGTCCATCATATAATGGATTAATCCTGAATTATCTGTGTTTTCCTATGTCGCTCGTCGAATCATTTAGTGAGATCTCTCCAAAGCCCTCTCCGATTTAGGGTATCTGTCACCTAAGCGTCGCCAAATCCCTGATTCCTCGTGGTAGCCTCCTCTCCTCTCATTCTTGAGGGAGGTAAATTTCTAACCTACTCTTGATTTAATTATGCGATGAAGAAAAATGTCTGTTCTTGCGTAGGAATCTAATTATATCAAATATTATTCATGTTTGCCCTCAAACAGGTCCAATTAGAATGCTAATTTTGCTTGTACCTCATGATCGTTGTCATCAGTTTCATCCTTACTTAAGGCAAGTAGAGAATTTCCTTTCACTTGCAAACATTGGATTTAGTTCTCGCATCTATTTCTTATGATTATAAATATTATCTAACAACACCTGAATCGTCAACTTATTAGCACATCATAATTTGATAGAAGTCTCTAAAACTATGAAGCACTTAACCGAGTAATGTTATAAGCAATCTTTGAAAAATAGCGTTTAATTGATGAAACTATTTGTTTGGAGTTCACTCTTAACTCGAGAGCATATGAATGGTCATGGCAAACACGAATTTTATGATAAGACTTGCATCTGAATGTGAATATGAACTATGTGCATCCAATATAAATCCTTACATTTTTCATTGGTTACAACTTATGTCATTACAAGAACAATTATATGTTATACTTCGGAGTAGGCTAACAAATTTAGATACTTATGTTTGACTCAGTTACGTGTTTGTTTTACTAGCTTTGTCTTATGATAAATTTGGTACACATACATCTTTGATTTTTTAACTTGTATTATATTTTACTTGCTCAGCTCATTTATTATTTTAATGTTCTGAGCATTTTTTCTTTCTTGTCTTGAAATTTGTCTTAGCATTCGTGACTGCTCCGCCTATTACCTGAGCCTGAGCCGATCTGCGTCAAGTTCCTGGTCCCTGAAGGTTTATTTTGTTTATTGCATCGTTAGGTTCTATGTATTTTATTTCTTGTACTGTCAGATTTGATTATCATATATTAGTTATGATCAACTATTTTTTGTATCATAGACAACTATTAGGCTATAATTGATGTACTGAAATTTAATATTATTGGCATATTCATTTTCTTGTTAGTGTATTAAAAATTTGTATCAACACTGTGTGACATGAGATTATTTAAAATACATGCATGCGCATCTAGTTTTTCACTGACTAATTCTAAAGCTTCCGTATAATAAAAATCTATTTTTACACCAAAGTAATTTTTTAAAATATAATTATCAGTATTTCAACTTCCGCCTAATATACATGAATTTTCTTTCCGCCCGTGCCTGTAGCATCACGACCCGCCTGAAGTGAACTCTGATCTTTTTATGCATCCCCTGTCGCATCGATCCTCTTTGCATGATGTCATCATGCATCGTGGATCTTTTATTATTATGCATTTATTTATTATCATGTATTTCTTTTTGCGTACTTACTTTTATTTAAAGTTGTTCGACTCGTCGGGCTACCCAACCGATGAGACCCTGAATAAAAGGTCTGGTAATTTTAAGTAGTTAGGACAAAAAATACAAGCTTAATTTTTTTAAGGAGACGTAAAATTAATTGGAGAATATTCATCATTTACTATAACGAGACATCAATATGTGTAGGAAAATATTATTTGGAAAGTACTATTTTGAAATGTATATCAACATTATTTGGAAAGTTAGATATATGAAATTATTTGTGAAAGTATTTTTTGGAAGGTAACAAAAGACAAGAAAAGACTCATTTGCCAATATGAGCAGTCGGCTGAAAAGAAGAGAGGACGTCAGATATCAAAGAAACGAACCCCCTGTTTCTTTTGTTTGGTAGGCTAACCCTATGGTACGACAACAACCCCTCCATCTCTATCACATCAAACCCTTCGATCCTCCCCAGTGGACACCGTCGCCCTCTCGTCTTCCCTGGCTAGAGGACGATTTGGGACGGCTTTGTCTCGCACCACACGTTTCCTACCACCGACAAAAAGATCTTTGATTCGTTCCAGCGCGCTTCCAACCGCCATCAGCCACTTGGTCGTTGTCGACTTCACCTTCCTTTTTGGCGACCATTGAGCACTGAGTTACTTGCCAGTCTTGTTGTCGACCTCTCCCACCTTCCGACAACGCATTCAGAGATATTTCAGTTTCCGAGTTCCACCAAGGTCGGGATTTACTCTCTCCGCTGCGTGATGAAACTTGGAATTGACTACCTCTTTGTGGTATCCTCTCTCGTACCCTTGCTCGGATTAATTTGCTTCATATGTATCCATTCCAACTAAATAATTTATAAGCTTGCCTCTACATTCTCGCTATTTTTAATTATCGTTATTCATAAATTATTGATGTGAAATTTGCTTATGGGCGCATGGAACTCGCAAAAGATCCAACTCGGAAATACGTTTATGAAGTTTTTTTTTTCAAATAGCGAATAATGATTTTTGTGAAATTCAACGTTACAAGAATTGTATGTGCGTGAATTCGATTTGGGCACTCTCGGCCTACATCAATATTGTGAATGCTAATTAAATTAGATTCATGGTTTGATGCTTTCAAATACATAAATATCCATTTAATTGAGATATTTAGAGACCCTGAACCCTAAAGGTAGCAATGCACTTAGAGGTTCTTTTCTTTTGAAAAACTTGAATCTCGGTGTTAACAATGCTTTTAATGCACTAAAAGTGTATTTACATGTGCCACCTTGATCACTTGCATTCAGTGGCGGAATTAGGAATTGATTGTCGTCCGGGCACAATAAATTTGAACATATATTTTATTGAAAGTAGAAGAAGATAGCAGAACATTAAAAAAACTTACAGATCAACAAGCGACTTTACGTTGACACATGCTCTTAAAACGTGAAATAATTTCTTCAGTTGTAATTGTATCTGCAACGTCTTTTTTAATGTAAGCCATCAAATAATCATTCATCCATTCATCTCACATTCTGTTCCGCAGACGATATTTTATTATCTTTATGGCAGAAAATGTTCTTTTAACACTAGTTGTTGCAACTGGTAAGAGGCAAGCCAACTTTAACAATCTGAAAACTAGTTAACTATTTTGTTTTTTTTAATTCCACTATTTTTTGAAGCAGTCCACTGATTTCCTTAACTTCTGAAAATATATCCGGTGATGCAGATCACATGTCACAAATGTATATGTCAAGTTGTCCTTCAAGTAACTGTAACTCTATCGGAGTAAAATCATATGGATATGATTCAGCAAGATGAATTAGTTTTTATTTATCATAAGCAGCAAATTGATCCTTTGGGTGAAGACAAGCAACACATGACAACAATTCTGTGTTTACTTCATCGAAACGGTCATTTAGCTCATTTAACATACAATCAAGCACTGCATTATATATTCAATCCTGAAAAAAATATAAATTTGTAATTTCACGTGTGTTACGTCTTGATCTACCTGATTGAACGAACTTCTCATTCATAATTGGAACTTCTATGTCATGTTTATAACAAAATATAGAGACTTTTACAATAAAGGATTCCCACTCAACTTCATTATTTCTCATATTCAATAGTAGCAATTTTGACAACTTTAAAAAATGCATTGCGTTGACAATATCTTAATCCTTTTTTTGCAACGCTTGTGATAACTCGTTAGTTTTTGACAAAATACTTTTCATCAAATGAATCACAAATACAAATTTAAAAGTCAAGATAACTTGTAACATTGCGTTTGTCATATATCTTTGGTTTCAATCTGGCCCATCAATTACAACAATCTTCAGTACTTCAATAATTGATGAAAACATACAAATAAAATTTTAAACTGTCACATAATGTGAACCCCATCTCTTGTCTCCGACACGTTTTAGCTCTAAAGGATGATTCAACCCTTGATCACTTTCCAACAGCCCGCAACCAAGCTCTCTATCAACCCGATCAACTTCCAATGCTCGAAGAGAATCACGCTGTTTACAAGAATCACCAACAACATTCAAAACAGTGCTAATAAGTGTGGAAAGCTCGACAATATCAGAATTTCCTTCTGCAACCGCTACTAGCACCAATTGTAGTTGATGTGTAAAATAATGAACATAAAAAGCACAACTGTTTTCATTCAAAATCAAATCTTTTAGCCCTCTGAACTCGCCTTTTATATTGCTAGTGCTATCACATCCTTGCCCACGTAATTTAGATATACTAAGATCATATTGCATAAATAACGACTCAATGCCAGATTTTAATGATAACGCAATTCATATATGCTTGATATTTTTTTAAAAAACAACGAATTTATCACGCGATGTGAGAAGATTGATTAAGATGGTTTGGACATGTACAAAGGAGATCATTAGAGTATGCGTTGTGAGAATTTAGTCGTTGAGCATGTTAAACAAAGAAGAGGTAGACTAACAAAGCTTGAAATGAAACTATAAGAAAAGATTTGATGTACTTAGGCATTAGTGAGATTATAACTAAAGATATGGCACAATAGTGACAAAAGATCCATATAGCCCACCTCATTATAGTGAGATAAAGGAGTAATTTTTGGGTCCGGGTAGCGTTCCTAGCTTTGGGAGCGAGAAAAAAATGATCGTTGGATGACCAATCTAAGAATCAACAATAAAGGTGGGAATTTTTTTTAAAAAAAAGGCGAGTGCACGCTTTGATCAGACGACGATCAGGCTACTCGCGCTCCTTCCTTGGAGAACGCTACCCTTAGTCAATACTTTTTTGGGATAAAGACTTGTGTTGCTGTTGTTGTTAACAAATTTATCACTTGCATTTAACTCTACCTTATACTATTGCCATTGTGGGTGCAAGTTGAGTTGAGCTGGCTCGAAAGCTCGATGAACCGGCTCGAAAAAAGCTCGACTCGAGCTCGAGTCTGTGGAGCACGAGCTCGAGCTTGACGAGCTCGATTACGAGTCGAGCTCGAGCTTGAATATTATTATTCATGAGCTCACGAGCCGGCTCTCGAGCTTTTTATTCCAATATTTTTTTAAAAAAATTAAAAATATAAAGAAAAACAGGCTCATGAGCTAAAAAACTCGTGAGCAGCTCGAGCTCACGAGCTCGAAGCTCGAACTCGGGCTCGATAAACAGACATTGAGCTCGAGCTCAAACCAGTACAAAATGAGCTCGACGAGCTCGAGCTCGAGCTCGAACTCGAAATGATCAGCTCGAGCTCAAGCTCAAGCTTGAAAATTTTGCCAAGCTAGACTCAGAGCTCTACTCGTTTGCACCACTATATGTCACATCCAAATTTTTGTTTTGCCATTCTTTTTATTGAAATATGAGTTTATGTAGATGAAAAATGATTTTTTTTAATGTTACAAGTTTTTGGTGTTAGTCTGCTAGATACGTTTAATATATATATAACATTATTCTAAAAAATAATATATATATATATATCTTTATTATATAAGCAAACCCAAAAGAAAGGATTGTGTAACATTTTAATCCCATTTTGCCCCTCATTTTTTCTAACTTTCCTCATTAATTCTATGGTATTTGGTTCATTTGATATTATCTTTATTATATTTAAATATGTTATTTCTTTGCTTCTCCTCATGCCCAACCCCGCCTCAAATCAGCACGCCTCGGATCTCACTTCTCCCCATGCGCCAAAAGCAAATCCCGTCAGCACGACGAATGTCACTACAAGAAAATCTCTTATTAGCTAGGAGAAGAATTCGTTGCTAAAACATAAAATTCGTTGGTAATTTATATTAGCAAGGTATTTAGCAACAAAAATATTTCCTTTCTAAATTTAACCTAGCTAAATTTAGAAAGGATTTTTTCCTTCCTATTTAGCAAGAGAATTTTAGCAAGGATTTTTATCCTTCTTAAATTAGCAAGCAATTCATTTTTTGTTGCTAATTATTATGATAAATAAAAAATATTTTTATAAAAAAAAAATACATGCTAATACGTTTAATATATATATAACATTATTCTAAAAAATAATATATATATATATCTTTATTATATAAGCAAACCCAAAAGAAAGGATTGTGTAACATTTTAATCCCATTTTGCCCCTCATTTTTTCTAACTTTCCTCATTAATTCTATGGTATTTGGTTCATTTGATATTATCTTTATTATATTTATATATGTTATTTCTTTGCTTCTCCTCATGCCCAGCCCCGCCTCAAATCAGCACGCCTCGGATCTCACTTCTCCTCATGCGCCAAAAGCAAATCCCGTCAGCACGACGAATGTCACTACAAGAAAATCTCTTATTAGCTAGGAGAAGAATTTGTTGCTAAAACATAAAATTCGTTGGTAATTTATATTAGCAAGGTATTTAGCAACAAAAATATTTCCTTTCTAAATTTAACCTAGCTAAATTTAGAAAGGATTTTTTCCTTCCTATTTAGCAAGAGAATTTTAGCAAGGATTTTTATCCTTCTTAAATTAGCAAGCAATTCATTTTTTGTTGCTAATTATTATGATAAATAAAAAATATTTTTATAAAAAAAAAATACATGCTAATAAGAGGATTCAAACCCCTTATCTCTCAAATAAATTCTATCATGCTTGCCAATTATGCTAAGAAACTTATTTGTATATTTTTACGGTATTTTATATAAATATAAATGTTAAATATTTAATTTATAATATTATGTAAAAAAATAAATATATATTATCATTTCTATATATATATATATATATAAGTATTAAAATTTTATAATATTATATATATCTCCCGCTAATTTATAAATATATATAAATATTTTAAATGGGTTGCTGTATATACGCGCAGCGTGTTTTTCGGTCATATATGTGCAAAACACCTATATGCGTGCATTTTTTGGAAATGTTTTCAACATGAAAGTTGTAGATCTCGTCGAGATCTACAACTTTTATGTTGAACACTTTTCTTAAAAATTCAAGGTTTAAGAGTATTTTGAAAAGGCGCTAAACAATTGCGTAACTATTGCAAATTCGCAAAAGTTACGCATTGTTTCGCGCATTTTCAAAATACTCTTAAACCGTGTATTTTTAGAAAAAGAGTTCAACATGAAAGTTGTAGATCTCGACTAGATCTACAACTTTCATGTTGAACACTTTTCGAAAAAATGCATACATGTACCTGTTTTTTCTATTTTCGCATATTTTATCAAAAAACGCGCTGCGTGTACAAACATAAAACTGTATTTTAAATATCTAAAATTATATTAGAAAAACAAATATAATTTTAATTAATTTGTTCAATACTAATTAATACTCAATCATAATTTATAAATATACTATTAATTATTTTTATTCAAATAATTTATGTTAGTTTCTAAGATATATATATGTTGAAGTTGAAATAATTTACAAAATTATATACAAAATTAATTATATATAATAATTATTTTGTTGGACATAAGCTATGTTAATTTATAGACATATATAAATAATTTTTTAAGTTATATGAAGTATGTATATGTATGATCATTTCATTTTAAATTTTAGCTATGACTGAAATTAAAGAGATGGACATAAATAAATAAATAAATTATATTTTTTTTATGAAAGGTAGTAAATGTTTTAGAACAAAAATTTCTCCATCAATATTTTGCAATAAAAAAATTATTGTTATTTTAGCAACAAAAAAGTTCGTTGCTATTTTTTCAACAAATATTTTGCAACAAAATAATTCGTTGCTAATTTTGCAACAAAAAAATTTGTTGCTAATTTTGTAGGTAAATTAGAAAATCATTTACCTTGCTAAATTGATGCTAATTAGCAAGTAGTTATCTTGCCTTTCTAATTTTCCTTGCTAAATAGACTTTTTCTTGTAGTGTGTCGCCTGCACGACATATGTCGCGCTCACGACATATGTCGCGTCCACGACATATGTCGTGCCCATGACGAATGTTGTCTGCACGGGGTCTCCCGTGCACGACTGCTTATATATATATTATTCTACATTATTAATATAATTAATGTAAATAAACAGTTACAAAAGTTTATTCTATATCATTAGTATTATTAATGTTATAATATAATTAATATTTAGCACTAATTATATTTAAATATTTTAATAAAATTTGAAATTATTTTTCAATCTATAAATAACTTTTTAAAACATGAGGTTCATACACAAATTCTTTCTCATTTTTCTCTCTCTCTTTAGCTCTAATATTTTTCATTGTATTTTCTTGTTGTTCTACGTTTGCTTTAACTCGTGCAAGTTTATCTTCTATGTGCTTCTTCGGTGTCCGCATACATCAAAGTTTCAGAATCTAGTCAGATGTTGTACCTTGAGAAGTGAACATCGGTTCAAAGTTTGGTCAGATGATGGTATAACTTCATTGAGTCATCACATGTCTTCCTCAGACTCAATTTCTTATTTTAATTTTTTACAGTAATATTGTTAACCACAAATAGTATTGTTACCGCAAACCAATTTTATTAGCATCAAAAAAATATAGTGCTAACTGACGGGGATGAACCTCCATTTAAAGCATTGGGGGTGCATTTAACCACTCTTCCCTCATGATTTCTCATATTATAGAGATCATGGATTTGACCGGTCAACTCGCTCCCCCATGATCTCCTCCACAATAGGAGGATCATGGGGGCCACCCATTCAATAACTACCGCCGTCGCCCGCCGCCGAAGCCCGCCGCCGCCCGCCGCCGAAGCCCGCCGCCGCCCGCCGCCGCCGCTTGGCCGTCAGGCCGCCACCGCTTGCAGGTTGTCCACCGTCTGATCACTGCAAAGCCTCCATCGTCATCCGATCTGCAGGTAACCATCCACTAACCATCAGGTTAGTGGGGGAGGCCCACCATAACCACCTCCTGGAGGCTATAAAAGGAGCATCATGCCTCCTCATTTTTCACCTTTTTGCTCCCCCAGCCTTCTTCTTCCTCAGGCTAGAGCTCCGCCAAACTCCTCCCTCGAGTCATCTTCAATTCAAGCCGCCTACGAGCCAGCGAAACGCCCAAGTTCCCAATTGCGCGGAGAAGGGAAGAAGACGACTATCATCAGCACTCAAGCACACCATCCACCAAGCAGCATCCAACACTCCCTCGGCGCAGCCTGTTGCCCGTTGCGAGTCAGGAATTCTCTCTCACCGCCTAGTTGTAACGAGGAGCGGTCTGTCGCCCTCGATTCTCCAAGTATATTGTAACCGCAAGCTGATAGTGGACTTTGACCATCACAGATCCAGTCACATGGTTTTTTTTCCCAGTTGAGGGGTTTTTCCATGAGAAAACCTCTTGTGTCAACTCTCTATTTTCATTGACTGTGTGCGCGCTCGACCATCCCAAGAGCTAAGGTGATTCAGTTTATTCCGGTCCGACCAAAACGCCGAGTTAGTCCATAACACTAACTAAAAAATAGTACCACAGAATGAAGCCAAAAATCTAATTAATTTCTCCCCTTGTTTTCTTCAATTTACAGAATTCAACCACCTACATAGATGAGATTCATTATCAATTCACTGAGAAACCATTATTCTTGATATTGAAATATTCCTTAAAAGTGGGAATCTTGACGAGAAATTAATGAGCTTTGCGGGTCTTACGTCGACCCATGCCGATCAACCTTCAACAATACAGGTTTTGTGAGAGGTCGTGTGAAGGTTGCAGATGATCGCACTGCATGAGCAACGAGAGAGGCTGCTAAGGCTGGCCGAACGGTGTGCAGATCAGGTTATGCATGTGTAATAGTTTTAGAATGTGAGTTTTAAAATAAAATTATGAGTTATTTGATGTGCAGATAGACGAAAGTGTGATACCTTTAGCAAATCTCATATATAATACAGACATTAGCGAGCAGAAGTTGTGTACACAATCTCCTCAACTACTATTACTCAAATAACAATTAGATACTAAACTCTATCTAAAAAATAACAAATAGTTGTGCACGGGAACCTACGCCTTGGCACAAAAGTATACAAATTGGGATTCGGGGGAGGTAAGTGCACTCGCTGCACTTTACCGTAAAGTGCGGACATCCAACGGTCCGCGTTGGATGTCAGCACACATCTCAAAGCGGGCTGAGATGTACTCGCTTTGAGATGTGTGCGGACATCCACACGGGCCGTTGGATGTCCACACTTTACCGTAAAGTACATGGGTGCACTTTACTTCCCCCGAGTCCTACAAATTGATTGCAATTTATGTGAAAAAGTTAAGCTAAAAATAAATTTAAAGACAATTGAGACAACACTTGATATTTTTGAAAATAAAATAAAAAATACAGTTAAATTTAATTATAAAAAGATAATAAAAAAACTACCTTTACTTTTATATATGTTATTTGTAATATTTTGAAAGTGATACACGAGTGACAAGCGTGGGTACAAGTATGCAAATAGAATGAGAGAATTAAGAATCGATCCGGAATCGAATTGAACCGTTCAATTCAAGACAGTTCTAATGTTTCTCAGTTCAGATATGGCTCTGAAAAATCCAATATACAGTTGAGTACCAGAGAGCCAAACTGAGAATCAAATGCCTAATATTTGTTTCATAAATATTAATTAAATAAAAATAATTTTTTGATTATCACAATATAATGCAATAAAAATTATGTTAATTACAATATTCTATAGATTTACTATTGAACATATACAACACATAACAAATTAAAATTTTTGCAAGGAAAATGTTAAGAAATGAGATTTTTTATAAAATTTATAAAAAAAATTTGTTGTAATTATGTCGTCGGGTAGAACCGAGAACCGAATCGAAATCAAATAATTTTTTTGGTTTGAATATGGTTCTAGATTTGTAATATATAGGTAGGCTTTAACCGAAGCAATATGGATCAATTTTGGGTTTTCGGTGGAACCGACTCGTGTTGCACCCCTAGGCACGGTGGTGTACACATACGACCAACCACAATATGCATAAGGATTCGCCCCTATCAACTAATTAATGCAGCTTAAAATAAACACACAATCATTAATTAATGTGAAAAGTAAAAAATACACAATTTTTCAATTTTTAATAAAAAAATATGCATCCTAAATTCCTAATACATATATTATTGTTCATGATAAATCAACTTTAATAAAGAGCGCTGATATTTGCAGGCCTATTATGGATACTTGCAGGCCCATTTGATAAAAAGAGAATGATTTTCTTATCTTATTAAATGCCTCTAATTGCCACCCCCTCTTTGTAACCCTAGCTCCTTCCCGATTTCATTTGTCGCTGCCCACCTCTGCGATTTCGGGCCGTCCGCCATCGTCGGAAGTTTTCGCCAATGTCGCTGGTGCTACTCCGATGCCTCTCTGCTGCCGGCGCCGCCGCCTGGAGGATTCCTCGCCAACCTCTGCACTTCCGGGCGGACATACGATAGATAGCGAAGTGCGAAGTTCTCGCCAAGGCCGCCGGTGTCACGACCCGCATTTTCCCCGAGGTTAAGAAGTATCAGAGTAAGGGAAAAACACGCGTTGTGATGCCACGTCGAGCAGGGGATAACTGCCGACGCTCATGCGACACACCAAAACCATAAATCACAAATTTTAATTTAATAGAAAACCAGTTTGTTTGAAGGTCGTATCTCTCGGCACAGTGGATCAGCTAGTCCACGCTAAGAAAATATATATGCTTACAGCGGAAAAATACTTTGATTTGGTTAGTTTGACACCCTAAATGAGTATAAGGGCCCTCAAAAGGCCACTTATAGTATGCACGATGCCTAAGGTGAGTATAATATATATATATATATTAAAAGAGGTTTTACGCTTTAAGAAAATAGTGTTTTAGTTAGCAAATATGTTATGTATGAGGTACATATAATAGTTTAGGGTTTTAAAATACCTAACATGCAACCTAGCATAAAACCTTCCCATAAGCAAGTAAACAACCCCCAAGAGGACAAAAAAACAGCAGTCTAAATTCATACTTAGCAAAATAAGAAAGCCACCAGTGGGCATCGACAACCCGACACGAACCCACTAGTGAGTGTGCATGTCCATACAGAAAAGAAAAATGACTACCTCACAAGGGAGTGATCTGCAACTCTGCTACCCTGGAGGCTACCAGTAAGACCCAACAAATGGAAAATCAGCCGCTCAATCGGCTACAACCTGGACCTGAGACATTCAAGAAAAGAAATGCCTCAGCAAGGAAATAAACAAAAGAAAGGAGTGTCAGATTACTTAAATAAAGAAGGGTTTTCCAACCCGGCAACAAAGTACTAAACTATAAAAGCAGGAAAAGAAAGAAGCATTGCTTATAGAGCAATAAAGGCAAAACACACTAAGTGCGAGCACAAATCTACCTGCTCTGGAAAGAATCAACCTGCAGAAGAAATGCATCAGCATAAAAGCAGGGAAAAACCAAAAGTAGACAATAGGAAACTAACAGTCCTAAGTTTG
The DNA here is from genome assembly GCA_039513925.1 of Platanthera zijinensis. Classification (NCBI taxonomy): domain Eukaryota; kingdom Viridiplantae; phylum Streptophyta; class Magnoliopsida; order Asparagales; family Orchidaceae; genus Platanthera; species Platanthera zijinensis. The sequence continues at coordinate 37,310,758 of CM077085.1, forward strand.
TGGGCAAATAACCGGGGTGTAAAAATAGGGGGGCTGGAGTGGGTGGCCACAGTGTCCAACACCAACAACCAGACCCCAAAAAATACTCAAGGGTGAAAACACAACCGGTGGCAGCTTCTAGGTCCACACACCCAACAAGTTGGCCACAGTGTCCAAACTTAGTGGTGGCCACAGCTTAGCACACACAATTCACCCCTCAGAGTCCAAACAACAACACCCCCCTCTGATCACAGCCCACGAGTCGGCATGCAAAAACTAGCCAAACACCCCCAACATCCCCCTTAGGAAGGTAAAACTTTTCTAACAGCCCTAAAGAAACTCACATCCCAAGGCTATAACATTAGCCTAAAAAGAACTACGGCGTTGAGTGAGTGGACCTCATTCAATGCCTGGGCCCTTAGCCGCAAAAAAAAACACCTGGCGTTGAGTGAATGGCCTTCACTCAATGCTTGAGTACTTAGAAATTTTTTAAACCCGTCCCAGCTCTTCTCAACACCGGACGAGTAGAGCCTTGGTAAATTAGTTCCAAGGCTCATGCTGCTTCTCCTCACCCGACCTAGCAGTAATCCTAGCCTTAAGACTCCATTACACTTAGGCCAAAACTCAAACACCAGCTGCTAAACTAGATCCTTGCCGAGATAATTAAAAGGAAAGACAACAGAAATAAGGCAGCTCGAGGTGGCTGATCTAAAATTTGTACAGAAATAAAGAAAAAATTAGGTTTAAAACAAACAAATAGGCAAGGGCAAGGGAGCCACTTGCCTCAACTTCTCGGAAACCGCAAGAAACCTCAAATCTACAGCTCCGGCGGCAAGTCCGGCCACCTAGAAGCAAAGCTGGAGCATTAGGGAAGAAAAAAGGAGAAACCCGAAACTCTCAGGTCTCTAAGGACAGCCCTAAAAGCTAAAATACATACCTAGGAAGCTAGCTCTCGGCGAGAGCAGCTCGGATCTGGAATTTCCCGAGCAAATCGACCACTGGAGCAGCTGGAATCGTCGGCCAAGGCTGCAGCTTCTCTGCCTGCCGCCTGCTCCTTCCGCTGGAAGCTAGCCGTGCTCGGGAAATGGGGAGAAGTGTGGAGGAGGAGCACAGCTGGAGCTTATCTAAATTCTCCCACTAACTTACTTTAGCTAATATAATAATAAGCTTATGCAACCATTCGACCACTAGCAACCACTAGGCTATAAGAAAATGATATTCTATCCTAATTGGTCGACCACTACCCAAAAACTAACCTATATATATATATATATTTATATAATACACACACACACACACACACACATATATATATATATATATATATATATATATATATATATATATATATATATATATAATCAGCACCCAAGCCACAAGTTTACTTGTACATGTATCATGCACATATACATGTATATATATATATATATATATATAAAAACACTATCGGCACCTCAAGCTATACACAAACATAAATATATATATATATACATACATATACATATATAACATAATTGGCTAACCATGCTTAGCCTAAAACAAGCACCAGCCTTACCAAGCTCGATCACACCAGGCCAAACACAACAAACAGGTAGCCACTACCGGCCAACAAAACGAACGTCGAAACGACGCGAAAAAAAAACAAATGATCTCGGATTTCGACAAAACTCGCATCGTAGCTAAACACCCAGCTAAAAACACAACGGCGAAGTCGAAAATAACATCCGACGATCAAAACTCGGGCTAAAACTACCCGAAGCCAAAATACAAACATTCCCTAAGAGGCTCAACCGAGTCACCAAAACAGACTCCGGCTAGCTGGGGAATCTTGCAAACAGGCTCCTAATGGATCACTAGAGGAACCTAAAGAGCTATGACCACGCTCTAACGATGGCAAAAGCTGACAACACGTCATCGTAACGCCATGCAATGGTCAAACAAAACACAGAAATACCGGGGGCGTTACAATCACTCCCCCTAAAAGAAAGTTTCGCTCCAAAACTTTACACACAACTCTTTTAACAAAAGGGAAAAAGAAACAAGCTAATCAAAAGCCATAAAAGAAAGAGTGCAACATATCAGGCACAAGTCGGGGGAAAAGGTGAGGGTAAGCCTCCCTCATTGCCGACTCTAGCTCCCAAGTCGCGCTTTCTACATCATGGTTCTTCCACAAGATTTTCACCATAGGGATTGTCTTCTTCCGCAACACGCGATCCTGAGTATCCAATATACGGACAGGTACCTCCACATAAGAAAGGTTCGGCTCTAACAGAGGCACAGAATCCAAAACCTGCCTGTCACTAAGCACACACTTCCGCAGCTGACTGACGTGAAAAACATCATGTACGCCAGGAAAATTTGTGGGCAACTCCAGCCTATAAGCTGCCACACCAATCCACTCAACAACCCTGAATGGCCCCACATATCTCGGGTCCAACTTTCGGTCTTTTCCAAATCTCTTGACCCCAGTCATCGGAGAAACCTTTAAGAATACCTGGTCCCCCACAACAAATTCCAGATCTGATCTACGCTGGTTGGCATTCTTTTCATATCTCTCTTGGGCTATTCGAAGCTTTTCCCGAATAAGCTTCACTGAAATTTCCATCTCCTCGAGAGCCTCTGGACCCAGCAACGGTCTCTCACCAACCTCTGCCCAAAATAAGGGAGTCATGCAGCGCCTCCCATATAAAGCCTCAAACGGAGCCATTTGCAAGCTTTCCTGATAACTATTGTTATAAGAAAACTCCATAAGCCGCAAACGCTCGTCCCACTCCCCACCATGCTCCAGAATATAACATCGAATCATATCTTCTACAATCTGATTTACCCGCTCTATTTGGCCGTTGGTCTGCGGGTGGTAAGCAGTGGAATACCTCAAATCTGTCCCCAATCCTTCCTGAAGGCTCTTCCAAAAACGAGACGTGAACCTGGAGTCTCGATCTGATATTATGCTCACGGGGACGCCATGCAATCTGATAACCTCTTCCACATACAGCTCAGCTATCTTTCTCATCGGGTAATCAATCTTGAATGGCACGAAGTGGGCACACTTCGTCAGTCTGTCCACGATCACCAATACTGAATCATGCCCCCTCGGAGACCTTGGTAAGCCTGTAATAAAATCCATCGAGATGTTTTCCCACTTCCAAGTAGGAATCTCCAAGGGGGTCAGCTTGCCACCTGGCCTACCATGATCAGCCTTCACTTGCTTGCAAATGTTGCATTCAGAAACAAATTTGGCTATGTCTCCCTTCATCCCATACCACCAGGCAATCTGCTTCAAATCGCGGTACATCTTAGTGGATCCTGGGTGGTAGGCAACGCTAGATCCATGGGCTTCCCTGCACACCATAGCCCTGATATCGCCAACAGCAGGAATGCAAAACCTGCCACGGTACTTCAAGGTACCTGAATCATCTATAGAAAAATCTGGCAGCTCGTCTTTCACAGCTCGAACAAACAACCGCAGAAGATCAGGATCATCTTTCTGATGCAATCTCGTAAGCGCGATCCATGAAGGCACTACCACTGCCAGACTACTCTGCCCATCACAGCTACCCACAGAAATGTCCATCAACATAAACTCCTCTACCAACGATTCAGCTGTGAGACCAAAAATCTTCCCTGATTTCCGACTCAAGGCGTCGGTCACCACATTGGCCTTGCCCGGATGATACTGAATCTCAACATCATAGTCGGCCACGTACTCTAACCATCGCCGCTGACGCAGGTTCAACTCCTTCTGCGTGAAGACATACTTCAAGCTCTTATGATCAGTAAAAATTTTGCACTGTACACCATAAAGTAAATGCCTTCACAACTTCAAAGCATAAATCACAGCAGCAAACTCCAGGTCGTGCGTAGGGTAATTCCTCTCATGAGTCTTCAGCTGTCTCGACCCATACGCAATCACCTTTCCATCTTGCATCAGCACGCATCCCAGCCCGATATGGGAAGCATCCACATATACCTCATACTCAACACCTTCAATAGGCAAAGACAGAATAGGGGCTGAACATAGCCTCCTCTTTAGCTCCTCAAAAGCCTCTTCACACTTGTCATCCCATACAAAGGCTACATTCTTTTGGGTCAACCGGGTCAAGGGCGCAAACAGGGTGGAGAACCCCTTCACAAATCTTCTATAATAACCTGCCAAACCCAAGAAGCTTCTGATCTCACGAGGAGTAACAGGTCTCGCCCACTCCATAACAGCAGCGATCTTCACTGGGTCTACTGAGATCCCCTCCTTGTTCACCACATGGCCGAGGAAAGACACTTGAGGCAGCCAAAACTCACATTTGCTTAACTTGGCATAAAGCTTATGGTCTCTCAGAGTCGCCAAGATAAGACGCAAATGTTAATCATGCTCTTCTGCATTCCGGGAGTACACCAAAACATCATCAATAAAGACAATCACAAACTTGTCTAAGTACTCCCTGAACACGCGGTTCATCAAATCCATGAAAGTTGAAGGCGCATTAGTCAAACCAATTGACATGACTAAGAACTCGAAATGCCCATGACGAGATCGGAACGCCGTCCGCGGAATATCAGACTCCCGAATCCTCAACTGGTGATAGCCCGAACGAAGGTCTATCTTTGAAAACACAGCACTACCACTCAGCTGGTCAAACAAATCATCGATCTGAGGCAGTGGGTACCTGTTCTTAATTGTAACCTTGTTCAGCTCTCTGTAGTCGATGCATAGCCTCATCGACCCATCTTTCTTCTTTATGAACAACACAGGCGCACCCCAGGGCGACGAACTCGGCCTGATAAAACCCTTTGCCAACATCTCATCTAGCTGGATCCGCAACTCCTCCAGCTCTCGCGGGGCCATGCGGTACGGCGCCTTAGCAATAGGACACGTACCTGGCTCCAAATCTATAACGAACTCAACATCTCTATCGGGAGGAAGTCCGGGAAGATCAGCAGGAAAAACATCGGGGAACTCACAAACAACAGGAATCTCTTCCAACCGCAGCATACTAACATCTGTCCCTACTAGAGAGACCAAACAGGCAAAACAGCTCGGAACAAGCAAATTGCAGGCACGTACAGCAGAAACAATCGGAGACTCCTGGACAGGGTCGGCAAAAACGCTCCCGGGCTGACCGTCGTCCTTCACGAAATCCAAGCGCTTACCATTACACTGGATAACTGCATCATATCTGGACAACCAATCCATGCCTAGGATGACATCAAAGTCCTCTAGATCAATCACTATCAGATTTGCCCTGGCTAGAAAGTCTCCCAACAAGATTGGGCATCCCTGAATACCAAAGTCTGAAATCACAGAATCACCCGAAGGAAACTTGACGCTGAAAGCTCCATCAACACGATCTAGGCTCAAATAGAATTGCTCCACAAAAGCCCTAGCAACAAAAGAGTGGGTGGCGCCAGAGTCGAAAAGAACATGCGCCTAACGGTTCTTTACCTTAAATCTCCCTATATAGTAATCCACACAACTAAGGGGAAAACAAAGGCTAAACTACACAAGAGGCAGAAAAACCAAGTTAGGAAGAGATCAAACCTGAAATGACCTGGGTCGAAGTCGCCGCTTCCTCTGCAGAGATAACATTAAGCTTCCCTTTGCCTTTATCCACACGCGGGGGTGGCGGCAATGCCTGCAAAGGAACCACTGGAAGAACGGGCTGCGCCTGAGGGCACCTCGACTTGAGATGGCCATTTTGCCCACACTGAAAGCAAGCTTTATCTTTCGACCAATAACGGGCCAAATCATGCCCCTTCCTTCCGCACAAGGAACACATCACATCCCCATTGGGAGCACCCTGGATAGCATGGACTTGTTCTTTCTTCTGCGCTGCCAATCTCTTGAAGCACTTCTTCAGGGGGTGGCCTGGCCGGCCGCAGAAGCTACACGTCCCCTTGGTCTTCTTCCTTGAAACTACATCAGGTTCCTGGGGGCCTTCCCCCCCGACAGACTTCCGCTTGTCTTTCCTCGCCTGCTGGCCTCTGTTCTTAGCATTCTCAATGGCCTCAACTTTCAAAGCAGCTTCCACCACTCCGGCATAACTGACTGCTCTGTAGGCATTTGCTAACTGCTGAACGTCGCTTCTTAACCCACCCAGAAACCGCTTAACCCGGTCTGCTTCAACACTCACAATTCCAGGAGCAAACCGACTCAGTTTACTAAACTCAATCTCATACTCACTAACCATGAGTTTCCTTTGCTTCAAATGCAGGAAGTCATTCATCAACCGGTCCTGCTCGACCGAGGGCAGAAACTTCCTCAGTAGCATTTCCTTAAAGGTCTCCCAAGAACATCCTTCCTTCAAGCTTTCCTTTTCTCACAACCACCAAGTCTTTGCTAGACCCTTGAGCTGATAAGCAGCGATCATCACCCTCTGATCGTTAGTGACTCCAAAATAAGAGAACATCTCCTCAATTGCTATCAGCCAATCATCCAAAACCATGAAATCCGCTTTTCCATCATGGGTAGGTGGTCCAAGTCGCTGAAATTGAGAAATAAATGCCATCTCTGGTGGCACCACAATAGGAGGTACCAGAGGAGGAGGAACAGCTACACCCCCAACGGGGTCCTGAGCTCTCTGAGCCTGCCCTACCACTACTGCTACCAACGACTGGATCTGGCTCTGCATGTCAACCATCTGTCTTTTCAAGGCTTCATTACTTAGCCGCAAGCTCTCAATCAGGGCCTCGCTCTGGGATCCCGAAGACTCACCCACAGATTGGGGAGTCGATCGCGTCGCAGGACGCTTCGTCATCCTATAATCGCACCAACCCTAGTTAAAACCCATCCCGACTACTAAAACAAGCCTACCCGGTACAGACAAGCATACTTAAATATGAATTGTAACTACAAATCTTGCTCTGGGATTTGTTTTATAATGATGATGTCATGCTTAACCTAAGATGGTTCACTACCATCACACTAACTCATGTGCCTACATCATGGATGCATGCTTTTATATTCGTTTTGACTCCAAACCATGTGTGTACATATGTCATCATGCAAATCTTTAGCCTGGCACGTTGTGCTTATGAAATGTTATGCTATGCATGTCGTGCTATGCATTCTAAAAAGGCTTTAATGCATGCCATTGGCGGCGTACACATGAAAATGTTATGCATCCCATACTACATAACATTCCCATGCAACGAAAAATAAAAACGTGCTAGCCGCATCCATGTGGTGAGGTTATGCATCCAATACTACATAACCCTCACATGTTGCCTCCTAGGGTGAATCCATATATGAACATATATTATGCATCTCATACTACATAATATGCCCTGTATACTTCTTTATGCTTATGAGTGTAGTGTTCGTGCTTCGGCCAAGACGTGCTGATGACATATCGGTGAGTGTATGCTTATGAAGCTAAACATCTAATGCAATCAAAGGACAGGTTGCCTGACTAGTTGTCAAGACAACCTCCCTCTGATACCAACTGTCACGACCCGCATTTTCCCCGAGGTTAAGAAGTATTAGAGTAAGGGAAAAACACGCGTTGTGATGCCACCTCGAGCAGGGGATAACTGTCGACGCTCAGGCGACACACCAAAACCATAAATCACAAGTTTTAATTTAATAGAAAACCAGTTTGTTTGAAGGCCGTATCCCTCGGCACAGTGAATCAGCTAGTCTACGCTAAGAAAATATATATGCTTACAGCGGAAAAATACTTTGATTTAGTTAGTTTGACACCCTAAATGAGTATAAGGGACCTCAAGAGGCCACTTATAGTATGCACGACACCTAAGGTGAGTATAGTATATATATATTAAAAGAGGTTTTACGCTTTAAGAAAATAGTGCTTTAGTTAGCAAATATGTTATGCATGAGGTACATATAATAGTTTAGGGTTTTAAAATACCTAACATGTAACCTAGCATAAAACCTTCTCATAAGCAAGTAAACAACCCCCAAGAGGTCAAAAAAAAAACAGCAGTCTAAATTCATACTTAGCAAAACAAGAAAGCCACCAGTGGGCGTCGACAACCCGACACGAACCCACCGGTGAGTGTGCATGTCCATATAGAAAAGAAAAATGACTACCTCATAAGGGAGTGATCTGCAACTCTGCTACCCTGGAGGCTACCAGCAAGACCCAGCAAATGGAAAATCAGCCGCTCAATCGGCTACAACCTGGACCTGAGATATTCAAGAAAAGAAATGCCTCAGCAAGGAAATAAATAAAAGAAAGGAGTGTCAGATTACTTAAATAAAGAAGGGTTTTCCAACCCAGCAACAAAGTACTAAACTACAAAAGCAGGAAAAGAAAGAAGCATTGCTTATAGAGCAATAAAAGCAAAATACACTAAGTGCGAGCACAAATCTACCTACTCTGGAAAGAATCAACCTGCAGAAGAAATGCATCAGCATAAAAGCAGGGAAAAACCAAAAGTAGACAATAGGAAACTAACAGTCCTAAGTTTGTGGGCAAATGACCAGGGTGTAAAAATAGGGGGGACTGGAGTGGGTGGCCACAGTGTCCAACACCAACAACCAGACCCCAAAAAAATACTCAAGGGTGAAAACACAACCGGTGGCAGCTTCAAGGTCCACACACCCAACAAGTTGGCCACAGTGTCCAAACTTAGTGGTGGCCACAGCTTAGCACACACAATTCACCCCTCAGAGTCCAAACAACAACACCCCCCTCTGGTCACAGCCCACGAGTCGGCATACAAAAACTAGCCGAACACCCCCAACATCCCCCTTAGGAAGGTAAAACTTTTCTAACAGCCTTAAAGAAACTCACATCCCAAGGCTATAACATTAGCCTAAAAAGAACTACGGCGTTGAGTGAGTGGACCTCATTCAACGCCTGGGCCCTTAGCCGCAAAAAAAACACTTGGCGTTGAGTGAATGGCCTTCACTAACCGCCTGGGTACTTAGAAATTTTCTAAACCCGTCCCAGCTCTTCTCAACACCGGACGAGCAGAGCCTTGGTAAATTAATTCCAAGGCTCATGCTGCTTCTCCTCACCCGGCCTAGCAGCAATCCTAGCCTTAAGACTCCATTACACTTAGGCCAAAACTCAAACACCAGCTGCTAAACTAGATCCTTGCCGAGATAATTAAAAGGAAAGATAACAGAAATAAGGCAGCTCGAGGTGGCTGATCTAGCATTTGTACAGAAATAAAGAAAAAATTTAAGCAAGGTTTAAAACAAACAAATAGGCAAGGGCAAGGGAGCCACTTACCTCAACTTCCCGGAAACCGCAAGAAACCTCAAATCTACAGCTCCGGCGGCAAGTCCGGCCACCTAGAAGCAAAGCTGGAGCATTATGGAAGAAAAAAGGAGAAACCCGAAACTCTCAGGTCTCTAAAGACAGCCCTAAAAGCTAAAATACATACCTAGGAAGCTAGCTCTCGGCGAGAGCAGCTCGGATCTGGAATTTCCCGAGCAAATCGACCACTGGAGCAGCTGGAATCGCCGGCCAATGCTGCAGCTTCTCCACCTGCTCCTTCCGCTGGAAGCTAGCCGTGCTCGGGAAATGGGGAGAAGTGGGGAGGAGGAGCACAGCTGCAGCTTATCTAAATTCTCCCACTAACTTACTTTAGCTAATATAATAATAAGCTTATGCAACCATTCGACCACTAGGCTATAAGAAAATGATATTCTATCCTAATTGGTCGGCCACTACCCAAAAGCTAACCTATATATATATATATTTATATAATACACACACACGCACACACACACACACACACACACACACACATATATATATATATATATAACAGCCACTAAGCTATAACAATACTAAGCCTAAGCATCCACTAGCTGCTACTCGAGCCCCACCAGCAAGCTAACATATATATATATTTATATAATATATATATATATATATATATATATATATATATATATATATATATATATATATATATAATCAGCACCCAAGCCACAAGCTTACTTGTACATGTATCATTCACATATACATGTATATATTTATATATATATATATATATAAAACACTATCGGCACCCCAAGCTACACACAAACATAAATATATATATACATACATATACATATATAACATAATTGGCTAACCATGCTTAGCCTAAAACAAGCACCAGCCTTACCAAGCTCGATCACACCAGGCCACGCACAACAAACAGGTAGCCACTACCGGCCAACAAAACGAACGTCGAAACGACGCGAAAAAAAACAAATGATCTCGGATTTCGACAAAACTCGCACCGTAGCTAAACACCCCAGCTACAAACACAACGGCGAAGTCGAAAACAACATCCGATGATCAAAACTCGGGCTAAAACTACCCGAAGCCAAAATACAAACATTCCCTAAGAGGCCCAACCGAGTCACCAAAACAGACTTCGGCTAGCTGGGGAATCTTGCAAACAGGCTCCTAATGGATCACTAGAGGAACCTAAAGAGCTATGACCACGCTCTAACGATGGCAAAAGCTGACAACACGTCATCGTAACGCCATGCAATGGTCAAACAAAACACAGAAACACCGGGGGCGTTACAGCCGGTGCCACTCCGAAACCTCTCTGCTGCCGGCGCCGCCACCTAGAGAGATCTTCTCCCAACTCAGATCTGCGATTCCCTCAACCAAGTGCGTCGGGATTCCTTCCTCCTGGTATTATTTCCTTTGAGCCTCTCTTTTTACTTTTATGAATGATATCAAAGATATTTTTCCATAGATCTGTGCATAGATGAGTATTTGGATGCAAGAATGTTTTCCAGAGTTCTGTGCCATCATCGATTACCAATGATACCTATGTTTGTTCATGTGTGTGTATGCAAGAATGTGTATAAAATGTATCTAATAATGTGAGTATCTAAGTTTGTTTGCATAGATGAGTATTTGGATGTAGGAATTAAACAAACAACAACAATCCATATTGGTAGAGAAAAAAAGATTGATAAAAATAGAAATAATTTTTTTTAAAAAGGGCTGCAAATATCCGTCGGGGCTGCAAATATCAATTGGTGGGCTGCAAATATCTAAGGGCTGCAAATATCGATTATAGGCCTGCAAATATCAGCGCTCTTAATAAAATCAATGAGTTTAATGATCAACTTCGAAAATACCACTGACATGCCTAATAACAACATCTCTCAAACATATCGCGGACATATTTAATGAAAGACTACCATAGTACCGTGCTAAGTATATGAGCCCTAAAAAATTTTAATTTTTTGAATTTTCATTGTTTTTTTAATTTGGGAATATGATATAAGCACTTGAATGAACATAACATTTTAATTATTTATAAATAGATTATAGTATTTGTTAAGTTAATAGATTAAAATAATAAAATTATATTTGATAATTTTAAATATGTTATCGACTAAATTAGGTCGCCTTAGCGGTCGAGCACGCAAACAGTCACAATGTAAGTAAATAAATGCACAAGACGTTTTTAACGTGGAAAATCTGTAAATTGGGTAAAAAAACTAATTAATCGGGTCGGTGTCAGTCAAACTTCACTATCAACGACAGTTTAGAAGGTGTTAGATAATTCGAGGGTGACAGACCGCTTCTCGTTACAACTTTCAGATGAGAGAAAATACTAGTGTGCTTGGAGGGCGACAGACTGCCTCATGCAATACTCAAAATCTGACTTTGTCTATTGATAGTGGACACTTTCAGACATTGCCCGGATACAGTGCGCGTAGGAGATTCGTTGGTGAGGATTAGTTGAATGTCTTGCACGTAGGAGAATTTTTGGAGAGGTCGGTGGTGCATCTTTTTCTCCGGAGCATCGTGGACTTAGACAAATTCTCAGAATACAGGAAGGGAGGTGACTCGTAGGAGTATTTTGGTAGAGCTCCAACCTATGTGAGGGGGTCTGGGGTTTATTTATAGGCCCCTATGGTGGTTACAATAGTTATGCAGCTATCCGCAATTCGTAACCACCCAAATTATTAGGTGCAAACCATTTCTAATATTGTTTCCGGTTCGTATTATTTTTATTATTTTGTTATTTACCAGCCGCTGCCATCACAGCTATTCACCCCTGCCACTATCGGTGGTTATATCGGTGGTTACGTGGGTGGTTACCTGCGTTTCGAATGACGATTATCGCCCAAGGGCGATCGGATGGTGGCGGTTAACAGGAGGCCGACCGGGGGGAGACCCAACTGGAGAGGGCCATCCTACCGACCAACCGGGGGACGCTAACTGAGGGGTCGTCGACCTTGAGGAGGCCAGCCGGCGACAACCGATGTCGGCCTCACAGAGGACAACCGGGGGGAGGTCGTCTAGCGTCCATCTCGATGAGGCTTACCAGGTGTCGCCGACCTCATGGAGGTCGGCCGGGCGAATGCCCCCCAACGTCGGCCTTTAGGAGGCCGTCCAGCGGCACCTGGCGCCGGCAGGGCTGTTCACGAACTGAATTGAATCGAATATCTCTATTCGCTTCAATCGAATCCAAATTTCACATAGAAAGCAGAGATTCGGATTCGGATTCGTTCGAATATTCAGTTTCGGATTCGAATTTGACATGAAATGTTGGATTCGAATTCGGGTTCGAATTAAGATTCGAACACGGATTCGAATTCGAATTTTTCTAATAGGAATAATTAAATATATATAATTTTATTTAAGGAAATTTATTATTCGCTAACTATTCACGAATATTTCGAATAAAGATAAATTTATTCGGATTCGGATTCAAAAATTATTCGAATCCGAATTTGGATTTGAATTCAAAAATTACAAATATTTATCGAATCTTCACAAATCGAATCCCGAATCATTCACGAACTATACTATTTGTTAACAGCCCTAGGCGCCAGCCTTTATTAGGTCGATCGAGCGGTGCCCGACACCGGCCAGGCAAACGCCGTCGACCAGGAGATGCCCGTCGCCGGTCGGGCGACAACGGCGACGACAGTCCGTAGATGGTTGTTTGGGTTGTGTGTGTGATGGGATCTCGCGCGCGAATCACACATGGATCGCGCGCGCGATGGTTACCTTCATGATCTCCGCCAAGTTAGCGGGGGTCTGTCTGTATTACCATGGTGATCTGAAAGTGATCAAACATGTTGCCTCACTACCAACGCAATATGAGCATACGGGATCGCACATAAGAGAATTGGAGAAGTTGGTAAGGTTTTTGTTGGCCTTGTTCATATGTGATATTAGTGAAGTACCTAACCTATGACGTTCTTGGTGTGGAGGATTTTCATTCCGGGACTTATATAGTTATATTATGAATATGGGTCATCAGGTAAGTAGTCAGAAGATTCTAAGAGAAATTCATCGAGTATGGCTGAGAGGTTTTGACGAATGGTTTGAATTCATCGAGTATCGTCTTGATATCTCAACGCTTCTGTCTCAGCTTCGCCGAGTATCGTCATGATAGTTTCGATGAATTAGACTCATTCGTCGAGTATCGCGATTCATCGAGTATCGTCGATTTGTCGAATATCCTCTTAATACGTGGACGATTTGCTCTGTATCGATTCGTTGAGTATATCAGTGTTACCTCGACGGATATCTTTTGATTCGTCGAATATCAACGTGATACTCGACGAATTCTGGTTCGTCCGGTTTATTTCCTTTAAGTTCGGTTCGGCTGGTCTGCAGGTATAGGCTGGTTCGACTTTATGTATAAATATGTTGTACAATGAGTCGATAAGTAACTGTTCATTCCTCTAACCTAATCGAGCGATTGCGTCTTTCTCCCGACGACGGAACTGTTCTGCAAGTTCGTGAAAGCCGATCACTGCTGCCGACCACCCGACCTGTTATCGTCGCCGGAAAAGGTTTCCTAAGCGTTGGATTCGTCTCTGCCACCTCTCCTTGAACGAATCTAGTAGTCCGTGGAGACGTTGAGGGCAAATCTACTTCCGACCTAGATCTTGTGTGACATGAGTGTAGGGTTCTCCGTGCTCGTGTGGATATCCGTAGAGGCGTTGACACTATTCATCGCTCGGAACTCCAGCCGTTGCCGTTCGTTGGAATCATTCGGAGCACCTTGGTTGAGTATAGACTCAATCCCTCAAAGGTAATTTTATTTCATCGCATTTACTTCTTGATTAATGTTCATCGCTAGATCCGAACTCTTTTGGGTTTTTCTTGTTCTTTAATTCCGCTGCGTGCACAAGTGTTGTGTCATCCTAGCAAAACTCAATAGGATCATGGGTCACCGGTTAATTACACTCTGATTCTTCTATAAATTATACATGACCCCATTTACTATATTAAAAGAAAAAACATCATTTGATGAAATATTTAACTTTTCGATTTTACTTCTCTTTATTACACAATGTTTAATTTTTTTCAATACTATATTAAAAGAGAAAAAACATCGTTTCACCCAAGGTTTTGAAAATCGGACCGGACAGTGAACCGGCGGAGGGAGAGGTTCAAGGTTGAACCGGTCCAACCGGGGTCGACCACCCGACCTGTTATCGTCGCCGGAAAAGGTTTCCTAAGCGTTGGATTCGTCTCTGCCACCTCTCCTTGAACGAATCTAGTAGTCCGTGGAGACGTTGAGGGCAAATCTACTTCCGACCTAGATCTTGTGTGACATGAGTGTAGGGTTCTCCGTGCTCGTGTGGATATCCGTAGAGGCGTTGACACTATTCATCGCTCGGAACTCCAGCCGTTGCCGTTCGTTGGAATCATTCGGAGCACCTTGGTTGAGTATAGACTCAATCCCTCAAAGGTAATTTTATTTCATCGCATTTACTTCTTGATTAATGTTCATCGCTAGATCCGAACTCTTTTGGGTTTTTCTTGTTCTTTAATTCCGCTGCGTGCACAAGTGTTGTGTCATCCTAGCAAAACTCAATAGGATCATGGGTCACCGGTTAATTACACTCTGATTCTTCTATAAATTATACATGACCCCATTTACTATATTAAAAGAAAAAACATCATTTGATGAAATATTTAACTTTTCGATTTTACTTCTCTTTATTACACAATGTTTAATTTTTTTCAATACTATATTAAAAGAGAAAAAACATCGTTTCACCCAAGGTTTTGAAAATCGGACCGGACAGTGAACCGGCGGAGGGAGAGGTTCAAGGTTGAACCGGTCCAACCGGGGTCGACCACCCGACCTGTTATCGTCGCCGGAAAAGGTTTCCTAAGCGTTGGATTCGTCTCTGCCACCTCTCCTTGAACGAATCTAGTAGTCCGTGGAGACGTTGAGGGCAAATCTACTTCCGACCTAGATCTTGTGTGACATGAGTGTAGGGTTCTCCGTGCTCGTGTGGATATCCGTAGAGTCGTTGACACTATTCATCGCTCGGAACTCCAGCCGTTGCCGTTCGTTGGAATCATTCGGAGCACCTTGGTTGAGTATAGACTCAATCCCTCAAAGGTAATTTTATTTCATCGCATTTACTTCTTGATTAATGTTCATCGCTAGATCCGAACTCTTTTGGGTTTTTCTTGTTCTTTAATTCCGCTGCGTGCACAAGTGTTGTGTCATCCTAGCAAAACTCAATAGGATCATGGGTCACCGGTTAATTACACTCTGATTCTTCTATAAATTATACATGACCCCATTTACTATATTAAAAGAAAAAACATCATTTGATGAAATATTTAACTTTTCGATTTTACTTCTCTTTATTACACAATGTTTAATTTTTTTCAATACTATATTAAAAGAGAAAAAACATCGTTTCACCCAAGGTTTTGAAAATCGGACCGGACAGTGAACCGGCGGAGGGAGAGGTTCAAGATTGAACCGGTCCAACCGGGGTCGACCACCCGACCTGTTATCGTCGCCGGAAAAGGTTTCCTAAGCGTTGGATTCGTCTCTGCCACCTCTCCTTGAACGAATCTAGTAGTCCGTGGAGACGTTGAGGGCAAATCTACTTCCGACCTAGATCTTGTGTGACATGAGTGTAGGGTTCTCCGTGCTCGTGTGGATATCCGTAGAGGCGTTGACACTATTCATCGCTCGGAACTCCAGCCGTTGCCGTTCGTTGGAATCATTCGGAGCACCTTGGTTGAGTATAGACTCAATCCCTCAAAGGTAATTTTATTTCATCGCATTTACTTCTTGATTAATGTTCATCGCTAGATCCGAACTCTTTTGGGTTTTTCTTGTTCTTTAATTCCGCTGCGTGCACAAGTGTTGTGTCATCCTAGCAAAACTCAATAGGATCATGGGTCACCGGTTAATTACACTCTGATTCTTCTATAAATTATACATGACCCCATTTACTATATTAAAAGAAAAAACATCATTTGATGAAATATTTAACTTTTCGATTTTACTTCTCTTTATTACACAATGTTTAATTTTTTTCAATACTATATTAAAAGAGAAAAAACATCGTTTCACCCAAGGTTTTGAAAATCGGACCGGACAGTGAACCGGCGAAGGGAGAGGTTCAAGGTTGAACCGGTCCAACCGGGGTCGAACCGTTATATATATATATATATATATATATATATATATATATATATATATATATATATATATATATATATATATATATATATATATATATATACGAGTGACAGGCATGAGCGGAACTAGCCCTGGGCACGGTAGGGCACGTGCCCGACCGGTTTTTTTCGCGATTTTCACCGGGAGAGAAGAAATCTCGTCGCTAAGCCTGCTGCTCCCGTGCCCTAGCCCGTCGCTACTCCCGTGCCCTAGCCTGCCAGGCGCCAGACGTCGACGATGATCGCATATTCGCACCGCTGCAGATCACCGCTCGGCTGCTCCCGCTGCTCCCGTGCCCTAGCCCATCAGGCGTCGACGACTGCTGCTCCCGTGCAAATCGCTGCTCGACTCCTCCCATGCAAATCGCTGCTCGGCTGCTGGTAACTTCTTCTTCTTCTTTCCTACTTAAAATGAATCTTCTTCTTCCTTCTTTCATGCTTAAAACCACTTAAAATCATTCATTTCTGGACTGAAATCTGTCCAGAAATCTGGAGATTAATCAGCCCAGAAATCTGGAGATTTCTGGACTGAAATCAGCCCAAAAATCTGGAGATTTCTGAACTGAAATAAGCCAAGAAATCTCCAAATTTCTGGACTGACAATCAGTCCAGAAATCATCCATGATTTTTCAGTACAGAAATCTGGAGATTTCTGGACAGAAATCTGGAGATTTCTGGACAGAAATCAGGAGATTTCAGAATTTCTGGACTGATTTCATCCATGCTAATCTTCGAGCATTTTAATGTTAGGTACACATCATTATGTTACTGGAATCTATCGTGAAGGGTTGATTTGGAGCTCCAACCGTCTTGTGTTACTGGAACACACCATTAGTAATTACTCTTTGCACCCGGGCTGTTTTTTTTATATATATTATTATATTATATGCAGGCGTACGAGTAAGGGGTTTTGGGGGTCAAGGAGGCTCCAAATCGAAAAGTGATCAACATGAAAGTTGTAGATCTCCGCGAGATCTACAACTTTCATGTTGATCAGTTTTCGTTTTGGATCCATCTTGACCCTCATATTGGGCCCCGAAAAACCTGATTTCCGTGCCTTTACTGTAGCAATCTCGCCCGCACTGTTCACCCGCCTTTTAGTCCCACACTGCCTGTATAAAAAAGTTCTTTGGGTTTAAATATAGTTCGGTGCAGTATGTTGTTGAAGTCATTGCTTTAGCGGGTTGGCGGGCTGACGGTTTTGGGCTTGGGGGCGCGACGGGTTTGATCGGACGGCAGCTGAATTTCACATCCATGATCCGACGGGATCACTCCAACAGCTTTTAAATGCATGGTTTAAAAAGTCATATCATATATCTTTATATATGGTAAAGATATATGTATAAGAAAAAAAATTAATTAACTCAACATTAAAATTTGCATATAAATTGCTATTTTTTATGACTATACTGTGATACCAATGAAAATGATGTATCCATTATCTCTATGTTAGTATATTTTTAAGGCTCTGTTTGGCGTAATGTTTTTCCTCTATTGAGTTTGGACAAAAACACCACCGTAATAAAATGGATGTTTGACACGACAATTGTTAAGACCACAATAAAAATAAAGAAAATAAAACTAATTTTGACTTTTGAACGTAAAAGTTGATGAAGTTTCTTAGATAAAAACGGGTGATAAAGAACGACATTTCATAACTACCGTGTTTATGACAACCAACATCGTGCTGAAGAGAGCCTAGATATATCATAAAGTTTAATTTTTTAAAGATAATTTAATAAGTTATTATAATAATATATCTAAGAAATATTTAATTTATATTTATATAGTTATATATATATGTTTATTTTATAAATACATTAACATTTATATTGATATATTATAATACATGATAAAAATAGCAAGATTCAAATGGTGCAGTGGTCAGCTTCTCTCTTGAATTAGAGAATGTCTTGGGTTCGAAACCCCACGGATATGAATTTCCCTTATTTAATTTTTTGAGCTTGGCCCGCCCGGTTACGCAAAACCCGCCCGGTTCCCCGGCCCGCCGGTCCGCCCGCCCGGTTCTGCGGTTCCCAAGCGGTCCGCAGATGGAGGCGGTTTCTTACCTGGACCGGACCGGGTGTGTGTCCGGTCCGCGGTTCAACCGGTCGGACCGGCCGGTCCGGTCCGATTTTCAAAAGCTCGGTTTCACCCGTTTTATTTTTTTATTTTACCTCTTTTTATTACAAAAATTTTTAATTCTTTAATTTGTATATTTTTTTCTTTGATTTTAAAATTATATACTCTCACAAAAACAATGTCACTTACCTACAATATTTTCATATATGCAAATCAAAGCTTCGTTTGGTGTGGTGATGACGGTTGTTTACATGGTGGTTATGAACGTCGTTTACATAAAAACAATTTATGTATTTTATGCTCAAAATTAATTTATTTTCTCTGGTAGCAATCATAATTTTTATCTTGCCAAACATACATTTTATGATAAACGATGTTTTTGATCAAATTCATGAAAGAAAATAAGCCACACCAAACGAAGCCCAAATCTACACAATAGATCTCCTCCTTTTTAACATAAGCAGGATGAACATTATCACATCCCCACACTTGTCTCTCTCTTATGAAGTAATTTTGAAACCATATTTGCTGGTTCTGCGGAGCTGATGAAGGAGTCAAGCGGCCACCTGTCGCAGACCGCCGGCGAGGATGGTTCTTCCCCGCGAGACGATGTGCTGATTCAGCACTTGCTTGCCAGTAGGAGTCCAGATGGGGGGTCGTCGGTGACTCATCGCCCAGTCTCTTCCGATTCTCAGGATAAATGCACGCAAGGTGTTTGTGCTAATGCCGCCTCCAAGGATGTACTTCCAGGTTCCCAGGGTCAATCAAAACGCTCCTCGGGGTTCTCTAATGCGGATGCTGCTCCTCACACAACCCTCTTCTTGATGCCAACAAAGCCCACCCGATCGGCATGGCAGCGTCCGCACGTTATTGACTTCGACGATGTGGAAGGCCTTGAGGAGGTTCAGCCCGACGGAGCTCCAGTGCTACTGAACGAGGAGGCGATGGAACAGACAATGGCAACGTTCGCCAATGCTGTGGTGGGCAAATATTTGGGGCGAAGGCTCTCATTTACGCATTTTGGATGCAAAGCTTCGCCGACGATGGGGTTCGTTTGGCCATTTCCGTCTCTACCTGCTGCGGGCTAGCTGCTTTATCTGCCTGTTCGAGAATGTCGCTGCCCGGGATGAAGTGTTGTGGGGCGGCCCGTGGTTCATAAATGGGTTTCTTATCGGGCTTGACGTTTGGTCGCCCAACTTCGATCCCTCCTCCTTGAAAGGTTTCTCCTCGCTAATTTGGATACGTTTCCCGAACTTTCCGCTGGTTTGTTGGGATAAGTCCAACATCAGTCGAATTGCAACTAAAGTAGGGAAGCCTATGTGGATGGACACCATTACTCATGAATGGGGGCGGATGGCGTATGCTCGTATTTGTGTACGTATTAATCTGGATAAACCTTTGTTGGGAATGCGAGCAAACAATTCCGACCAGAGCACCTGTTTTAAATTTTGAGCGAGCAACCTGTGCGACCGCGTTCAGCGGTATGCAAGCGGAAACAATAATGCAATACGAAAATAAAAGCAACAAAAGCACACAGAAAATTTTAACGTGGAAAACCCAATTGGGTGAAAAACCACGGGATGATTGGAGTCCAACCCGGAAAGCCTCCACTAAAAGTGTGTGATAAACACACACACGTAATACAGGCTTTCCCTCCGCCGATCCACACAGGATCTCCACTCCTCCACCACAAATACGATCCACACAGGATCCACACAACCTCCCTTCCAACAACACGCACAAGCACAATATTGAAAAAGAGGTACAACGGGGTGAGAAGCGTTACCCGTACGGATTGAAATTTCGTCCCAACGTCAAAGATGACGTTCTCCAAATCCACGAAGAAGGACGGCTATGCACAGCCCCTTCCAACTCCGATCACGAACGGCGGCCTCCTTGCGATTTCAGCAAACCAAAGAGGCATCCCTCTACTCCAGCAAATCAGGAAGAGGCGGCCGGCGACATGCGCTCCAGTGAACAAAGAAGACGGCCGGCTCCTTGCTACTCCAGCAAAGGCGAACAGGCGGCGACCTCCGATCTCTTTAGCTCCAGCAAATACGAACGAACGGCGGCCTGCGGCTCCAGCAAAAACTAAACGAACGGCGGTCGGTGGCTTGCTGCTGCGACAAGCGACGAAGGAGAGCGGGCTGCTCTTATTCTTGCTCCAGCAAGGAGGAGAAAATAGGGGGATGCTCTTGTTTGCTCTAACTAGGAGGAGAATAGGGGGATGCTATATAATGGCTCCAGCAATCAAGAGAAGAAAAGGAGGGGCAGGCAGCTGCTTTGACCCAACAGATGGCAAAAAGGAAGGGGCGGCTTGCAGCTTCTTGGTTGCTGAAAAATCAAAACCCCATGCTTTGATTTTTTTTGACCCTACCTAACTCCATTATCTATATATATATATATATATAAATATAGGTAGAGTTTATATATATAGATATATATAAATATGTGGGGGGGAACACAAAATTAAAAACACGAGCCGCAACTAGCGCGCTCGGTGGTTTTTACCGACTCGGATGGGAACCACACCCAACAAATCTCCCCTTTCACATCAAGGCGGAAGAAACCGTCATCCCGGCGATTTTAACGCAATGCTCGAACTTCCCCCTTGACACGGTCTTGGTCAGCATGTCTGCCCCATTATCATCAGTGTGCACCTTCTGAAGATCAAGCTCCTTCTGCTCAAGGACATCTCCTATCCAATGATACCAAGTGTCGATGTGCTTCGACCTCGAGTGAAAAGTGGGGTTATTCCCCAGGTGAATAGCGCTCTGACTGTCACACAGGAGTGTGTATCGGTTCTGAGTGAATCCAAGTTCTTTGATGAATCTATTCATCCAAAGCAACTCCTTCCCAGCCTTAATAACCGCAATGAACTCAGCCTCTGTGGTGGACAGTGCAACACACTTCTGCAGTCTTGACGCCCACGAGACAGCTCCTTCTGCAAACATAATAGTGTACCCTGACGTCGACCTCCTGGAATCCCAATCTTCAGCCATGTCAGCATCAGTGTAGCCCAACAGCTCAGGCTCATTGTCCCCAAATCTCAACGTCAAATCTTAAGTCCCCTGCAGATATCTCAGTATCCACTTTACTGCGCTCCAATGCTCTCTCACAGGATTGGAGAGGAATCTACTAACTGTCCCAACGGCATGCGAAATGTCTGGACGTATACACACCATCGCATACATAAGGCTCCCAACTGCAGATGCAAACGGAACATTTTGCATCGTCTCGACCTCCTCGGGTGTGCTGGGGCACTGGTCAATGGAAAGCCTGAAGTGAGCTGCAAGAGGCGTGCTCACTTTCTTCGCCTGATCCATATCAAATCTTTGCAGAACTTTGCGTATGTACCGCTCCTGTGATAACCAAAGTAATCTGGCTCCCCTTTCTCTGCGAATGTGCATCCCCCAAAGTAGTCTTTGCAGCACTCAGATCCTTCATCTCAAAAGTAGAACTCAATTGTCACTTCAACTCAGTAATGCGAGCAGTGTTCCTCCAGACGATCAACATGTCGTCCACGTATAATAGCAGAATGATGAAATCCTCTAGAGCATAGTGCTTGATGAACACACAGTGGTCAAGGGTGGTCCTCCTGAAGTTGATCTCCCCCATGAAAGAATCAAACTTCCTATATCATTGCCGCGGGGCCTGCTTCAGGCCATATAAACTCTCCTGCAAGTGGCACACCAGACCTTCCTTCCCTCTGACACTGAAACCCTCAGGCTGCTCCATGTATAGCTCCTCCTCAAGATCGTCATGTAGAAAGGCGGTCTTGACATCCATCTGCTCTATCTCCAAATCAAGCCTTGCTGCAAGTCCAAGTACAACCCGAATATATGACATCTTCACCACAGGTGAGAAGATCACATCAAAGTCAACACTCTATTGCTGTCCAAAGCCCTTCACCACCAGCCTGGCCATGTATCTTGGAGCCTTGGAGGTGTGAAGGAATCACCCTGCTTCACCCTAAAAATCCACCGATTCTTCAAGGACTTCTTGCCCTTAGGCAATCTCACAAAGTCATACGTGTGGTTCTTCTACAGCGACTGCATCTCCTCCTGCATAACAACCATCCACTGACGCTTCTCGGTGCTCTCCACAGCCTCGACATAACTCTCAGGCTCCCCCACATCAGTAACCAATATGAACTCTGATGTATAATATCTAGCGGGTGGGTGCTTGGCTTGATCAGACCTCTGTAGGGCCGGCTCCGGGGCCGGTGCAGGTACATCATCAGCAATATCCTCAGCGACTACTGGTTCACCATCAGTGCTGATATCATGATCTGGAAGGGCATCAGTGCCCTGTGCTGGCTCAGGCTCAGTAGCCTCCTCAGTATCCTCAGCTCCAATCATAGGTGATTTCGCAACAGTACGAGAGTAAACCTCCAACTCAATAGTCCCCTCAGGATCACCAATAGTCTAATCCTCACAGAAAACAACATCACGGCTACGTACAAACTTCTTCTCAACTGGATCAAAGAACCTGTACCCAAACTCTCCACTGTAGTCATACCCCAAGAAAATACATTGCTGGGTCTTCGAATCCATCTTTGATCTCTCGTCCCTAGGGACGTGCACAAAGGCATTGCAGCTAAATACCCGCAAGTGACTGTAAGAGGGATCTTTCCCATACCAGACCCTATCTGGGACATCCTTTTGCAATGCTGAACTCGGCGAGAGGTTGATGACATGCGCTGTAGTAAGAAGAGTCTCGCCCTAGAACATCCCTGGCAGCTTTGACTCAGATAGCATGCACCGAATCCTCTCCATCAATGTCTGATTCTTAATTCATCCTCTCAGCTATGTCATTTAGCTGCGGCGTCTTCGGCGGGGTCTTCTCATGTCTGATGCTATGGTCCCTGCAGTACTCGTCAAACGGAACAATGTACTCTCCCCCGTTGTTAGACCTAATGCATCTCAGATTCTTCCCAGATTGTCTCTCCACCTCAGTATGGAATCTCCTGAAAGTATCGAGGACCTGATCTTTGGTCTTAAGAGCATAGACCCAAAACTTCCTCGAATGATCGCCGATGAAAGTAACGAAGTATATAGCTCCTCCTCTAGTCTGGACCTTCAGAGGTCCGCAAACATCAGTATGAACTTGCTCCAATGGCTCCGATCTCCTGGTGGACGCGTGGTTGTGAAATGAAATCCTGTTCTATTTCCCAGCCATGCAGTGGTCACACCTCTCCAAATTATCACCAGAAATGTTACTAATCAGCTTTTTCTTCGCCAGGCATCCCAAACCCTTCTGGCTAATATGAGCCAGTCTCCTGTGCCACAAGGAAGTGGATGCCTCATCCCTGACGGAGTTGGCCTGAGCAGCTTCAGGCCTCTCCTCCATATAATACAGTCTAGAATCTCTATATCCCCTTGCCATCACAAGTGATCCCCTGATCAGCTTCCAGAAATCTCCTCCAAAGACACTCAGGTGTCCTTCATCTCCAAGTCTGCCAACAGATATCAGATTGAAGCGGATGTCTGGCACATGTCGTACATTCCTCAGAACAAGTAAAGCTCCAGTACTCGTCTTCAAATGCATGTCTCCACGCCCAAACACCTTGGACGTATCCCCATTGCCCATCCTCAACACCCCATAGTCATGAGTGGTGTAAGTGGCAAATAACTCCATGTTGTGGAAGACATGCGCAGAGGCTCCTGAATCAATGATCCAGTATCGGTCATCACACGCGAGTATAATAGTGACGTCGTCGCCAACAATAATGACGTCCTCCTCCTCAGTCGAAACGGAGGCTGTCGTGTGACCCTCATCTTTTCCCTCAGTGGCAATCCCCTTCTTATTTTGATCGTTCTTCCATGAATAACATAATTTCTTGATGTGACCCTTATTATGGCAGTAGTGGCATTCCACGTTCTGATAACGTGACTTCGACTTGCCCCTACTCTGACTCCTGTCCTCCTTCCTTCCTCGGCTCTTACTCCTTTCTCTCTCCCTGGTCTTAGTAAATAGAACGTCAGCTCGTGAAGAAGAGCCTGAAGTCCCCTGAGACTTTCGTCTCAGCTCCTCATTCATGATCCCGCTCTTGGCGATCTCCATGGAAACAATCCCCTGGGGGGAAGAATTGATCAGAGAAACTCTGACCATCTCCTAAGAGTCTGTAAGTGACTTGAGTAGCCACAACGCATTCACCTCGTCTTTGAATGTCACCTTCATAGCAGTCAGACGATCAATAATCCCCTGGAACTCGTTGACATGATTCAAAATAGGAGAGCCCTCCCAGTATCTGAACTCTCCAAGCTTCTTCAGCAATTACAACTTATTGATGCCCGTGCTCTTGACATACAAGGTCTCAAGAGTCTTCTACAGTTCCTTTGCATCATTGATGCTAGCCACATGGTTGTAGACGTTCGGCTCCACCAACCGTCTGATGAACCACACAGCTTCCGATGCTCTACCTTCCATTTTGCCGCATCCGTGTCCTTTAGCATCTCCTCAAAAGCATGAGCATGCTAACCCTTCACGTATATCAAATCCTCCATCAGTAGATGCCACTGGTGATAATTGACACCATTCAACTTTATCATCTGCTCTGAACCGGATGTAGACTTCATCCTGCTCTGCCAACTGGCCGGACCGACCACTAATCTTTTAGTCAACTATCTCAAAGTATACAACTGGAGAGGGTAGCCAGCGGGCCAATGGTCGTAAACTACCACTCCTAATTGCACACCCGAGATCCCGTTCGACTCGTCCTGAAACCCTAATAGGTCAGCCCGGTAACTGCCCTGTCACTGAAACGGCTCTGTCACTCAACCTCCCTCTGATACTACTTGTTGGGAATGCGAGCAAACAAACCCGACCAGAGCACCTGTTTTAAATTTTGAGCGAGCAACCTGTGCGACCGCATTCAGCGGTATGCAAGCGGAAATAATAATGCAATACGAAAATAAAAGCAACAAAAGCACACAAAAAATTTGAACGTGGAAAACCCAATTGGGTGAAAAACCACGGGACGATCGGAGTCCAACCCGGAAAGCCCCCACTAAAAGTGTGTGATAAACACACGCATGGAATACAGGCTTTCCCTCCTCCAATCCACACAGGATCTTCACTCCTCCACCACAAATACGATCCATATAGGATCCACACAACCTCCCTTCCAACAACACGCACAAACACAATATTGAAAAAGAGGTACAACGGGGTGAGAAGCGTTACCCGGACGGATTAAAAATCCGTCCCAACGTCAAAGATGACATTCTCCAAATCCACGAAGAAGGACGACTATGCACAGCCCCTTCCAACTCTGATCATGAACGGAGGCCTCCTTGCGATTTCAACAAACCGAAGAGGCAGCCCTCTACTCCAGCAAATCAGGAAGAGGCGGCCGGCGACATGCGCTCCAGCGAACAAAGAAGACAGTCTGCTCCTTGCTACTCCAACAAAGGCGAACAGGCGGCGGCCTCCGATCTCTTTGGCTCCAGCAAATACGAACGAACGGCGGCCTGCGGCTCCAGCAAAAACTAAACGAACGGTGGCCGGTGTCTTGCTGCTGCGACAAGCGACGAAGGAGGGCGGGCTGCTCTTGTTCTTGCTCCAGCAAGGAGGAGAAAATAGGGGGCTGCTCTTGTTTGCTCTAACTAGGAGGAGAATAGGGGGGCTGCTATATAATGGCTCCAGCAATCAAGAGAAGAAAAGGAGGGGCAGGCGGCTGCTTTGACCCAGCAGATGGCAAAAAGGAAGGGGCGGCTTGCAGTTTCTATATATATAAATATAGGTAGAGTTTATATATAAAGATATATATAAATATGTGTGTGTGAGGGGAACACAAAATTAAAAACACGAGCCGCAACTAGCGCGCTCGGTGGTTTTTACCGACTCGGATGGGAACCACACCCAACAACCTTTACCGGCGGGAGTTGAGGTCGTCAGCATGCATAAATCTTTCTTCCAAGTTGTAGAATACAAAGGCCTCGCGGCCCAGTGCTACCACTGTGGCTGTGCGGGACACTCGGCCACTGCGTGCCCCGCTGCACCTAACCCGAAGATGGCAAACCGCCAATGCCCCTATTGATGTTATGCTACCTTCTATTTCGGTGCCCCCGGCAGTGTCTGCGGGTGGTCCGAATCCCGCACCCCCTCCCTCCAATGAAAATGACCGTGGCAATGGCCCTTGGAATCTAGTCCAACGTTCCCGCCACAGTAATAGGCGCAAGCCACCAACTGGGCCTCCTGCAACCCGTGGGCGCGGCTCTCGGCAGCCCGTTGGTCTGTGGGTGAATCTCAAAGGCAAACACCTGCTCGTGCTTCTTGATTTGTTGTACTTTTATTTTTCTCTTTGAATGCGAATGTAATATTTCGACGAATCCCTAACGGTGCGCTGGACCCCGCGAAAATGAATAGTCTTAACGCCTCACGCTACTTGGACCGTCCGATCAGGTATCTCTGGAGCGCGTGAGTTGAGTGTTCCGCGAGGGTTCCTGATGGCAAAATAGGACCACGTTAGTTAAATTGTTGAAGAAGAAATAACTAACAAATAATTATAATATAAATTATTTTTATTTTAAATATATATATTATAGGATTTATTGAGAGGGGAAAACCCATTTAATGCCCGAATCCCCAATAAGTTCCAATTTCTGGATTTGACGCTCGGCGGTAGAGAGGTCGCGAATGACGAAGCGAAGATTCTCGGACGTCGCAGGTATGGCTTTTCGATTTCTTAGAAGCTGTTTAGGGTTCTGTAGTCTCCAATTTGGGATTTGTTTTGGAGATTTTCGAGTTAATTTTCCCGACTGTTGACCGGTTTTTAAAACAATATCTGTTTTCCCCCTTCAAATTCCATTTTCCTTGAATTGTCTGCGATTTAACACCTTTTTTGCTGAGGAAGATGGTGCTTTATATGAGTTTATATTAATTGAAATTGCTGTTTGTTTAGGTAGTTAAGAGTTATTTGGATTGTGTGCTTTCTGGGAGAAAATTGAGCAGAATTTGTTTATAGGTCATGAGATTTGTAGCTTTAATGGTAGAATGATGGGATTTGGATTGTTTGAAATAGGTAAGTTGATTGAGGGCTCTGCCAGAGATCATTTAGGATTTGGATGTAGGGTTCTTATTATGCACAATTTGACATAGCAATTATTAGATTAGGTGAGTCTGATATTATAATATACTGGAGATGTTGTCATGAGGGCTTACTTGGTTGCTTTAGATAGAAATTATGTTCAGGAAAATAGTGACTTTTTTTGGCTTTTACTCGACTTTGGGCGTGAAATGAAACCAGCATTTTGAGGAGGTGTGTTGAGTGTGAATTCAGTATTTGTGTTGAATGGAATCCAATAAAAAAGTCAATTTAATAAATCACATTGTTTGGGTAAACATATTCTTTAGTTTCACGCAATCAAATGATCCGTTGGTACACAGATGATGGACAACGAACCGATCCTATGAGGGTTGTACGGATGAGCACATGTGGGTGTATTCTCTATGGATCTTGCAGGATCCTAAAGTGGTGCTAGATGAGGAAGTAAAGAGCAATAGAAGATGAGTGTTTTTTTGGGAACACAAAGTTATAAGAAACAACAACAACAACACTCAAGCCTTTATCCCACTATAGTGGGGTCGGCTATACGGATCCTTTGTCGCCATTGTGCCCTATCTTGTGTCATAATCTCACTAATGCCTAAGTACATTATGTCTTTCCTTATACTTTCACTCCAAGTCTTTATTAGTCTACCCCTCCCTCGTTTAACATGCCTAGTGACTAGACTCTCACAACGCCTAGCAGGTGCCTCTAATGGTCTCCTTTGTACGTGTCCAAACCATCTTAGTCAAGCTTCCCACTTCTTCTCTGCAATTGGTGCTACTCCTGTCTTATCCCTGATACATTCATTTCTAATTCTATCCAGTCTCGTGTGTCCACACATCCACCTAAGCATTCTCATCTCCGCAACTCCCATTTTTTGTTCATGTACACAATTCACTGCCCAACACTCAGAACCATAGAGCAATTTGTTGGGAATTTTCTATTTAAGGAAATTTGAATAAATTAACGAGGTCCGAATAGCTATGTAGAGTGTTGGGAATTTTCTATTTAAACAAGATTGTATAATATTGTAATAGCAATTTGTTGGTATGTACTAAAATTTTTCTCTTTCTTTTTGTTGTCTTAAAATAATAATTTGGTCGAATCTGTCTCTCAAACCCTTTACACCCTTATGCCCCTCACCCGATTCTTGCACAATCCCACTTCGAGATGTTGAAGAAGATGGCGGCAACTCTTTCCTCACGCATGAAGTTTTATGATATTTCTCTCCTCGAGGTCCGCACCTTCCCAGGTGTTCACGTGCACACTATGAACAAAGGCACATCACCAGTCTCGAGTCTAATGACTTCTTAAGCTACAAACTCCTTGACGCATGAAGGATGTCGTGAGTTGAATGTGGCATAATAGAACTCTAATGGATGAATGCAAATGTAGTGAATAGAATTCTATAATGATGCGATGCACACGCAATTGTTCAATTTTTAATTACAATAAATTCTTAAATTATTAGAATAATTCACAAACACGCACGATTGAGATTATATGTTAGAAACGCAAGCAAGATCAAATTAAGATTAAAGTAGGAGCGCTTCAATTATTTCTCTGTTCGGCTAATATGCCTTTCAAGTAGAATAAACTACGGGGCAATCTTATATGAATTTAGATCTTAAATTTTATGTTTTCCAACAAGTATTCAACACTAACTAATATAAACTTCCAAATTAGAACTTACACAAGCAATAGGAGTTCGGGGAAGTGTAAGGGAACTGATTTGAGGACTGGATAGCGTTGTATTCGCAATTCCTGCAGATAATTCAGAATTCCGTGGTTGTTTTCCTGAGGTAATAAGGGGTAATCAGGGGTTTGGAGGCTAATGTGGTGATTGGGAAACAATGGAGTTGTGGGGAAGGAGAGGAAAGGGTCATGTGAGATGATTGGGAACTGGGCGCACAGTTTTCAAGTGTCAAACGACAATTTTGCGCTTAGGCAGTGGTCGTCCAGGTATTTTGAAGGGGAGGCGGAGTTCTTGGAGGCTTTGGGTGTCAAGGAATAGCAGATCGAAAGCCGCAAACAGGATTTTGTGGGGTAATGTGGGCCGAAAAGCAATGGAAACACAAGAACTGGACTCCAGTTGACTGGATGGATGGGTGTTGGGTAGGGAGTGACCTCTGGATGGGGAATAGGAGGATTTGGTTTGGTTGGACACAGTTAAACTACCCAAGGACAACAGTTAGGGTGCGTCTTTAATGAAGGGATTGGGTGGTTATTTTTCTGAGTAGGTAATAGTGTTAATGAATGGAGTTAGTGAAAGTTGAGGTTGCTATGAAGTTGTTAATAGGTAGTTATGGTGGTTTTGGGAGAGGGGTTGTAGCGGTTATGGGTAATTTAGTGTAGTTACTTAGTAGTTATTGATTGTTGGGAGCGAGTTATGAGCGGTTGTGAATGAGAAGGTATTTATAGGTAGTGGGAAGGCTATTAGGGGTGCACGTAGTTCAGTTTGAATCCAAGTCGAAACTGAATCAATGTGGTGTCGGTTTGGTTGGCTTGCTCGGTTCAGTTTTCAGTTCAGTTTTACTATTTAAAGTATTTGAAAATGGATGTCTGAAAGAAATTATAAACATTTTATGTTAATTAAAAATAGAAATTTTATTAATCTTTCTTTGCAAATGATGTTTTGTAGTTAACGACTAATTACATGAGAAAAATGGTTGAATATTTTTATTGTAAAATCGAGTAAAAATATTAAAATATATAAAAAAACCAACTCAGTGCTTTATTTACTTTTTCTCGGTGCATAAAAAGTGATATAACTTGTATGCATTCTTTAGTTAATAACAATAGTTGAAATATCATTATTGCTAATATTTTTACTTAAATTATTAGTCGGTGCGGTACGGTTTGTTGGAGAGAAAAATTGAAATCGAACTGTTGTTCGTGTTGGTGTAAAATTGGTTCAGTTTGGGCGGTTTGATTGGTTTTCAGTTTGTCATGCACACCCCTCAAGGCAGTACCTTGGCTTCAACACCAAGGATCCACATAATTGGCACCGTGGGATAACTGCGAGAACCCAAAATTTCATTCCAAAACCTGCGATGTCTTAAAATCTAGACCCCTATTTATAGAATTAGAACCTTTTATGAACGCCTATGATTGTTCAAAAGATAAAAACACTAAATTTACATGAAATAAAAATAAAAAAGATGCATAAAATTACATAAAAATATGTTGTTGTCGTTCTGAACGCGACTACAGACTTATATCATCCATCCAAAGATCCTAACTCCGCCTCCCTCGTAGGTAGGCTCAGGCGGGTTCTGATATGGGTTGGCCTACCCGTGAAATGTGATCCCCATCACTCCTTAGTCATTAACACAATTGATCCAATGCGACACTAGATTCCGTTGATAGCAACTAGTCTCTACTCTGTTGCTAGGAGATTTTTGAAGGTATCAACACAATTGGATGGATAGAAGGACCTACACCAAAATGTTCCATTGGCGTTGATTTCCATAGAAGGATTTGTTTAAATGAATTTCCATAGAAGGATTTGTTTAAATGAATTTCCACTTTGTACATTGGTTACAACAAATCAACCCACCATTTCCTCAACCAATGCTCAAATAGGAGGTTATCTAATTCTATGATGGAATCCAATTGAGTAAAGCTCATGGAAATCTTTGTGTAGTCGACCAATCGAACTTGGTGGACTCTTATGCCAACTAGTTCATTGAATTCGTCACTATGCATCACGCTTAATCACGGCCATCATCTTAGTTCTCATGCACAATACAATATGACGCCCAAGCTCGCCTCCAAGTCCACATCATCTCATCCTTAGCATAGTGATGGACAAAGCTTGCCCCGTGAAAGTCGAGCTCGCCACCACTTTACCCTGAAAAAGCCTGCCTTGTAGAGATCTCGCGAGGAGAATAAAGAAAGTATATGAATGAAATACAAACAATGATGTTAAAGGGTGCCCCTATTTATAGAAAAAAAATAGAATTCAAAATGATTGAGTAGGCGACATCTCGTCAACATCACACGCCAAGGTATCATAAAGGTATAATAGAAAGAAAAATATCCATCAAAGCACTTCCTTGTCAATTTGTCATATGGCACACAATAAACTTTCTTCAAAGAGTAATTTTATTCATCAATAAATTTTGTATTACAATCTGCCACTTTGGCGAGATGCAAAAAGAGAAGTGCATGATTACATAGAGGATTTCAAATTTGCGTCCTTTGATTGAAGGCGGAATATGATTTCAATTGTTCTCTTAATCTTCGTTGTGACTTTGCTCACCGTCTTCTTTTTGGACCTCACGTGATCATGGTCAGCAAAGGCGGAGGAAATCGTTGACATCTGCAAATGAAGGATTATTGAAAAATGTTAAAAGATGACTAGCATATCAAATCTACACGAGGAATTTGCAGTTACCAGAGGAAATTGAGTGCTCGCAGAAACAACACTAGCAATGGCGGAAGTCGTAGGAGGAGCAATCTTGCTTGCCTCTCCGGTGCACTTGCGCGAAGAGACTCCACAATCAACATGGTACTGGCTCCTGTTCAAACTTTAGAGAAGAAGAGTTCAAGTATAACAATATAACTACATAAGTCAACGTAAAGACGCCCAAAACTAACCTGGGAAAGTGTAGCAATAGAAGTGGGTTGAGATCCGACGAGACTAACACCTGTCGAGAAAGATTGCACAATGGACCCCAAAGATGTCCTTGTAGGCAAGGAGGTCGCAGGCTTCTTTGAAACCTTCTCAGCGAGAGGTGTCTCCTCCTTTCCAAAAGAATGATCTCCCTTACTAGCTATTGCCAACCTAAATGTTAGTGGCTTGTTCCGCTCACATTTTCTCACCTGCCTTTCGCTGGGCTTCCTACATATTCTTGTTCTTAGTAGTGGCAGCTTCATAGGAAATAGGGTCAGTCATCCTATTAATAAGAAAAAGCTCATGGAAGTGGGAACACAAGGGTAATTGTAGAACTCATTGGAATGAGCAAGCAAGGAAGAACATTGTACCTACGGTCAATTTATAAAAACATGGAGGCCACCTAGCTAAGGGCACACCATTACTATTTTCTCATGTTGTCGCCCATAACTGATGAAAAGCGAAAATACGTGTATACCCAAACCTCGGCGACCCCAGGACAACTCATCAAAAGTCCGTCAAATCAAGGCAGCATGGACAAAAGAATAAAAAGTCCAGCGGGCTCGAAGAATTCGTAGAGCCCATCAATGGCTTAAGAGAAATCCCTCCATGGGGCGGGTGAATTTCCTTTCAAGGAAGCGCGAAGGTCTTTCAGTCTCAATCTTGGACCTCCAATGACACATCCTAGGGGGTGGGCAAAAAGCCGTGTCATGTAGGCAAGATCTATAAACGTCGCTTTATATATTTCTTAGACCGTTGTTAAGCACATATTATAAGCATATTTATAACCTATGGCATAGGTCAAAGGAAACTAGGACGCAAGCACCCCATCTTCCACATATCTCTCTCATCCTACATGCCATGACTTACCGAACTTGCGCTAAGGAAGATTAAATCTTTGGAAACAGCATTCATTATTCTTAAGAAAATATGTTTATATAATACTTAATTTTCGTGCTTGAGACTATCCGTCCTCTTGTTATTGCACTGTGTATTGAAGGTTATTCACATTTTAAATGGCACATCCTAGGGGGTGGGCAAAAAGCCGTGTCATGTAGGCAAGATCTATAAACGTTGTTTTATATATATCTTAGACCATTGTTAAGTGCATATTATAAGCATATAACCCCATCTTTCGCATATCTCGCTCATCCTACATGCCATGACTTACCGAACTTGCACCAAGGAAGAGTAAATCTTTGGAAATAGCATTCATTATTCTTGAGAAAATATGTTTATATAATACTTAATTTTTGTGATTGAGACTGTCCTTCCTCTTGTTATTGCACTGTGTATTGAAGGTTATTCGCATTTTAAATTCTTTTATTACTAGCTTCATTTAGCATAAATGTGTCAAATGATATTCTCTTTTATTTCATATAGGACATCAGATTGAGCAACACAGATCAAAAAGGAAAGAGGATGATCATAGCATGTATGCTGTTGAGGTCATGGAACACAATGAGGCTAATGCGATGAAGAATGGATGTGCGGCATCCTTAAATGGTAAGTTTTGGAGAACCTGTGAAGAATTTACTAACAATATCTAGGAAGTGGTTATTGAAATTAATTTGACTATTGAACTTTTCTTAGAGAAATTAAATGATGTTATTGGCTGATAAAGACGGTGATGCAGAAACACATGCCGAGTCTGATTCTGCTGGAAAGAGTGATGAGGCCCCTGTGATGGTGTCATTCTCACCTCAGAAGGAATATCATAGTATAGACTCAGCAAGTTATAAGGAAGACGGCACTTTTGCAGACAAATCTACAAGTTCTGAGCGAAACATAGTGCCTTCTACAACTAGTTCATACTTGGTGACAAATGTTTTTCCCACACCCAACTTACCTCAACCCAACAAAATGTTTATATCTCAAGTAAATCAAGGTTGCACTGCCGAAGATCATGCATCAGAACCTGCACATGCTGCTACAATAAATGAGCATCTCCCAAGTGTTATTTTTCCAATTGAGAAAGTTCGATTGCCAGAAAATTTTAATTCGGTACATCAAAATAATAGCTGTCCTGAAGATTTTGAGAAACATGACTTGAAAAGTGTCATTTTGAAGCAATATAGCACTTCTATGGAGAGGAGAAAGGATAATCTCCCTGAAAATGGTTCTGAGGGGAATGTCTGTCGAGAATCATCATCAGTTGATGTTGCTAACTGTCAGTCGCATAGTACAGAAAACATTGCCGTCGCAGAGAGTACATGTGCTGATTTATCATTGAAAAATGCCATCAATGGTAGAAAAACTTCATTTCCTTACCTGACTGAAAGACCTTCAATCCAAGCTAATGTGGCAGAAAAAGATATGGTTAGTATGACCTTAAACTACACCTCATGTTCCTCTGAAGTTCTTAAGAATCATATGATTGATTCTATGCCTCTACTAGCTGAATGTGGTAATAGCGACAACTCTGGCACGAGATTTCGAAAAATGATACAAGCAAATGCTTCTGAAAAACGTAAGCGCTCTATACACTCTATACACGAAGAAAATATCTCTCCTTGTGCATATTCCTCAGACATTTCTATTGAAATTAATCAGAAAGTTCTTTCTGGTAATTTCAAAGGGGATTTGAGCTTGCCTCCATCACCGATCACAGGTGTCATAGATTCTTTCATTAGCAAACCTTACAGGCAAAATAATCACCTGGATTTACTTAATGTGGAAGAGACTGCTTTCTCATTCCAGTTGCCATGCAAAGTTTTCTGTAAAGAGATCCGTAAGAACGATACCAGTTTTGTGATGCAATGTGGATTAGGGAGAGTTGCTGAATCACATGGTTCTAAGAATCAGAGGGAAGACCCTTCGAATGTTGTATCGACGGGAATCCATGGAGATTTGGTAACTCAAGATAGGGAAAATGTGGGTTCTTTTTCATGTAGCTCCACTTCGAAGGATGATTCCAACTCAAAGAGAAGGAAAATAGAAGTCCGGGAACTTGTTCCAGTGCTACCAGAAAGATCATTAACATGCCGCCGGAATAGGAAAAAGCTTCTTGTTCTTGATCTGAATGGCTTGCTTTGTGATATAGTCAATGATTATACTGCTCCTTATAGAGGAGAAAAGAGGATTGGGGGAAAACCGAGTAAGTTCAATGTTTTGCATTTTAAAAAGAATAAAGTGTAGATTATGATCAGCTAATGTGGTTCGTTTTCCTTCTCCAGTTTTTAAACGACCATTTTGTGATGATTTTCTGAAGTTCTGTTTCGAAAAATTTGACATAGGCATTTGGTCCTCAAGGAGAAAGTATGGCGTCTATTCATTATTTGATTTATACTGTCATATTTTCTTGTTTCAAATTGGCATGACTTTAACTAATAATTGTTTTTGTTTTGTAGATATAATGTTGACAGTGTTCTAGAGTACCTTATGGTGGAGTTTAAACATAAACTGCTATTTTGTTGGGTGAGTATTCTTCCAAACATTTAGAAATTATTTAGCAAGTACTGTTGTTTTTATTTTGAGATAGATTTGCCAAGCCCTTCTATATTACCAGTGACCAAGTTTTATTTTTTGTATCTTCACAACAGCATAATAACCTTTTGTATCTTTTAAGGTCCAAATCGACCTTTATTAGGTATTTGATAGAAAATATGGTGGAAGTGAGGTTATTTAAGAAATATAGGGACTATGAATGTCAATGTTGACTTATGAAATTCCTATTTACTTAATGGCACACTTTAATTTGCGGAGAGGTAAAATTATACTCTAAATTCAAAATTTTATGCAGATAATAGTTAGAATGCCACACATTTGTTCTGATTGTATGATATTCAACATATGCTATTATCCATTCTTCTACTTATCTAATGCTTACAGATCCTTATTATTGTAGGTAGTCGATAATGGACATTTTTTACTTGACAACATACGCAAAATGTGCATTGCAATTTATTCTTCTGAATATTTTCTTACTCTTGCGTAAAAAATTGCGTTTTCTTTGCTTTCTTTAATGCAGCTGTAATAATTATATTAACCGAACTGTGCAGGATCAATCAAAATGCACATATACTGGTGTTAGAACTCTCGTCAATCATCATAAGCCTTTAGTTTTGAAGGAGCTTAAAAAACTATGGGACAAGGAAGAATCTGATCTTCCATGGCAGAAGGGGGAATTCTCTCCATCTAACACGTTGTTGTTGGATGATTCTCCATACAAAGCCCTTTTCAATCCTGTAAATCTCAATTATTCAAGTTTGGTTTCTCTACATTTTTTTTCACAGAAATTGTTTTAGCTCATGGAAAACTATCATAATGTGCTTTCTTTGTACAGCCACACACTGCCATCTTTCCGTATCCGTACCATCACACCGACGAAGATGATAAATCCCTGGGTACGAAATCACATTGCATATAATATTTCAAAAAAATTTAGATTTTTTTTTTTATATAATTTGAGAAAGCAGGTCCAGGAGGAGATATCCGAGTTTATCTTGAACGCCTACTTATCGCTGATGATATCCAACGGTATGTTGAAGAGCATCCTTTCGGACAACCTGCTATAACTGATTCGGATCAGCATTGGAACTTCTACTGCGAAATCATCAAGAGTTATGCTACCTCATCT
Source organism: Platanthera zijinensis (assembly GCA_039513925.1). Classification (NCBI taxonomy): domain Eukaryota; kingdom Viridiplantae; phylum Streptophyta; class Magnoliopsida; order Asparagales; family Orchidaceae; genus Platanthera; species Platanthera zijinensis. Next base: position 37,347,462 of record CM077085.1, read on the forward strand.
TCATGAGATTGGCAAGTTCTTCTCTTTTATCTTTTGACCTGTGATAAATTATCTTTTTCTTACTTGAAATATAAGTTTCTCCAGGTTAATGATGTGTGAATTAGCGATGATGAGTAACACTTGGGATTCACGAGCATCCCTATTTTTAATAGAAACCTTGAAATTTGTTTAAATTAAGTAGTTGCGAGAATGCGCACAGTTTTTATTATTGATAAATGTATAGGTTTTACATGCCATGATCAATTTTGTTTTTTTGAGGAGCAATATGGCAAGTTTGTGTAAATAAGAATCTTTCCTCTCTTGTATTTACTTAGGGTTTTTTTAACAGATCCAGTGTTCTTTATTATATTTACTATATTCGTGCAGAAAATATCGATATTGATGTCGCACATGTGTATTTGCGTGCTCTCGCATAGTATTATGATTTGTTTCATAATTAAAGAGGTTTATTAATGGTTTTGTGATAATAAAAAGTCCACTTTTGATTAGTAAAGGTTAACCATATATAAGAAAAAGATCATTTAGTAACTTGGTAATTTGTTGGAAATATAATTAGTACTTAATTATGGGTGGTGACCAATGTTATAAAGGCGCGCCTCAGGCTCGTCTAAGGCTTCAGGCTCACTAGGCTCAGAGGTTTGCGCCTTTGGACGTCTTATTTGTGCCTTAGAATAAAAATATGAGTCTGAGTGAGATTTTTGTTGTATTTTTTTTTCAAAAATTAAGAAAAAGGTAATGTACGAACTCAATAATTTTTTATCGATTTAGTGTTTGTGAAAGATAATTGTGTATTGAGACTTAGATATGATGCAAGTGATCACATTGATTCTATTTTTTAAGAGAGATAAATGATAGTAATAAATGATTAATTAGTAGACTGGATGAAGAATTTGATTGAGAAGTTAAAATGATGTTTGATGCTGATTATTTAAAATGTATGTGGTTGCGCCTTGCCTTCGTCAGGCACCTGCGCCTTGAGCCTTGCGCCTAAGCTCCAAGACTCCTTTGCGTCTTGGTGCGCCTTGCGCCTTTAATAACTAAGATGGTGACTAATCTAGCTGCTAAACATGATTAACTTTTTTTTTTGTTACGCTTCTATATTTGTCTAATACAAATTATTGAATGTTACTATATAGATTGATAGTTGTTTTACTGATCAGGCTAACTTTTAAATTCCCACTTGGGTTTAGGAGCGTGATACTCAATTTTGGTGGTTTTGGTTGACTTTTGTTGAAATTGATATGGTTTAGTATTAATTGGTATTGACCAGTTTAAGGATGTTCGGCCTAAAATCTAGAAAATATGGTATGATGTGATGGAATGCAATATAAATAGGGTGCTGATATCCGCACCGCAGTTTTGGTTAGTCGCACTACACTTTCTATTAATTTTTCACGTCTTTTGGATATACGCGAAAAATTAGTGTTGACAAGATCTACAACTTTCGTGTTGAACACTTTTCCTAAAAATGCATGTCCAAGACGTATTTCCAAAAAAACGCGAAAAATCAGGAGAAAGTGCGGTGCGACTAGCCAAAACTACGGTGCGGATATCAGCGCCCTATAAATATATATGAGTTACCTACTCCTAATGATCAAAGAAAGCCCTTTCAAATTAAACCTTTATTTATGCTATTCTTGTAGCCATCAAATTTGAAGTCTATTCAGGCACTAACATGAAGTCAACTTTCCTCTGGCTCTAATTAGTGTTAGGAATTGACTCCACAAATTCCACTGAACAGTCAAAAATACAAGAAAAATAGCGTCAATATTTTATAACAAGATTATCAAAATAATGATCAACGTCTGATACAGAAACGCCGCGGAGAAGCTGGACACGCTCGGTCCGCGGGAGAGAGAACAATCTTGACTGCAATCCGCTAGCACAACGGACTCACAAGGTTCACCGAACCTTCAACGTCGAGGTCCGACGTTCAACCGTAACCACCGCCACCACCGGAGAACAACGCCGTCACCGGAGAGAAACCTTCGTCACCGGAGAGACTAACTGCACACGCGCACGCCGTCGACGCCGCGCCTCTCCACTCCCTAGAATGTCCACTGCAACGCCGGCGAGAAACTCCACCAAGCCCGACGACAACACCTCTCTCAACGAGCGCGAGAGAGAGGAGAGAGAGAGGGGGACGGCTTACTCCACACAGGCGGGGCTCTAGCTTCTTGCCTTTGCCGTTCAATCATTCTATATATATATATATAAATATATATATATATATAGATTAATGAAAGCATGCGGAACATGCTTTCATTAATTTATATATATATAATATATAAATATATATAAATATATTATTATATTATATATATATATATATGCTTCTATATATATAGAGAGAGAGAGAACCAGTTCTCTGAATCTTATATAGAAAACTAGCAAATTGACCCTCAAATGTTTGTTTTTTCAAAAAGTGATCAACATGAAAGTTGTAGATCTCATCGAAATCTACAACTTTCATGTTGATCACTTTTTGAAAAAACACCGTTTAGACCCCCGATTTGAGCCCCGAAAAAAGTCAAACCGAACTATATATATATACATATGTTCGTGTTGACTTTTTTCGGGGCTCAAATCGGGGGTCTAAACGGTATTTTATCAAAAAGTGATCAACATGAAAGTTGTAGATTTCGATGAGATCTACAACTTTCATGTTGATCATTTTTTGAAAAAACAAACATTTGGAGGTCAATTTGCTGATTTTCTATATAAGGTTCAGAGAACTGGTTCTCTCTGTATAATTACTATATATATATATATATATATATATATATATATATATATATATATCTTTACCATATATAAAGAAATATGATAGGGTATGAAATATAAATTCATTGAGATCATCAGGACCGTCGGATTTGATTACATAAATCATCAGCCATCTGATCTTAACCGCTCTCTCTCCTCATTTTTTCGTAGCTCTCCTATACCTACTACTAGGAGTCCTAAAGTTATGTAAATAACTTAAAAAAGAGGCTTACCATCAACCACCTCGCTAAAAATAACACAATCAGCACGCCAAGCCGAAGGCCTGCGCAATCGGCCCACCAAGCTGCCAGTACGCAAGCCTGCCAGCCCAATTGATTATAAATATTGAATGCAGAATAGGCCTGCCAGCCCAATTGATTACAAACTTTGAATGCGGAATAGGCAATATAAACCAGAAATTCAAGTTATAACTGGTGATGTGGGACTAAAAAGAGGCGTTCCTTTTATAAAATAATATTTAATCATTACAGTATATTTAATATAAAGTATATTAGTAAAAGTAGGCGGGTGAACAGTGTTCACGACACTGTTCACCCGCTGGTTTTTAAATATTTAGCTTTTCAATTTATTTTTTAATTGATTATTTTTTCAATTTATTTTTTAATTAATAAATTTTTCAATTTTTAATTAATTACTTTTTCAATTTATTTTTTAATTAATTAATGTTTTCAATTTAAAAAAGCATGCGGTTGGGGGGCGGGCGAAGCCCGCCGTCGCCAGCCGGGTTCTGTGGCGCGTGGCGTACTGTGACGGTTGCGTACTGCGACGAAGCCTCCAGCCGGGTACTGTGGCGCGTAGCCATCGGGGAAAGTCGGGCGAAGCCCGACGTGGTCGGGCGAAGCCCGACGTGGGCGGGCGAAGCCCGACGGGGGCGGGCGAAGCCCGACGGGGGCGGGCGAAGCCCGACGGGGGCGGGCGAAGCCCGACGGGGGCGGGCGAAGCCCGACGGGGGCGGGAGAAGCCCGCCGTCGCCAGCCGGGTACTGTGGCGCGTAGCTATCGGGCAAACAGCGGGTGGCGGGCGAAGCCCGCCAACGGCTGCCGGGTACTGTGGCGCGTGGCCATCGGGCCGGAGGCCCGTGCCTGTCACTCGTATATATATATATATATATATATATATATCTTTACCATATATAAAGAAATATGATAGGGTATGAAATATAAATTCATTGAGATCATCAGGACCGTCGGATTTGATTACATAAATCATCAGCCATCTGATCTTAACCGCTCTCTCTCCTCATTTTTTCGTAGCTCTCCTATACCTACTACTAGGAGTCCTAAAGTTATGTAAATAACTTAAAAAAGAGGCTTACCATCAACCACCTCGCTAAAAATAACACAATCAGCACGCCAAGCCGAAGGCCTGCGCAATCGGCCCACCAAGCTGCCAGTACGCAAGCCTGCCAGCCCAATTGATTATAAATATTGAATGCAGAATAGGCCTGCCAGCCCAATTGATTACAAACTTTGAATGCGGAATAGGCAATATAAACCAGAAATTCAAGTTATAACTGGTGATGTGGGACTAAAAAGAGGCGTTCCTTTTATAAAATAATATTTAATCATTACAGTATATTTAATATAAAGTATATTAGTAAAAGTAGGCGGGTGAACAGTGTTCACTGTACAACCCCGTATCCCGCGAGTGGTCGACAGGGATTGAATCGGCCGGCTCAGATCAACTTGGACCCAGCTTGCCGAGCCCGAGCTCGGCAATAGTCGAGCTAAGCTCGGCGATGGCCGAACGAAGTCCGGCATGCCGAGACCGAGCTCGGGTGCGGAAACAGGGCTCGACGATAGTCGAGCCAAGCTCGACGATCTCCGTGCCGAGTCCAAGCTCGACGATCGTCGTGCCGAGCCCGAGCTCGGCAATAGTCTAGCCGAGCCCGAGCTCGGCAATAGTCTAGCCGAGCCCAGCGCTAGCCGAGCACAGTCCGCCGAGTCCGTGCCCGCCTAGGCCCAGGGCGAGGCGAGTTGGACCCCTTGCCGAGCGAGTGCCCCCCTCAGGTCCAGCTCGCATCTTGGCCATGGCACACTTTCACTGTGTGGCCCCTTTTGGTCTGCCGGCAGTCCTCGAAAACAGTGAAGGTTGTATATTGGCAGGCCATCTTTTCCTATAAATAGGACCCAAGGGGTACCTCAGAAGGCACGTTTTTACTGATTTCCCGGCCTACTAGCGCTTTCTGAGGTACCTTAGCCCGGCATTTGGCTAAGGAGGGGAAGCGCTCTGAGATCTTCCGGGTGTGTGGTGGGACCTCCACGCCGGGCCCTTGGTCTAGTCCTTGTCTCTTCTTTTCTTTGTCGTTTTCTTACAGGAGTGAAGTAGGTGCGCGGCCACCCCTTCCCCAAGGGTCGAACTCCACAAGAGACCGGTTTTCCGGTTTCAACATTTTGGTGCGGTGAGCGTGGATAGTGGTCAGCAGAGAAAACCTCCTACAGGCCAGATGACTGGAGATGAGGGACAAGGATCAGGCAGGGGCAACTCGCCACCCCCTCCCCCACCCCCAGCGGCGAGCATGCCGGCGGACCTCAGAGAGGAGATCCTCGGGCTCGTCAGGACCGCCCTCGGCATGCGAGCTGAGAGTGCGACACCGGCTGTCCCGGTGGTCGCCATTCCCGCACTCGGCGACGACGCCCCGCTCAGGCGACCAGGGAAGGAGCCCGCCGAGAGGGGCGAGCGCGAGTTCCAGGGGCGAGTTCTGTTCCCCGGCTCGGCCGCCGAGTACCACTTCGGCGAGACGGCAGGGAGGGAGTTCCCGACTCGCCCGGCTGAGGGGGGGAGCCCCTTCAGCGAGTTCGTTTCTTCAGCCCCCGTTCCCGAGGGGTTTCGCGAGCCGGAGATGACTTACTACTCCGGGAGAGGAGACCCGGTCCACCACATCCAGTGGTTCGAGGACATGGTCTCCATTCGACAGATGTCAGACGGCTTCAAGTGCCGACTCTTCGCCATCACCCTCAGGGAAAAGGCGAGAGAGTGGTTCCACCAGCTCCCGACCGGGTCCATCTACTGCTTCGAGGATCTGCGACGGGGTTTCATGCTGAGATTCACCACTTCTAAGAAGAGGAAGAGGGAGGCGGAGTCTTTGTTCCGCATCAAGCAGAGGGTGGGAGAGACCCTGGGGAGCTACCTGGACAGGTTCCAAGAGGAACTGTCCCAAGTTCAGGAGATGCCAGGACACACCATGATGGTGGCCTTCACCCTGGGTCTCCAGTCCGGGTTCTTCGCAATGGAACTAAAGAGGTCACCTCCAGTGTCTTTTGAGGCGCTTCTGGAGAGGGCGGCTAGGGAGGCCGAAATGGAGGCAGCACATCCAGAGTTCGCGCGGAGGTTGGCCAAGTGGGCCGTGGAAGAGGAAAGGCCAAGGGGTGGCCGAATTCAGGAGGATAGGAGGGCTGAACCTCGGCAAAGGGAGCAGCCGCAACAGCAGCCGCAACCCAGGTGGGTGCGTCCGGAGCAGACCCACCGTTTGGGATGGAGGCCCGAGTGGCAAGACCAGGCACCACGAAGGGGTTATCAGGGAGGAGATAACCGCCAGGGTGGCCGAGGGCAATACAACCCCCAGGGGGGTAGGCAGGGTCAGAGACCCCCTCTCCCCGACCAGGAGGAGGCAATGGCAATTGCCATGAGGGGGAGGAGGAGAGGACAACCGAGGAGAAGGAGGGAGGTCAGGGTGGACCTGCCCTACTGTGACTTTCATCAGGAAGAGGGGCACCTCACATCCACGTGCCCGGAGTTCCTCGAGATGAGAGGGAGAAGGGAACAGCAACAACAAGACCATCAGGAAGTTCGGATAGAGGAGATCCGGCCTCGGGAGGAGGGGGATCGGTGTGAAGACCGGGTTGACGTGGGCACCCGGGGAAGGATCGGAGCGATCCACGGGGGGGCCGGGATCGAGGCCTCCCGTAAGTCAAGCCTCCACACTATGTACCGGAGGAGCGTTGGCTCCACATCCCAATCCCCTCCCCCGGAGGAGAAAATCACCTTCTCCAGAGAGGACTTGCCGGGTCACGAGGACCCCTTCTGCGATGCGCTGGTTATCCAGACAGCCATCGAGGATTTCACTGTCTCCCGGATCCTCGTGGACAATGGGAGTTCGGTCAACGTCATCTTCAAGAAGGCGTTTGATGCGATGAAGGTAGAGGCCCGGAGGGTGTTGGCCTCGGACGGGCCTCTGTTCGGCTTTTCAGGGGAGAGGAAAGAAGTCGAGGGGGGAGTGGGACTTCATGTCACTCTAGGGGGGCAGTCGCGCAACTGCAAGTTTGTTATCGTGGACGCCCCTAGCAGTTACAGCGCCATCTTCGGGAGACCCCTCATCAGCGCCTTCCGCTGCGTCCCCTCGTCCTTCCACCAGTGTCTAAAGCTCAACGTCGAGGGGGTCCAGATCCGAGTTCGAGGAGACCCTAAGGAGGCAAGGGAGTGCTACGTCTCGGCGGTAAACTCCATCTCTTGGTTGGAGGGGGCCGAGGAGATGGGGCGGAGGCTGGAGGAGGAGCAGGAAGCTGACAAAGAAATGGAGGTGGAGTGCCGCGCTCGGGGGGAGGTCGCGGAAGAGGCTCGGGGGTCGGCCGAAGCCATGGCCGTCGAGGAGGCTGAGGAAGAGGTCCTCGCCCCCGGAAGGGGAGGTATCGAGGAATGGGAGGAGCAGTCCCGTCTGGAGGCAGCGGAAGAGGTGGAGGAGATGGAGGTCCTCACCATTGGAGGCAGGGTGGAGAAGGTCCGCGTCAGCGGAGGTCTGACCCCGGGAGCTCAAGGCAGGATGCTGGAGTGCATCCAGAGGAACGTGGACATCTTCGCCTGGAGCGCCGCGGAGATGCCAGGGATCGACCCCGACGTGGCCTGCCACCGCCTCAACCTGGACCCGGAGGCTCCCCCCATCCAGCAGAAAAAGAGGTCCATCACAGACAAGCTCGCCGAGCCAATCAGAGAGGAAGTCGCCAAGCTCCTCGAGGCTGGCTTCATATCTGAAATCCAATACCCCGGCTGGGTCTCCAACGTTGTAATGGTTAAAAAAGGAGACGGCCGGTGGAGGATGTGTATCGACTTTTCTCTTCTTAATAAATCATGCCCGAAAGATTGTTATCCTTTGCCTCGGATCGACGCGCTGGTTGACTCAGCCGTCGGTTTCCCTGTAATGAGTTTTTTAGATGCTTTTTCAGGTTATCACCAAATCAGGATGCACCCCCCTGACGTCAAAGATGTCTCGTTCATCACGGGAGATGGGTGTTATTGTTACAAAATGATGCCCTTCGGGCTAAAGAATGCAGGGGCTACCTACCAAAAAATGATGGATAGGGTCTTCCGAGAGCAGAAGGGGAGAAACCTCGAAGTGTATGTGGATGATCTCATGGTCAAGAGCTTGGATGTCGACTCCCACATCCAGGACTTGGAAGAGACTTTCGCCACTCTCCGCAAGTTTAAGATGAGGCTGAACCCCTTGAAGTGTGTCTTCGGGGCAAGCCGGGGAAAGTTCCTAGGGCACCTTCTCACCCCCTCTGGGGTAGAACCTAACCCAGACAAGGTGAGGGCAATCCTAGAACTAAGGTCGCCGCAAAATACCAAGGAAGTACAGCAGCTGACAGGGAAGTTGGCAGGGTTGAGTAGATTCCTCTCCCGGGCCGGGGAGAGGTGTTCCTCATTCTTTAAAACCTTGAGAGGGGGTCGAAGGTTTGAATGGACCTCGGAGTGCGAGGAGGCATTCCAGGCTTTAAAGAAACAGCTGACTCAGGCCCCCCTGCTCCAAGGGCCCAAGGAGGGGGAGGACTTATTCCTATATCTAGGGGTCGGGGCTGAAGCCTTGAGTTCGGTTTTGGTTCGGGAAGAGGGGAAGAGGCAACTCCCCGTCTACTATGTGAGTCGGATACTAAAGAAGGCCGAGCTCCGCTACCCCATCCTAGAAAAACTGGCCTTCGCCCTAATCATCTCAGCCTGAAGGCTTCGGCCTTATTTCCAGGCACACTCAATTCGAGTAGTGACCGACCACCCCCTGCGCAACATCTTCAAGGGGGTAGAGCATTCAGGTAGGTTGGCCAAATGGTCGGTGGAACTGAGCGAGTTCGACATCTCCTTCGTCCCTCGACTCTCAATCAAGGCCCAAGCTATGGCTGACTTCTTGGCAGAGTATGTGGTCGAGGTGGCGGAGGAGAGACTCACTCGCCCCCTCCCCTGGAAAGTCAGGGTGGACGGCGCCTCGGGGAAGCATTCTTTAGGGGTTGGGGTCATCTTAGAAAGCCCCCAAGGGATAAAGATCGAGCAGACCGTGGTAGTGCACTTTCCTATCACCAACAACCAAGCCGAATACGAAGCTGTAATCGCAGGTCTGCGCCTGGCAAGAGACTTGGGGGTGCATGACGTGGAGGTCCTCACTGACTCCATGGTGGTGGCTTCCCAGATCAAGGGGGAGTTTGAGGCAAGGGAGCCCACCCTGCAGCTCTATTTGATGAAGGTAAGGGGAGTCATTGGGACCTTCCAGACCTTCTCAATCAAGCACGTGCCAAGAGGGGAAAACGAGCCAGTCGACCAGCTAGCAAAGCACGGTCCCCGGATGGGAGGCACCATTACGGATCTCTTCCGACCTTCCATCGAGGAGGGGGAGCTAATGGAAGTAGAACAACACCCCTCATGGATGGATCCCTTCGTCATCTTCTTGTCCACCGGAGAATACCCGGAGGGGATGGACCGAAGAGGGCTCAAGCACAAGGCGACATACTACCTCCTACGCGAGGGACAGTTGTACCGCAAAACCCTCTCAGGGATGTTGGCCCGTTGCGTGGCCGAAAGAGAGGTGCACAAAATTTTGGAGGAAGTCCATTCCGGTGAATGTGGGAGTCATTCGGGGAGTCGGACCCTGGAAGGGAGGATCGTCAGGCAAGGGTACTTCTGGCCCACCCTCGGTCAGGATGCAGCCGAATTCGCGAAAAAATGTCATAAGTGTCAACTATATGCCCCGCTCCAGCTCCAGCCGGCTCAGAGGTTAAGAAGCATCATGGCACCGTGGCCCTTCGCCATATGGGGGCTGGACCTCGTAGGACCTTTCCCCCAGGCCAGCGGGCAGAGGAGGTTTTTGTTGGTCATGATTGATTATTTTTCTAAGTGGATGGAGGTGAAGGCTCTAGCCAAGGTGACCTCTCAGGTAGTCAGGAACTTCATCTGGGGAGAGATCATCTGCAGGCATGGGCTGCCACAAGCTATCGTCACGGACAACGGACCTCAGTTCGCCAGCGCGGAGTTCATTCGTTTCTGCGAGCAACTAGGGATTGACCTTCGGTTCGCTTCTGTCCATCACCCCAGGAGCAACGGGCAGGTGGAAGCAGCCAACAAAATCATAGTGAACCTCTTAAAAAAGAAAGTGGAGAATTTGAGGGGAAGTTGGGTGGAACAGCTTCCATCAGTCCTCTGGGCCTTGAGGACCACCCCCAATACTGCCACAGGGGAGACACCTTTCAAACTCTCTCACGGTTGCGAGGCCGTTCTACCTATCGAATTCGAGGTCCAGACGCCTCGGGTCGTCGAGGCAGGAGCCGGAAGGGAAGAATGGAGGTCAGAGAATGAGGAGGAGCTCCGACTCTCCCTTGATATGGTGGAAGAACTACGCGACTTGTCCGTCATCAGGCAGGAAGAGGCCAAGCGAAGGATGGCCAAGTATTTCGACAAGCACGTCCGTGTCAAGCAGTTCGCGGAAGGGGACCTTGTCTTGAAAAAGGTGGACGCAGCCGGGAGATCAGCCGCTGTGGGAAAACTCCACCCCAATTGGGAGGGCCCCTACATTGTGCGGGAGGTCTTGAAATCGGGGGGGTATCGCCTCCAAGATGTAAGAGGGGACACCCTCAGCCACACCTGGAGTGGCGACGATCTGAAACGTTTTTACCCTTGAAAATACTGTAAATGACTTGGCTTTAAGAATGAAAAAGAATCTCGTTGCCGTATTTCACGCTCTGTTAAAATAGTGAAGGTAAAGGGATTCGCAGCTTAAACCCCCAAGGGGCAAAAGTTTCTAAGTCTTCTCGCTCTGGGGTTAGGTCTCGCCACTCCCCTGCCAGGCTCCCACCTAGCTGGCACGGCCGAGTCTCGATGGACATCGCTATGACCCTGGGGCTGAGCCCGGAGGATGTTCAACACCCGCCCTCAGGCTCTCACCTAGCTGACTGGCCCGGTGGTAGCACCCGGGAGAGGCAAAAGTTTCTAAGTCTTCTCGCTCTGGGGTTAGGTCTCGCCACTCCCCTGCCAGGCTCCCACCTAGCTGGCACGGCCGAGTCTCGATGGACATCGCTATGACCCTGGGGCTGAGCCCGGAGGATGTTCAACACCCGCCCTCAGGCTCTCACCTAGCTGACTGGCCCGGTGGTAGCACCCGGGAGAGGCAAAAGTTTCTAAGTCTTCTCGCTCTGGGGTTAGGTCTCGCCACTCCCCTGCCAGGCTCCCACCTAGCTGGCACGGCCGAGTCTCGATGGACATCGCTATGACCCTGGGGCTGAGCCCGGAGGATGTTCAACACCCGCCCTCAGGCTCTCACCTAGCTGACTGGCCCGGTGGTAGCACCCGGGAGAGGCAAAAGTTTCTAAGTCTTCTCGCTCTGGGGTTAGGTCTCGCCACTCCCCTGCCAGGCTCCCACCTAGCTGGCACGGCCGAGTCTCGATGGACATCGCTATGACCCTGGGGCTGAGCCCGGAGGATGTTCAACACCCGCCCTCAGGCTCTCACCTAGCTGACTGGCCCGGTGGTAGCACCCGGGAGAGGCAAAAGTTTCTAAGTCTTCTCGCTCTGGGGTTAGGTCTCGTCACTCCCCTGCCAGGCTCCCACCTAGCTGGCACGGCCGAGTCTCGATGGACATCGCTATGACCCTGGGGCTGAGCCCGGAGGATGTTCAACACCCGCCCTCAGGCTCTCACCTAGCTGACTGGCCCGGTGGTAGCACCCGGGAGAGGCAAAAGTTTCTAAGTCTTCTCGCTCTGGGGTTAGGTCTCGCCACTCCCCTGCCAGGCTCCCACCTAGCTGGCACGGCCGAGTCTCGATGGACATCGCTATGACCCTGGGGCTGAGCCCGGAGGATGTTCAACACCCGCCCTCAGGCTCTCACCTAGCTGACTGGCCCGGTGGTAGCACCCGGGAGAGGCAAAAGTTTCTAAGTCTTCTCGCTCTGGGGTTAGGTCTCGTCACTCCCCTGCCAGGCTCCCACCTAGCTGGCACGGCCGAGTCTCGATGGACATCGCTATGACCCTGGGGCTGAGCCCGGAGGATGTTCAACACCCGCCCTCAGGCTCTCACCTAGCTGACTGGCCCGGTGGTAGCACCCGGGAGAGGCAAAAGTTTCTAAGTCTTCTCGCTCTGGGGTTAGGTCTCGTCACTCCCCTGCCAGGCTCCCACCTAGCTGGCACGGCCGAGTCTCGATGGACATCGCTATGACCCTGGGGCTGAGCCCGGAGGATGTTCAACACCCGCCCTCAGGCTCTCACCTAGCTGACTGGCCCGGTGGTAGCACCCGGGAGAGGCAAAAGTTTCTAAGTCTTCTCGCTCTGGGTTTAGGTCTCGTCACTCCCCTGCCAGGCTCCCACCTAGCTGGCACGGCCGAGTCTCGATGGACATCGCTATGACCCTGGGGCTGAGCCCGGAGGATGTTCAACACCCGCCCTCAGGCTCTCACCTAGCTGACTGGCCCGGTGGTAGTACCCGGGAGAGGCAAAAGTTTCTAAGTCTTCTCGCTCTGGGTTTAGGTCTCGTCACTCCCCTGCCAGGCTCCCACCTAGCTGGCACGGCCGAGTCTCGATGGACATCGCTATGACCCTGGGGCTGAGCCCGGAGGATGTTCAACACCCGCCCTCAGGCTCTCACCTAGCTGACTGGCCCGGTGGCAGCACCCGGGAGAGGCAAAAGTTTCTAAGTCTTCTCGCTCTGGGTTTAGGTCTCGTCACTCCCCTGCCAGGCTCCCACCTAGCTGGCGCGGCTGAGTCTCGATGGACATCGCTACGACCCTGGAGTTGAGACTGGGAGTTGGCCCGAGGAAAATACCAGGGCGCGAGCTCGCCAGTTAAGACGGCGAGCTCGGAATATCCTACCCCCCCCCCCTCCTCTCACTCTCCAGCTCGCTACTAAGGAAGCCCTGGTCCTGTCCCAGACTCAGGGGAAGGAGAGCGGCTCTCTCCAGCGAGCCCAGCCTCGCTCCAGCTAACTCGGCGAAAGACACGCCCTGATGTCTAAGGCGGACGCCGGCAACATCTTTACCCAAGCGTATTTTCACTTGTCTGAATTATCGAAAAACTAAGGCGAGAAATGGCAGGGGAAGGTAAGGCGCGAGTAGGACGTGGCGCGAGCACGTGTCCTAGGGATTCGCCGCGAGCACCGCGGGGGCTGGTCCTAACTCAAGACATTCTACAGGCGAGGTCGCTCTACCTAGCGCGCGGGTATAACATTGCAAGTGAGCTCAAAAAGAAGATAGCAAAATTGTGCAAAAATATCTTTGATTTATCATTTCAGGTTTACAAGGCCCGCCTCGGCAGGGTACAAAAAAAAACAGAGAAAAGAAAACAAAGTTAACTCTCGCCCTCCCCCCTCGAATGGTGGTCCTCCTCGTCACCGAGCCGAGCGTCCTTCTCCCTCACCCCAGCAAAGAGCGAGTCAAAGCTATCTTCCTTCTCGCTGAGCGGGCTGGGCGGGAACAGGGTTGGCAGGAGCTCCCGGACGGTGACCTCCTCGCAGCCTTCCGCCAAGATCCCCGTCCCCCTCATGGCCTGTAGAAGACACTCGGCAGCCTCGACGGAGTTGACTCGCAGCCGCTCCGCGACGTCAGCCTCGCCAAACACCCGAGGCCTCTTGAAGGGGAAGGCCGGCTCGCTGGCGTCCGGGGGAAGGAGAGCGTCGGCTTGGCGAAGGACCTCTCCCAGGAGCCCCTTATTCTTCTCTTTTAATTCCTCCACCTCCGCCCCCAGCCGGGCGGCAACAGCCTCCTGCTCCTGGGAATATGTCTTCTGATCGGCGAGCTGGGCTTCCCGCTCAGCGAGCTGAGCCCGCAACTGAGCCATCTCGTCTCGCATCGCGTTAGCGGCTTCGGCGTCCTGTAAGACTAGAAGTTCAGAACACGCGCAGGAATAATCTTAAGCAAGGTAAATAGAGGTATCCAGCGATTACCAGGCCGCCGACAGACTTCGCGAGTAGAGCGTCCGCGAGGCCGAACCGCCTTTCCGCGTCGACCGCGCTCTCCTTCGCCAGGTCGCGCTCCTGCTCGGCAGTCAGCAGGGCGTTGCTGAGCTGGAAGCCGCGGCGGACCATCATGTGATGGAGCTCGAAGGCCCGCAGGTGGGCCTGCATCCCCTCGTAGCCGAGCTGACTAGGGGTCAGCTTCTTGTACGACTCGGCGCTGTCGCGGCTGTAGAGGCCGAAGCCGAAAGCGAAGGCATGGGCGGTGGGCGGCCGGCGAGCTCCCCAGGAGGGGGCGCGAGTGGAGACGGAAACTCGGTGAGCCCCCTCGTCCCACTTCAAGATGGGCTCGCCAGCCGCATCTTTGCTCTTGCACCCCTTGCCGAAGTTGGGGTGATCCTTCGGCAGACTGGGCTCGCGGACGGTGTCCTCCCCGGTAGAATCGGAGGACGGCCCGCTCTTCTTCTTCCCCTTTCGGGGAGAGGAGGCTTCTTTCAGCGGGCTCAAGGGCGGCTCGTCGGACAGAGCCTCCGGCGAGCTCATGAACTTGGCGGGAGACGAGGGAAGGTGCAGCCGTCCGCGCGAGATCACCTTCGCCCTCTTCTTCTTGGGGAGCAAAGAATCGGGGCGCGAGATCGACCCCCCGGACTCCGAGCGCTTCTTGCCGGAGGGTTGGACTCGCGGTTGCTCCTCGCGACAAGCCAGCGCCGCCGCCCGGGCCAGCTCCAGAGGGTCCGAGAATATCCCCGGGTCGGCGAACGACGGATGCTCCGGGAGAACCCGTTCCCCTGCAGAGAAAGACTTAGTCAAAAAAAAGGGGGAGGGAAAAAGTTACACGAGATCCACCTCGATAAAGTCCGCGAGAGGGCTGAGCGAGATATACCTTCGCCGGGGAGAACGGGCTGAAGCAAGTCAAGGCCGCGGCGGAGGAAGGCGACCTCGAAGTCCTTGTGGAGAAAGAACTTGTGGAGGTCGGCGTCGCTACCGGACAGGGAGGGAGGACGGTATATGTCCTCGCTCTTCTGCAGGGGGCGAAAAGGGATGTTGCCGAGCTCGCCTTTGATGAAGACGAGCCGGGTCATCCAGTTGTGATTCTTGTTCGCCAGCTCGCGAACCTTGATGAAGGACCCGCCGAAGTAGGCGACCCCGTCGGGGGTAGCCTTGTAAGAGAACAACTTGCGGAACACCGCGAGGTTGAACTCAATTCGTTCCCGGCGGAGGAAGCAGGCGAACGCCACCATCATAGCAATGGCGTTGGAGTTCAGCTGCGCGGGCACCGCGCCGTAGTACTTCAGGATCTGGCGGATTTCTGGCCAGAGGGGGAGGTGCAGTCCCACCTCGAAGTGCGAGATGGGAAAGGCGAGCTCGCCCTCCGGGAAGGAGTTGATGGCTTCATGCTCGGCGGGCCGGCGAGCCTGGAAGCCGGGGGGACGAACGCCGCCGTGAACTCGACGAGCTCCTCCTCTGTGATGTGCCCCTCGAAAAAGCAATGATCCACGAAGTGCTGGGCGCACTTAGACCGACCGTCCGCATCAGGGTTGGTCTTGACCATGGTCGCAGGGGAAAAGAAAAGCGCGAGCTCGGGAAGACAGAAGCGAGGCAAGGATTCGAAAGCAATAAAGGCGTGCCTCGGGGGTAGGTGAGAAGGTCTATTTATAGAAGAAGGTAAAGAAGGGCGAGAGAGAGGGCGAGTCGGCCGATCGGTCCGATCTCGCCGCGCCACCTCGCCATCCTCTCCTCGCAAGCTTTGCGAGCCAACCAGGCCCCCGAAGGGGGAATTCGAAAAGACCCGCCAAAATATTGAAAAAGCGTCTACATATACAAAGTAGTTAAAAAATTGTTCCAAGATTATTACATGCAGACCATTCAGAGTAAATAAAAGGAAAAATACAAATAGGGGCGCGAGGACCATGCGAGGGCGGGGGCGAGTACCGGCCGACTGACAGAAGAGCCGTCTCATTCTCCCCGGTCTCGCCGGCCCGCCGTCGCAGGCCGTCGCGCATGAAGTTCGCGAAGCCGCCCCATGTTCCTGTTTATCACCCGCAGGTTCTCGTCGATTTCGTCCATCAGCACCAGGGAAGACGCCTCCTCGAACGCCAGGCTGACTCCAGCACCGTCCGCGAGACGCGAGCACTCCCACTGCAGCCTGTTGTTGTCCTTCCGCAGGTCGTGGAGCTCGCGCACCAGCTTCTTGAGAACCTTCCGCTCCCGTCTTGCGCGTTCAGGGCTGCCCACCTCGGAGTCCAGGAAGGCGTCCAGGGCGCTTGGAGAAGGGAGGGGCGAGTAAGGAGGTCGATCCACGGACTCGCCGTCCTCCGTCCGCCCGGGAAATTCTGGGTGAAGAATTGAAAGACGGTCAGAAAAGCAAAAATCCACGGAACAGAAGAGCAATGCCGGAAACTTACCGCGCGAGCCTGGCTCCTCCGGGTGGGCGCGAGGAGAGAAGTGGCGCAGGTCCTTGCCACGACCCAGCAGTTCTTGAGGAGCGAGTTGGTAGCCGGGAACGGGGATAATCCCGGCGCCCCTCCCCACGACCAGGGATCCAGGGGAGGGTTGCCGGGAAGGGAGGCGACTCGGCGACGCCGGTTCTCGCGAGCCCGGCTCCTTAACCTCGGGATCCTGCCGTGGCGAGTTGACAGGAGCACTTTTGGTCCGAGGGGTAGACGCTTCGCCGCTGTTCTCCCGGTCAGAAGACAATTCCACGAGATTTTTAGAGGAGGAGCCAAGAACTGGCTGGTTGGAGGAACCGGCCCCGTTCCCCAAGGCGGCAGTAAAGTTGGCCAGGATGGGTTCGGCCCCCGGGGGAAGGGGCTTCGCCCGCTTGGCCGAGCTGAAATCGGCAAAACGGCGAGCAGGGGCTTCAAGGTTGGTTAGCCCCGCGGCCTGGGCAGCGATCTCCCCGCGGGAGCGTGCGAGTCGCTCTAAGACTTCCTTGGGGAGCGGCATCTTGTCAGAATTTGGGGAAGGGCAAAGGTCAGCCAGATGCGCAGGGGTACATATATATAGCTATCTGTGGGGCCTACCAGAAGATTCCTTTTTGCCCCTGTCGCACTCGCCGGATCCCATGGGGTTGGATGTTTCTTTCCGAGCTTGTCCCAACCTCGCAAAGAGCGGGGATTATGTACAACCCCGTATCCCGCGAGTGGTCGACAGGGATTGAACCGGCCGGCTCAGATCAACTTGGACCCAGCTTGCCGAGCCCGAGCTCGGCAATAGTCGAGCTAAGCTCGGCGATGGCCGAACGAAGTCCGGCATGCCGAGACCGAGCTCGGGTGCGGAAACAGGGCTCGACGATAGTCGAGCCAAGCTCGACGATCTCCGTGCCGAGTCCAAGCTCGACGATCGTCGTGCCGAGCCCGAGCTCGGCAATAGTCTAGCCGAGCCCAGCGCTAGCCGAGCACAGTCCGCCGAGTCCGTGCCCGCCTAGGCCCAGGGCGAGGCGAGTTGGACCCCTTGCCGAGCGAGTGCCCCCCTCAGGTCCAGCTCGCATCTTGGCCATGGCACACTTTCACTGTGTGGCCCCTTTTGGTCTGCCGGCAGTCCTCGAAAACAGTGAAGGTTGTATATTGGCAGGCCATCTTTTCCTATAAATAGGACCCAAGGGGTACCTCAGAAGGCACGTTTTTACTGATTTCCCGGCCTACTAGCGCTTTCTGAGGTACCTTAGCCCGGCATTTGGCTAAGGAGGGGAAGCGCTCTGAGATCTTCCGGGTGTGTGGTGGGACCTCCACGCCGGGCCCTTGGTCTAGTCCTTGTCTCTTCTTTTCTTTGTCGTTTTCTTACAGGAGTGAAGTAGGTGCGCGGCCACCCCTTCCCCAAGGGTCGAACTCCACAAGAGACCGGTTTTCCGGTTTCAACATTCACGACACTGTTCACCCGCTGGTTTTTAAATATTTAGCTTTTCAATTTATTTTTTAATTGATTATTTTTTCAATTTATTTTTTAATTAATAAATTTTTCAATTTTTAATTAATTACTTTTTCAATTTATTTTTTAATTAATTAATGTTTTCAATTTAAAAAAGCATGCGGTTGGGGGGCGGGCGAAGCCCGCCGTCGCCAGCCGGGTTCTGTGGCGCGTGGCGTACTGTGACGGTTGCGTACTGCGACGAAGCCTCCAGCCGGGTACTGTGGCGCGTAGCCATCGGGGAAAGTCGGGCGAAGCCCGACGTGGGCGGGCGAAGCCCGACGGGGGCGGGCGAAGCCCGACGGGGGCGGGCGAAGCCCGACGGGGGCGGGCGAAGCCCGCCGTCGCCAGCCGGGTACTGTGGCGCGTAGCCATCGGGCAAACAGCGGGTGGCGGGCGAAGCCCGCCAACGGCTGCCGGGTACTGTGGCGCGTGGCCATCGGGCCGGAGGCCCGTGCCTGTCACTCGTATATATATATATATATATATATATATATATATATATATATATATATATATATATATATATATATATATATATATATATATATATATATAACCATCGGGCAAACAGCGGGTGGCGGGCGAAGCCCGCCAACGGCTGCCGGGTACTGTGGCGCGTGGCCATCGGGCCGGAGGCCCGTGCCTGTCACTCGTATATATATATATATATATATATATATATATATATATATATATTAAATGTGGTCTGGTTCACTTGAATCGGGTAGGAGCCAATAAAACCAACAAACACCGCCTTGGCTCATACCCTGGTTCCACTACCACCACCTGCACGAAGCACACAACTGCGCGAAGCACCACCTCAACGATTTGAGGCGTCAGCCGACCTGCTCCAGTCGACTCATCCCTGCTCGGCTCAACCTCTGAACGTCGTCGCAACCGGATCGCAAAAACTGACTCGTCGAACCCGAGTCCCTGGAAGGCGATCCACTGCACCACCACGATTATCACCTCTGTCGGCCGCAGAAAACATGGGCTCACCACCTCGCATCGTGGTCCCCATTAGCAGGTATAGACTACCGTGCTGCAAAGCTCGCATGAGCAAGGTGCGCCCTCGCCTCACCGTCAGAACTCCATCTCTCGCTGCAAAACTGCAATCACTGGAATCCAATCTGCCCAACGAAATTAGATTCCTGCGCAACTTAGGTACTAGGTGTACGCACTCAAGCCTGCGCACTGCTCCGTCATGCGTCAGAATGTCCACAGTCCCTTTCCCCGTGACCTCACATACTGAGCCGTCACCAAGAAAGACCGACCCAGTCATCACCTCCAGAGAACTAAACATCGCCACGTCTGAGCAAATGTGCTGCGAGGCACCAGAATCCAAAATCCAGATATCAGAGTCACTCTGACTCTCAGTGACGCAATAAAATCTGTCATCTCCTTCCAGGTTGAGTGTCACCATGCCCGCATCTTGGACATCCTTCGAAGTTCCAGAACTTCTTGCACGCTGCGGACAATTTCTCCTAATATGACCAACCTGTCTGCAGTGGTAACACGTCACTGCCTTCTTCGATGCCGACCGAGCTCGTGCACTGCTCGATCCTTTGTTAAAACTCCTCCCGCGTTCATGCGCTACCAAGATCTGGTCACCCCTAGGAGTGGGGTCCTTGAACATCTGACTGGATAACAGCGCCGACGTGACTTCTTCCAGCCCCACCGTATCCTTCCCATACAGGAGCGCAGTCACCATGTGCTTGTATGACGCTGGGAACGAGGTAAGAAGCAAGAAGGCTTTGTCTTCTTCCTCTACCTTCGAGCCAACCACATGCAATTGGCTCAGAAGACCGTTGAACACATTGAAGTGTTCCTGCAGGTTGCCACCTTCCTGCATCTTCAGCGCATAGAGGCGCTGCTTCAGCAACAATCTTGTCGTCACGGATTTTGCCAAGTACAGTCGCTCCAGCTTCTCCCAAAGCTCGACTGTCGTCTCTTCAGTCCCGATGTTGAAGAGCACCTGGTCAGCAACACACATCCTGATTGTGCTCGTGGCTTTCTCATCAAGATCCTTCCATTCCTCATCTTTTACTGCCGTGGTTAATTTGTCGCGCCCCCGCAAGACTCGAATCAAACCTTGTTGAACCAGCATATCCTTAACTCGAATCTGCCATAGGCTAAAATTCTCACTGCCATCGAACTTCTCTACGGAAAATCTTTCCAAAATTGCGTTCTTTCCTGCCATGACTGTCCCCGACAAACTAGAAGACCTGATTTGTTCAAATGTCGGATCTGAAAGAGTGGGAAGAGGACCTAGTCGTTCACCACCGCAGTCAAACCCTTCCTAGAACGTCCAATCACGGTCGTCTACCGAACCTGCCTCTGATACCACTTGTTAGGAATTTGCTCCACAAATTCCACTGAACAGTCAAAAATACAAGAAAAATAGCGTCAATATTTTATAACAAGATTATCAAAATAATGATCAACGTCCGATACAGAAACGCCGCGGAGAAGCTGGACACGCTCGGTCCGCGGGAGAGAGAACAATCTTGACTGCAATCCGCTAGCACAACGGACGCACAAGGTTCACCGAACCTTCAACGTCGAGGTCCGACGTTCAACCGTAACCACCGCCACCACCGGAGAACAACGCCGCCACCGGAGAGAAACCTTCGTCGAGGCTAACTGCACACGCGCACGCCGTCGACGCCGCGCCTCTCCACTCCCTAGAATGTCCACTGCAACGCCGGCGAGAAACTCCACCAAGCCCGACGACAACACCTCTCTCAACGAGCGCGAGAGAGAGGAGAGAGAGGGGGACGGTTTACTCCACACAGGCGGGGCTCTAGCTTCTTGCCTTTGCCGTTCAATCATCCTATATATATATATAAATATATATATATATATAGATTAATGAAAGCATGCGGAACATGCTTTTATTAATTTATATATATATAATATATAAATATATATAAATATATATACAAAGCATGCATCGCATGCTTCTATATATATATATATTAAATGTGGTCCGGTTCACTTGAATCGGGTAGGAGCCAATAAAACCAACAATTAGCATATACAGTTGTTCAATTAGGGAGACTCCAATTTAAGCTAAAGCACAAAATGGTACTGATGAGCTTGGAAATCAGAATAACTGAATATTTATTTAAGATGTCATTTGGGTATTCAAATTGTTGAGATTAAATTATCCAGCAGGTCACGTGTATGTGGGACCGCGTTTGGCTTCCCCACCGTGTTCCAGGTCTGGGTGTTGATCCCGGTGGGCCCCTCTGGAGGAATATCCCCGCGGGCCTGTGGTTGGGGTTAATCTCACAATGCCTGCAGCTTTCTCCCCTCCGTGTTCATGTACCCCGCCACCCTTCATCTCAATACCTGGGTTTTGAGATGAACTGTTGGGTTGACTAGTTCTTTCATGGTATCAGAGGAGATTGTCCTGCTGCGGGGGTGTGTTGAGATTAAATTATCCAACAGGTCACGTGTATGTGGGACCGCGTTTGGTTTCTCCACCGCGTTCCAGTTCTGGGTGTTGACCTCGGTGGGCCCCTCTGGAGGAATATCCCTGCGGGCCTGTGGTTGGGGTTAATCTCACATGGCCTGCAGCTTTCTCCCCTCCGTGTTCATGTACCCCGCCACCCTTCATCTCAATACCTGGATTTTGAGATGAACTGTTGGGTTGACGGGTTCTTTAACAAATCAACATATTCGAAAAACTATAATCCTGAATTTAAGATGAATTTCAGCACGATTGCATGACTGAAGGTAATTTGAATATGAAGACTTGCAATGTTTCCAAATGGAGACAATTTTGCTTCAGTTCACAAATAGCTAATTCATAACATTCATCTCTTTGGCGGAATTTTAGAATCCGGGTTCTGGACACAAAATTTGTGTTCGAGACAATCAGTCGCGATCGCTTTTTAGGCGATCACAATAATGATTGCGTGAAAGCATAAAATGGTTTTGTGTGATCGCATTCACGATCATCCATAGCGCACAATTATCCACGCGATCCAGATTCAAAAATCCTGCATATGGCAAGGTTTGTGGCCTTTGATCGACCCATCGCGATCTAATCACTATTTCATTCTAATCTAATCAAAATATTTACATTTGGAATTTTGTAGATTTAAGAAGGGCAAAAGGGCGCTGCTATCCGCGTCGTAGTTTTGGCTAGTCGCACCGCACTTTCTCCTAATTTTTCGCTCCTTTTAGAAGTACGCTCTGTACATGTATTTTTAGGAAAAGTGTTGTTGAACATTTTTCCTAAAAATGCATGTACAAGGCGTACTTTGGAAATACGCTCAGATTTTGTGCCTTTTGGAAAAACGCCTTGTGCATGCATTTTTAGGAAAAGTATTCAGCACGAAAGTTGCAGATCTCGTCGAGATCTGCAACTTTCGTGCTGAATACTTTTCCTAAAAATGCATGCACAAGACGTATTTTTAAAAGACGCAAAAAATTAGGAGAAAGTGCGGTGCGACTATCCAAAACTGCGGTGCGGATAGCAGCGCCCTTTAAGAAACTCTGTACTATTCTTAATTCAGTCCATTCCACTTCTTTCCTTACAAGAAAGAAAAATTAGAAGAAATGGACTAGGGTTGCAATTGCCCTGCTGTGGAGAGTCAATTCTTATTCCTATCGAAAATGAGCATATGTGCACATATAAGACTAGACATGCAAACACAGACACACATACAAACTAAAATATACTTAACTTGAATGTAAAGTATGTGAAGCGTGTTTGAGAGTGAGGCTCTCTGAGGATGTCTGCATTCTGTTTTGTAGATCATATATGTTTGAGGACTACTTTTTTGCCCATAATTAAATGATAGTCTATTTCAATATGTTTTGCCCTTTCATGAAATATTGGATTTTCTGTAATGAGGATTGCAGCTTTGACATCACAGTAGAGAGTTTGTATGAGATGTCCTTTCAGGAAATATTGATTTTTCTTTGAGAAGAGGATTTGTTAATTAGGGCTTCAAAATCATCTTATTCAATAGATGAACTGTTGGGTTGACAGGTTCTTTCATGGTATCAGAGGAGATTGTCCTGCTGCGGGGGTGTGTTGAGATTAAATTATCCAGCAGGTCACGTGTATGTGGGACCCCGTTTGGCTTCCCCACCACGTTCCAGGTCTGGGTGTTGACCCCGGTGGGCCCCTCTGGAGGAATATCCCCGCGGGCCTGTGGTTGGGGTTAATCTCACACGGCCTGCAGCTTTCTCCCCTCTGTGTTCATGTACCCCGCCACCCTTCATCTCAATACCTGGGTTTTGAGATGAACTGTTGGGTTGACGGATTCTTTCACAAATCAACATATTCGAGAAACTATAATCCTGAATTTAAGATGAATTTCAGCCCGATTGTGAAGGTAATTTGAATATGAAGACTTGCAATGTTTCCATATGGAGACAATTTTGCTTCAATTCACAAACAGCTAATTCATAACATTCATCTCTTCGGCGGAATTTTAGAATCCGGGTTCTGCATAAAATGGTTTTGTGTGATCGCATTCACGATCATCCATAGCGCACAATTATCCACGCGATCCAGATTCAAAAATCCTGCAAATGGCAAGTTTGATCGACCCATCGCGATCTAATCACTATTTCATTCTAATCTAATCAAAATATTTACATTTGGAATTTTGTAGATTTAAGAAGGGCAAAAAGGGCGCTGCTATCCGCGCCGTAGTTTTGGCTAGTCGCACCGCACTTTCTCCTAATTTTTCGCGCCTTTTAGAAATACGTTCTGTACATGCATTTTTAGGAAAAGTGTTGTTGAACATTTTTCCAAAAAATGCATGTACAAGACGTACTTTGGAAATACACTCAGATTTTGCGCCTTTTGGAAAAACGTCTTGTGCATGCATTTTTAGGAAAAGTATTCAGCACGAAAGTTGCAGATCGTGTTGAATACTTTTCCTAAAAATGCATGTACAAGACGTATTTTTAAAAGACGCAAAAAATTAGGAGAAAGTGCGGTGCGACTAGCCAAAACTGCGGTGCGGATAGCAGTGCCCTTTAAGAAACTCTGTACTATTCTTAATTCAGTCCATTCCACTTCTTTCCTTACAAGAAAGAGAAATTAGAAGACATGGACTAGGGTTGCAATTGCCCTGCTGTGGAGAGTCAATTCTTATTCCTATCGAAAATGAGCATATGTGCACATATAAGACTAGACATGCAAACACACACACACATACAAACTAAAATATACTTAACTTGAATGTAAAGTATGTGAAGCGTGTTTGAGAGTGAGGCTCTCTGAGGATGTCTGCATTCTGTTTTGTAGATCATATATGTTTGAGGACTACTTTTTTGCCCATAATTAAATGATAGTCTATTGCAATATGTTTTGCCCTTTCATGAAATATTGGATTTTCTGTAATGAGGATTGCAGCTTTGAGATCACAGTAGAGAGTTTGTATGAGATGTCCTTTCATGAAATATTGAATTTTCTTTGAGAAGAGGATTTGTTAATTAGGGCTTCAAAATCATCTTATTCAATAGATGGGTCCCCTATATATAGAGGGAAAATACATCATAATTTTTAAGAGAAATACGGAAATACAGTCTAACACTTCCCCTCAAGTTGGACATGTTATATTCTGCATACCCAACTTGTCAATACAAGCACAAAAAATATTTCCCTTAAGATTCTTAGTTAGGATATCAGCTAATTGTCCCTCTGTCCCTCTGAGGAAACAAACGGTATGCAGATAATCTTCTTCTCAATGTTCTCCTTAATGAAGTGCATGCCCACCTCGATATGCTTGGTGCGGTCATGCTGGACGGGGTTGTTGGCAATGTTGATTGCAACCTTGTTGTCACAGTACAACCGGATAGGACTTGACTCATTCAAACCCAGGTAATACATCAAAGAGCGTATCCATAATCCATCGCATATGTCATGTGCCATTGCTCTAAACTCAGCTTCAGTGCTGAATTTTGAGACGACATATTATTTTTTTATTTCTCCAAGTGACTAAGTTTCTACCAACGAATGAGCAATACCCTGATGTAGATTGTCTGTCTTCAACAGAACCAGCCCAATCAACATTGGTAAAAATTTCAATCTTCAAATCCGTATTGGGAGTGAATAGGATCCCCCTTCCTGGTGAAGTCTTCAAATATCACAAGATTCAATGGATTGGGACATGCATATATTGACTAACAACTCTAACTGCATAGGCTATGTTGGGACGAGTGTGGGATAAGTAGATTAACCTTCCAACAAGGCGTTGATATCCAGCCACGTCTTCAACAGGATCACCATCATCTCTTCCAAGATTTTGATTCACCTCCATAGGTGTATCAACATGTCTACAACCACTCATACCATATTGTTCCAGCAAATCAAGGGTGTATTTTCTCTGGGAGATGAAGATACCCCTTTTGGATCGTGCTACATCAATTCCCAAGAAATATTTTAGTTTTCCTAGATCTTTTACTTCAAACTTCATTGCCAAATTCACCTTTAAAGCTTTTACTTCTTCAATATCATCTCCTGTTATGACGATATCATCAACATAGACAATGAGTGCAGTTATTAGATTTGTTCTTTGTTTAATAAACAAAGTATGATCAACATGACTTTGTTTGTATTCAAGGGAAATCATAACCTTGTGGAATAGACCAATCCAAGCTCAGAGATTGCTTCAACCTGTAAAGTGTCTTTTTTAAATGACACACTTTTCCTTCAGATCCGGAAGGAGAAAAACCTGGAAGTATAAACATATATACCTCTTCATCTAAATTTTCATGAAGGAATGCATTATTCACGTCTAATTCGTTAAGTTCTCAACCCTTGCATGCAGCGCATGATAGCAAAACCCGTATGGAGTTCATTTTTGCGACGGGGGAAAACATGTCTTGATGATAAATTCCTAAAGTTTGAGTATACCCCCTTGCAACCAGTCTCGCTTTGAATTGTTCAACCAAACCTTCAGAGTTCTGTTTTACGGTAAATACCCACTTACAACAGACAATCTTCTTTCTAGGCGGAAGATGTGTTAGATCCCAGGTACAATTCTTTTCCAAAGCATTCATTTCCTCAATCATCGCCGCTTTCCACTGTTGATGCCCAAGAGCCTCCTGTCATGTGGATGGGATGGAGAAAAAAGCTAGGGAGGAGACAAAAGCTTTGTAGGAAGAAGTTAGAGCCTCATAGGAAACATAACGAGATTGTGGATGTTGGGTGCAAGATCTGGTACATTTTCGAAGGGCGATGGGAATTTCAGAACGATCCGTTGACGAGCTGGCATTGGCATAGATGGCGTAGGATGAGCCTGTGTGATATCTCTATTTCGTCTTGTGTACACCTGTAACTCCTTTTATCTAGAGGGAGGCTCCCCCTGCTTTGGAATCTCAGCAGTAGGTAAAGAATGTGAAGGAGCAATCGGCAAGGGTAAAACAGGTGAGCTCACTCACCCGTATATGCGTGCTCCCCCTGAAGTGAGGGCACGTAATAAGGTTCAGATTCACAGAATGTAATATTCATCGTGACAAAAATCTTTTTAGTCGGGGGATGATACAATTTATATCATTTCTGAGTGGGAGAATAGCCAATGAACACATATTTAAGAGCCCGGGAGTCTAGCTTGGACCGGCCCGGAGAGTGTATATGAGAGAAGCAGACACAACCAAAAGTTTAGGTGGTAGAGAGGTCAGAGTCATCCCTAAGGTAGTAAGAGGGATTTGGTGTCCCAGTACTGAAGAGGGCATGCGATTTATGAGATAGGCAGTCGTGAGAACTGCATCCCCTAGTAGTATTTTGGGAGATTTATAGTGAAAAGTAAGCAACAAGACACCTCTAAGAGGCGACGGTTCTTGCGTTCCGCAACTCCATTTTGAGATGGAGAGTGAATACACGAGATTTGATGCAGAATGCCATGAGCAGCAAGATAGTCCTGCAATAGAGCGTTGACATACTCCTGACCATTATCACTACGAAGGATTTTAATATGGGCAGAAAATTGAGTAGACACCATGACATGAAAATTTTGGAAGATAAAAACCACTTCATTTTTAGATTTCATCAGTTAAACCCACATTCTACGAGAGAAACAGTCAATAAATATAAAAAACCAAAAACATCCAAAAATAGAGGCAACGGGGCATGTCCCCCACACATGAGAATGAATAATATGAAAAGAAGTTGTACTAGGTAAAGATACATGATTAACAGGGGTACGATGATGTTTTGCAACAACACAGATGTCACAAATAAATTTTTTAAAACACAGAAGAAAAAAATAAGAAATAAACGTTGCATGGTTGCAACGGAAGGGCGTCCAAGACGACGATGCAAAGTAAGCAAGGTTGAGATTTGCGACGAGTGGAGAGCTTGCGGTGACGGAGCCTCAGAAGTGGAGTCAAATAATTATATGTCATCCTTCATGCTACCAGAGCCAATCACCCACCCTGTCTTCAGATTCTGAAAAACACAATGAGAAGAAAAAAAGGTAACGGAGCAGTGAAGAGAATTAGTCAAATGACTAACAGAAAGTAGACTATGAGTGAACTTTGGAACATGAAGAACAAATGATAAAGTGAGGAAAGAACAAGAAATGGAGCTCTTCCCAGCAATGGAAGAGGACTCATCAACAATGCTCACTTTATCCATGCCTGAAAGAGGGGAATAAGATACAAAACCTGAAGCAGAACCAGTCATGTGATCGGTGGCGCTTGAATCAATAATCCATTGAGTATGACCAGTAGAAGCGGAGTTGGGACTCGAGGCACCAGTATGGGCAAGGGCAGATGATGGAATTGGGGCATCAGCGGGCTCAATAGTAAGGTCGTGCATTAAACAACGAAGGGCCTGCATCTCTTCAGTAGAGAAGGAGGACGACTGAGAGCAACCACCATCAAAAGTCTTGTTCAGGTGAACAGAGTGAGGAGATCGGCCTGGAGTCCGACCACGACCACCACGAGAAGTCGATCCACCTCGAGGAGGAAATCCATGGAGGCTATAACAAGTATCCGAGTATGACGAGGTTTGCCACAATAGTCACATGTGAGGTGATCCCGATCTATCGCCTTGGGATTGAAATCACGAGGAGCGCAACTGCCAAACTGGGGCTGATGAGCCACTAGCGCAGATCCCTCTGGAAGGTTGGAGGTGGTCTAGGACTGTTGGCAATCAAACTCTTGTTGAAAAATATTATAAACCTCAGGAAGTGAGGGAATAGGAACAAGCCCCAAGATCTGGACTGTAATCTGATCAAAATCTCTGTGCAAGCCATGGAGGAACTCAAATTCCCGATTTCTATCTTCGCGATTCTTCAGCAAGAGTGCATCCGCATTGCACACCATGACAAAGAGAGTTAAAATGATCGTACTCCTGATAGAGCTGAGTAAACTCAAGGTAATAAGCTGAAGGAGGACGATCCCCCTGACGGAGATTTCCGATCTTGCGACGATGCTGGAAGATTTGGGCCGCATTTCCTTTGCGGGAATAGGTAGACTCAACGCGCCTCCATATGTCATGTCAGCTAATGGGAGCCTGGGTGACGAGACAGCCTCGGGGTAAAAAACACTTGGCCTCCCCGAGGGGTCAACCTGTCATGCCAACTAATAGGAGCTTGGGTAACGAGACGACCTCGGGGTAAAAAACACTTGGCCTCCCCGGGGGTCAACCTGTCATGCCAGCTAATGGGAGTCTGGGCGACGGGACGACCTCGGGGTAAAAACACTTGGCCTCCCCGAGGGGTCAACCTGTCATGCCAACTAATGGGAGTCTGGGTGACGAGACGGTCTCGGGGTTTAAAACACTCGACGTCCCCGGGGGTCAACCTGTCATGCAAGCTAATGGGAGCCTGGATGACGAGACGACCTCGGGACAAAAAGAACTTGGCCTCCACGAGAGGTACCCCAGCCCCGCCAGCTAGTGAGAGCCTGGACAACGGGACTGTCTCGGAGCAAAGAGAACTGGGCATCCACAAGAGGTACAACCGGCCCTGCCAGCTAGTGAGAGCCTGGACAGAGAGACCGTCTCGGAGCAAAGAGAACTGGGCATCCACGAGAGGTACAACCGGCCTGCCAGCTAGTGAGAGCCTGGCATGAGGAGATCCTCTCGGGGGGTGGTACTAGGCATCTCAACAAAACCTTACCAAATCCAACATCCTCAAACGGGGAAAATATGGGTTACATGATCCCCTGACTCAGCTGGTCAGGGGTAGAGCTTGTTACAAAATAAGAAAAAAAAGACAAGATCCACCAAGGTGAGGCTTCTTTAGAGGGCCTGAGCTTGATATCCACTCCATCGTGGATCACTCACAAGGTCCCTCGGGTTCCCACATCGACCCGATCCTCACATGCGTTATTGCCCCCCATTCTAGATGGAACCTCTTCAACCTACATCGGTGTCTGCGGCTGGGCAGTGCCTCTCACTTCCAGGAACTCGGGGCAGGTAGCCGTGGCGTGACCCTCCAACTAGTGGAAGTCACAGTACGACAATGCTCCTCCTCCCCTCCTTCGGCGGGCTCGACGGTCTCTCCCGTTGACTCTTCCTCCTCCGTCTATTGCCAAGGCTTGCTGTGGTGGGGGTAGGAGTTGTCTTGGGGCTTGCCTCTGGAAGTTGAACCTCCCTTGGCCCCCGTGAAAGTTCCCCCCACCCTGGATGAGAGCTCTTCTTGGACCATGGGCAGGTCCTCCCTGTTGCCTCCAACCTGGATCCGGGCCTTCCTATCCCTGGAACCCCTTTGCTCTCTGCTCCTCTCTCCGTCTTCCCTCCTGATGCCTCGAGCCGTCTTGCTCCTTCGGCTCCGCTTCTGTTATCCTTACCAACTTAACAAATGTCGGGTTGGCCGCCTCCATGGCTATCTCTTCTGCCGCCCTTTCCATCAGCTGCTCAAAGGAAAGGGGGGTCTTTCGGGTCAGACTCATCTTGAAGAATTCCTCGCGCAACCCCACCGTGAACTCCATCTGGAGGGCATACCTCGACATCTCCTAGATGTCCAGGATCTCCTCTTGGAACCTGTCAATGTAATGAGTCAGCAACTCCTCGACCCTTTATCTTATCAGGAAGATGGACTCATGATTCTTCTTCATCTTCTTGGAGGTGGAGAAGCGAAGCTGAAAGCTCCAGCTCAAGTCCTCGAACCCGTAAATAGACCTCGCTGGGAGTTGATGAAACTAGTCCCTTGCCTTGTCCTTCAACGTGATCGTGAAGATGTGACACTTGAAGGAATCCATCATCGGCCTAATGGAGACGGCATCCTCGAACCACTGCAGGTGCTGGATGGGGTCATCCTTCCCGGTATAGTAGGCAATGTCAGGCTCTCTGAACCCCTCGGGAATGAGAGCTGAGATGATCAGCTCGCTGAAGGGTGACCCCCTCATTGGTGGTCCTGTGAGCTCTACTAGCACGACCTGGTCACCTGGGAGGCGAGCACTTGCCGGGCTGGGAAACAGCTCCAGGCCGGGGAGGTCTCGCTCGACCCCCTCTCCCATTCTTTCCTTCCCAGGCCTTCTTCCCGGTGCACTTTCTTCTCCCCCTGCGGGGGTCATCTCGCCTAGGTCCCTGGGAGTCACCTCGCGGAGACCACTCAGAGCCACCTCGTCGAGACTACTTGGGACCACCTCGCCGAGACCCCTGGGCGCCAGTCCCTGGGGGGTGGAAGTTGAGCTGTCAGCCCGAGGGGTGATACCTCGCAGCACCTCCATGATGCCTTGGATGGAAGCCATGAATTCCTCCCTTCCTACGAAGGGTGATGGGTTGGGGAGCTCGACGAGATCATCACTACCTCCCTGATCTCCAGCCATGACACTCTTCCGAGATCTTCTGTGCTGGTCACTCTCCGCGCTCACCGCACCAAAATGTTGAAACCAAAAACTTGGTCTCTCGTAGAGTTCGGGGTCCCAAAAAAGGGGTGACCTCACACCTACTACACTCAGGAGAACGTAATAGACCAAACACTCAAGAAGCTAGGAACAGAACCTCGGCTCTAGCGTGGAGGAACCACCTCACACCCGGAAGACCTTTGAGGTCTCCCCCTCCCTAGCCAATGCTTGAGCTAGGTGCCTTGGAGGAAGAAAGCAGAGGGATTCAAGTGGCTAAGAAGCAATGCTCTCCAAGGCACCCTCAAGGGTCTATTTATAGTTTTCTGGGAATGGCCTGCCAATAACCAAATCCTGCTGTTCTAAACAGCTAAATGCAGTCCACCAGGGGCAACCCCTCAAGCCGGGCGAGCAGGCGACAAGGCGAGTTGAGGTCGGGCAAGTAGGCGGGCTGGGGCGAGCTGGCAACCTGGGCGAGGGCGTGACAAGGCGAGTGCGGGGCGGCCTGGGCGAGACGATGGCCTGAGGAGCGGCTAGGCGAGACGGCGTCAGCCTGGGCGAGACGGCGGCCTGACGAGCTGGCGGCCTGAGGCGAGGGCGGCTAGGTGGCGAGCTCAGCGGCCTGGGACGAGCTGGGCGAGCCCGAGGCTGGGTGACCCACGTGGGGGCCGGGGGGAGAAAAATATTTTATCTCCCTACTAGTATAAAACACAGATTCATACTAAATTGACCTCCAAGAGTGCAAAACCCTCAAAAAAGCTTAAAACAGCACAACAAGCTTTGCGTCTGCCGGGGGACCCCCACTCCGCGAATACGGGGTTGTACACTTTTGGGGACTATATAAGGGGAAGACCCTCTCATTTGTAACTCACCAAGCAATTCAAGCAATAAAACTCTCTTACACATTCTTACTCTCCCGCTCTCTCTTTCACTCCTTCTAAGTACTCTCTTCTCATCTTTCCACAATCAAGTGTTGACGGAGGCTGGCTTAGCTAGCCGCGAAGGGCACATGAAGGTGCTAAGGCCCCACGCGACGTTGTCAAGGGGACAAGTTCATGACAACGGGCCCACGATCGCAAGGCGCGACCGGCCTTCCCGACCGGCGTGCCTGCGACCGACCTTCATGGTCGGCATGCTTGCGCCTGACATCCTGCCCTGTCGCAGCCGCTCCTCGCGGCGAGGTGCGACCGACCTTCCCGGTCGGCGCGCCTGTGACAGACCAAAGCGTGACCGGTGACATGCCCGACCTCCTTGGCTGGGGCAGTGGCCACCCGCCACCGGGGGCTTGTTGTCCAGAATCTGCCAACGGCGTCCCCTCTCCGTTGTCTGATCATCCATCTTCGATCGTCGCAGTTCGTTTCGCGAGTAATCACCCACATAACCATCAGCGTAACCACCATCATGAAAAAGTGCCATTAACCAAAATAATTACGGTCCGCGCGTAATAAAATTATAAAAATAATGAGCGTCTTAAACTATATTAAGAATGGTCTGCAATTAGTAATATGAGTGATTACGGTGTACGAATAACCATATAGCCACTGTAATCACTCCTGGGGCATATAAATAGGACTCCAAACCCACTCTCATTCTAACTCTGCTCCTATTATTCCCATTCTACAGATCAGAGCTTTACAAAATCCTCATACGAACCCGTCTCCCTTGTAGTTCTTTAAGTGCTTTGAAGATTAGCCACAGTCTCTGACAATCTTACATGACGTACTTATGCATTAATGAAATTACGACACAAAATAAGTCACAATGAGGACAAAAGATATATACTCCGTTTATAGGTTGTAACCGCTTGACCGGTGAAAATAAGTCCTCCCAAACAGAGCCATAGTGGATCCCACTATTGTGGGATTAAGGCTTAACTGTGGTTATTGTAGTATTTTAATATTTTATTTCCGTAAAAAACCTCCAGATATCTCGATGCCCTCATAGGCACGCAGAATTTTTGCATCCGGGCGTCGGATGAGTCCGCGTCTAATGAGAGCATGCCACGTGAACATCTTCCGCGCGTCGACTTGCTTTTATTGCCTCTCTCTAAATCTCGGCCGTTCTTATCTCCACTTGGGGTCGCGTTGTTTAACCCGGACGTAGATTTAGGGACGGAGCCCGGTCCTAATAATCTCCCCATAGGCACAGTGTCTGACACGACTAAGAAGAAGAAGAAGCAGGGACGACGGCGATCCCTTCCCTAAACCGGGAAGATGATGCTCCTCTCCCATTCGATTTCATCTGTTCGTCCTCCTCCCAGATTGCCGGCCAGTCCCGCCTTACTCCGCCGGGACACTGCAAGCTCCTCGTTCATCTTCAGCAGAGATTGTCTACTACCTCGCTTCCCTTCTCTAATCCTCAAAAAACGTGCGAATTACTCCGACACCCGCGCTTCTTTCACCGCGAAGGCTCAGACCGCAGATCCAAACGCTTCTGGGCCGGTCATTGTCGCCGGGCGGCGGGCGCGGAGCCTCCGCGCTCTTGCGATTGTTGCGATTGCTGCCTGCGGTGTGCTTGTGGCAACGTTTCAGAGAGCTCTTGCGGAGAGCTTGAGCGTGACAGGTGCCGGTGTAGGGTTTTTGGGATCCGCTAAACTGGGGGTTAAAGAAGCATGGCCCAAGGTCTTGCAGGTTCTTCTTGTTTTCAAGGACCAAGGGTTGATTCTGGCTGCGTTGTTGAGTCTATCCGCTTTCTTTTCCATGGCGGAGACGTCAATAACTACCTTGTGGCCGTGGAAGGTTAGCCTACATTACTTTGAGGAAGAAAATGTGTGATTCATAAATTTTTTTTTTTCATGCACTAGTGAAGGTCACCAATGTTATTAGTGTTCTGTTAAATAGTACGATGGGCCTAGTTATTGTGATTCCACAACTGGTTTCTCCTATCTTCAAGTTGCCATGAACCTTTTTGTGTTTGATTACTGTGCACGCCACAAACTTTCTTTTGTGGAGAGGACAACTTCTGGGGGAAGCATTGAGCTCAAAATGAACTCAAAATATGTACTTCAGCTTCTTTCTCATGTATTTTTTTCCAGGAGACCTTCCACAGTGAATGAAAGAGCAATGTAGTCAGCTTCGACAAGGATGTAACTATTTATGTTGACATTCATTGTGCATCCCCATAAAAATGAATGGTTAATATACAACTCACAATAGGGCTAGAGATAGTTCAAATGACTGTAGTTCTATAGCCATTGTGGTGTCTTAGCACCATCAAGGAGATAAACTTGTCTGTTTAATGGATCATGTTGGTACGATCTCATGTAAGTGTGCATATAAAATTGGTATCAGAGATAATCATCACACGAAAACCGATGGATCGAATATATGAGCTAATGAAATTCATGCAGAAGATGAACTCCGGCATAATGAACAAACTCACGTCGAATGTTGTAGATAGCGAAGCTAGGAAACAAGCAACTTTCAATGTGGTGCACGCGAGACTCGATGACCTCACTTTCTCAAGTCGTACGATCACTAAAGATGTTGGTCAATTATCCGTGGGTCAACAAGACTTTTTCCGTCCACAGGGAGGACCTTCGAGTTCCCTGGGAACCGAACATAGGAAAAATTGCTTCTCAGAACCCATGTGTGTGCTTGCGCATGTAGTGGTGCTTGTTGGGGGTGGGAGGGGGGAGGGGCTTGGGTATCACCTCTTCAGTCCAATAACCCCGACGTCCCTACGTAGGATTCCTAGGCTTAATACCACCGCTACACCACAAACATGATCGAGGAGAAACTACAAGGCAATGAGAACAAAAATTGCTTCTCAGAATCCATGTGCGTGCTTGCACGTGTAGTGGTGCTTGTTGGGGTTGGAGGGGGGAGGGGCTTGGGTATCACCTCTTCAGTCCAATAACCCCGACATCCCTACGTAGGACTCCTGTGCTTAATACCACCGCTACACCACAAACATGATTGAGGAGAAATTACATGGCAACGAGAACAAAATCCAAATATCAAAATATAACATAAAAATACTCGTTATGAGGATGCAAAGGTTTCAAGCTAAGCTAAGTTGAATTCATCTTCGAGAGAACAACAAACCCTTGGGGATGGCTAATGTAGTGTGAGCAGTCTTTCAACAATCTATGGACAACATGGTTAGAATGGACAAATTTCTTTGCCTTTGGTGGCTAACACCCAACTTTTGTTTGCCTCACTCAAAGGAGATTATCCTAACATGACAAAACAATTGGAACTACCCATACGTCTGTGGTCAGAAAAAGCAAATGCAGGTGCATTAGAGGTGATCAAAGGTGCAATCACTCTTGGGGATGGCTAATGTAGTGTGAGCAGTCTTTCAACAATCAATGGACACCATGGATAGAATGGATCAAATTTATTTGCCTGTGGTGGTTAACACCCAACATTTGTTTGCCTCACTTAATGGAGATTATCCTAACATGACGAAACAATTGGAACTACCCATACGTCTGTGGTCAGAAAAAGTAAATATAGGTGCATGAGAGATGATCAAAGGTGCAATCACCTGCATGCGAGACCTCATCTCTATATGGATAAAATTTTGGGTGACTATTCAAACTTCTTCCAAGAATCCAATGAACCTCCTCCCAAATGCCTATGAGATCTCCATATGCGGCTCCGATGGTAGTTTGACCATACACTCTTTGTTCTTCCCAAAAAAGAACGTCAATGCAATCACATCCTATAACATGATATCATACAACCAAATCGATTTCTATTTTTGTCTCCGGCGTTAGCAAGAAAGGAGGGATCGTGGTTCTTCTTCGTAGACTATCGAGTTTAAACTTGAAGATGGTTAAGGAAATTTTTTTGATTCCAGTGAATGATAAGTTACTGAATCAATTGTACGAGAAGCAATTTTCATTAAGTTGCTACTCTGATCCAGTTACAATCGGGTAAAGATGAAATCTCAAATTTGGGGAAGATGATGTCTCGAACTCATCACGGGCATTTCAAATACCCAATGAACATACACTTACTGAATTTCAGATCAAGCTTCCCACCTCATGGGCCTAATCTTAACAAAACACATATTAATAATTTTTGGGAGTGATAAAGTTAGGTTTTCTACCGGGAAATAATGTATGAAATTGAGTATCATTACTTAACACAACAAAAGTGAGACGATTAATAAGATAACATGATGAGAGAACATCATCCCAAAATATTTTAGAGACATTCATATAGAACATACTAACTTAAGCAACTTTTAAGATACTGCAATTCTTACATTACACTACCCTAAAGCATCCCCGCGCAACGAGGTCCGGGGAAGGGTCCCCCCACAATGGTGAAATATAGGCAAACCCTACCCTGCATTTTTGCAAGAGACTGCTTCTAGGACTCGAATCCGTTACCTCACAGTCACACGACAACACCTCAATTGGCATGTCAAGGCTCCCCTTAAAAGAATATCATTTAATGACAAAATTATGAATTTGTAAAGAGATTTTATATTGAGGAGAATTATCACTATGTAACATTTTACTTGATTCACCAAGTTGAGTTTTGATCTCTGCATAGAACCTTAAAAAAATATTATAAAGCTTAATCTATTTTTCATCAGAAATAACCAAATGCATCTTAAAAAGTTATCAATAAATTTAACAAAATATTTAAGCCCATGGAGAGATTTATTGGACAAGGACCCCAAACAAAGCTGTAAGCTAAATCAAAAGTCTCTCTAGCACTTTTATTCACTCGGGGAACATAAAACAATCTTTATGCTTATCCAAATCACATGATTCAGATTCTATTCTGGAATCATGGCTAAACTTGTGATACAAATGCTATAATCTAGGAAGAGAAGGGTGAACCAATTGGAAATGAAGGTTAAACAATGATGTGATTGAAAGCAAACTATGAGCCAAAGGTTGGCGGGAAGATGCACGACCAGTGCTCAGATAGTAGAGACAACCAAACTTAATCCCC
This sequence comes from Platanthera zijinensis, assembly GCA_039513925.1. Lineage (NCBI taxonomy): Eukaryota > Viridiplantae > Streptophyta > Magnoliopsida > Asparagales > Orchidaceae > Platanthera > Platanthera zijinensis. Next base: position 37,383,971 of record CM077085.1, read on the forward strand.
GAACCAAAAAACCATCCCATTCTTCGATCCCACACAACACAAGGAAAGAAAAAAGTTATTGTGCAATCAAAAGATTTAGTCAACTGACTAATATATAATAAACTTAAAATGAAAATTTGGGACATGCAGAACAAACTTAAAGGAGAGTGTGTTATTAAAGGCGCGCCTAAGGCTTTACTCACTAGGCTCAGAGGTTTGCGCTCCGTGCGCTTTATTTACGCCTTTAGAATATAAAAGACGTGCGTGAGTGACAATTTTGCTGTAAATTTTTTTCTTCAAAAATTAAGAAAAAAATAATGTAAGAACTCAATAACTTTTTATTGATTTAGTGTTTGTGAAAGATAATTGTGCGTTGAGACTTAAATATAATGCAAGTGATCATATTGATTCTATTCTTAAAAAGATATAAACGATAATAATGAATAATTAATTAGTAGACTAGATGAAAAATTGATTGAGAAGATGAAATGATGTTTAATGCTGATTATTTAAAATGGATGTGGTTGCGCCTTGCCTTTAATAACTAAGGAGGTGAGAGAATGTCAATTCTTTAACATTGGACTCGGATTCATCAACTAAAGTCATGATGGGTAAGGTTTTCAATTGTAAAATGAAAGAAAATATACATGCATTCTTCGCCATATGATATGAGGCTCCTGAGACAATGACTCAGGTGCGAGGAGTTGTAGAATTAAAAGTAGACTAAGTACCTCTTTGAGTATATGATGCAATGGATGAGGATATGAGTGTATTATAATAAGAATTTTCATGAGATTTTATGAATTTCAGATAATCATCTCAGTAAATCAACCCTCCTTCACTATAATTGGTAAATGAAGTCCCGATCAATAATAACAATATGAGCACCTTTTCCATATTGTTTACTGTGAAATTACCAAAATTTTGCCATGATATGGTCCTCTCTTGGTCAGTGATAACTTACTCTTCCATTTCCTCCACTACTTTGGTTAGTAGTTTGACATTCACACCCTCTAGTTTCTGGGCCCGTTTGGGATCAACCAGACTTTTTGAACCACGAGTTTCTGGGCCCGTTTGGGGATGATCTGACATTTTACATATTTGACATAACAAGAAAGGTGATCCGAGTCCGAAGTCGCGTTTAGAGAGATGTTTCCATATTTCTATGTATTTAGCATTTTTATTTAGGAAGATTCGACAACTGTCATGATCAGCGATCTAAGCTATTCAAAATGGTTTCTCTAGAGCTTCTAGTCTATTTAAACGAGCATAAGTGCTGGTTTCTACTTCATCGCATATTTTAAAGACTTCCTCCTTAATCCACCAGTCATCCGCTGTACTTGACTTTGCACCTTAGGTGCCAACTCCTAGGTAATACCTTTCCTTCTGTATTTTCTTATTATTCACTGTTTCCGCTCCTCTCTCCAACCGTAATCCTTCAGTCGCCTCTAGACCCCTGCCAAAACAATAGCCCCTCCTGCCTACCATAATACTTAGGCTCCGTTTGGGGGGGGGGCTTATTTTAACCGGTCAAGCGGTTACGCCTGCATGTATCGGACCATAATTAAGGTTCGATTCATGCAGCCGTAACCGCTTGACCGGTGAAAATAAGTTCCCCCAAACGGAGCCTTAGTCTCCCCTGCAAAAATAGTAGCCCCTCACTTCCTCCTAAACAACAACTAACATCCCCATATTACCCCCTTCCCCATACGCCCCTCCTAGACCATATCTCACCTAGCGGAAACTCCGGTAACCATCCAGATCTTGATCCGAACCCTCCAACTCAATACCCTTCAGCTATATTGCACCGACACCGACACGAGACACGCGATACGACACGACACACGACTCGTCAATTCTCAAAAAATACCATATTCCGACACGCTGGGACACGTATGTTAAATATTCATTTTTTATAATTATGAAAATCCTAAAACATTTAACAAAAAATAAAAAAATTAACAATTAGCAAATATTTAAATAAATTAAGTCATGTTTAAATATTACTCATCAAATATTCAAATACAAAACTAACAAATGATTAAAAAATGATAGAACATTAACACATTATCATTATAAATCATCAGTAAAAATAATGGATTCACCTGCAAACTTTTTCCCCACTTTCAATCTTCATTTTTCTAGAGAAAATATCTACGCTACTAGTAGATCCACTTTCACTACTTGAAATCCTAGAAAGGAGTAAAGTACTTCCAAGACAAATTGTCACCCGCCTCACCATGAGTAGCTAACTTAAAGACACGCGTGTCTGATTGAGCGGGACACGCGAGTTCCGCGTGAGCCAGTGTGTCGGATTTCCGACTCGAGTGTCGGATTTCTGACTCGAGTGTTGGTTTTCCGACTCGAGTGTCGGAGAGTGTCGGACAGTCGGACGAGTGTCGGACTCTCAGACACCGACACGCTGGGCATTTTGAAGTGTCGGTGCTTCATAGCCCTTCAACCACCTCCCTTCCCAAGCCCTTCCAAATTCTGGCTGACCTGCCATAGACCATGTCTTGGCTCGCTTAGCCCTCCAGAGCACCTTACTAGTTTGACCGGCCCCTACCCTATCCTAACACCCCTTTGCGCAAGTCAAGCCCTCCACCAACCCTTCCTTATCTATATCTACTCTAATCCTTCCCCCACCAATCCACGCCAGCCTCTACAATCTTCCCTAGCCATGTTTCCATCCTGGACAATCACCACACTTCCTCAAGACTAACAGATCTCAATCTCCGCCACCCCTTATGGTCCCCATGCTTGTGAATTCCTTGTTTTGGCATTTTTCCTTTATCATTGTATGTATTGATATATCCATGCTCTTTCTTTATATCATGTTTGTTCTGTGATTTGTCATTGACTTGTAGAGACCAATCTAATTGTACATTTGATTTATAACGCTCCAATCAGAAACACAAATGTAATCTCACATGCTTTTTTACATTGCTCTAAATCAAGTGTGTTGTTTTCCTATAGTTTTATAATTTAATTTCTAATTGCTAATCTTTGTTGGATTCATCTTTTGTATGCTCGCTTCAATCTTGGATTTAGTTAGGATATACCCCAATACCGTACTCTAGGGTTTATATAGTCTAGAGTCGCAAATACACCACGCCACTCTGCGTATTCCTCCTTGACCTCAACTGATGCAGGCACATGCATCAACACCTGGCCTGCCACCCTGGAGTCCCACTAGGGGTTCCACCCTGGCATCGCACCAAGGCAGTTTTATCAGGCCCGCGGGCCATACACCCCAACCTGTCTCCAGCCCCACCATAGGAAGCCAAAAGGTTATTGAGACCGAGATTCGATCTCGAGACCTCCTTGATAAAGAGCTCTCCGTCCCCATCATAGAGTTTGTGTCGGCGGGGTTCGAAGATCGCGCGCCTAAGGAGGGCGAGTCCATCAATTCCACAAAGGAGGATGAACTCGTCATCCCTCTCGCGCAATTCGAGATGGGACTTCGCCTCCCGCTATGGCCGGAGGTGAAGCAATTTCTCAAGTACTTTGTGCTGGCGCCCTCGCAGATCACCCCCAACAGGATCTCGATGTTGGTGGCCTACGCGTGCTATCTGTGCGAAGAGAGGATATAGTTTAACTTGACGGTCTCCGCAAGTTATTCATCTACCGAGCCATCAGCGACGAGGTGACTTTCCTCACCGGCTCGCAGATCAAGGTCTGCGAGACCATCAACAAAGCCCACTATTGGACCAACCGATTCATCTTCCTCAAGGGTGACCACGACAATGTCCCGTACGCGCCGATACAAAAGGACGAGATCACCTGCCGAGCGCCGCGTGTTGACGGAGAGGATGCCAAACCACATAAGTTTTCTTCCTGGGAAAGAACTTTGAAGTCTCCCATCTGCGGCGCAACGTCAACTCGCTACTACATGTACTCCCGGACGCTGGTAAGCTCGCATTCCTTTCTCGCAACTTTAGTCTGCCTCTTACGACATCTTAATGCATTATTCTCCTGGCTTTTTGCAGGCGAGTGCGACATCCCTGCGCACCCACCGTACGCGGGAAAGGGTAGGGTGGATCCCGCCCTTGCCTTTGCTCAATCCATTGCCACCGCGTGTGCCAATGACTTGCGAGCACCCGCTTTCGACAGCGGCGAGAAGAAGAGGGGAGAGCCTGGGAGAGGTCCTGATGGAGGATCCGACGGGCCCTCGAAGCGCCTCATGACTATTGCCTCCAAGAAACATGCTCCTTCTGGCGAGCCCACTCTCCCGAAGAAACCCGTTCCAACGAGTGAGCCGAACCTTCGACGGGGAAGTACCAAGAAGGCGACGAGCTGGGGGGCGGAGAATTGGGAACACCCGACTCACACCCCAACTTCGGGTTGGGGCAGAAACCCAAAGACGGTTACAGACAACCTCTGCTCGCCTGGGACAAGCACTTGCACAGAGTCTCTCTCTCCTCCCTCCTGCCCTCTTAGACCGGGTCCGGTCATGCTGGCGAGGACGCGTATTCCCTCAGCTACGGATTTTATGGTCGCCAAGATGCTGAGGAGTATGATAGGCTGACGATGAAGGAACTCGCCTACGAGAGCTCGCGGGCCCATCTGCGAGCCACTGAGCTCGCACACATGGTCGTGCGGAGGGGAATTAGCTTCCGCAAGAAATTCAGAGATGCCGAGACTGCCCGAGAGTTCGCCGAGGAGAAGGTCCTCGACCTCGACACGCACCTCGAGCTAACCGAGCGCCTCCTCGTTAAGCACTCAGGCGGTGTGGTAAGTCTCCTTATTTCATCTCAACAACCTTTCGGCTTCCTGTGGTGGGGCCGGAGACGGGTTGGGGTGTATGGCCCGCGGGCCTGATAAAGCTGCCTTCGTGCGATGCCAAGGTGGGCCCCCTAGTGGGGCTCCAGGGTGGCAGGGCCAGGTGTTGATGCCTGCTCCTGCATCATCAACCCTGTGAAAACATGGCCGAACTATTATGAGTTAAATTTCCTCCGGTTGAAGAACTTGCATTTGCATCATCTCCCATAATTCGCATCTAGAAAGCACTAAGGCTCTGTTTGGCGCGGCTGTAACGACTGGAGAAGCAGTGGTGGGAAGCAGTGGTGGAATAATCAGCTGTTTTGCAGAGTGGTGGCGGAATCTGCAAATCTGTTTGGGAGAACAGCGTTTGCAGTGTAGTTAATAATTTTATTTTATAAATCTTATATAAATAAATTATAAGTTATAATATTATTTAATATTAATTTAATATAATAACGTATATTATAATAACTTATAATATATTAATATTATAACTTTTTTTTAATAAAAAACGATATTTTTAATTACGTTATTATTATAACTTATAATATTTTATAACTTTATTAATAAAACTTATAATATATTTTTTAAAAAGTATTTTTTTTTATAAAAAACGAAGCAGCGCTGCAGCCATTGGCTGCAGCGCTGCTGCTATTTCCCAGTCACAGGAAATTTCCGCGACTGGGAAATAGCGGGCCACCGCTATTATTAGCGGTGGCGTCAGCCACTGCTGCCTGCCTTGTTTTTTGTTTGGCGCGGCGGTGGCAGAAGCCGCGGCCCACAACCCTAAAAACGCCCCGCCAAACAGAGCTTAATACTTACAATCGTTTTACTTATAGTATCCGAAACTTTTCTGAGTGGAGAAACTCTTGGAATTTTTTGGAAACTTGTACCAAAACTTTTTTTGGATACTTTTTATATTGTGATGATGATGTAAAGGACATGAAAGAGAAAGTGTTGGGTGATTAGTGTGAGAGTCAATTGATTACATACTTTAATTCACAGTTTCTATCTACGAAATGATAAAATTGTCACACAAACTATATCTTCATTTAATATATGATATGTGAGATATGAAGATTGATAAAAGATACGTTCATGTCAAATGTATCTTCATACTATTTTGTATTTATGTTTAAATCATTAAAAATTCAAAAACGTATCCCTTATCCTAATTATTTTTTTGAAGTCATGAATCCCATATTAGGATTATGTCGTATCTTGTCTCCCACCCCCGTGCCCGTGCAACATCGTCTCTCGTAACTCACAGATAGAATTATGGAAGGGTTTTTACCATGATACCTCCTAAGGTTTGAGATCAAGCTGCACTTAATTGTGATTCAAAGTGTTCAAGGTAGTCATCATAACTAGAAGTTCTCTCTGCTCCGACATAACGATCGTGTTTTTTTGGCATTGGAAGTTGTTAGAAAAGACAATGTAAAGACCCACATAATGATCCATTTAGTTTCTTCTTCTCTTAATGTATTAGTTCCACACTTTGTAAATGAGATTCTTTTCTCTTTCTCCTTCCTATATATATATGTACTCATACATTGTATTTACATACTCAACAAGGATATACAAGGTTCATGTTTTGTTTCTTCATTAATCTTGTATTTCTCTACATGGTATCAGAGCCAGCGATCCCGGGCGGTCTCTGATTTTCTACCTTCCACCCTCTCCGCGGTTTCCTATCCGCGATCCTCTCTACGGTCTCTGCCCTTCTACCCGCAACTCTCTCTGCGGTTTCTTAGTCTTGCGGTTTACTTGCCTCTAACCGCAAGTCTCCTTCCCGTGGAACCACCCATCCCCCTCTCCTCCTCTCTCCCTTTTTATACTCTCTCTCCACTATGCTCCGTGGGACCCACTCTCCTTTTTTTTTCTCTTCTCTTTCCTGCGGCCTCTTCTCCCTAACCGCTCGGCTTCTCCTTTGTCGCTGCGGTCCTCTATCCCTAACCGCGCGATCTCCCTCTTGTCTCTCCGACCTTCTCTCTTGATAGCGCGATCATCTCCTCTTGTCGCTGCGATCTTCTCCTCTTGTCGCTGCGATCTTCTCCTCTTCAGACCCCTCCGGTCTCTTTCCGCCTGCTCCCCGCGGTTTCCCAGCGATCTGCTTATTGTCGCAAACTAGCTGCACCGGTCTCTCTCTGTTCTCGTGCGGGGTGCTTGTTGTGCCGTTTTCTCTTGCCGACTTCTCTTGTCACGACTTGCTCTTGCCGCGTTGGTTTCTTATCGCGCGGTCTTGCCGATTTCTCTCAGTACGTGCCGTTCTTCCGCACTCCGTGCTGATTGCCTCAGTCTGCTGCAGTCTCTCCTCAAGTTCGCTGCTCTAACCGACGTGGCCTTGCTGGTTAGCCTCGTCAAACCGCGCCATCATGGTCTCTGCTTGCTGCGGCCTGGCTTAGCCGTTGTTGATCTTGCCGCAGGTCGAGTGCCAGTCCGCCAGTCCTTAGCTGCTGCTGCCTATTCCTGTTCGCGGTGGTCTGTCCGCTGTGCATTCTTCTCCTAGCCACTTCGCTTAACCGCCGCTTACTTGGTCATGGATAACTCTACTGCCACTTCCACTCCTACTACTGCTGCTATCCCTGTTCCTAAACTCCCTGATGAGTTGCACATTACCACCATCTCTCTTACTGGAAAGAAGAACTTCGTTGAGTGAGTGCACTCTGTTCGCCGGGTTCTTCAGTTAAAGGGATTTTTGCATCATTTGACCAAGATGTTATTGGAGTTATCATTATATTCTATTCATAATATCGTATTAACATTCTTGAGCTTATATATATATATATACTCCGGTTTGGAGCGATGATTCCATTATTTGACATGGTATCAGAGGATGTTCACGCATCCTAGGGTTTTCCGCGTCTCTCCCTCTCGACTCCCGCATCGGAACTTCTGCGCGTCTCGCCACTGCCGCTCGCTGCTTCGTCCCACCGCTCGGGGCTTCTCCCGGTCCGCCGCCGCTCGGGGCATCCCAGCAAGTGGGTTTCACCCCTTCCGCTGCTGTCGCTGGTTGCCGATGCCCCTTCCGCTGCTGTGACTGGTCGCCGACGTCCTCTCCTGCTGGCTGCACCGCCTCTCCTGCAGGTTTTTCCAGCCATTTTGCCGCCGCAGCAGGCTTCCCCACTCGATTCCGTCTCCACCTAGTCTCGCCGGAGTCGTCTCCTGCAGTTTCTCCGCCCATGCTCCTTGTTTTCTCCATGGAGACCTAATGACGTCCTCGTCTTCTCCATGACATCGTTCTTGATGCGTTGTATGTGATTTTTCGTTCTCCTTCATCCTTCGGTCCCCGATCTCCTTTGCGGGAGGGACTCGTTTCTCGGTATTTCTGTGCTTCATGGATTCCAAGGATACTTATGGCTCTACAGGACAAATTACTAGCGTCCTTCTCGATGAGAAAAATTATTCTTCATGGGCGACTTCGATGAAAGTGGCTCTTGCCGGCCAAAATAAGTTTTCCTGGCTAACCGGCGGACCTCCGATTCCCAAACCGACTGACAAAGATGACAAGAAAGAGAAGTTAGTCAAATGGTCAACTGAAAAGTATATGGTTCTGGGATGGATTCAGTGCTCGATGGAGCCTCGTATCTTCAGTCAGTTCATGCATTTTGAGTATATCTCCGAGCTTTGGTCCGCTCTCCAGCGCACTTTTGGCCACGCGCGTGTTGATGCCCAAATTTTCGGGATTTTTCAGTACATCGCTTCCGCCACACAGGGGGAGTGCTCTGTTCAGGAGTACTTCACTTACCTTCAAGACCGTTTTGTTGAGCTTAGCGATCTTGAGCCTCTCAGTGCCCTGTAATCTTCTAATGATATCACCCTTATTCGGAAACAGTGCCAGAGACGGGAGACATACCAGTTCTTGATGGGGCTTCGCCTCGAATATTAGTCTGCTCGTACTCAGATTGTGGGGATGTCACCTTTGCCAGATCTTCTTGAGGCCTACTCCATTGTTGCAGAGCATGATAAATGTATCCAGAGGCAATCTAGTCTTCCCGGCTTTCGTGCTACCTCCTCTCTCCCTACTGAGCAGATGGCCCGTGCAGCTTCCTACCACCCTCCCACCTCCGGCCCTCGTAGCCGCAGTGGTCAGGGTTCTTCTACTCAGCCCGGTGGTCGTGGCTCTTCATGTGGTCGTGGCTCTACGGGTCCTCCTGACCCTTGCTCTCATTGTGGACGTCTCTACCATGATCGCAGTCGTTGCTATCAGCTATACCCACACCTACGGGGCTCTGAGCGTCCTACTTACGGAAGTGTTCCCAGACACACTGTAGCTTCTGCTGAGTCTTCCGAGCCTGTCGAGCGCACCTTGGGTGCCAACTCCTTCGACTTCTGTCAGATAATGACCCAGTTTCAGCAGTCTCAGCCTTCCACTACTGTCTCTGCTTCCACCGTCTTTTCTTCCTCAGGTACTCCATTTGCTTGCTCCGCGACCATGGTTGACCAGGATTCGTCCCCCTGGGTGATTGACTCTGGTGCAACCGATCATATGACTGGTACGTCTTCCCATCTGCTTCAGGTTGTTCCCTGCTCCCACCGGGACCTGCGCCTTGCTGATGGCTCATTTACTCCTGTCCTTAGCCGGGGCAACGTCCCTCTCTCTTCCTCTCTCTCCCTTGAATCTGTTCTTCTTGTCCCTCAGTTGTCTCTCAACCATTTATCTGTTAGTAGTATTACTCGCACTTTGAACTGCTCAGTAACTTTCTTCTCTGATCATTGTGTTTTTCAGGACCTGAGATCCGGGAGGACTATTGGTACGGGATATGAGAAGAGTGAGATGTACTACCTGAAGCTACCTCCTACCACCGTTGCTACCACCACCACTGCTACCTTCCCGCCTACCTCTTCTGCTGCTTCTCCTTCTTTGTCGTCGAGCTCGATTTGGCACACACGTCTCGGCCATGCCAGCCCTCAACAGATGTTGTCTGTGTGTCCTGATATGTCTTTTGTTTTTCCTTTTCACTGTGATGTATGTGAGCTGTCAAAACACACACGCAGTTACAAAATATGGGAAACCATCAAATGACACAACGGGGGCAGGGTCCCACACATTAGAATAAACTAACTCAAAACAAGACAATGGAGGTGAGTACACTTCTCGTCCCTTTGATCTCTTCCTCCGTGATGAAGGCACTCTACACCAATTTTCTTGTCCGGGGACCCCCGAGCAGAATGGGGTGGCCGAACGCAAAAACCGCCACCTCCTAGACTCTGTTCGTTGCCTTCGTCGGGGAATGAATGTCCCTCAGTCCTATTGGAGCACTGCTCTTCTTACATCATCTTTTCATATTAATAAGACTCCCTCTCGTCCTCTCGGTGACGTTACCCCTATAGTCTCATCCATTCATCTGTCTTCGCATTTCCCATCCCTCTCCGGGTCTTTGGTTGTGTGTGTTTTGTCCAGAATCGGCGCCCCTCTACTAAACTCGATTACAGGGCCATCCGCCGCCTCTTCCTTGGCTACTCGACTACCACTAAGGGTTACCGCTGCTATGATCCCTAGTTGCGATGTGTCTTTCACTCTATGGATGTGACATTTCATGAGGAGGTTCCCTTCTTTCCTGCACATTCGACCCTTCTGCGCTTCCCACTATTGCGCAACCTCTCCCAGTCGTCTATCCTCCACCAGATGTTGCCCCTTCTGCCGCTCCGCCTGTCCTGCTGACTTACTCTCGCCTCCCTCCGCTACCTCCACCCGGTGCACTCCCTTCTCCTCCAATCCCGGATCCGTAGCTCCTTCCGGTCACAGGTATCTCTCTTGAGCTTCTCTCCTCTATTTCTCCTGCCGATTTACCTATTGCCCTTCGCAAGGGCAAGCGTACTTGTGTTCACTCCTCGGTTACTGAGCACTCGTTGGCTAGTGTTGTTTCCTACCAGCGTTTCTCACTCTCTTACCAGGCTTTTGTGGCTGCTGCTGATTCTGTCCAACTACCTACCTCGACTGCTGAGGCTCTCCTTGACCCGCGGTGGGTTCAGGCCATGGAGGAGGAGATGTCTGCTCTCCGTCGTACTGGGACATGGTCTTTGGTTCCTCTTCCTCCCGGGAAACACACAGTTGGGTGCAAATGGATTTATACCGTGAAGTACTCTGCTGACGGTATTATTGACCACTACAAGGCTCGGTTGGTGGCCAAGGGCTTTACTCAGGCTCTAGACGAGTTTGGTGCCACGTTTGCTCCCGTGGCTAAGTTGACCAGTGTCCGCCTTTTACTCTCGCTTGCGGCCTCTTGGATGTGGCCTCTCTACCAGCTTGATGTCAAAAATGCCTTCCTGCACCGCGAGTTACAGGAGGTATATATGGCTCCTCCTCCTGGGGTTGCCCTTAAGGGGGAGTATTCGGGGAGAGTTTGCCAACTGCACAAATCTCTGTATGCCTTAAAGCAGTCACCGCGTGCCTGGTTCGAACGGTTCAGCCCGGTCATCCTTCAGTCTGGCTTCACTCAGTGCCGTGCAGATCACACTTGCTTCATTCGTGTCACTCCTGAGGGACGTCCTACCATTGTCCCGGTCTATGTTGATGATATTATTCTCACCGACGATGATCCCTCTGACATCTCTGAGGTGAAAGCTACACTTCGCTCAGCCTTCGAGTTGAAAGACCTTGGACCTCTCCGCTACTTCCTTGGGATTGAAGTAGCCCGCTCACGACAGGACATTTCTGTATCGCAACGCAAGTACACCTTAGATCTTCTTCGGGACACGGGTCTACTTGGGTGTCGTCCTGCAAGTACTCCTATGAACATCAACCATCGCCTCCATGCTGAATCTGGTGATCCTCTTTCAGACCCCTCTCAGTACCAGCGACTTGTTGGCCGTTTGATATACTTGACCAATACCAGGCCTGACACCAGTCTCTCCTGCTTCACGGATGCAGATTTTGCTGGATCTTTGACGTATCGACGCTCTACGCCAGGTTTTTGTGTATTCCATGGTGATCATCTTGTTTCGTGGCGGAGTAAGAAACAATCCATTGTATCTCGTTCGTCTGCTGAGTCAGAGTACTGCGCCATGGCACACGACGTTACTGAGTTGGTTTGGCTTCGATCACCGCTGACTGAACTTGGCTTATCTCTTCTTGATGGCTTGATACTCTATTGTGATAATAAGTCAGCTCTCCTACTTACTCAGGATTCGGTGCTACATGAGCGCACCAAACACATCGAGATGAATGTTCATTTTCTGCGTGACCACGTTTGTACTGGGACTGTCCTTCCAGCTTACGTCCCCTCTATTGACCAACTCGCTGACGCCTTCACTAAAGCTGTCGGTCCTACTCGTTCAGATCTGACCATTTCCAAGCTGGGCATGATTAACATTTTTGCTCCAGCTTGAGGTGGAGTATTGGAGTTATCATTATATTTTATTCATAATATTGTATTAATATTCTTGAGCTTATATATATGTATGGTGGGGCTCCGGTTTGGAGCGATGATTCCATTATTCGACAGATGTTTCCTGTGCCCCTACCGATGACTGGATTCGGAACGATGGTCGTGTTCAAACATGGCTTCTCAATTCCCTTGTTGACGAACCTTACCGCATGACCATGTATCACGAGACGGCCAAGGCGATGCGGGATGAGCTCCACTCTCTTTACTCGGGAAAGGACAGTCTCCAACACTTGTATGATATCATCACCGATCTTCAGACTCTTGACACCGGCGGTGCTTTCGACATAACTTCGTTTGTTGCTTGGTCCAAGACACTGGTTGAAGCCTGGATTCAGCATCAGCCCCCAACTACGGATCTCGTTGCCCAACGCGCTCAAAGGAAGCGGTTGGTATTGTCATGATAATGGCTCGTGTCCCGCCTCATCTACATAGTGTTAGGGCTCAAATCCTCTTGTATGCCACGACTCCCTCATTCTCTGATGTGTGCTCCATGTTGCTAAAGGTTACACCGTCTTCTGATGCTATCGACCCGCCTTCACCAGCTATTCTCCAGCACTCTTCCGCGCTATTACTACCTCTCCCTCCCCCTACCGTGGAGGACGTTCAGGCTCTCGGGGACAGGATTGAGGTGGCCGGTCGCGGCCTAAGTGTTCTTTCTGTGGTAAGGATGAACACCTTGAGGCGACATGCTACCGTAAACATGGTCTTCCTCCTCGTCCGACTGCTTGCATTGCTGCCCACAGTCCTTCTGCCACTCATACTGATTTTGAAGAAGTTCGCCTCCAGCTCCAGCAACTTCACAGGATGCTCAGCCACCCGCCTGCCTCCGTTGCCTCCATCTCCAATGAAGGTATCGCTTGTCTCTCCACTAGTCCGTACTGGATGGTGGATTCAGGTGCTACTCACCATATCACCTCGCTAAAGCCACATCAATGCTTGCCTGGGTAGCGGGTGCCTGGTGGCGCCACAGTACCTGTCTACGGCTCTGTTGATATCCCTCTCAACTCCTCTATCTCTCTCCGCTCGGCTCTCCATGTCCCGGTCTCCCCGTTTAATTTTATTTTTGTTAGTCGCCTCACTGCCGATTTGAATTGCTTTGTCACATTCACCTATTCTTCTTTTCTGATGCAGGTTCGACGGACTCAGAGTATCATTGGTAAAAACGACTGCAAAACAGGCTCTATCTTCTTGATGTTTATCCTACAATTCTCTCCTCAGTCTCCTACGTTGATTGACATCAGCGTTTTGGGCATGCTCTTCTTCCAGTCCTCAAGTAGGCCCTCCCTGATATTTCTCTTCCAGCTTTTACCTATGATTCATGTACTTTGGAAAAACAACATCATTCCTCGTTTCCCCCTCATTGTACTCGAAGCTCTGCTCCTTTTATTTTAGTGCATTCTGATGTTTGTGGCCCACACAAAATAACTAGTGTGTCTGGTTATCGTTATTTTATCACTTTTATTGATGATTATTCTCGAACCACCTGGTTATACTTACTTCGTGATCGCTCCGAGCTTTCCCGTGTGTTCCGGTCTTTCGTTCTTGTGACTCGCACACAATTTTCTGATAAAATTAAAACTCTCCGAACAAATAATGCTTGCGAATACACTAGCCATGAATTTGCTTAATATCTGTTCTTAATTTAGAATCATTCACCAGACTTCGTGTGCCTATACCCCCCAACAAAACTGAGTGGTTGAATGTAAAAATAGACACCTTCTCGATGTTGCTCGCTCCCTCATGATTCAAATGCAGGTACTCAAGACATATTGGAATTTTGCGCTTTCGACGGCATGATATCTCATCAACTGTCTTCCTTCCTCCGTTCTCGAAAATGGTACTCCGTTTAGTCTCCTCTTCCCTTCTACTCAACTGTTCTTTCTCACGCCTCGCATCTTTGGTTTCACTTGTTATGTTCACTTACTTGGTCCGTCCACAAACAAGTTAGATCCCCGGGCAGCCAAACACATCTTCGTTGGATATTCCCGTACCCAGAAAGACTATGTTTGCTATTCTCCTACTACCCGCAAGGTAACCATCTCAGCGGATGTTATCTTTGATCAACCACACTTCACCACTCCAAACCCATCTCTTCCACCAGAATCCTTGCCAAGACCTGTTATCCCAGTTACCTCTCCTCCACCACCACTCCTCCCTGACCCGACTCCTGTTCTCCATAAGCCCCCTCTTATCGGTGCCTATACTCGTTGCCCTTTTCGCTCCGCCGCCCCGATGCAGTCGGCTTCGACTTTTGACACTCTGCGACTTGCTGATCCGACACCGACCTCCACCGCCCATCCCATGGTGAACTATGTATCTTTACATTGCCTGTCCCCGACGCTTCACACCTTTGCTACATTATTATCCTCTATTTCTGTCCCTAATTCTGTGTAGGAGGCTCTCCAACATCCGGGCTGGCGGGCATCCATGAACGAAGAAATGACAGCCCTCTGGGCTAACCAGACATGGGATCTGCTTCCTCTCCCTGCAGGCCAGACTACAAGAAATATTCTCTCCAGTGGCCAAGCTCAACACGGTTTGTGTCCTCCTTTTAGTGGCTGTGCATCGCCAATGACCCTTACATCAGCTGGATATCAAGAATGTTTTTTTGAATGACGATCTACAAAAACAGTTTACATGCAACAACCTCCGGGGTTTGAGACCACGGGGGAGTACCGAGTTTGTCACCTCAAGAAGTCGATTTGTGGTCTCAAACAATCCCCCTGAGCATAGTTCAACAAGTTCAGTAGGGCTATGCGAGAAGTTGGTTTTACTTGGAGCTCGGCAGATTTCTCTCTGTTTACTCGACATCACACAATAGACACCGTTCTCATTTTAGTATACGTCGATGACATCCTAATCACAGATGATGACTCAAAGGGGATACAAATGATCAAACAACACCTGAGCTCTGTTTTTTAAACAAAAGATCCGGGGAACCTCCGATACTTCCTCGGCCTTGAGATCGCAAGACGTCCTGATGGTCTTGTCCTATCTCAACAGAAGTACTGTCTCAACCTCCTTCAGGATGCCGACTACTCTGGATACAAGCCGACCAATACTCCTATGGATGTCAATCATAAGCTTTGTGCAGGAGGCTCGAATACAAATTTACTTCTTCCAAATCCAGAATACTATCGACGTCTTGTTGGAAAATTGATTTATCTAACGGTCACGAGATCAGACATATCCTTTGCTGTTGGGGTTGTCAGCTGGTTTTTGCATTCTCCTTGAATGTCTGATCTACAGGCTGCCGAACGCATCTTGAGATATCTAAAAACAGCCCCTGGTCAAGGGCTGATTTACAAAACCTCTTCTTCTACTCCAACATTGGTTGCGTAATCAGATGCAGATTATGCTGGTTCCCTAGATGATCGGTGTTCTACCAGCGGATTTTGTACCTACTTTAGATCTTGTTACCTGGCGCAGTAAGAAACAAGTTGTGGTTGCTCGATCTTCAGCTGAAGTTGAGTACCGTTCAATGACATCTGTTGTATTCGAGCTTACTTGGCTCGAAAGTCTCCTAGGAGATATGAGAGTAAAACTCTCATCACCAACTACCTTACTCTGTGACAGTCAAGCTGCTATACACATAGCCAAGAATCCGGTCTTCCACGGAAGAACGAAACACATTGAAGTTGATTGCCACTTCATTCGGGAAAAAGTTCAAATGAAGAAGCTGGAATTGAGACATGTTCCTTCTACTGACTAAGTTGCTGATCTTCTCACTAAGGCCCTGCTTAGTGCTCTATTCTATAAGTTCTTGTCCAAGCTGTGTGCCTACGACTTGTACGCTCCAGCTTGCGGGGGAAAGTTAGAAAAGACAATGTAAAGGCCCACATAATAACCCATTTAGTTTCTTCTTCTCTTAATGTATTAGTCCCACACCTTGTAAATGAGATTTTTCTCTCTTTCTCCTTCCTATATATATGTACTCATACATTGTATTTACATACTCAACAAAGATATACAAGATATACAAGATTCATGTTTTGTTTCTTCATTTATCTTGTATTTCTCTACAGAAGTAACATATTCAATTCCTCATTTATTCTAGAGAAGTCAACAACAAACTCAAATATATAACTATTTCATATACTATAGCACACCAGCTCCATGCTTGAGGGACCTCGTAAATGTGTCTAGCATAGTTTTTTTCCTGAGTAGAGCATTTCAAGGTAGTTTCATTAATTGTAGAACAATGAGACACTAGATCTGACACACATCTACATGTTCTCTCACATAAGATTCACATGATTGACATCACACATGCACCATTCCATACCTCTTGGAGAACTATTAGTAAGTTGGGCATCGTGATAGTAACACTTGAAACAGCTGTTCGAGTCGATCCTTCTGTATTTTGATTTACATTCGCATTGGCGAAGGAATAAAATCAACCCAAAAGACCATATTAACAACAATTGGAACAAATAAAAAACCATAAAAAGCAACAAAGGAAAACAAAGATACCACCTTCATTGCACCTAGAACCGAAAACAATGTATGCCTAGCCTTGTAGCTAGAGAAAAATAGTTCACTACTTACTGCTTATCTTTTTGTCCATGCCAGAAGAAGACGTTTACCTCCTATATGAAGCAGTCGACGGAAGTCAACTGGAACAAGAAGGCACTGATAGTAGACGCCCTTTGTAGTTGGTTTCAGCAGAGGCACGTACTGGGAACCCTGATGTCGTTGTAAGACGACAATGGCTGCAGAAGCATCTCATAAATATTGACGCAAGTTCGGGTGACAACACATACATCTCATGCTCGTAGTGCTCTTACCAAAATCATATGCCAGAAGTCGGTTACATATGAGACATGCTACTTTCAGTGGAATCTTTTGTCATTGACAGTGGCTCTGACGCTAGATGAGACAACCTCAATTCCCATTGAGGGAGACAAATGCATGACCCTTCTGTGATCATTGCTCTAATACCATGTTATACTTGTTGAAATCCAAGGTGTTACATGTTCTAACTCTAGCAAACTCACCTCTTTTGGTTTTCCACTTCATTCCCCTCCAAAAACCAAAATGAAGATATATAAGCATATCACCATGACCACGTGATATAGTACCATTAGTTGACTCACCATTGTGTTATACCTGATGAAGTCGATGGGGTCGTGCATGTTCCAACCCTAGTTGACTCCCCTCTTTTGGTTTTCAACTTCATACCCCTCCAAAACCCCAAATGTCCATGATCACATGATATAGGCACCGTGACTCAAGTCACCATTAAGAGTGACCTTCTCATTTCTTACATACTTCATAGAAATTAATTATATAATTGGTTGCCTCCTTCCTCCATGGTGCCTTAGTTTTGCTTCTTTTCCAATGAAGAGAACTGTTTACTCTAAAAATGTATAGTTCATGTGTTGTTGTTACTGTTTTAAATGCCCTCCGACATGTTATTTTTGAGTGCAAAACAATATTTTTTTAAAAACGAATTATTCTTTTGTAAAATATAGGCTGAAATATCCAATTATTTTTGATATATTGGCCAACACGGCTTTTGAACTTATCGTCTGATTTTTTATTTTCTATTATGTGAGCAATATATGTTTCATCTATATGTATTATATTATATATACTTAAATCAATATGACTTATTGTTTTGTTCTCTTTAATGTGTTATTGTTATAATTAAAAGTTTTAATTCTCTCACTGTATCTTTTTTATTTCGTATCATAAAAAATATTAGAAAGCAAATATATTAGTTGATTTTGTATATTTTAACATAAATTTGTTAAGCTTGAAAATACTTATAATAAATAAAAAAATATTTAGGTTTTAAAATTTTTTATTTCGTATACAATTTAAAGTTCTCTAAATAAAATTATTTGTATAATACTAAATATATTTACAATGTATCTATTTGTACTTGCTAGTCGTAGACTTAGTATTCTACTTATATTTTATTTTGGATACTCTTTGAATATATTTTGGGATATACATGACTCTCCCGAAATTTTTATATAACCCTGATATGTCTTCGACTTTCGATATTCGACATTTAAAAACTAAATCCGATATGTCGCCAATATTTGATATTTACAACCTTTAATACCGTGCATGGTTTTTCCTTAAAACTTTTATTTAATGATCTTCATGTTATTACTGCTAATCTAGGTGCAGGCCAAGCATGTTGGATAATGTTTTATCCGCAAACTGTACTGTTGAGCATAGCTTGATTTGTGTAATTCTTTACTCATTTTGATGCTGAAACCTTTGATACAAATTATTCATCATAAACACATCTTTATTTGGCTATTATCCTCCGTTCAACGTAAAGCTGGGGTGTAGATGTGTCCACTACACTGACTATTGTAAAATGTTTAAATGACTAGCAATGCTTGTTAATAACTCTGAGCCTTAACAGACTTTTTGACTTCCCCAATTTGGTCCTTTGCAGCAAAAGCTAATATCTTATTTCCTTATTGCAAATTAATATATAAATTTAGTTTCCAATTGGAGTGAGATCTATCAGTAAGGTAAATGAAAATAGTTGTAAGTAATTTGAACATGCACTATGAAGGCTAAACAATGTACCCATCAGACTTGTTGACAATATTAGTTTTCGAACTTTAGAAAGGTGTGTTAGAAAAGCTCAATCAAGGGCCCATGTTTTCTCTCTTTTCTCTCTCCATGTATTAGTCCCACATCTTGTATTTAGGATTTCTCTTCTCATTCTTCTCCTATATAAGTGTATTCATACTTGTAACTATTCATTCAAGAAGTATATACAAGCTTTGAGGCCTTTCTTTACATGGTATCAGAGGCCGACCGGTCTCCTCCTTTGGTATCCGGCCTACCCGGTTTCTTCTCCTAACCGCAACCGTCTCTTCTCCTAACCGGCTGTCCGTGCGGCCTTTCCTTCCCGCGGACTCTTGCGGATTGTTCTTTTCTATCCGCTTCCCCCACCCCTCTGTTTCTTTCGTGGCCTCCACCTCCTCCCTCCCTCTCCTCTTTTTTTATACTCCTCTCTCACGTGGGTCCACCTTTCTCTCCCCTTCTCTTCCCGCGCGGACTCTTTCTATCCGCTGCGGCCTCTCCCTGCTTACTGATCGCTGATCGTGGCGACCTGCCTCTCCTGCTCACCGCGCGGTCTCTCTATCCGCCGCGGTCTCTCCCTGCTCGCTGATTGCTGCTCACAACGACCTGCCTCTCCTGCTCGCCGCGCGGTCTCTCTCGCTCCGCTGCGGCTTCTCCCTGCTCGCTGCCCGCAGCGACCTGCTTCCCCCTGCTCGCCGCGCGACCTCCTTCTATCCGCTGCGATCTTCCCTGCTCGCTGATCGCTGCGGCCTCGCCTATCCGCTGCTGTCCTTCCTACTCGCTACTCGCCTGCAGCCTGCCTTGTCGCTTGCGATCTCCCTCTGCTAGTCGCATTTTGGTCGCGATCTCCTGGTCGCTGGAGTGTCCGCCGAGACCGTGCGACTACCTTATTTCTTGCCCCCTGGCCTTTCTCTGCTACCCGCGCGACAATCCTCTTCTAACCGCCCGGCCTCTTCTGCTGGCCGCACATGACTTCCGATACTTTTGCTGCTACTTCTGCTTCGCCAACCCGTGCGGCTGCCTCAACTTCCGAACTTCGTGACGAATTACGGATTACGACTATCTCCCTCACTGGAAAAAGGAACTTTGTTAAATGAGTTCACTCGGTTCGCCTTGTTCTGCAGACGAAGGGTCTTCTTCACCACTTGACCCGGGCTCCTCTGACTGCTCCCTCCGATGATTGGCTTCGCGACGATGGTCGGGTCCAGTCCTGACTTCTCAACTTCATGGACACCGAGCCCTACCGAATGACCATGTATCATGATTCATGACACAGCCAAGACCATGTGGGAGGAGCTTCACTCATTTTACTCCGGGCATGACAACCTACAACACCTCTATGATATCATTTCTGATCTTCAGAATCTTGCCCCCGGTGCTCCTGGCGATATGCTCTCTTTTGTGGCTAAAGCAAAGAGTTTGGTCGAGGCTTGGATTCAACATCAGCCTCCTACTACTGATCTCGCCACTCAACGGAACCAGAAAGAAGCTGTCGCCATCGCCATGATGATGTCTCGTGTTCCTCCCCACCTGCATAGTGTTCGAGCGCAGATCCTATCGTCCGCCACAACTCCGTCCCTGTCCGATGTATGCTCCATGCTGCTAAAGGTCACGCCTCCTTCCGAGGCTCCTCATGATTTTGCCCCAGCTCTTCTTCAACAACCTCTCCTTCCAAACCCTCCTACTCGTGGATCTTCCACTCGGGGGGGCCGGCCACCGTCTCGGGGACGAGGACGTGGTGGTCGTTCTTCTATGAAATGCACTTACTGTGGCCGCGATAATCATCTCGAAGCTACTTGTTACCGCAAGCACGGCCTGTCTCCTCACCTTACTGCTACTACCTCTGCTGCTCCTACTCCCACCGGGCCTTCTGCCCCCGATCTGGCTTCCACTACCCGCCAAGATATTGATGAGCTTCACACCCAACTCCAACAGCTTCAAGGTGCCCTTAGCCGCTCCTCCAGCTCCGTCGCGTCCTTTTCTGCGGAAGGTATAACCTGTCTCTCTCATAGTCCCTGCTGGATCGTTGATTACGGGGCCACTCACCATATTACCTCCCAGAAGCCCACCAAGTACCAACGGACGCCTCATCCCCTTTGCATCACTGTGGCCAACGGTGATACCCTTCCTGTCTCTGGCACCGCAGCACCGCTGCTCTTCAGCTTACTCCGACTCTCTCTCTTTCCTCGGTTCTTCATGTTCCGGGATCCCCTTTCAATTTACTTTCTGTTAGTCGTCTCACCCACGACCTTGATTGTTGCATAACTTTTTCACCTTCTTCTTTCCTTATACAGGATCGTCGCACCCGGAGTACCATTGGTAAGGGGCAGCTGTTGAACGGGCTTTATATCTTGGACATCCCACCTACTACTATATCTGCTATCTCCACGGTTGATTGGCATCGCCGCCTTGGGCATGCCCCCCTACCGATTCTCAAGCGGGCTCTTCCTGATGTACCTCTGCATGAGTTCTCTTGTGAATCCTGTATCTACGGCAAACAACATCGCTCTTCCTTTCCCCCTGCTTGTACCAGGAGTAGTACTCCTCTCGCTTTAGTACACTCTGATGTATGAGGTCCTTATCGTGTCCCCAGTATTTTTTGTTATCGTTATTTTGTCACGTTTATTGATGACTACTCGCGTACTACATGACTTTATTTACTACATGATCGTACTGAACTTACTTCTGTGTTTCGTACTTTTTTGACTGAGATGCGTATGCAGTTCTCCACCCCCTCCAAGACATCCGCACCGATAATGCTCGCGAATATACCGGGCGTGCCTTCTATACTCTTTGCACCGAGTTCGGTATCATCCATCAAACTTCATGTGCCTATACCCCTCAGCAAAACGGGGTCGCCGAACGGAAAAATCGTCATCTTCTCGATGTTGCCCGCTCCCTTATGTTCCAAATGCAGGTTCCGGTTGAATATTGGAATTTTGCTGTCTCCACAGCCTGTCATCTTATTAACCGCCTCCCCTCATCTGTGCTAAATTTTGCCTCACCGCTCCAACTTCTCTATCCCTCCACCAACCCCACCTCTCTCACACCACGCCATCTTGGCCCTCCTTTCGACAAGCTTGCTCCTCGGGCTGCCAAGTATATGTTTGTTGGCGACTCCCGGACTCAAATGGGATATGTCTGCTACTCTCCTTCTGATGGTCGGCTGGTTGTTTCTGCAGATGTCACCGTCTGCGAACACCAACCCTTCCACTTACCTTGCCCCACCTCGTCTTCTGCTCCACCTCTTCCCCGGCCTGCCGTACCAGTCACGCCATCATCTCTACCCTCTTCTTCCTCCTCTCAACCAGCTCTTCCTCGGGTTCCTCCACCACTTATCCGGGTCTACTCTCGACGTCCATCCAAGGATACTCCCGTGAACCAGCTCCCCGCTACCAGCGATACCTCGACTACGGCAGATCCGGTTCCCGTCTCTACAGCTCATCCCTTGGCCAACTACGTCTCTCTCCATCGGCTGACACCACCTCTCTACGCCTTTGCCACCTCTCTTTCCTCTATTTCTATTCCTAACTCTGTGCAGGAGGCGCTTACACATCCAGGCTGGCGGGCGGCCATGGAAGAGGAAATGCGGGCTCTTTGGGCTAACCAGACCTGGGATCTGGTCCCTCTTCCTACTGGCCATACCTCTGTGAGCTGCAAATGGGTCTTTGTTGTAAAGCATGCGGCGGATGATACTGTTGACCGTCTGAAGGCACGCCTCGTGGCCCGGGGCTTTACTCAACAACATGACCTTGATTATGAGGAAACTTTCTCTCCAGTGGCCAAATTGAACACGGTTCACGTTCTTCTTTCCTTGGCAGTTCATCGTCACTGACCGCTTTATCAGCTGGATATTAAGAATGTCTTCCTCAACGGCGATCTGCAGGAGACGGTTTATATGCAGCAAACTCCCAGGTTTGAGACCACGAGGGAGTCTTTGGTATGTCACCTTCGGAAATCCATTTATGGTCTCAAACAGTCCCCACGTGCGTGGTTTGAAAAATTCAGTAAGGCGGTCTGTGCTAGTGGCTTCACTCGGAGCTCGACTGATTTTTCTCTCTTCACCCGCCACCGGTCAACCGGGACTGTGATTCTTCTGGTCTACGTTGACGATATCCTGATTACTGGCAACGACACGACAAGAATACAACAGATCAAGGAACAGTTAAATTCCGCCTTTCAGACCAAAGATCTGGGCAACCTTCGGTACTTTCTTGGGCTCGAGGTCGCACGACGCTCTGACGGTCTTGTGTTATCTCAAAGGAAGTACTGTATGGACCTTCTTCATGATGCAGGTTATTCTGGGTGCAAACCTGCAGAGACTCCTATGGACGCCAATCACAAGCTCTCGGCCCATAGTTCTGACTCTGACAAGCTGCTTACAAATCCGGAATATTACAGACGCTTGGTTGGGAAGCTGATCTACCTTACGGTGACTCGACCGGACATCTTGTTTGCTGTAGGAGTTGTGAGTCGGTTCATGCACGCTCCTCGGACATCTCATCTTCAAGCGGTCGAGCGCATCCTTCGATATCTCAAGATCGCCCCCGGACAAGGACTTGTGTATAAGCCATCCACATCTCTATCACTCGTCGCTTACTCTGACGCTGACTACGCATGATCTATCGATGATAGGCGCTCCACTACGGGGTTCTGCACTTACTTTGGTGGTCATCTCATAACATGGCGTAGCAAGAAACAATCCGTGGTTGCACGCTCTTCTGCTGAAGCCGAGTACCGAGCTATGACTGCGGTTGCTTCCGAGCTAACCTGGCTTGAGAGCCTTCTGGGAGACTTGGGTGTTCGTCTCTCATCACCGGCTACCTTATTTTGTGACAGTTAGGCAGCAATACATATTGCCAAGAATCCGGTGTTTCACGAACGCACAAAGCATATTGAAGTTGATTGTCACTTTATCCGGGAAAAAGTACAGTCAAAGAAGATAGATTTGGAGCATGTTCCTGCTAAAGACCAAGTTGTGGATATCCTGACAAAAGCTCTCTCCAGGCCTCTATACTATCAGTTTTTATCCAAGCTTGGTGCCTACGACTTGTACGCTCCAGCTTGCGGGGGAGTGTTAGAAAAGCCCAATTAAGGGCCCATGTTTTCTCTCTTTTCTCTCTTCATGTATTAGTCCCACATCTTGTATTTAGGATTTCTCTTCTCATTCTTCTCCTATATAAGTGTATTCATACTTGCAACTATTCATTCAAGAAGTATATACAAGCTTTGAGGCTTTTCTTTACAAGGTGAATAGTTAGACCTAAGGACCATGAATAGAACTAGAAGTTGTTCAAATACAGAATATGTGCCCATTAGACTTTATTAAGTGGGAATTTGATGTCCTACACGAAGAACTTCCTACTAATGTTGCAAATTTTAGTAAATCTGCAAGCTCACTGTAGTTCTATGTTGCAGAAGAGAGTTGTTGATGAAGAAGGATTTGCAGAAGGATCCATTTCTACCGCTCTGTGATGCTTTTAGTCGTTTTCTGTTCTTTATGTTTGCCGATGAGTGTCTACATGCAGTTTCGCCCCTTTTTCTCGCTCCAAGTGTCCTTAACGCTGAAGATTGTGTGCCAGGAGCTGTGCCAGCCTCCTAGATGTTGTATTGTATGGCCTGACATGGAAGGTGTTGGTTTTAAATTTTCTATCACTTAAATGAGTTTTTTTTAGCTTAATTTTATATTTCCTTTTGGCACAATTTTTGTTTTGCTTATGTAAAGTTTAGCGTTTCTCTAGGGCTTGCTACAAAATAATTCTGATCAAACTACTCCCATCAGTCTCATGCATGAGTCGTGTTCTTGGAGCACTTCTCCGATTTTTAATCTTTGCTCTTATGAGTCTTATCACTTGATCTTCAAGTGGCGAGTATTTGATTCTTATCCTAACTCCTAAGGTGTGGTGGTGTTAGGGATATATTCTAGGGGACCCAATTTGGTATGGAAGTGCAAGAAGTGTCAACACAATCTTATGTAATTGTGCATAATAAATTGGTATCAGGGATAATCGTCATAGGAGAACTGATGGATCGAATATATTAGCTAATGAAATTCATGCAAAAGATGGACTCCGACCTAATGAACAAATTCACGTCGAACCTTGAAAATAGCGAAGCTAGGAAGCAAGCCAATTTCAATGCGGTGCACGCGAGACTCGATGACCTCACTTTCTGCAGTCTTACGATCACTAAAGATGTTGGTCAATTCTCCATGAGCCAACAAGACTTGTTCCGACCACAGGGAGGACCTTCGAGTTCCCTGGGGAACATAACGTAGGAAATATTGTTTTATCAGCAAACTGTACTGTCAAGCATAGCTTGATTTGTGTAATTCTTTACTCATTTTGATGCTGAAACCTTCGATACAAATTATTCATCATAACACATCTATATTTGGCTATTATCCTCCGTTTAACCTAAAGATGGGGTCTAGATGTGTCCACTACACTGACTATTGCAAAAAGTTTAAATGACTAGCAATGTGTTATGAGTCTTGGAATGTTGCCGGGGTAGAGGCCGGAGGTGGAGGTGACGGTGACGGAGATTCTACTGAGCCTTGACCGCGGCTTCCTAAACGGGGCGTGCTCGAGAGAGAGAGAGAGTTTCCAAGATCTCTGTTAGGGTTAGGGAAAATAGACTTGCTTCTTTCATATCGATACAAGACCCACTAGGTCATTTAAATATGACTTACAATCGACACCAACAAGAAAAGAATACTAATGAAAATAACAACAGACTTGGACATGCGACTAAAAAGGACACACCACAAATAACGACTTCATATAAGGACACAATTTTTATGACAAAATAAATGCATATTCGGAAATAAATAATAAGTAATGCTATAATAAGACCCATAACTTCTCTTCCGGCCTTCAAATTGTGCTTGTCCTTAAAATCGAACTTTGCGTGGATGGCCGAGTCTTGATCTCCCACCAGAACAATGCCCGATTGCGCGTAGTAGTGGCGGGGATGTCAGCGAGGTGTGATAGCGCCGTCAGAAAAATGAGCGTCAAAAGGAATGTCTTCGCCAGGGATGGTGGAACGGTGGTCATCAACAACGATAAGACAGCTGAAGGAGCGACTATCGACAAAAGGAATGAATCTGGCGGCGAGGTGGCCATAGGTACTGGAGAAGCAGGGGCCGACAAAGGAAGTTGTGGGACTGTGGCCGCAGTGACTCACGAAGGCGGCCCAAGGTGGGGCTGCACCACCACAGGAGGTGATGGCTGAGGGGCAATCATCGTGGAGAGCGGTGGTTCGTCGTCAGCTGGCGAAGAAGGCGACTGCAAGAGGTGAAGCAATGACGACTAAGGAGGAAACTTTGGTGGGAAGGCGACTATGACATCATCAAGTTTGTGGAGGATTGCAGACATGTCATCCCAATGACGAGCGTTGGCGCCCTGACGACGTGCATCGAAGTCACGAAGGCGGGCGTCCCAAGAGGTCATCATTTCCTCTATCGAACAAAGGACGACTATCTCTGTGACACTAAGTTTGATGTGCTACATAATTAATTGATTTTTAATTAATTCAAGTAAGAATTAATTAAGAAATTAGATCATGAATGCCTAATAGGAATAAATTTATTGTTGTATATCCCCCATGCGTGAGGGCTGGACAAAATAGGAAGTAGCTTACGTGTGTGCGTCTTTTACGCGCGTGTTTCTTGTCAGCAGAGGAGGATTGGATCCCGCTGGGGTTGTTTTGACGAGAACGCGATGTTGAGGCCGCAAAAAGATGCGCCAGAAGGTAGAAGGATCCGTCAGCTTGGAATCCCGCACTAGACGACGCTGGAAGGCGTCGTCGCCAGCTCGTATTGACGCTGTCTCCGAAGGAGGCGATGCTGGCGTGCTGTTGCTGGAAGGAGATCGCGGCGAGTAGGAGCGTTTGCTGGAGGCGTGCGTCGCAGGGCTGGTTGTCGTCGGGCGGAACATGCAGAGCAGTGAAAGACTCAGACGCACAAGATCCCGCACAGGAGGAGTAGTAAGCGGCGCACGCGGATCGATGGGACAAAGCAGGAGCGGCAGTCGGGCGAGGATCCCACACAGGAGGTGTGCTCGGCTTTGCTATCAACGGGATGGGTGCAGATTCAGGACGGGAGGGACGATGAAGAAGCTGCGTCAGGCTTGTTCTGGGAGGGGGAGATGTTGCGGCTTGTTGGACTCGGGTGGAACAACAGGGGCCTGTCGTTGGGTGGGAGGATGGCTTGCCGAGCTCTGTAAGGAGGTTTCGGAAGTAGCGTCGGGGCGATGTTGGCGTGGACTTACGGAAGGTGTCAACGTGCTTCGGCGGAAGAGGACCGAGAGCCTCTGATACCAAGTTGTTATGAGTCTTATTATGACATTACTTATTATTTTTTTCCGACCCATAACACAATGCTTCTTAATTACTTTGTAGCCTTAACAGACTTTTTGACTTCCCCAATTCAGTTTGCAGCAAATGCTAATATTTTATTTCCTTATTGCAAATTAATATATAAATTTAGTTTGCAATTGGAGTGAGATCTATCAGTAAAGTAAATGAAAATAGTTTTAAGTAATTTGAACATGCACAATGAAGGCTAAACAATGTACCCATTAGACTTGTTGACAATATTAGGTTCTGAACTTTAGAAAGGTGAATAGTTAGACCTAAGGACCATGTAGAACTAAAAGCTGTTCAAATAAATAATATGTTGAACACCTCAGATAACATTTAGCAAGAGTGAATGGAGATCGGTGTTTCTTGAAGTAGACCCCAAATTATTGGGATGATACATGTATATTTTTTCCCTTAACTAGGATGTAACAAATTACTTTTTTTATGTTTTTAAATCAGACAATTTCAGTTCAGGCTTTAACATTTCTAGCGATTATTTTTTCCTGTGGTAAGCCAGAATGCAGATTCAAAATCTCTTGGTTAGAAATCTATTATTCAATTTGTCAGTATATTGTTTCTTTCCTTGCACATGTTGTTAGCGCGATGTTCTTCAACATTTCCTGGTTGATTCCTTCTCAACAAGTTTCGTACTTAACTGCATATACCTTCTATTTCACCAGGTCCGTGAGTTAGCTGATAAAGAACCCGAAAATGGTGTCTTCAGAATGCTTCGAAATGACGTTACGCGATTCCTGACCACCATTCTTATTGGAACCACGTACTTAATTGTTTAATGATTTCTCTATGATTTATTTTCTTGCAATAAAATGATTTTCAGTATTGTCTGACAATGTTTTTCTTCCTTCTCTGCAATTTCATAGAGTTGTCAATATTGGTGCAACGGCCCTTGTTACTGAAGCAGCAACCACAATATTTGGTGAAGCTGGAGTTACTGCCGCTACAGGAGTTATGACTGTATGTCTCAACTTTTTTTGGAAGGATGATATCTGCTGTTTATAATTCCATCTTAAACGTGTTGAAAGTTATATGGCGTTCCTGACCTATATATATATATTTTACTATATATATCAATATACATATGTTTAAACACACCAAACTCTCTCCCCCTCAACTGTTTGATCAAAGCACAGATTTAATCTCATCCTTTAGATAGAAAAAGAGAAAGAAAGATTGAGGAGAGAGGGAAAGAGAATATTTGTAGCCCTCTTAAACCTACATGAGAGAGAGAGAGAGGGAAAGAGAGAGAGAGGGGCGGAGAGAGAGAGCTGGAGGGAGAGGGAGAGAGAAATGGAGAAACTGTTATGTATTTAATGAAGAAAGAGAGAGGGAGAGAGAGAGACAAAGGACGGAAGGGAGAGGAAGAGGGAGAGAGAGAGCGGGAGAGAGAGAGAGGGAGAGAGAGAGGGGGAGAGAGAGAGAGGGAGCTTTGATATTTTCTATTAAATGCTGCTGTGAGTACTCATACTTGCAGCTAAGGGAGTACTCATACTATGCCAATTTATTTCGTATGAGGGTTTCACATTTTACCTTTTTATCGGTCACAAAATTTGCCATAAAAATAGAAACAAAAAATAAACATAATGCAAGAGCAGGGGAGAGGATTAGAGAAATCACATAATGAGATCCAAATGTATGAAGGGAAATTAAAATTCATCAATTAAATTTCTCATTTATAACTCTGCCTTGCAAAATTACAATTTTGTCTAGTACTTCTTGTAATAAAATTCTATTTTCATCATAAAAGTCAGAAGACCCAAGTTATTTTATTTAAAATAAAAACGATTTGGAGTGTCTCCTTAAAGCACAAAGCTACATTCTAAAACACATTAAGAATACTAGTGGTAGTGCACAATATCGTTCGGTTGCAGCTAAGGGATACCGATATGTTATTCAAATTATAGTACCTAATCTATGTTGGTATCCTCTCACTGCAATTGAGCGAGAGTACCATCACAGGGCTTTTTGGTGTAGTTGAAGAAAACTATTTTAGCTCTTAATACATGTTTTGGAAGGTGGTTTTAGTCTTTAAGGCGACATTCCAAATTATTTTATTTTTAATAGAATTACTTGACACCTTGAATTTTATAATGAAAAATAGCGGAATTTTGTGATTCAGACTGAACACAATTCTTACTCCCTCAATAAAGAATTACCGGAATTGGGGAAGACAAATCATTGAGTGAGAAAATCCTAATGAATTAAAATGTTTGAGAGATACATTTTAAAGGGAGAGTTGATGTAGGAAGAATCTACAAGTGACAGACATGCGTTGCTCTAACCTTAAATGAATGCAAATAATCAAACGACAAATTCGAATAGAATTACAAACCGACTAAACTAAAGATGTGAATGAGTGCACAAACACAATCCGATGAACTAATGACGACTAACCCTAAACTCTAATGCTGTGCTCATGAGTGATTCAATCATGCAAGTATTTATGACACATTGAATTAAATAAGGAAATTTGTAGCTCGCACAATAGAATCACATCCGATCACAAATACTCTAAATTAAGCAAGTAAATGATAATTGCAATGAACTAAGAGCGCACTAAAATTAAATGTAGACCAATAAGTATTGCATGCCTACAATGAATTGAAATAGTCAAATCAATATAAGCCAAAAATTACTTGCAATAAGTGAACATTCGTACAATGCAAGAAATGAAAAAAAAAAGTGAAACTCATAAAATAATTGGCACCGATGGTGGAGGGTGTTGTAGGCAATCTCGGGACGGCCATAGGTGCGATGTGTTGGTTCCAATGTGTGTTTGGCGAGGAATTATGAAGAATACAAATTTTAAAGAGTTTGGAATTTGAGATTTTGGCAGGGAAGGGTATAGAGGAGCTCAAATATGTTGTGGAAGGCATTGAGGAAGCTTGGTCAGGGAATAAAGTGGTTGGGGGAGTCGAGTATGCCCAGGGAAGGTGCTTGGGTACTGTTTGGTGGAGCAGGAAGGGCGGTTGCAAGGGTGGTGTGGTTAGCAAGGTACTGAGATGTCATGGGGTGGCTGGAGATTGCTATTGGAAGAGGCAGAGGGTGCTGGAGGGGATAAACAAGGGAGGAATGTTGGTTGGAAGGGAAAAAGAGTACAAGGGGAGGCAGGGGGCTTGTCAGAGCTGAAGGAGGCGGCTGTGAGTCACCCTGCGACTGGAGAAAGGGTGGTGGAGGTGTCACGAAGTGAGTTGAAGCTGTGGGAGGCTTGGCGTGCAAGATAGAAGGCTTTGAACTGAAGGAGGGCGCAAAAGAGGCCTTAATGTGGACGGAATGGCAGAAGATGGAGTCGTCGACACCCTTGGAGGTCGGACCCGGTGACTTCTGCACCACGCATAGTGGTTGACGTCGCATCGACATGTAGGCTTTAGCGTCTTTTGTCTTGAAGAAGCCAAACTCTCAATCTCCCAACCCTAGCCAAGTAACACGTATATAAAGAGAAGGATTTTGGTTAAATATATCTTATGACATGATTGTCCGATTGAATAACTTAACCTAGCTCCTAAAATGTCTCAAAAAATATATAAAAATAAGAAAAATCGTGCCTGTCACATCACGATCCACAATCGTCCGTTCAACATTCCAAAAAGTATCGATAAATGACAAATCACCCAATGAGGCACAATTGATCACCATCAAGAGTCTTAATGGAATTTCTAGAGTGAAAATTACTAGCTTTAAATTTTTTGAAGAGATTTTTGTAGTGAGAATCTTAATGAGATCGAGGCCTTGACAGAGATTTTTGGAGATAATTTAGTGAATTTTCCAGAGAGCACAGCTTACCCCGAATAAAATGACAGTTGACCTCGATGTGCTTTGTA
This sequence comes from Platanthera zijinensis, assembly GCA_039513925.1. NCBI lineage: Eukaryota > Viridiplantae > Streptophyta > Magnoliopsida > Asparagales > Orchidaceae > Platanthera > Platanthera zijinensis. The sequence goes on from CM077085.1 coordinate 37,414,863, forward strand.
CATTCATGGAACATGAGATTCTTGATAATATGAATAACAGCTTGACTATTACAGAAGAGAGTTACCGGAGTGAGGAGTTTCATACCCAAATCACTCAAATGGCTCTCCAATCATGTTAGTTCTGAAACGACAAAAACCATTTATTGATGCCCAACTTCCACAGATGATCGTGCAACCATAGTTTGCTTGCTCCGCCAAGTGACAAGATGTCCACCAAAGTATGTGTTGTATCCACTTGTGGATTAACGGTCATCAAGGGAACCAACATAGCATCAGAGTAGGCAACAAGTGATAAAGAGGAGAGATTATACATAAGCCATTCTCCTAGAGAAGTCTTCAAATACCGTAGGATGCGCTCAACAACCTAGAGATGGGAGCTCTGTGGAGCATGCATAACACGACAGACCACTTCATTGACAAATGATATATCAGGTGTCGTAACTGTAGGTAAATGAGCTTGCCTAAAAGACGACGATAGTACTCCGGGTTAGGGAGGACCGAGGAGTAGATCAGAATCAGATGCATGAGCACAGAGCTTATGACTTGCATCCATAGGAGTATCAACATACTCTGCATCCAGAGTAGCCGGTGTCATGAAGTAGGTCATGACACTACTTCCGTTGAGACAGAACGAGACCATCGGGTCAACGAGCCACTTTGATGCCAAAAAAATATCGGAGTGACCCCAAATCCTTAGTCTGAAATTCGAATGCCAGGTGTTTCTTGATCTTAGTTGTACCATTGAGATCATCGCCTATGATGTGAATATCATCAGCATACCCTAAAAGGATCACTGTGCTTGTCAGACAGTGACGAGTAAATAAAGAAAAGTCAGTCGAGCTCTGAATGAAGCTAACATCGTGAACAATCTGACCAAACTTGTCAAACCAGACCCGAAAAAACTGTTTGAGATCATAGAGGGATTTCTTGAGGTGGCATACAAGAGACTCTCTTGTGGTCTCATAAACAAGAGACTGCTGCATGTAGATAGTCTCGATAAGGTCGTCATTCAAGAAAGCATTTTTGATGTCGAGTTGATGGAACGACCAATGCCCATGAACATCCAATGAGATCAGGACCTGGACAACGTTCAACTTTGCAATAAGTGAGAAGGCTTCTTCGTATTTGAAGCCATGTTGCTTAGTAAAACCGCGATCCACAAGACGAGCTCTCAGACGTTCAAACACCCTATCAGGACCATGCTTTACAGTGAAGATCCACTTACATCCAACACATGTTTGTACTGAAGGAAGAGGGATAATGTCCCAAGTGTGATTAGCCCATAGGGAATCTATTTTCTCATCCATGACAGTCCTCCACCCCGGATGTCGAAGAGTTTCCTGTAGAGAAGAAGGGGTGGAAATACATGTTATATAGGTCATAAATCTGTGAAATGCCAGCGATAAGCGATGCAAAAAGACATAATGGGAAAGTGGGTGAGCGATAGAGGCTGGTGCTTGATCAGCGGTCTGCGAAGCCTCAGTAGGAAGGGAGCGACTCCCGTAGGGCAACAAACCGAAGAAGTCGGCGTGTGTAGATAAGAAGAGGAGAAGGTAGTGATATGGGGACACAGTCGGATGAATGGGTAGCAGAGGAGGAGAATCAGTGAAGGTAGGCACATGAGGGCATGAATTGCCTGAGAAGGAGATGATAGGAGGTTTAGATTGGTGGAATGATTGATTTTCATGGAAGGTGATGTCGTCAGAGGTGACAAGTTTCCAATGAGGTGGAGTGTTTCAAATGTAGCTGATGCAAGACTACGCGTAGGGTTTGCGCGCCTGTCGGCTTTTTCTTGGAAACCTTAAATGCATGTAATGTTTGATGAAATTTTGCAAAGATATTTGAGCGGTTATTGCACGAACTTTGAATCAAAATAAAACAACTTTAATTTTTTTTGTAAAGCATAAATGTTACGATTGCGCATGCCGACGGGACACACATACGTCGAGGAGACACCGCGGTGGGTCCGCTCGCGGAGGAAGACGACGACGGGTCCGCTCGACGAGACCGAATACGCGGCGCCAACCTGACATTTTATTTATTTCCTATTTTGTTATTTCTTATTTGGGTGTATGCATTTATTTCTTTCCCTTTATGTTGTATTTTTTATTTTGTCACACCCCGCACTTATAAGGGGTGAAGTTGTACTCTTTTGGATAATGGTTGGATGAATGAAAATTAGAGTTGCTCCCTAGAGTTTTCGTCTCGTTCCCTCCTCCTTCCTCTTACTCACCTCCACCGGCCCAACCTCTTACCAGATTGCTCTCTGGTTCGTAACAATAAAACAAACTATTTAGTTTCAAAATTGAATTTCTTAAAAAATAGTTCAATTCAAAATTCGGGGAAAGAAGGTTCGCAATTTTCGTTCTTCGTAGCAAAACGAAAATCACAAGGAACTGTTCGTCACCTTCGATCTCCCGCTCCGAGGTCGGCCGCTATTGCACACGGGCATCACAAAAATATTTCACTCTCTCACTCAGGGTGGTTCCACGAAATCTCTAAACACTCCACTATTTTGGGAAGCCACAACAAAAAACACAACTAGCACTCAAGCAAAAATCTCTCCAACAGAACTCCAACGGAAGCAAAAAAGCTATAAGCAATTCCAAAATTCAATATTGAAATCAAACCTACACAGTTCCCTTCACGGGAGGGAGCAAAGTTCACACAACAAACTCAATCATCAACAACATTCAACTACTCTAACACAACTGTTCATCTTCCTGTCATCAGAAGGCAAACAACTCGGGGACTCTCAAACGGGAAACACAATCTCACAAAAACTTTTACAGGAAGCAATTACAACAATATTCAAACATTCATCATCTCTCATTCCAGACAAGCAATGAAATCAATTTTCAATTCAACATTCAACAACATCTTCCCGATTACAAGACTAAGGAAACAAGCTCAAACAGAAAACGTTTTCAACATCCATCAACCAGCCAAAACAGGAAACATGTTTCTCCTTTTATAGGGCAGCAGGAACTGTCAGCTTCATCGAAATATCGTGGCTGGAACAGCTGAAACCGCCAGGGGAAGAGCACTAGCAGGAGACGGACCTGGGCGGAAGATTCGTTGGACTGGACGTGGGCCGTTGCAGGCTGCATAGTGCAGTATCTCCTGCGAGCGGCGGGGCGGCAATGTCGCGCGGAAGCCCTAATAGTGCGGGATTTTCCTCTGGCCAAACAGGAAGACGGATCGGCTGGGGAATGGGCTGAACAGGCTCCTTCACATAATATATATAGTTATATATATATAACATCGGAGAATACAATACAAGCTCTAACACATGGCTACGCACGTCTACGTGCACATAACATCTAAACAGAAATTTGCAAAATAAAATAAAATAAAATGCAAACTAAAATAAATTGCAATAACTCAGGTCCGATAGAGGTCCGGTCGGGTGCGGCGTCGGGCGTTTTTGCATCGAATTTATCTGGGCTGGTCTCCATCAAATTTCCCTCTCTCAAAATCACTCATCTCCAGTGAGTGTTCCGATCGGTAGTCCTGTAGAAGATCAACATCCATTCGCTTTAACTACTCGGCCAAGACCCAGCTGGTCTCGGTCTCTAGTCTGCCATGCCAACGAACCAAGTATCTTTGAAAACCACTATCAGTAGTAGTCACTGTCTCGTCATCCAATATCTGCTCGAGAACCAAGATATGTCGTGGAAGTCTGTTGACTTTTCTGGGAACTGGTATGGTAGCATCACTTGGTGTCTCATGCTCAACCTGAAAACTGTAAGTGGAAAAAGGAAGAACTGTAGGTGATGTGTCATCAACTGAATGAGTATCAGTATGTCCTGAATGTGACTCTTCACTAGCACTCACCAACCCAGAAGAATCAAATGAAGGAGAAGATAAGAGAAAATCTAAAAACTCATGTGGATAATTGTGGAATAAAGTCAGATCAGCTACGTCAAAAACCGGATTTGCTCCCCCAAACGGAAGACATCTCAAGTTCATACGCATTTTGCCCAATCCACTTTACTATTCGAAAGGGTCCAGTTTTACCGTTAGCTAACTTCTTTACGGTACCCGAAGATAACCGTTTCAGATTTAGTCTAACCATCACCAAGTCATCCACTTTGAAACTAGTAGCTCTTTTATGCTTGTTAGCTTGAGTTGTATATAAGTCATAAGTACTATACAATTTCCGCTTAATTTCTTTATGAAAATCATTCAAATGCAATGCGTAGTCATGTGCAAACTGGCTAGTCCTAAAAGTGGGTGGCAGTGATGCTAAATCTAGCCGCACTCGTCCAATGCGACCATGAACAACTTCATTGAGAGATAAACCCATAGATCTATTCTTCGAATTATTGTAAGTCAAGTGAGCGTGCAAAAGAATTAGATCCCAATTTTCCTGGTGATCTACCAAACAGTGCAGTGAATTTCCTAAACTTATATTTACAACTTCAGTTTGACTGTCGGTCTGCGGATGATAGGCGGTCAAAAAAAAAAGTTTAGCACCTAACATTCTCTAGAGTGACTTCCAAAAATAACTGGTGAACTTGACATCTCGATCAGTAACGATAGTCTTAGGTATCTCTCGTATAATGCTAAAAGTTTTATTCCTTTCAGTACGAGGAAGAGACTCTTTCGCGTTATTGCTCGCGTGAGATGTCAGTGTCGTGGGTCGCACCAGAGTCAACTCTACTCTCTCCCGTTCAGTAGAATGGAGTAAGTGTTGGACTTACCATGTATGGTGACATCTCAGTCGTATAACTGAGGTCGCCCAAGTAATACGTGACACACATCCATAGACATAACATCACAACAGATCATATTGGAGTACGTACCGATAGTGATGAACACTAAACATCTCCTAGTCACCGATAATGTAGTCTTGATGACCTAAGCTACCTGAAATGGGGAAATGTGTGTCTCAGCAGTGAGTCTCATGCGGGATAACACAGTCTCGACTATCACATTCATACAACTCCCGCTATCTCCCACTAAACGACACACTTTCTCCCCTGCCTTAAAATAGGCCCGGAAGATGTTCGTCCGTCAATAATCCGCGGATTCTTGTGGTGTACATAACATGCATCTCACCACTAAAACGCCAGGATCTATCTCCTCATCACTAGGCATACCATATACTTCGTCATTCAAGACGCGTGAGTACTTCTCGACTATAGTCTCTTCTTCATGCTCATCCTCCTCAGTCACCTCATGAATAACTAACGTGTCTTTCCTCTTGGGATAATCCTTAGATATATGGCCCATCTGTTGGTACCATTCTTGTCATGGCGTCGCCTAGGCGTCCCGACGCCCAATTGTAAACAAGGCGTTGAGCCTTATTTTTTTTAAAAATATGGGAATAGACAACAGTTTATATTATAAACCGCTGTCTATACTAGAATAGACAACGATTTATATATAAACCGTTGTCTATTCCCCTGAATCCTAGAATAGACAGCGGTTCGTTTACAACCGCTGTCTATTCTAATCTGAACTATAGAATAGACAGTGGTTTATATATTTGAGATATCATGATATCAGAAGCTATGCTTATTGCTTACTGCTAACTGCTATGAAGAAACAATCTGTGTGGTTGTGTGTTGGTAAACAATCTGTCAAGTTAAAAAAAAATGAAGCTTTAGACAGCGGTTATCATAATAACCGCTCCTAAAGTATTACAGGCAGGGTATAAACAATGGTTATTATAATAACCGCTGTCTATAGCCTGTCTTAAAAAAAAATTGACGCCTTGCGACTTGCTCGCCTTATTGTCGCCTAGGTGTCCGCCTTGTCGCCTAAACGTCAAGGCGCCCGACGCTCGCCTTGGTTCGCCTTGACGCCGTGACAAGAATGGTTGACACTCATAACAATGGATCCGTGAAGGGTTCACAGTTCCCAATGGGAGACTTACCTTTCTGATCTATCGTATAAGTCGAAGTTGTCTTCGATGCATTCTTCTTACCTTTCATTTCTTCTTTCTTATATGGGGTATTTGTCTTAGTCTGTGATTTGATCCGAGAGATTCTCTTTTGACGCTCCTCGATATCGATAACGATAGATATGGTCTCACGGAGTGAATAATGGCCATATCGAATCAACTCATCGTGGATCTCAGGTCGTAGTCCACACCTAAATTTAGATAAGGTATCACGTGGGTGTTTTACTACGTTGCACCTAATCACAAGGTCCTTCATCTCAGTAAGATAATCAAATACTGATTTGGACCCTTTACGTAGAGACGTCAACTCGTCTCGTAGACGGGTCTCATAGTGTTGGGGAATGTACTACTCCTCCAATATGGCTTTCATGTGGGGCCAATGTGTAATGGGAGGGCGTCCATTCCTCTCTAGACTACACTCTTCATCTATCTAAAAGATTTTCGCTCGCCCAAACAATCTCATTTTGGCAAACGGAACCTTTTGGTTCTCCATCATACGATACCACTCAAAGTAGGTATCTATGTCTATAACCCAGTCTGAAAAGACCTTGGGATCATAGAACCATCATAAAGAGGTGGATCTAGCTTCACTACTCGAGTGAGATCCGGTCGCCTATCCTGGGGAGGATAGTCATAGTCGTCATCGTAAGGATCACGAGTGTCTCGACGCCTTGGAGGTGGCGGTCGATGTCAATCTCTAGGTCGATCTTCACGATGCATGGCCGGTATAGGCCGACGATGGTCTTGAGGACACTCTTCTCTCGCTATATCATAAAAGGGTTTCTCCTGATAATTATCTCGAAGGCCGAAGAAAGGTTCTTGTTGGGGTTTAGGAAAATATCTTTTGGAGTTTCTACCCCGGTCGTGCTCAAACTGAAACCTATCTATGAGTTTTCTAACCTCTTCCTCAAAAAGAGGTTTCCTTCTAAGTGTAGACCTTTCGACATAGTGAGGCGAGACTTCGTAATGGGGACGAACATAATGCTCTTTTCGAATTGGAGGTGACATTGAAACTCGAGGGGGTACTTCTAAACTATTCACCATAACGCTAAGATATTCAAACCCTTCTCGCACTTGATGGATGCTCTCGGTTAACGCTGCCATTTGGTGGGCGAAAGGTAGAAACCACGAGGGTGGTTCATTCCTGTCGTTTCCACGACTCGGTTGACCACGTTCAACTCAACGCATCTCCGAGTTTACCTCTTGAGGGTGTTCAGGTGGTGAATTGTGATGGAGTGAACTCATACTCACTAACCTACCACGACGTAGATGCATGAAAAAAAACAAGTAAAATGCAAATGTATGGTTATGCTATAAAAAAATTCTTTTTTTTGAAAATGTTTTATTTAAAAAAGCTATGCGGGGTTCCTAGGCTACGCAGGTCGGATTCCAAAACTTTAAAAATTTCAGAACCTGGCTCTGATACCAAATTGATGCAGGACGACGCATAAAGTTCTGTCGGCTTTTTCTAGGAAACCCTAAATACATGCAATGTTTGATGAAATTTTACATAGGTATTTGAGCAGTTGTTGCATGAACTTTGAATCAAAATAACTTTAATTTTTTTTGTAAAGCATAAACCAAACTATTTCAAAATTGAATTTCTTAAAAAATAGTTCAATTCTAAATCCGGGGAAAGAAGGTTCACAACTTTCATTCTTTTGCCCTTGTCGTTAGAGTTGTCACGGTTCCGGTTCTACTAAAACCGTGAACCGAACTATTAAGGCAACGGTTCTTTAAGTTCGAATCAAAACCTTATTTGGTTTGAACGGTTCCGGTTCTAACATAATTTTTTTTGGAACCGTAGGGCCTACGGTTCTGGTTCTGGTTTGCTAAGAACCAAAACCAAATTATTTACTGGCAGTTCGGTCTGGTTCTATGCAGTTCCGGTTCGATTCCGATTCAAGGGCGATTAATTTTATGAAATATAAACTTCAGAGATGTTTTTGTAATTTTGAAAGTAGGAGGGATGCAACTTGTAATTTTGCAAACTTGGAGGGGAGGTCCCAATAAATGGCCATATATATATAACTTTGTAGACTAGCTTGTTATATATATAACTTAGAAGGGAGGTCCAAAGAAAATTGAGAATCAACAATATGAAAACACTGATATATCAGTTTTCAGCTAATAAAAGAGAGTAACCATCTTGAAATGCCTGAACTTTTCTCGAAATCAATAGCTCAGATACCTAGAAAAAATCATTCTATCAAGTAATATTCAAATACCTGCATTACTATAGAAGGTATGTTGGAATGACACTTCAAATCTATTGCAATAAAAAATGTAGAGCAACCTAACATGTCAATGTTTCAACTTCTAAGTGGGAGTTGAAAAGTCCGACTTCTTGACATGAACAATTTAGAGTCCATAATTTAATGAGTTGATAAAACTTTTGATCTTGATGGTTATCGATGACTAACAACCAATGACCACTGAATTTATCAAATCTACATCAAGGTTTTGCCGAATCTATGGTGTTCCGAACCCATGGAAGAAGAGCAAGATCAAGAGAAAACAATTCATAAATTCTCAAGATACCATAGAAAGGATGGCAGCCAGAGCTTCATTGCATTGAAATTCTCTCTATCAGGCAGCAGGGAATACCATAGAAGGCTAAAAGCAGAGTCCTATTTACACACAAAATTAGTTATGCAAACAAGTGATAAAATGCGACGTATTGCTCATTCTTTAGAGTATAGTCCATACCTCAAGATTTATGATCACCGTAATATTGATGGTAACAGATACTGCTAGAATGTTACAAGTTATAAATAAAGCTGTAATTTAACTACAAAATGATAGATTACCTAAAGATAAGTTTGAAGCATGACTTATAATGTACACACAAAATAGTAAAAATTTGGAGATCGTTCAACTGTTGTGCAAATAAAAATAATAATAAGGTTAGAGTGTAGAGTCATAGAAATATATCAACATTATTATGTAAATTAAGAGTACACCTTGAATCCATTATAATACCTAATATTAATTTTATCAAATACCTTTAATGCAGTTTTTGTTAGGAAACCATGGAAATTCTTCCCAAAAAGTTCAACGTCTTCTCTTTTAATTTACTACATTCAAAAAATATATATTAATCGTAACTTGTATGGTCTCAGGTAAAAAATTAAAGTGATTATTAGTGCTCACAACTTTTCAATAGTAATAAATCACCTCTAAAGTAGACTCATCAAACTTGTCATCACAACCTTCATCTATATTATAAGCATCAAAACACATCTTCACAATATAAAAAGCTAGAAAGTGAGCAAATGTAAAATTTTAATATAACAATCTAAGTAAATTTAAATCATATTATGCACTTTCTCATTTGACATTAATGGAACTGAAAATTTCTCCCTTAACCAATCTTGTAAGTAAATCAGTACTTGTATGGTGCAAGGCTTTAGACATGTACGTTTCTTTTGAATTACTCTAGAGCTTGTGCTAAATGCAGACTCTGAAGCCATAATTGAAACATGAATTGCCAAATATCACTTGTCATTACAACTAATATTGGATATTTGCTCTCAGTAACTTCTCACTACTTCAGAATACCAAATGTTGCATTATCAAGAGAAAATTAAAAGAATACAAATGCATTAAGTACACAAAGTCTAATAAAATTTATAAAAAGAAAAAAGAATATAAATTAAATATATACCGGTTCTTATAAATATATCTCCAGCTCGGTTTTTGTTACTTCTTCCTTCCTTGTTTCTGCTTTAAACTTTAAGAAATCATCCGTACTTAGATCTTCATTAAAACCCACCAACGAAGATAGCTCTTCACGAAAATCACTTGCAACACTATGATGCTTAGAATTCACCTTTTCTTTATACCAGTCAAATAAATTTGAAAGCTCTTCGAACACTTCTTTGAAGTTTGTATTGCTAGAATCATAATATACTTTAGTATAGAAAAAAACCACAAAATCCAATTTTCTTCACGGATTGAGTACAACAACAATGGCTGACACCATAGAATAATCCATCCAATATTGTGTAGATTTTTCAAACAATGCCAATTGCATTTTTGAGATAAGTAAAAAATTCCAATTCTTCCTTAAATGCAGTTGAATCATGCAGACTTGACAAAATACAAAATACATGTTGAAGTTTTGGTGGACGAGAAAATATTGGTTGAATCATCAAAAACTTTAAGAAAGTTGTATAATTTCTGAGCTACTAACCAATCATTTTCTGTAAGTGGATGCTTGAAACTCTCAACCAAATTAAATCTATAAAAAATATCTTTATGTTCTAAAGCCCTTTTCAACATATGATATGTGAAATTCTAGCTCGTTACACAATCCAGAAGTAACCCTCGATCACCCAACCTCAATTCAGTAAATACTTTAGACGTCGTGGAATGAAAGAACAAATTTAACCGCATCACGAATTCGAACTATATTGTCATCTTGCTCCTTGAGGCCTTTGACGATTAAATTTAAAATGTGTGCAGAACATCTAATATGAAAATACTTTCCAGCACTTGGAAGAGATAATCGATAACGCTCTTTTAGTGTAGATGCAACAATATTATTTGCTGACACATTATCTAAGACAGGAGCACATAATCTATCTTCAATTCTCCATTCAGCTAAGCACTTCTCAATTGCCAAACTTAATATGATGCCAGTATGACGCTCATCAAGATGCAAAAAGTTGATTATCTTTTCTGGAGTTTCCAGTTTTCATCAATATAGTGTGCAATGATACTCATATAACACATTGTTTGCATACTAGTTCATGTATCAGTAATAAGACTAATACGTCTTTTTGATTTAAGAATTAAATCTTGAAGGATTTTCTTTTCTTTCCTATAAAATTGTAAAATATTCTTCGTCTTTATTATTTTGTGATTAAGATTAGAATCTAGTTGAAGATTTTGAATCATGATTCAAAAGGCCAGGTGATCCATAATATAAAATAGAAGTTCACACATTACTATGCATCGAGTGATATCATCTCGGCTTTGCTTTTGATTAAATTTGATAATTCTCAATTCATGTGAAGACTCATGACTACCTGATAATTGTGTTTGTGTAATCTATTTTCTTTTGTAATGCAAACAAGAGAAATTCAAATGCTTTCTAAGCGTAGAAGTTCCATTACTTAAAGTGTGAACAAAAACTTTCTGACAGTGAAGACAAGTTGCCTTTGCATTTACTAAATCTTTACTGAAATCCTTCTCCCATATTTCTGAACCTTTCCTTTTTTTACTAGTGGAAGAATCAGTAATAATATTCACATTATTGTTGGATGGAGTTGAACCTAACAAAATATTATAATACGCGCACTTAAAATTCTAGAATTGACGTTTTATTAGGCAAAAGATTATTACTCAAGGCTGATACCTTGACTAGGTGCAGATGCAGAGACAGTCACAATTTTCTCCATTTCGCTCATCGTATCTCCTTCTGGAAAAAATCAACAAAAAAACAAATGTAGCTGAACAAGAAAAGCAGGTCACTCAAGTGTAGTTGAACAACCTGAACCTGTACTGCTGTACGTGACAGCTGCGTGGTGATGGTGACTGCTGGATGTGATATTTTTTTAATTATCAAAATATAAAATAAATACTAATTGTATATCTGTATGATAAATATTTTTTTTAGATTAAAATAATAATAATAAATGGGTTGCAGTTCAGTTCTGTGTCGGTTCGGTCTGGATCAGGTCTAAAATTTTTGAAATCGTTCTAGACTTGCATGTTGCGGTTCCGGTTCCGGTTTCGGTGCGAATAATAAATGATGGAATCATACCTCAGACCAATGTTGTTCATGATTCCAAAATTCAATCCGGAACCTGGATAATTAGCGAACGGTTCGGTGCGGTTCTTTGCGGTTTCGGTTTGGTTTACAGTTTTCGGTTTTAAGTGACAACTCTACTTGTCGTAGCAAAACGAAAACTGTGAACTCCAAATACTTTTTCGTTTGGAGTTTTCGACGTAGCGTTTGCTGACAAAATCCAGGCGAAAATCTAACGCTGAATCTTTTACTCTAAGAGAAATTGTAGATGCACACAAAGGATGAGGAAGAAACAATTACTCACGGAAAGAGTTGTCTTTCCGCAACCGAAGTCGACGGCGATCCCGCAAGGAACTCCACGTCACCTTCGATCTCTCGCTCCGAGGTCGGCCGCTATTGCACACGGAAACCATAGAAATATTTCTCTCTCTCTCACTTAAGGTGGTTCTGCGAAATCTCTAAACACTCCACTATTTTGGGAAGCCCCAAAAAAACACAACTAGCACTCAAGCAAAAATATCTCCAACAGAACTCCAACAGAAGCAAAAAAGCTATAAACTGTTTCCCTCAGTCTCAAACACTCCAACGGGAGCCTCAAGCAACAATTCCAAAATTCAATAGTGAAATCAAACCTACACAGTTCCCTTTACGGGAGGGAGCAAAGTTCACACAGCAAACTCAATCATCAACAACATTCAACTACTCTAACAGAACTGTTCATCTTCCCTATCATCGAAAGGCAAACAACTCGGGGACTCTCAAATGGGAAACAAAATCTCACAACAACTTTTACAGGAAGCAATTACAAGTTACAACAATATTCAAACATTCATCGTCTCTCATTCCAGACAAGCAATGAAATCAATTTTCAATTCAACATTCAACAACATCATCCCGATTACAAGACTCAAGGAAACAAGCTCAAACAAAAAACGTTTTCAACATCCACCAACCAACCAAAACATGAAGCATATTTCTCGTTTTATAGGGCAGCAGGAACTGTCAGCTTCATGAAAAAAAATTTCGTGGTTGGAACTGCTAAAACCGCCGGGGGAAGAGCACTAGCAGGCGGCGGACGTGGGCAAAAGATTCGCTGGACTGGACGTGGGCCGTTGCTGGCGGCATCGTACAGTATCTCCTGCGAGCGGCGGGGCGGCAATGTCATGCGGAAGCCCTAACAGTGCCGGATTTTCCTCTGGCCAAACAGGAAGACGAGCCGGCTGGGGAATGGGCTGAACCGGCCCTTCACATAATATATATAGCTATATATTTGTAGTTATATATATATATATGTATATATACATATATATATGGGTTTAGCGGATATTACCGGGCTGCTAAAAGTGCAGAAAACGCAACAGAGCGTAATACGGCAAATACACATAGTAAAATGCATTTTTAGAAAAAGTGGTCAACATGAAAGTTGTAGATCTCATGTTGACCACTTTTTCTAAAAATGCATTTTAGTAGGTGTATTTGCCGTATTACGCTCTGTTGCGTTTTCTGCACTTTTAGCAGCCCGCTAATATCCGCTAAACCATATATATATATTTGTATATATACATATTTGTATATATATATATGTATATATACATATTTGTATATATATATATATATGTATATATACATATATATATATATATAACATCGGAGAATACAATACAAGCTCCAACACATGGTTACGCACACAGGCGTACACATAACATCTAAACAGAAATTTGCAAAATAAAATGCAAAATAAAATAAATTGCAATAACTCAGGGTTGATAGAGGTCTGGTCGGTTGCGACGTCGGACACTTTTGCGTCGACCTGATCTGGGCTGGTCTCCACCAGTAGCCCTTCTGAGTACGAGAATAATCACCAAACATATACTTGGTCTCACTAGGAGCTAACTTATCCACGACAAGGCCAAGATGATGAACAAAACAGATACGATGTGTCAATATAAATTTAGAGGTGTTGGGAAAGAGGATGGAAAACGGTGTGACAAAATTCATAGCAAAAGAGGGCATGTGATTAACGAGGTAGCTTGCCGTGGGCACTGCGAAATGCCAATAGACAGTAGGAACCTGCATATGCAACATTAAAGACCCAACAATCTCATGGAGGTGATGATTTTTTCACTCAGCCACACTGAACTTGCAGTGTATAGGGATATGCGGTTTGGTAGATTTTGCCTCATGTATTACACATGTCATGAAAACTGTTATTGATATATTCACGAGCATTATCCGTTCGAAGAATTTTAAGGGAGCGCGAAAATTATGTTTTAGTCTCAACGAGAAAATGTGAATGATCTGCATTAACTTAGAGCGATCACGCATTATATACAACCACGTCATGCGAGAATGGTCAACAACAAAAGTAACAAAATAATGATAGCCAAAGACACTAGCCACTTTGTGGGGGCCTAAATATCTGAATGCACTAAATCAAAAGGAGCAGTGCTTCGAGTACAATGAGGAGGACAAGTAGAATTGTTATGGAGATAAAAATGATGACTTCTGTCCCCATTGGACCAAGTCTAATATATATATATATATAAGGTAAACAGGTAAATACAACACATAACATAAATACAACACATAACACTCCCCCTCAAGTTGGGTCGTGGGAACTTCCCAGACCTAACTTGTTACATATAAAGTTCATTCTGACCCCAGTAACTCCTTTCGTGAGAATATCAGCAACTTGGTCTCCAGTCTTCACATGGCTCAAGGAAATAAGACCTTCTTCATACTTCTCTCGTACAAAATGACAGTCAACCTCGATGTGCTTTGTGCGTTCATGAAACACAGGGTTGGTTGCTATCTGTATTGCAGCTTGATTATCACACCATAACAGTGATGAGTCATGGACAGGGTATCCGATTTCACAAAGGGTCTGTCTGATCCACATGATCTCAGCAACGGTGTGTGACATAGCCCGATACTCTGCCTCAGCACTAGATCTGGCGACAATGGTCTGTTTCTTGCTCTTCCAGGAGACAAGGTTTCCTCCCATAAAGATAGTAAATCCTGTGGTAGATTTCCGAGTGGCTAAACAACCTGCCCAGTCGGAGTCACGGTAAGCCTCTATATTGGAATGACCATGATTTTTGTATGATATTCCTAGACCAGGATCCTTTTTGATGTACCTAACAATGCGGAGAATAGCGTCCCATTGAGAGATAGTTGGGGTGGCCATGAACTGACTGACCTTACTCACAGCACAAGCAATATCTGGACGAGTCATAGTAAGGTAGTTAAGTTTTCCAACTACTCTACGATACTTCTCTGGCGATTCAAAAGATTTGCTCTCGGCATGAAGGCTCTTTTCTCCTGGTTCAAGGGGAGAATCCATAGAGCGGCAGTCAGACATTCCAAGATCAGATAACAGATCGAGGGCATATTTACTTTGAGAAACAAAGATAGAGTCGTCATGATCAGTAACTTCAATCCCAAGGAAGTATCGCAACGACCCCAGATCTTTGGTTTGGAAGTTGGAGTGTAAGAACGCTTTGAGATCGGTTATCCCTTTAGGATCACTTCCCGTGATAACAATGTCATCAACGTACACAATTAGGAGCACAGTACCAGCTGAGGAGTTCCAATAAAAGAGAGATGAGTCTTTGATACTCTTGGTAAGCCCGAATTTGGTGACAACAGACCGAAAGCGAGCAAACCACTGGCACGGGGATTGTTTCAACCCATATAAAGAGGCAAGGAGACGACACACCTTGTTACGCTCCCCCTCAGCAACGAACCCAGGTGGTTGTTCCATATACACTTCTTCCTCCAAGGACCCATGAAGGAACGCATTCTTGATGTCTAACTGATGAAGAGGCCACCAGTGAGTGGCTGCAAGAGAGATCACGATCCGAATAGAGAACATCTTGGCAACAGGAGCAAACGTTTCCTCATAATCCACGCCATAAGTTTGGGCATACCCTTTGGCAACGAGGCGGGCTTTCAAGCGAGCAAGAGAGCCATCAGCATTGGCTTTAACAGAGTAGATCCACTTGCAACCAATAGCGCGCTTGTCAGGAGGCAAAGACACAAGTTCCCAAGTATTATTCAGTTGAAGTGCTGTCAATTCCTCGTGCATAGCAGCCATCCAGCCAGGATGAGTTTTGGCATCCCCAACCGTTGAGGGAATGGTGTACTGAGCCAACGTCAAGTGAAGTACGGTATGAGAAGCAGACAACCCCTGATAAGAGCTCACATAGAGGGGTCTATTCTGGCAAGTCCGACTTCCCTTTCGGAGAGCAATGGGACGCTCGGGACTAGCCAGGGGTAGAGCGGAAGGCACTTCAGTTTGGGTCAGGTCCTCACTTGCAGGTGCAATCTGAGGAACAGAAGTTGTGCCATCAATGGTTGAGGTAGGCTGAGATGGTGGTATTTCAGTTCTGTCAGAAGTGCGACGAGAGTAGACTTGCCCCCAAAGGGGGCACAACATGTCAGTCAGAGAGACGAGGGCAGAATCAGGATGAGGAACAAGCATATCATCGAGAGAGAAACCAGGAGATGAAGTGGGAAGGGGAGAGCTAGTTGTACGATAAGAGTCAGGTTCGAGGAAGACAACATCTGAAGAAATAATATATTTGTGAAGTTCTGGAGAATAACAGCGATATCCCTTGGTAGTCCGAGAGTATCCAAGGAAGATACACTTCAAAGAGCGCAGATCAAGTTTAGAAACTGAGGGACGAGCATCCCGAACATAGCAAACACACCCAAAGACCTTGAAGGATAGAGGAGGCCCTGAGTGGTCGGGATAAAGGATGTGATAAGGTGTCTGTGTCTCCCCCTGAAGAATATGAGTAGGGAGATGATTAATGAGATAGGCAGCGGTAAGGACAACATCTCCCCAAAAGTGTTTAGGAACATGCTTATGATGGAGGATAGCCCGGGTAACCTCAAGAAGATGGTGATTTTTTCGTTCGGCAACCCCGTTTTGTTGGGGGGTATCAGGGCAACTGGTTTGGTGTATGATACCCTTGTCGGAAAGGAAGCTAGACATGGACTGGGACATGTATTCCCTCCCATTATCGGTACGAAGACATTTCAGACGAACCGAAAATTGAGTGAAAATTTCATTCCACAAATGTTGAAAAATAGATAGTAATTCAGAGCGATTTTTCATTAAGTAAACCCAAATCATGCGAGAAAAATCATCAATAAAGGTAACATAATATCTGTGTCCTAACAACGTAGGGACAGGACACGGTCCCCAGACATCAGAATGAAGTAAATCAAAAGGTGCAGAAGCACGAACATCTACACGAGGTACATAGCTAACTCTATGGAGTTTAGCAAACAAACATGACTCACAGCTGAGATGGGAGACGTTCCCAAACTCAGGATACAAACGACGCATGACCTGCATAGAAGGATGACCATGACGGTAGTGGAGGTCCAAGAGTTTGGCCGAAGCAGCAGAACAGGCAATGTGGGAAACTTCATCTAGAACATAAACACCACCACGCAGCTTTCCTCTACCAATAATACGGCTCGTCGACTGTTCCTGAAAAATGCAACCAGAAGAGGTGAAGATAGCAGTGCAGTTTAAATCACGAGTAAGCTTACTAATAGACAATAGGTTGTAGGCTGATTGAGGAACATGAGCAACCGAGGATAGAGGCATATCCGGTGTCACATTGCAGCTTCCAAAGCCCACAATAGGGACAGTAGATCCATCTGCAACAGTAATGGAAGACCCACAATGGGGATGATATGAATGCAAGATACCTGAAGAACTAGTCAGGTGGTCAGAAGCTCCAGAATCTGCCAGCCACTGAACTGGACGCTGGGAAGTGCAGGCAGGTTGAATAGTCTGGGCCACAGCAACACTATGAGGTGGAGAAGTAATCAGAAATGCCTGCATGCGACGATACTCCTTCTCAGAGATCTGGACAGTGCGGGGACCCGGGGTTGCCGGTGTCGAGTCGGCAACGTGAGCAGAACGAGGTGTAGAAGACGAGGTTTTGGCCGCCCAGTCTGGCTTCCCATGCACAAGCCAACACGTATCCTTTGTGTGTCCTCGACGTTCGCAATGAGTACAATGTCGCGTATCAATCTCCCGACCACGTCCAGAACCAGACCGACCGCCTCGGCTATTCCCCCTTCCCCCTCGAGAGGCCAGCGCAATTGACTCGCTGGAGGAAACATGTAGAGCAGCTGGAGAAGAGGCAGAGCCCGCTTTAGTCAGACGATGGTAAACACTAGCAGTCTGCAAAGTAGGACTCGCAAGCATTTCGGTTCTTGTTGTTGAGAAGTTTGGATCAAGACCGTTCAGAAGCCAGATGAGAACCAGATGTTCACGTTGAGCCTGTTGTCCTTCACGAGTAGAGGGGATCTCCCAAAGATCAAGGATTTCATCGGCAAGAACCTTCCATTCGGCGAGTACTCAGTGACAGGACGAACTCCTTGTCGTAGCTCAGCCCTCTTGGGAAAGAGTTCACCAAGACGAGAGAGGTTGTTAGCTTGAGAAAACATCATATGCAGGGTGTCCCACAACTCCTTAGTGCTATCACAATTCTTGCACATTTGCTGAACTGATGGGTCCATGGAACTCAGAAGGAGCGCAAAGATACGACAATCTTCACTGTACCAATCGTCGTATTCAGCACTTCCCACAGCATGAGTAGGAAGTCTAGTAAGGTGGTGAGTACGTCAGATGCCTGCTAGAGACATAGTAACCCCCTTTTTCCACAACTGAAAGTTGGAGGAGATAAGGATAGTGGTAGCCAGCCTTGCATTGGAAGGAAAAGTATTGGTAGAATCCCCTGAGGGAACAGGTGTCTGAGTGATGCTTGTAGCTGAGTCTCCCATGGTCTTTGGACAAGAACCTTCAATAGACAGCAGGAGGCATCAATAAACAGTACCCGGAGACAGCCACACAACAGCGGGCGACCTCAGTGAAGCAGAACAGAGGAGAGGAGATCGGCATCTTCAATAGTAGCAGCAGTGCAATGGGAAGACTGCATCGGCATCAACCAAGGATCGGCAGAGTGAGGGCCGGTGGCAGGTCGGACCAGCATCAAGCAGCAGCAGCGAGCAACAGGGATCAGGAAGGCAGCAAGCAGCAGCAGCAACAGGGATCAAGTAGGCGGCGACATCAAGCAGCAGCAAGGATCGACGTCCAGCAGTAGGCGTCGGTATCAGGCAGCAGCAGCGACGGCAGGCGGCATCGACACACGATGCGCCTCCGTCTAGGGCACGGGAGAACGACGGTGCAGACGAGCGAACGCGGCGGAGACGAACGCGACGGAGACGAACGCGGGGGAGAAGAAACGCGGGGGAGAAGGAACGCGGCGGAGAAGAACGAACGCGAAGGCGGCGGAAGCGAGAAAATCCTAGCGGAGCGTCCGTCCCTCTGATACCATGTTATGGAGAGAAAAATGATGACTTCTGCCCCCATTGGACCAAGTCTAATATATATATATATATATATAAGGCAAACAGGTAAATACAGCACATAACATAAATACAGCTCATAACAAGAATGATGTTGTTTCTCGTAAATTTAGGATTCACATTGAAAATTTGAAAAAAAATCTTGAAGAGCCCGCTTGAGAATAAGTATAGTAGCATGTCCAAGACGTCAGTGCCATCCAATGGATGTGACATGAGAGAATTGAGGGTGGAAGATCCAGAGTGTACAACCCATTAAAGATTCACTCCTTACCAATGGTATTCCTAGTCTGCCGACCCCGTATCACAAAAGAAGACGGAGGAAACGTGAGTGAGCAATCAAGGTCCTGAGTTAAACGATTGACAGAGAGAAAATTAAATTGAGAGTCAGGAACATGATGGACAAAGCGAAGATGAAAAGATGGAGTGAAAGGTACATCTCCAGAACCACAGACCTGGGAGGTATCACCATTAACCACCGCGATAAACTTCGGAGAAGTATTTGAATACCAAGAAGGTTTGTGTGGGGTGATGTGGTTGGTAGCTCCAAAGTCCACTATCCACACCGGACTGAGAAAAACAGGCTATACCTTCGTTGGAAGTATGTGACAGAGTTGGAGGCCCGAGCAAGCATCCCTTGAAGTTGTTTAAGTTCCTAGCATAAGATGTCAACGTCAGAGTGAGAAGAGGGAATATCCATGGTTAGAGATGCTTGAGTTGGCGTATAGGATGCCGATGGTGGAAACCCATGTTTCTTGAAGTAGGTGGCCTCAATATGATTTGGGCGGTCACAATGAGTACAAAGACGATTGTTCGAAGAGCGATTGTGATGATCACGTATGCTGCCGTGAGAACCATTGGGACTACCCCGAGACCCAGGAGAAGGGTGCATAACTAGGGAGTGGTGTATAAGGAAGGAGAGGGAGGCATCATAACTTTCAGGAGGCGGAGTGACTTTAAGGATCATGGAGCACATGCCAGAGAGAGACAAAACAGTGAGATATGAGAGGATGGTCACCCAGACATTGTGAAGATGGGAGGTAGCCGCGCCATCATGAGAGGAATACCCACCGTCTCCTTCTGCCCTCGCTGAACAACAAAATTCAGGGAGGGGGCTAGTGCCGAAGCCATGCCTCAACGATGGTCTTGGATGTGCCGACAAATGAAATCAAATCACCAGTCACACCAGGGCAAACCTCATGGAGCTGAGTAAAGATATTAAAGACAAATTGGTGGCCATCCTGGCCAGACTAAAGAGACTGAAGCTCGTCTCACATGGCTTTAACAGTCTCCTGGTACATGGTCATATGATATGGTTTAGTCTCATTAGAATTGAGAAGCCAAGACTGAACTCGACCATCATCACAGAGTCACTGTTGTGAAGACCCAAAATTCTCGGGCTTCCCAATGATTTCAAAAAGTGAACAGAAATTCAATAAAGTAGTCGCAGCACATCTAAGACAGTACAATGAACATCCAAAACAATATTTTATTCCATTCTTTTATTTATTTACATGATCTTACAGACGTTTACTCGAAATCTGGTAAAAATTTACAGAAATTTTCTGAACATAGTAATTTGTGACTCTCAGAACCCTATTCGATTCTTTTATAGACGTTCAACCATACCTTATCCAACTCTTCCGACGCGAACCTTTGCCGTACATCTGGAGTCCCACCTGTTGTCTGAAAAATGAATTCACTGAGGGTTAGTCATAAAAATATGACTAGGTGAGATAAATATTTCGTGAAATGTAGTACATGCAAACAATGTAAATACTATCAATATGCATACAGTACAATAATTAATAATATTATTCTCAAAGCTGAAATCTTAATTTACCCCTTAATTTGAGTTACATAAAATAAGAAATGCTCCGGTGATGCAAACATGAATTGGGCTCTGCCCCCGAAGGACGTAATTGTAGGCTCACCTCTACTGGTGAATCCATCAGTGGATGCCTTCACATCATCGGACTCGAAACCATCACATTTCCCCATGCAGAGTTTTAAATGAATTTTATCTTGATGTAAACCAAAATTTATAATGAAATGAAATGTTCTCCTCAGAATAAATATATCGCTTTTATGTTTTTCCATCGCCCACAATTTATCCCACAACAATATCTGAATGAGTTAAACTCATATGCACAGACACTTGTTTATTTCATAAAATGAAGCAGAATAGGAAAGTAAGTAAATAACTAAATCAAGAAATAAGAAACTCACAACAGCTTTTCCTTTGTCCAAGTTCGCATTTCCGTCACGGTTTCCTTGCGACGCAATCCTCTGATTTTGAGGTCTTGGGAACCACTGAAATTATACGCACGTTTATTGAGTTGCGTCACTTGGAATTCGTAGCCATAATGCTTACAAAATACGTGAAAAATCTCGAAAAGCAAACAGAGTATCAAAAATGTTCGAAAAGGTATCCAAACCACAACAGTGCTCTTTCGAGATTGAAAAATTGGCCGACTAAACGACACAACTAGCCAGAAGGCTCAAAATAGCTTGAAACTAGCTCAAACTCACTGAAATTCTAAAGTTGGCTAACCAATAAATTAACGAAAAGCATTAACTTAATAGCCCAAATATTTGATTTCCCATAAATACCTAAAATAGCTTAAGGTTGCAAAAAACATATTCTCATCAACCCAAATCAGTCCCAAAATTTAATAACAGTCAAATAGTAACTAGTAAGGTAATTAGCCAAGTAGAGAGGAGCTAAACCAAACCAACCAAGGAAGAGAAGGAGGCAGTGGCTTGGAAGCAGCAGCAGGGAGGCAGCAGCTCGGGAGCAGCGGTAACTTCACAGCGGTAACTTCGCAGCGACAGTAGCTACACAAGAGCAGCTCAGGAGCAACAGAAACCCTAAATCAGCAGCAGAGACAACAGTTGAAGAACGGCAGAAGTTAGGAGAAGCAGAGAAAATTAGGGTAGTACCGAAGAAGAATAACAACAACAGCTCTTTCAGCACAGCAGAGCCGTCAGCCCAAACAAATCGGAGGCAAAGCAGTGTCGACACGGGAGCACGACAACGCCGACACGGGTAGCTCGGCACAGAGAAGGGGGTAAAGTAGAAGAAGGAGAAGAAGATGTCTCTCTGTCGAAGTAGAGCAACCAGAGAAAGGAAGAGATAAGAAATCGCAGAAGCAGAGAGTCGATGCAGTAGCAGTGCCGGAGAAGAATAGCGGACGTCTCGACTTATAACAACGATAGAAGCGGCGAGCGGCACCGCTCCAGGTGTCTTTGCCCGAACCGAAAATAACCTCAACAAGCCAGCACAGGTTCAGCCAGCCAGCAATACTTAACAACAAACCAAATAAGGCAGCTAATAATAAATTATAAGCCCAACAATATATATCCAGCCCACTAAATCAGCAAAGACAACAAACCCATGAAAGCTCACATAAAAAGGGCAACCCAAACTCATCCAAAGAGACCAAATAAATGAAATTGCAAAAAGGATAATCAAAAACAAAATCCGTCAAAATATTGCGACAATGTAAATGTGCCTTTTTCATCATCAGGGAGAGAAAAATAAATTAAAAATAAGTGCGCAAAAATGAGGGTGTTACAACTGTTTTGTAGGTTCGGTAGGTGGAGCACATGTAATATGATGAACAACCCTTTGGTTTGAACGACACGTCGTATCGAGTGCTCCCATTACACAATTCTTCCCATTGATGGAGATAGTTGTAACCTGGAGTTCATCCGCACGTCAGGGAGGGAGGCCGGGGAAAGAGAAGAGGCCGCAGGGGTGCCCATGATAGTATGACAACCAGTGTTATTACTTATTAAAGGCGCGCCTAAGGCTCCAGGCTCAGAAGTTGCGCCTCTGTGCACCACCATATTGCGCCTTTAGAATATAAAAAGGTGCATCTGAGTGAATTTTTTGTTGTAAATTTTTTTCTTCAAAAATTTAGAAAAAAATAATGCAAGAACGCAATATTTATTTATTTATTTAATGTTTGTGAAAGATAATTGTGCGTTGATGCTTAGATGTGATATAAGTGACCACATTGATTCTATTTTTTAAGAGATATAAATGATAATAATGAATGATTAATTTGTAAACTAGATGAATAATTTGAAGCTGAAATGATATTTGATGCTGATTACTTAAAATGGATGTGGTTGTGTCTTGCCTTCGTCAGGCGCGCGCCTGCGCCTTGAGAGTTGCGCCTAGGCTCCAAGATCCCTTTGCGCTTTGGTGCGCCTTGCGCCTTTAATAACTAAGCTGGCGGCAAGGCAACTGCCGAGACTAGAAGAGTAGCAACCCAAGATAAAGTGAGTTGCGCAGCATGGGTCAGAGAGGGTCCAGGCGACTGCAATAGGGAGGCCTCGTGAATTGGTCATCGAGGAGGAGCCGGTGAGCACTGCGGGGAGTTCGGGCGACTGTGGAGATGGTGACCTTACATGTAGGAGGAGGGGTCTCAGGGGTCTCTGCAACTAATCCAGGAAGGAGTCCACACAGTGTGGTGCTCGGAAAGAGTAAACGCGCGTGCATGTTTTCAACGATTAGAAGAGCGGCAGGGGGTCCTAACAAGCGACACAGAAGGCCTATAAAATCGAAGGTCCAAGCAGGAGGCACATAGGGAGCAAAGATGGTCCGGGTGGGTTTTGTTAGGGAGCCGCACGAGGGTCCGGACAGGTTTTGTTATGGAGTCCTCCCGAAGTGAAAGATGCACAAATGCAGGGGATCAATCGCGTAGAGGCCATGAGATCGCTGACTTTGATACCATGCAGTGAAATACAAAATACCCGAAAATGAAATGGAAAGTTTTAATATCTTATTATTTTCCCCGTAACATCATAAAAGTCAACTACAAGTATTTGTACATATATATAGGAAGGAGGCGTGAAACTACAACTCCATCCTGAGATGTGAGACTAAAATTTATACACTAACTGATTCTCTAATGGGCCTTTATACATATTATTTCAACAATGGCTCTCTAATGGGCCTTTGTACATTTTATTTCAACAATACCCTAGAATTCATTTCCTTTCAAATGAAAGGAGAGGGATGACAATAGATATATGTGGAACATGATAGTTTTATGAGCATTTTTATATTATTTCCGGTGGAACACGAGGTAGTTTGAATAGCAATAAGTGAGGCTATGGTTTGTAACTAATAAAGTGTTTTTCATCTTCACTTGCTGGCCTTCAATTCCAAATGGTGCTTTGATAATTACCTGACATGTGACAAATGCTACATTTTCCTTGAGCTGCCAAATAATGAAACATGTTGAGTTTTTTTCTTTGGAAATTAGGTTATTGATGCTTGAAAATAAAGTTTTGTTACATGATCTCTGATGCAGGATGAATCTTCGGATGAAAGACGTGGTATGCCCTAATTCTAGATGAAAGGCAAGCAGCCACAATGAATGTAATGGAGCTAATGACAATCCTAAAGATGTGAAAGAAATGCAGGCACAATCCAGTGAATAGGATACCTGTGACATAAACTCTAAATCTAATGCGAAAGCAAAATTTCAGTTGTGCAATTAATTCCGACGAGAGATTAGTTAAAAAAGGCCAGCCCGATGCACAAAGCATCCCCGCGCAGTGAGGGTCCGGGGAAGTGTCCCACCATAAGGGTGAAATGTTGGCAAACCTTACCCTGCATTTTTGCAATAGGCTGCTTCCAGGGCTCGAACTCGTGACCTCAAGGTCACACAACGACACCTTAACAATAAAATTCAAAATCGCATCTTTAATCACAATTAACCGCACATGTTCAAATTAAGTAATCAAAGATCATTGCAAATTAATTGAGAGTGCATCATAATTCAAAACACACGATGAATAAGAAATACACGCATTCAAAAACTAATCAAATTAATTTAGGCAAAATATTACTAACAATACATGATACCTGTATAATGAGAAGAAATGAAAAATGGAAGTAAAAAACTCACCAAGTAATTGATGTCGGAGGTGGTGGGGAAGATATGATGGTTGTTGTTGTTCGGAAGTGTAGATGCCGCTGTATGGGGCTGTCGGAGGGGGAAACAGGTTGTTTATGACCAAATAAAGAGTTGGATGGGACTTGAAGGGGTCAGTGGGGTTATGTGTATGGATTTACATGCATGAATAAGGGTCACTGAGTGCTGGATAGACTCAGACTTGTAACACCCCTTCCCAGTTTTACAATAATCAGCCATCCGGCCGGGTCAGCGATATAAAGAGAACTAGGAAACAGTATCAAAACTAGTACACAACAGGTAAAAAGAAACAACTACTAAGAATTTAAACTTACAACGAAAATTATGAGAGATAACTAAGGGTAACCACATACCTGAGAACTTGATTCACAGAACCACTAAACATGAATTAAGATGAAAGTACTGTAAACCTGAAGTAACATAACAAGTCTGATACATGATAATTCAAACATTAACAAAATACAATATCCAAGGTTACATGTGTATACTGAATGAAAGAAAACTGAAAGGGGAAAACAACTACAAACTGACACCGCAAGGACGCTCATCCTAGACGTAGTTTCTCACCTGGGTTACCTGTAAAAACATTGCCCACAAGGGGTCAGAGTAAGGAAAATAACTATTAATGACACTAAAAACTTTTTCTTAAATGATGAATGCATGCCCTTTGAGAAATAGTTTTGTTCTTAAAATCTTTATGCTAGATGATATGCATGTGTTTACAATGTTTCCTGGTCAACAGGCCTACTCGTTCTACGTTCATGAACTTTCATTATATTTACCCAAGCTTCGACTTCACTAACTAGTGTGATGCCTCACGTCAGGTCTATGCTTGAGTTCTAGGTGACTTTTATCCTGTACTTCTACTTTAAAGACTCCAGGCAGAGTAGCTCCTAACGCACAACTAAAATCTGACGACCCGAGACCATCTGACGAACTAAATTGTTCTGGTGTCGCGTGGACACGGTCTCAAATCTACAAACTGTCTCAAAGGGGAGTCAACTCCCAAGACTCTACAACTCATGGGATTTCATATGCCCCATGAGAAAGGTAGTGCGCCTCTACCTAGCACGAGAAAACTTATGTGTGTTTACTGACCCTTTTGGTCTAATGCTACCCTGCCTGAGACTTCTCTTAAGTGTACTACTGAGCGACCCTTGCTTTTCTTATGGTCGACTAGACGGGACGTTCACGCCCTAACTTATAGATAAATTCTCACACTTGTGTAAACGTGTAAGGTTTCGTACTTAACGCTAGCATATGTGATCTGGCTATTAGGGTCTTGGAAAATGGATTACCCTACAACTAATTCCGCGATCGTTTTCCTACCGCAACACCTTTATGTGCATGATTATGATGCTCGTACGAAATTTACACAAGCGTATAAAAAATAATTTTTCTTGTTACGTCTAACTAAGAGAGATTAGATTTTCTTACAGTGGTGGTGCGGCGCTCGTACACTCGGCGCGACGACATTTTCCTTTCCGAAGGAGAATCTGACTATTGCGGAATTCTGAAGCCTTGCCTCGAGGCCACCAAAAAACTGCAATCCAAGCAACACCTAAATTACACATTCTTTCCTTTAGGGTTATCAGTAAGGAAATCTCAAAAAAAGGGTTAGTGCAAACTCAAAAAGGACCAAAATAGTATATTACCTCTACGTGAGAGCGACTAAGGCTCACAACGTGCCCAACACCAGATTAGCGGTGGATCTAGAACTCCAAACCCTAACTAGGGTAAGAGGAAAATGCGAAGAACGTTAGGGTTAACTTCCAATAGAAGGATATCCGTGAAGAATGAAGACTAGAGAGGAACAAAACTCACCGGAACCAAAACAAACTTCGGCACTCTTGATTCCACCGGTTAGTGTTGAAACCGGTTCTCCCACGGCAAAGGAAGGAAGGAGAGCACTCATCGGCGCCCGTAGAGGAAGGACGAAGGGCTTACGCTGAGAAATGGAGTAGGGGAGGGCGCCACTAGGGCTAGCGGGAGGCGGCGGTGCGTCGTGCGCGGGAGACAGGAGGCACAAAAATCGGGCGGAGGCTTGCGGTTTCTCCCGTGAAATGATGCTTACCGGATAAAGTATACGGGCAAGCGGGTTTTAACCTATCGGCATAGTGCGGGCTTGATAAAATAACCACTAGAGGAAAAGGGTGAGCCTTGCTATTGGCACCCCTATTTCCACCCAAAGAGGTGTAAATTATTATACGCAACCCACACCGAAACGTGCCGACCCTTACTGACTCCTTAAGACAATAAAAATGTGTTGTGCTTCGCTTATAAAATTAAAATGTGCCACACAAACTTTACGACTGATATATATCACAAATTAACGAACGCGATTCTTTTGACCATACTGGTATCGTACCTCGACGACGCGCTGTCTCGATCAAAATCCATCGCGACTCGGTCCTACAATTGAAATAAATTTTTGCGTCAAATTTTACGGATGTTACAAAACTAGGGACTAGAATGTAACTTAGGAAGTGGGCAATATGATTTCTGGGAGCAATGGGCGATGGTTGCTTGATTTAGGGCTGAATTAGGGCTGGTTGTATGTCCTCTTGTGGAGGAGATGGCTTGGATGCAGGTTTAGGAGGTAGTGGAGGGTTCAAACAAGCAGGGTAAGGGAGTTTAGGAGGGTGTGAAAGAGGTTGCGGGGCTGGTGGAGGATGTAGGAGGTGGTAGAGGGCTACTAGGTCGGTGGCAGGAGATTCTGTAGAGGAAGGTGGCTGATGGGAGTGAGTCTATCAACAGAAACAATGGCTGGAGAGGAATCCATCGGTGGAAACAATGATTAGCGAACTTGGGGAACTCGCCTAAGGTAGGAGCGGAGGTAGATGGGGTGTTGACACCCTGGAAGCAGTAGGCCGCGACGTCAGCACCCCTGGAAGCAGTAGGCTATGACGTCGACACCGCACGAGGTCCTCAACATCGCATCCATGGGATAGGACTGTGCGAATCTAGTATGGAAGCCCCGATTTTCGACCCCCCACAAAAAAGCCATAATATGGAAATTTAAAGGAGGGGAGGGGAGATTTAGTTAAAGTGTATCTGACAGCCCTAATCGTCCGATCAAATAACCTAACCCGACTCCCAAATCAAAGCTCAAAAAAATAAAAGAAAATACATCAAAAAAAGAAAATTCTAGCTGGTTGCAATCACAGACTCCGATCCTCCGTCCGACGATCGAAAAATGTCGATAATGATAAAGTTCCCAATTTGGCGCAATCAGTGTTGTAGATATCGGCCGACATGTCGTTTGAAATAAAATTTTTGGGGAGAAGACGCCACGACATTGAGATTTTAAGAAAAAAAATCATTTTTAAAAATATCGCCAAATATAACGATTTTATTTGATATATCAAACGATATTTCAAGGCCAATATATTTATGAGAGCATTAAAGTTTATTTATTTTTCATTTCTTTTAAGCCATTAAGCTACAAATTTGTTTATCTATGCTTCTTTTCATGCATCTCTCTGGGCCTAGCTACAACAACTTTCTCTTCTCCTTTCATTTGGTGCTCTTCATGTCGTTTACTGGCGTCAACACCTCTTTCTTATTTAATTTATGAACATACATTACATATATATGTTTATTGTGGTGGTGGGGATGATCCAATATTGGTGGTAGCCTATGTCGTTAAAGGTACGCCTATGGCTCAAGGCTCACCAGACTCAGAGGTTTGTGTCTTCATGCGCCTTATTTGCGCATTTGGAACAGAAAAAACGCGTTTTAGTGAGATTTTTGTTGTAAATTTGTTTTCTTCAAAAAAATTGTGAGAACTCAATAATTTTTTATTGATTTAGTGTTTGTGAAAGATAATTTTGCGTTGGGACTTAGATATGATGCAAGTGACCACATTGATTTTATTTTTAAAAGATATAAACTATAGTAATAAATGATTAATTAGTAGGCGACGAAGAATTTGTTCGAGAAGCTAAAATGATGTTTGATGCTGATGATTTAAAATAAATGTGGTTGCGCCTTGCCTTTGTTTGGTGCGTGCCTGCGCCTTGAGCCTCGCGCCTAGGCTCCAAGACCTTTTTGCTCTTTGATGCGCCTTTAATAACTAAGGTGGTAGCTTTCCGGAAGTGTAGATGCTGCTGTTTGGGGGGGCGTCAGAGGGGAAAATAGGTTGTTTGTGGGCTAGAATTGGTTGGAAAGTGCTTGGAGGGGTCAATTGGATTGTGAGTATGGACTTACATGCATGAATAAGGGTCCTTGAGTGTTGGATGGGCTCAGGCTGGGGACTATGATGTAGTTTAGGTAGTGGGTTGTAGGATTTGAAGGAGGAATGGGGGGGGGGGGTGGATGCAAGATTTTGGGCTGAATTAGAGCTGGTTGTACACCCTCTAGTGGAGGGGAAGGTTTGGATGCAGGTTTAGGAGGCAAATGAGGGTTCGATTAAGCATTGAAGGGAGTTTGGGAGAGTGTAAAAGCAGCTGCATGCTTGGTTGTCAGGATAGCGATCCGGATCATATAGTCTTACGATCCTACGATCCAGAATTTTTAAAGAGATTCTCGATCCAATCCTACCATCCGATCAGATCCAACCTCGAAACAATCTCATTTAGGATCTCGATCTTGACAACCTTGGTTGCAGGGCTGGTGGAGGATGTAGTTAGCGTCATGGGGCTAACGGGGAGATAACAAGAGATTCTTTAGAGGGAGGCGACAGTTGGGAGTGAGTCTTTGTGGAAACATAGTGAGTCTTTGTGGAAACATCGACTGGAGAAGGATTTGTCAATTTAGTTATTAAAGGCTCACGACGCACAAAGGCGCGAAAAGGTCTTGGAGCTTAGGCGCAAGGCTTAAGGCGTAGGTGCGGGCCTGACAAGGGCAAGGTGCAATCATATCTATTTTAAATAATTAGCATCATACATCAGTTCATCTTCTTGGTCAGATTTTCATCATCTTGATCAGATTCTTCATCTATTCTCCTAATTAATCATTCATTACTATCATTTATCTTTTAAAAAATAAAATCAATGTGATCACTTGTATCATATCCAAGTCTCAACACTCGATTATGTTTTTGAAACACTAAATCATGCAAAAATTTTTGAGTTATTACATTATTTCCTGTTTTTTGTTTTGAAAAAAATTTACAACAAAAATCACACAGAAAAACGCTTTTTATGATCCAATGGCACAAAAAAGGTGTACGAAGGCACGAACCTCTGAGCCTGGTGAGCCTTGAGCCTTAAGCGCACCTGAGGCGCGCCTTTAACAACATAGTCTATCATTCTTTTGTTGGAAACGACTAGGGAACTCGCCGAAGGAAGAAGCCGAGGTAGATGGGGCGTCAACACCCCTGGAAGCAATAGGCCCTCGATGTCGACACCACATGAGGCCCTCGGTGTCGGCACCACACGAGGCCCTCGGTGTCGGCACCACACGAGGCCCTCGGTGTCGGCACCACACGAGGCCCTCGGTGTCGGCACCACACGAGGCCCTCGGTGTCGGCACCACACGAGGCCCTCGGTGTCAGCACCACACGAGGCCCTCGGTGTCGGCACCACACGAGGCCCTCGACGTCGCATTGGGTGGGATAAGATCAAGTGGCTCTCGTAAGGAAGCCCCAATTCTCGAGCCCTTGTGAAAAAGCCCAAATGGGGATATATAAGGGAGAGGCAGGAGATTTAGTTTAAGTATATCTGATTACCCTAAGCCCCCGATCGAATATCCTAACCTAACTCTCAATGTAAAACTCCGAAAAATAAAAGAAAATACATCAAGAATAGGAAAATTTGTACACGAGTTTCAGCAAAATTGTGAATGACTCTAAGGTTCTTGGAAAGAGTTTTTCAAACAGTGATTTAATGAGAAAGATTCTTAGATCAGTTCCACAAAAATTCAACTTCATTACTCTCTCTCTCTCCTTCTCATCACATGCACATTCTTACATGTATTAAGCATTGCTTCACCTCCACGTAAGTAATATTCCAAATTTTTACTGAGCAACATAAAGTTGTTTACTGGTTTTAGTATGGAAGGGTCCCTGAATTCTTGATATGCGCAGAATGGGAGACTAAAATGCAGTTTAAGAAATTTGAATGAGGAGTGGGGGTGGCTGCAAGATTTGGGGCTGAATTAGAGCTGACTGTACATCCTCTAGTGGAGGGGAGGGTTTGGATGCATGTTTAGGAGGCAGAGGAGGGTCAGCCAACCAAGGGAGGGAGTTTGGGAGGGTGTTGAAGCGGCTGCGTGGCTGGAGAATGTAGGAGGCGGCAGTGGGCTAACGGGGAGACGAAAGGAGATTCTGTAATGGGAGGTGGTGATTGGGAGTGAGTCTGTCAACAAAAAAGTGGCGGAAGAAGGATCCATTGGTGCAAACGACTAGGGAACTGGGGGAACTTGCCGAAGGCTGGAGCGGAGGTAGATAGGGCGTCGACACCCCGGTATTAGTATGCTACGGCGTCGGAACTACCCGAGGCCCTCAGCGTAGCACCAAGGGGATATGACCGAGCGGCTCTCGAATAGAAGCCCTAATTCTCGATCCCCTGTGAAAAAGCCCTAATACGGATATATAAGGGAGGGGAGGGGGGATGTAGTTTAAGTGTATCTGGTTGCCCTAATCGCCTGATCAAATAACCTAATCTAACCCCCAAAGTAGATCTAAAAAATAAATAAAAGAAAATACATCAAGAATAGGAAAATTTGGGCCAGTCGCAAATGTGGGGTCCGATTATCCGTCCGACGATCCAAAAATGCCGATAATGATAAATTGCCCAATATAATATGATCGATCTCCATCACACTCTCTCTCAGTCCTCATCACATGCACAAACTTACATTACATATATTAAGCATTGCTTCACCTCTATGTACGGAATATTCCAGATTTTCACTGACCAGCATAAACTTGTTTAGTGGTTGTAGTATTTTTGTTGTCTTGATCGTATTCTGCATTTCTTCACCTGAACTCCCTAATCTCGGAATCTGCTTTATTCTATAATCCTTGCTAAAGCATATCCCTGATTTCCACCACACCTTAGGACTTACTCTCTGACTCTGACATCGTGAAATTTAAATCTCTCTTTTCTTTCTTTGTACATATTTTTTACATTCACATTAAATTATCATTATGATTTAAGTCTTTGAAGGTTTCTCTGATTACTAACTATTTAAAATCAGTTTTTTATAGTTCGGATGACTAAAAAATAGATGATTCTGAATTGGCGTAGATAATAATTTCTTATTAAGCACTAATTACTTTATCTTGGATCAGTATGATAGTTTTTTGATCATTTATAAATCTTTTCGGTTCAGTTAATTTTTTGAATTTTTTTGTGACATGCTATTACTGTTTTTAATTTCAGGTTGCTATCTTGCTACTTACAGAAATCACCCCAAAAAGTATAGCTGTTCATAATGCTACCGAGGTTGCTAGATTTGTTGTCAGGTGTGAAAGTTTCTCTTTAATTTTGAGAATAGTAGAATCTTACTTGAGATATTATTATTTTTTACTTACAACTTGTAGCATTAGTTACTAGATATAATGCATTGAAATTCTGTCATTTGCCACATTTCATATGATGTAACTAGGTCAGGCCTGTTGCATGGCTTTCTTTGATCCTGTATCCGGTAGGAAGGGTTGTTACTTCTCTATCAATGGGAATGCTGAAGATGCTAGGATTGAAAGGAAGAAGGTAGGTAGTGATATACCACCTCATCATCATGATTGCCTAATGCTTTCTTTACCGTATATAACATTTATATATATAATTTTAGCTCCTTCATGGAAAATTGTATTGCTTATTACTTGTTTTTGAGTTGTAGTACCCTATGTTGCACAAATTCTTAACATTGTGCGTACATACATGCATTCAATTTCTAAAGTAACAAAGTGATAGGAAGGAGAAGGGAGAGAAAGAGATCTAAAGCGGGAAAACTAGAGAATTAGGGTTGAGGAGGAAAGAAGAGGGAAATACCTTGAGATATCTTGCATGCCTCCACAAGAGAGCAGTCCGGGTATAAATACCCGGGCCAAGGAGGGGCCGGCCGGCCCCTCGAAAAGGGGCTGAACCCGTTGGTTCAGCCCCGACCGGCCGGTTCACTGAGTGGGGGCTGAACCAGATGGTTCAGCCCCGTTGTTGCTTGCTGACTCCTTGCGCCTACGAACATATTGACGCCCCGAGAAGCGTAATGGCGGCGTAACATTCCCCTCCCCATCAAAAACCAGCTTGTCCCCAAGTTGGTAGTCGGGGTAAAGCTCTTTGAAGTCCAGCAAATCCACCCAGGAATTGTGTGCCGCCGAGAGGTCTTTCCACTTCACCAAGAGCTCGGGGCGGTACTCAGCGCCTCGCCGTTTCCACTTGAGCAACACAACATCCTCCGGAAGTGGGCGATGCTCGCCCGTACTGGTAGCCTCTAGCAGAACAGCACTCGGTTGGACATTGGCACCAACCTTCTGCTTGAGCAAGGACACATGAAAAGTTGGGTGAATGCGGGAACCCATAGGTAGTGCCAACTTGTAAGCCACCAGCCCCACCCTGCTAAGTATCTGAAAGGGGCCGTAATACCAGGGAGATAACTTCTGATTCGGACGACGAGCGACTGATAACTGTTGGTACGGTCGGAGCTTGATAAACACTTCGTCGCCCACTACAACTCCCTCTCATTGCGATGCTTGTCCTCCCTAACCTTCATGCGATCCTGGGCAAGGCGAAGGTTCTCACGCAGGGTTGCTAACATGCGATCCATGTCACGAAGAGCCCGATCAATAGCCGGCATGGCCATGCTGCCCGGCTCATAGCTGCTCAGAGTAGGAGGAGGGCGGCCGTAAACAACCTCAAACGGGGTCGTCCTGCTGGCGGAGTGGTAGGAAGTGTTGTAGCAATACTCGGCCCAATGCAACCACCCCGACCAAGTACGGGGCTCGTCCATAACAAAACAACGAAGATAGATCTCCACGCCCCGATTTAAGACCTCCGTCTGGCCGTTCGTTCACGGGTGATGTGTTGTGCTGAAATGTAGGCATGTCCCTTGCAGCCGGAATAGTTCTTGCCAAAAATTGCTCACAAAGGTGGGGTCCCGGTCAGAGATGATAGCACGAGGCAGACCATGCAAGCGGACAATCTCTCGAGCAAAAAGAGCGGCAACAGATTCGCCGGTATATGGATGGCTTAAAGCAAGGAAGTGGCCGTACTTGGAGAGTTTGTCAACCACCACCAGAATCACAGATTTCCCTTGGGACGTGGGCAACCCGTCAATGAAATCCATCGACACCGTATCCCAAATATTATGCGGAATCTCGAGAGGCACAAGCAGTCCTGCCGGCGAGGTCGTCTCGTACTTCTGACGGTGGCAGATCTCACATTGCCGCACAAACTGCTGTATGTCGCGGCGCATGCCGGGCCAAAAAACATTTCCTTGCGTCCGTTGAAGGGTACGGAGCACTCCCGCGTGGCCGCCGGTCGGTGAAGATTGAAACTCGTGCATCATCGCGGTTTTCCAGGCCGAGTCCGGAGGAATAACCACCTGGCCATGATGGTAGAGGCGGCCATTCTGAAGGTGATAGCCGGGATCCACGGTCTCACCGCGCTGCAAAGCCTCCACCATGGTGCGTAAAGTGGAAGTTCGCATCACTTCCTCCTGTATGCCATCCAGGGAATCCACTAGTGGCCCTGTGATGTGAGCAACAATACCCTTAGGAAGGCGAGAGAGAGCGTCAACCACCACGTTGTCTTTGCCTCTCCGATAGGTAATCTCATAATCATAACCCAAAAGCTTGGTGACCCACTTTTGTTGAAGAGGAGAAGAGACCCGTTGATCCAGGAAATGCTTCAAGCTTTGGTGGTCGTTGCGAATTTTAAAATGTCGGCCTAGCAGGTATTGCCGCCACACAGCCACCGCGTGGATGATAGCCAACATTTCCTTCTCATAGGTGGACAAGCCCAGCGTGCGAGGAGCCAGTGCCTTGCTGTAGAAGGCTAAGGGTCGGCCCTCCTGCATCAATACCACACCAATGCCCACCCCGGAAGCGTCGGTTTCCAGCTAGGGGTGCAAGCGGTTCGGTTTGGGTCGGTTTGGACCCAAACCAAAACCGAACCAATGTTTATCGGTTCGGTTCGGTTTTTTGGTCGGTTTACTCGGTTCGGTTTTTCGGTTTTTTAGTTATACTATTTAAAATAATTGTGTACTTCAATATCTCAAATTTTTTTTAAAAAAGATATGATAATTAAAAATAAATATCATCAAACTTTATTTACATATGATATATTACAACTAATAGCTCATATTACATAAAAAAATTATGATTAAATATTTTTACTGCGAAATCGAGTAATAAATACAAAAAGATATAAATAAAATCTTTTTCTTGATGTATAAAATATGCATTACAAAAATTTATTTTGGCTCAAATGATATAAAAATTATTAAGTTGATATAATTTGTGTACATTATTTAGTTAATAAAAATAGTTAAAAGATCATTATTGATAATATTTTTACATATATTATTAGTCGGTGCGGTTCGGTTTTTCAAAGAGGAAAACCAAAACCGAACCGAGACGTTCGGTTCGGTGTAAAATCGGTTCGGTTTGGGCGGTTCGGGGCGGTTTGGTCGGTTTTCGGTTTTCATGCACACCCCTATTTCCAGCACAAACTCCTTGGTGAAATCTGGGAGCGCCAGGACTGGAGTAGACGTCATGACCCCCTTAAGTGCCTGAAATGCTGCCTCTGCCTCGTCCTGCCAAACAAAGACGTCTTTCTTTAACAACTGGGTTAGAGGTCGGGCAATCTTGCCATAGTCTTTTACAAAGCGGCGGTAGTAGCCTGTGAGGCCCAAGAAGCCCCACAATGCTCGTATAGTCTGGGGGCGCGACCAGGATAACATGCTTGCGATCTTTTGAGGGTCCGCCTTGACGCCGTCGGTCGACACCAAATGACCCAAGTACTCTACCTCCTCCTTCCCGAAAGAGCATTTGGACTGCTTGGCGTACAATTGGTGCTGGCGAAGGATGGCGAAGACCTACTCCACATGGTGCAAATGTTCCTCCCAGCTGGCACTGTAGATCAGAATATCATCAAAGAATATCAGCACGGACTGACGGAGAAAGGGCCTGAATATCTCGTTCATGACGGCCTGGAATGTGGAGGGGGCGTTGGTGAGCCCAAACGACATCACCAAGAACTCATAGTGCCCGTCATGTGTGCGGAATGCGGTCTTGTGGACATCCTCTTCATGCATGCGAATCTGGTGATAACCCGACCGGAGGTCGAGTTTGGTGAAACGGGAAGCACCGTGTAGTTCATCCAGTAGTTCTTCAATCAGCGGTATCGAAAACTTGTCTTTGATGGTGGAACTGTTTAGGCCGCGGTAGTCCACGCAGAAGCGTCACGATCCGTCCTTCTTGACTAAGATTATGGGGAATGAGAATGCACTGGTACTAGGGCGAATGAGTCCCTCTGCGATCATTTCCCGAATGCTGCGCTCGATCTCGGCTTTCTGGCTATACGGGTACCGGTACGGTCGAATATTGATGGGCTTCGTCCTGATCTTCAGCTGAATCTGGTGATCACGGAACCACGGTGGTGGAAGCGTCCTGGGTGTCTGGAATATATCTGCATACTGAGCGAGCAACGCTCGCATTTGCTCGGGTACTGTTGGAGGTGCCCCGGGGCCTCCATAACTGCCATGATCATCGCCATTGTGCTGCCCTGCTCCCCCAGCCGCTCCAGACTGCGGAGGGATATCTCCTTCAGTGGAGAAGATTTTAGGCCACCTAGACAGGTACTGCCTCCCCTGTTGGAGAAACTCCATCGTCATCTGTTCCCAATCGAAGGTTACCCTCCGTACTTGTTGTAGCCACTGCACCCCAAGCACCATGTCCGACCCTCTGATGGGTAGGAGGTAGACGTCTGTGCGTCCTGAGTACCCTTGTATCAGTAGTTCTACGTCTTTCATAACCCCCTCGCACTGGAGCTTGCTCCCGTCGGCCACCATAACATGAAAAGTAGCTGCTCGGTCAACCTCGTGTCCCACCCGCTACGCCACTTCCGGGTGGATGAAGTTATGCGTGCTCCCGCTATCTACCAGAATAGTCACCCTTTCCTGGCGGACTCTCCCAGCCACCCTCATTGTTAGCGGTGCATTGCACCCCTCCATCGCTTGAAGTGACACGCCGAATTCAGTCAAATCCAAGTCCCCATCCCACTTTGATTCGGGTGGGCTCCCGTCCTCCGTGTCCTCACGTAGCATAAAGACCTGTATCTTCTGGCATTTGTGTCTCGGCGTGAACTTGTCATCGCAGTTAAAGCATAAGCCCTTCTCTTTCCTGGATTGAAGTTCGGCCCATGAAAGCCGTGTCACTGTTGGCTTGCCAGCCGTTGAGGGATCCCGTCGTGCAACTGCGGGGGCCGCTGGCTGTCTCCCTGTGGTACGAGTCCGCTGCCTGTTGAAGCATTCCTCCTGGATGCGGGCCAACGTGATAGCATGATTCAACGTGCGGGGCATGTGTGTGCACCTCATCACGAAGGTGCTCCTTGAGTCCTGAGACGTATCAGTTGAGTAGCGTCTTTTCTTCCCACTGCACCCGATTTGCCAATTTTTCAAACTCGGTGCGGTATTCCATCACCGTCCCCTTCTGCTGCAACTTCTGGAGAAGAGCCTCAAAATCCTCGTACTCAAGGGGTCTAAACCGGGCCGTAAAGCCCTCCACAAGCACTGCCCAGGGAACGTAGTCCCGACCCCATAAAAACCACTGCGTCCACTGGAAGGCATCGTCCTCCAGATGGAAGGATGCAAGTTGAACCCATTGCCCTTTCGGCACATCCTGATAACTGAAGAAGAGTTCTGCTTTGTGTATCCACTCCAACGCGTCTCCTCCGTTGAATTTGGGGAAATTCATGCGGGTTAATTTTGGGGGCATGTACGCTCGCGGTACGCCCTGTCCTTGCCAACCATGATTGTGCCCGTAGCCGGATGGTCTCCTTTGCTCCCCCTGGGTCAGGAAATCCGCCCGGATATCCCTGCTGATACATTGCTCTCATTGGAGGAGGCTGGACAGCCCAAGGAATGCCCGGCCCGAAGCCCCCTACTGGTCCGAAGCTCCCCGGTTGAGGAAAAAGCCCTCCCGTGCCCAGCGGAGGTGGTCTGGCCTGACCCGCAGTCCTCCCAATTCCTCCCTGGTCCTCCCCGACCCGCTGCCAGGGGGTGCGACCTGCACCGAAGTCGCCGATGCCGCCCTGGGATGAACCCGTGCCCGACGGGTTCGGGCGACGTCGCTCGCCAGCAGCCGCCATCCACCCGCTAGGGTTCCCTCCGATCCCGCGCCCTAGCACCGTCCCCGTCGCCGTCTCGCCTAAGTTCGGACCCGCCGGGTGAGATCCCGCCGTTTCGAGTCCGGGGTTTGGAGATCCGCCGTTCTCTTCGCTCGCCAGACCCCTCCCTTTCAGATTTTGCGCTAGTAATGCCTTGATCTCCTCCATCCGAGCGTCGATCCGTTCTTCAAGTCGTTGCGTTGACGTCCTCATGTTTTCCTCTATGGAGGCTACCGAATCCGTCAATCCAACAAAGTTTTCTTCTAGGGTTTCCAAGCGGTTGATTTCTTCTTGCGTGCGGGTGGTAACCATGGTGGAGAAACGATCCTCTGATACCAAATGATAGGAAGGAGAAGGGGGAGAAAGAGATCTAAATGGGGAAAACTAGAGAATTCGGGTTGAGGAGGAAAGAAGAGGAAAATACCTTGAGATATCTTGCATGCCTCCACAAGAGAGCAGACCGAGTATAAATACCCGGGCCAAGGAGGGGCCGGCCGGCCCCTCCAAAAGGGGTTGAACCCGTTCGTTCTGCCCCGGCCGGCCGGTTCACTGAGTGGGGGCTGAACCAGATGGTTCAGCCCCGTTGTTGCTTGCCGACTTCTTGCGCCTACGAACATATTGACGCCCCGAGAAGCGTAATGGCGGCGTAACACAAAGATATCAAAACTCATGGTTTTACTGTTCCAGTTACAATTTTCTTTTCAGTGTCTATAAGTTTGGATGGATAGAAATAGGCGTAAAATAAAAATACATAAAAGGTCATGATTTATTCATCGCATCATTGACTTGCAATCATCTTGGGTATTTAAAATTTATCTAAAACAAAATTTGAAAACTGAACAAAAATATAATGAAATTGATATTAGAACTGATCATCTGAAAATTGAATCAACCAAATGTGATCTATTCAATTCATTTTTAGTTTTATTTTATAAAGTAATTCATAACCTGAAATTGGTATGTGATTTATGATCTCTAGCATCTAATTACTCATTTTGTATCCAATAAAGCAAACATAGAAAAAGTTTGCATTTTTTTTAGTTCTGAATAATTATGTGTATAAAGTAATTATATTATTGTTGTGAATCAAATATTTCAAGGTTGAAGCAGTTATATTTGTTCAAATTTATTTGAGTAAATCAAAATGTCAATTTAATCCAAAATTTTTAATTGTTATTACTGTTCCAAATTCGATATAATTTATTTTAATCAAATATTTTAAATTTGAAGCGGCCAAAAATGTTCATATTTGTTTGGTTAAATAATTTCTGGAATATGTATGTGATTTATGATTTATCTGGCTTTTAATTACTCATTTATCTATTCCATAAACTTAGTTAAAAAATATTATTATTAATTTAATTTGGAATAA
This sequence comes from Platanthera zijinensis, assembly GCA_039513925.1. Classification (NCBI taxonomy): domain Eukaryota; kingdom Viridiplantae; phylum Streptophyta; class Magnoliopsida; order Asparagales; family Orchidaceae; genus Platanthera; species Platanthera zijinensis. Next base: position 37,454,521 of record CM077085.1, read on the forward strand.
TTTATATTTAAAAGCTAATATATAGTTTATCTTAATCAAGTTTTTCTAGTTTAAAGAGGCAAATACGTCAAATTATTCAGTTAAATCAAAACATTTATTAACCCAATTTTTTTTAATTATTATTATTGTTTGAGGTTTAATCAAACTACTTAGGGGACCACATGCACTGACACTACAAAAGTTTATGTAAGACAACATATTACCTTACCACCAATGTTCACGCATATGATGAATTTAGAATGTTGAAATTATTGTATGAAATCTTGAAGTTACAGACATTTTGTGTAGGTGTTGGTTGAAAGTAATCTCACGTGTGCTTTTATTATCGGACATGTTTGTTTTTTTAGAATTTGTTTTTGAAAACCATTTAGTTAGAATCATGTATGCTAATTGCGGATGTGCAGAACCAAGTTTGATGCCCTGTATATTTACAAGAAGTCAATGTACAACTGCCCATGTTTAGTATTGTGATATTTCTTTTTGAAAGTAATCTGATACCATTTGATATAAAGCACTTAAAAACAAATAGATCATTTGTTTCTGAATTGCTCTAAATTTAATTGATAGCTAATTGTGTCTTTTTATGATGCAATGCCATTTTTCTTTAGTTTCAACATTTTTAGGGCGTTCGTGCATTGTATTGCTTGCTTTTGACATTGGCGGTCATTATTTAGTGAACCATACGTCACTGAGGATGAATTGAAGCTGATGCTGAGAGGTGCAGAATTGAGTGGTGCGATAGAAGAGGAGGAACAGGTGATGATCATTCAGAATCATCAACTTGGTATTTATTCATAGCATCATTGACTTGCAATCATCTTCTTATTATTTTTATTACGTTGAAACTGTTCGTAGACAAACTTTTTAAACTTAAATCTCCTTTGAACCATTGTTTCTACTCAATTTGATGAATGACCGAGTCGGATTAGGCATTGACGGTGTTATGAAGACTATGACCATTTTTAGTTCATTTTTTTTATTTTTGGATTATTTCTGGGTGTTATTTTCATTTTTATGGTATCCGATTATCATGATAAACAATCAGTTGAAGTATCCTTTTTTAGGTTTTATCTCTTTATTAGGAATTATCTAATTGTAACTATAATTAGCTTTGAAATATCAATTAACTTTAGAGGTTCTTCAGATTATACAGAAGATCAAAAATTCACCTTTTGAACATCATAAACATTGTCCAGTTAAGGTCTTGGTCGTTCCATCATGAGAGGAGTCATCTTGATTTTTTAAATTATATTGTGAGAATTACTTGATTGTTTAATTCAATTTCAACAATTTAAAGTGATTTAAATAAAATAAATATTCAAATTCTACTTTTAGGTTTTGTTTTAAATTATTCCATGTCTTTAGTAATCTAGAAAGATGTATTTATTTACTTTATCATCAGAGTTTGCAAGGATTTGATGATTGTTCTTATTTTGGTGCAATTAAATTGTGTTTTTTATGCTTTATGAACTAGAATGATAAGAAGTCTACCATAAATTAATAGGAGGCCTTTATAATTTTAATGTGTTCAGAGTTTAATTCAAAATAATTCTAAACTTTCACTATATGCAGGCATAACTATCTTAATTTTTACTAGAATGGTGTTTTTGTCTTTGAATTCCTCATAGTTCTTATGTTTATCTCTTGCTATGGACACAATATTGCTCCTATACCTTCACGATATGGTAGTTTTTCATCTCCTCTCTGATTAGCTTCATTCCCTCAGATTTCTCTATATTTGTCTCAGATAATTTCGTTCATTCCGTTACTATCCGATTGAATTGATACCTAGAAACATCAGTATCCTATCGATTCAATAAATTTTCTACAACCATAGTCTGACCATCATAGATTGTAATACCCATGTTTTGTGGTCCTGTTTAATTCATGTGGTGATGCAGCCATCATTGCTTAACCTTAGGCAATTGTTATCATCCCATGAGTAGTCACATTTGTTTGAGAGTATACACACACCATGCCAATTGTGGGTACTTGTTGTCAGGTTTCCCTATTCACACAATAATTCATTGCAAACATTTCCAGATATTAGAAATCGTGTCAATTTTTTGTACAGTTAGTTATTAGATTCGTTATTGTTTACCTCTTTTAGGTCCTATGACAAACCCTAAATATTGTATTATAAATTGAAAATTTTGTTCATGACTAGAAGTCTAGAACACAACTGATATTTTAGAAATTTTTGTTATGGGCTTCATGCCCAGTTATTTTGATGTGTCTTTAGTTATTATGTTTTATTGTCTTTAGTTATTATGTTTTATTGTCTTTTATGCCATAGCCCATGTATTTAGGTTTTATTATGATGTGTATTTAATTACGGCTATAATCTTGTATCTCCTATTTAAGGGACCCCTTGGGCCTTGTAATGGCAAGCAAAAAGTTAGTCTATTTTTCCCCTTTCAGATTGTGTAGCTCTCTCCTCCCGAGCAGACTCCGCCTAGGCAGCTGCGGTTCCGGCTCCACAATATCCTCCACCTTCATCATCTCCCCCGACCATCCTCCTCCGACGCTATATCGACGTTACGGGCTAGCCCTCAACAACTTGGCATTAGAGCCTGGTTATCCTCCTCTTCCAACTATAACACTTCCTCTCTTGGCTGTTGCGTCCATTATGGGTGATTCTACGACAACATCGCGCAATCCATCAGTGTAGCCATGCCGATCTAGGTCATTCGTTGAGGCAGCACCCTCAACCACCTCCTGCAGACTGCGCATCCCCAGTCACCGAGGTCTTAGCAGATTGCACAACATCATCTTCTTCTCGCGTGCGAGCCTCCGACGCTGAACCATAGAGATCCCGTCCAACAGAAGCTCGCCCAGCAACAGCTTGCCCCGCGACTCCGCCACGCTTATCCTTCTGGTGAGCCCAGACTACATGCGACCTCATCTCCGATTGCAGGCGGAATATACTTCCTCGGTTTCCGTTAGTACTTTTGTTACAGTGCTATCATAGCTCAAGCCGCTCGTCTCTTCCAGCAACCGCGCCCCCACACCTGCACATCATGGACATTCTTCTGTTGATTACGTTCATTCCGCTTCTACTAAGAATGATGACTCCTCGACGTTTCTAATCTTGTGCCCCTTTTCTTGTTTTTTGCACTAGTTTCGATCGAAGAGCCTCGTTGAGGGTTGTCTAAACTTTCTGGAAGTTGCAATGGTTGGGAAAAAAATAATGTCTACAGACGAGGCAAAAAACAGTTCCTGATCACGATAACTGCAGGTGAGGGAGGAAAAAGGGTGACAAAAACCTCACCGAGAGCAGGGAAGAATGCTAAGGGTGTTACTGGAGTAAGGAAACCGGCGCTGAACCTCACAAAGATGACGACTTGAGCGGCAAAAACCCGAGAGAAATCAGCAGGGCTGACTATCAAGGTCTGCAATCAATGGAGTAGTGCTGGAGACGGAGGCCGGTCGCAACAGACTCGTCAAGACCCGCGCCTGGACGGTCAGAAACCTGCGGCAATCGAGACTGTCGGGGCTTCCGCCTGCTTCGAGGTCGTCGGAAGAGGGGAAAATTGATTGTCGCCTAAGATAGGGCTTCAGCTGGGAGGAGCAGACGGCAGTTCTGTGTGACGCCGCCAATTAAATAGGTATGCAATGTAATTGCAATAAAGGTTTAAGTAAATGATTTAAGTTGAATAAGAGGCTCAAGTCTAAACCGGGCGGTTCAGGAGAGTATTGTGCGGTCCAATAGAGTTAAGCGGCGCCCGATTAAGACAGCCGCAAGCCGCTTCTTCATCATTTCTCCCGCACGCCCGACGGAAATCACCCGACGGAAGCCGCACAGAGCCGCACACCGCCGATCGCTCTAGCGCCTCCATTTCCTCTCCGTTTTCGGTGATTTTTCTTCCTAAAGCAAGGTAATCTCCTCCTCTCCACTCCTCTTTAGTCTTGTGTGGAGTTTTTGCTTGGAATGATTTGGGCCAAAACCTAGGGTTTGGGATTTTTGGAGATTTCTTTCGGAATCTCTTCCTATAAAAGTTTCTGAATAAGGTTTTAGCCCTACTCCGTGATTTCCAGCAAGTTTTGAGAAGCCCTAACCTCGATTTGAATTTTATCTATGGTATATGCTAGTATATGCTAAGGCAAAGTTTAATTCCTTGTTGAATTAGGGCAAAACCCTTTGTTCCCCTACTAGGGCAGCCAATTTGAAGGCTTGCTTGAGAGAAAAAAAATATGTCCTCTCACTCCAAATAGTGTTTGGAAGCATGAGGGTGCTGCCCCTGCAGTAAGATAGCAAAATAAACCCAATTAAGGATTAGGGCAGCCATATAAAATTAGGTATTAACACCTTTGGCCTAATTAGGTCAAATAAAAGTCATAAACTAAAATTATGTGCTAAATAACAATGATTTCATTTAGGATATGGCATCCGGAGGTGATAGAAACCATGGAGAAGGTAGTGGCAGGGATAAAGGCAAAGGAAAAGCCACAGTGAGTTCTTCATTTCCATTCTTTTGTTACCTATTGTTTCTATATATCTGTTAATCTGTTCAACAATTAAGAAAAGCGAACAATAAACAAGAAAAAGAAAATGTAACGAATAGCGAGTGAAAATACAAAAGTATAGCAATGTAAATAGGGACAACATGATGTAATAAGATATTATGGGCTAGGAGAAGAGTAATAAGAACGTGCGAGACAAGGGCACGTACATAACATTAACGTGCGAGACAAGGGCACGTACGTAACATTAACGTGCGAGACAAGGGCACGGAAAATATGTTACCTTAAAGTGTGAGACAAGGACACTTAATTACACTTCAGATAGCCCATAAAAGTAAGACATAAGATACAGATGAGAATACGACAAGTTAATCCAAGCAACAAGTTGAGGAAGACAATAAAAATTATATAGAATAAGAGGAATTGTAGGAATTCACTTAGTTCTTTAACTAATATAAAATGAAACCAAACAGGTCAAGGAAGAGGCGGTACCAGCCGCCAATAGCCAGCGACGACCATGCACTCCTCGGCAGGTGAAGAAGTACCATCTCTGGGTGGAGGTCTACACAGCAGTACTTGGCGTTCTTGCGGAGCACAGCGAGAGATGTCGAGAACCGGAGTGTCCCCATGCCGAGTTTCAGTTTTTCTGCAAATAGAGTCTGTTAGTGTTGAGTCTGTACAGGTCTGTAGATAGGATATGAGTCGTAGGAAGGATATGAGTCTTTACAGTTTCTTTTTGGGTAAGCCTTAGTAGTGTTGTACAGGCTACCGTTTCATCCTGTTGTACTATATTTCAGTTATAATAAAGGATGGTTATGTTGTTTGTTCTGGCATTTACTTTTCGTACTCTTTCATATATAGCTGCACTCTGTTAGTTTTTACCTGGCTTATAGATAAGTTAAGTTAAACTGTAGCGGTAGCCGTAAGGGGGCCGTTACATTCTGTGCGATAATTGCTGGGAGAGAACGAACTTAAATCGCATGGGGGGGGGGGTGCGGGCTTGAGAAGTTAACGACGCACAGCGGTTACGGAAACCGCTGGGTAGGTAAAGCCGTGCCCCATCACTAAATTTAGGAGGAATTAGATATGTCTAATTTTATTACCAAATTGTCACTCCACTACACTCAACACTTATAATTTGAGTTACACCCTCGTGGTAGAATGTGTTGAATGAAAGTATTATTGTAGCTACAATTTATATATATATATATTTTAACTCGGAATGAAATACTGACTCGACAACTTCGACAAGTTAATTACTCGATCAATCTCGCTCACGATCAGGCCTTGGAAAAATTTAATTATACCCTCCCGTCAAATTACGGACGTTACACTTCTTGGACACATGCGCCTCTCGCCAACCACCACACTCTGCGACCACCATGGCGGTCATCTTCCCCGGCTTTTTCATGGATCATGCACAATGGTAAACGCCCGAGGCGCACCCCGACGCCTAGTGTCTGCCCAACATCGACTCCAACGAGATCCGCAACAAAGGCTTGTGCTTACAGTGTCGACAACTATACGACCCCAACCACAATGCCCCGTGATGGAGTTCCACGCCATCTTTGGCGTCTTTGACTCTGAGGCCACTTTGGCCGATTTTGAGGCCCTCAAGCTCGCCTCAGTGGATGACACCTTGGGCGCAACCATGATCATCTTCCACCACTTGAAGCTTCCTTGTTTCTTTGTGAGATGGATCTCCGGCCCCCAGACTATGAAGCTCCCCGGGATGTTTCTGGATCAATCAATCATCGTTGTGGTAGATAGAGTGCGAGCCACAATTTCATCTCAGAGTAACTGACACCATAGCTCCACCTTCTGACCGACTCATCCCCAGATTTCACGGTCTGCCTTGGCGATGGGAGACGTTTGCCGACCAAAGGAAGTTTCCCCTCAGTGACGCTCTCAGTGGGCTCCTGCGCCGTGACTTCGAACTTTCATGCTTTTAGCTTGGGCGACATCGACGCCATTTTGGGTGTGAATTGACTTCGCACACTTAGGCGATGTTTGGGTCAATTGGGCAACCATGACTATGCAGTTCCTCCATGAGGGACGTCTGTGTCATCTCGTCGGCAACTCCACCCCACTCCACACTCTGTTCTCCTTTCGTGTCATTCAGCGAACTACATAGGTAGTCTTCACCGCGTGGCTATGGTCCCTCCCTCCTTCTCACCTAACCAAGCTCTAAGAGATTTTCACCGAGTTCACTGACATATTTCAAAACCCTCCGGGGTTGCTGTTGGGTTTTAAGGACAATAAATGCAGAATGAAAATATAGGAAACCCTCGATAGGATCCATGCGAAACGCATTAAATCAGGTATAAAGTTTATACTTGCGTCATAATCAGATTTCGAGAAGAATAACTGACATTTGATTACAAACACAGAATAATATCCACGTCTCTAGAGGTATTCACACGATTGTTGGAAACACCTCGCAGTCTGTCCAACGAACTCGGAGCTGGAAGATGATTGTTTTTCTTTCCTATGAAATGTTAGTTCTGCTTTGGATAGATGTGTTCTTCGTGGCGTTACGGTATTAAAAACTCTGGAAAAAAATCTCTGTTCTTCAAAATATAATGGCTTATTTATAAGCATGAACTCGCACGCAAGAATTCAGTGCATCCACTTGACACATGGCCGCGTGCTTTGGGCGTGTGTGCCAAAAATCGCGTTGGTTCATGCAGATGTGCCTCCTTGTGGCTTTGGAATGAATATTTGCCCACACGTCTTTGGCACACGGGCGCATGCCTTCAAAATTCACACAGTTCGCTCCAGAACCACTGCCAACCGTTATCACTCCATTTTGGGTGCACACGCCCTTGGACCGTGTGACCTAAATACCGTACATATTTAGAACTTGGTTTCATAAACAACACGATCAAACACTTTAATTTCCGCACGTTCTTATGTGCGACCCTTTAGGATCGTATTACGTTGACAGTAAGATTAATCTCTTTACTATTTCTTGATCACATGATTCTAGCAGTTGCCTCCGATGAGGCCGACCGACCATGCCATTCCATTTCATCCTAGGACCTCGGTGGTCTCGGCGTGACCCTACCGATATGGTCATGTGCAAAAATATGAAATCGAACACCCTGTACGGGAGATGCTTTTGGCGGAGCCATATCCGTCCCAGTTTGAGCCCTTTCTCTAGCATGATTTTTTTTGGCGCGAAAGAAGGACGATAATTGGCACTTTTACGTTGATTACCGCGAGCTCAACAGAGCCACATTACCGGGCATGTACCCCTTCTGCTCATCCAGGAGCTGCTTGACGAGCTTCATGGGGCGACATACTTCACCAAATTGGACCTTCGGGCGGGCTACCACTAGATCCGGGTCCGACCGGAGGATATCCCCAAGACCGTGTTCTGGACCCATAATGACCACTACGAGTTTCTCGTCATGCTGTTCGGGTTGACAGACGCTCCCACAATCTTCCAAGCAATGATGAACTACATCTTTTGGGCGGTACTTCTTAAACACATTGTCGTTTTAATGACATTTTGGTGTATTGTTCATCTTGGCAGGATCATATTCGGCACGTCCACCTTACGTTGTCCACTATTCGGCGCCATCACCTCATGTTCAACCCGAAGAAATACTCATTTAGCACGTCGAAAGTGAGCTACCTTGGCCACACTATTTCGGCTCGGGGGGGGGGGGGTGGCGATGGATGATGAAAATATTGGTTTGGTTCTCCTTTGGCCGGCCCTCATTTCGTTCCAGGAAGTTCAAGGATTCTTGGGCTTACCGGATACAAACGCCGCTTCATTCGAGATTATAGAGCTCTGGCATGACCGTTTACATAACTCTTGAAGCTTTCAGAAGAGGGTCCATTCCTTTGGTCGGCCGCGACGGTCACACCTTCGCCTCTCTCAAACAAGCTCTTGTGCATGGACCAATCTCAGCAATGCCAGATTTCAGTCTTCCTTTTTTACTGGAATTTGGTGCGTCCGTCACTGGTGTCGGGGTTGTTCTCATGCAATCCAAACGACTGGTGGCTTACTATAGTCGGGCCTTCTCAAGTACCATTCAGAGCCGCTCCGCATATGAAAATGTCATGGGCCTCATCTTGGCGGTCCAACATTGGCGCCCATTTCTACTGGGCCGTTCCTTTGTGGTCCACATCGACCATCAGAGCCTCCGTTATCTCCTACGACAAAAAATTGCAATGCCGGCACAAGTATGGGTTGCCAATGTAACATCCAAATTTTTGACGCAAAATTTATTTAAAATTGTAGGGGCGAGTCGCGACCAATTTTGATCGAGGAGCTCGTCGTCAAGGTATAAGGTTACTTTTCCTTATATTAGCGTCTATTAGTTTATTCAGTGCGTTAATAATAGTGCGTAACGTATTTTATGTTAGATATGACGCGCGTGCGGTGAAAATGAGTTAATATTCAAAGGAATGGGATATGGGGTGCCAATATCAGTTTTCACCTCTCTCTCCTCATGCGGTTATAATAAAAACCGCATACCCGATTTTCTTATAAACCCCGCGGTCCCCGCACGCCTCTTCCTCACGGATTAGAAACCGCAGGCCGCAACCCGCGTCTCCTGTTCCGCAAGCCGTCGCACGACGACGCTAAGCCGCCGACGCCTCCGATCCCTAGCCGCCGCCTGTTTCTTCTTCAGAAGTCCTTTCCGTCTCCTCCTCCCTCCTCTGAAGGTGCCGGTGAGTGTTCCTCTTCATTCCTAGGCCGTGGGAGGGGTCGGGTCTAACCCTAACCGAAGGAGGTTGATTTTGTTTTGGTTCCGGTGAGTCGATCCCTTCCTTTTCTCGATTTCTACTTGGATATCCTTCGTTATGGAAATAAAAATTAACTAAGTTCTCTTTTCCTATTTCCTGATTAGGTTTTGGGGACGTGATCCTCCGCGAAATTTCGTGTAGGGCGTTTGGAAAACCTTGAATCTCCCTCGTAAAGGTAATACACTAGGTTATACGTTGATTATGGGTTACCCTAGCGTTATTGGAATCTTTCCAACAAAACCCTAAAGAGAAAATATGTGAAGTAGGGTGTTTTGGATTTTTTGCAGGATTTTGGTAGCCTCGGGGCAACACTTTGAAAGTCCCAGACAGTAGAATTTCCTTCGGAAAAGCAAATGTCGCCGCGCCGAGTGTACGAGCGCCGCACCACCGCTGTAAGGAAATTTAAATTCCTTTTAGTTAGATATATCAAGTATTGTAATTTTATACACGTAAATAGATTTATTTCAAGTACCATGATCATGCATAGAAAGGTGTGGTGATAGGAAAACGGTTACAAAAAACGTGTAGGGTGACACGATTTTCCCCAAGACCCAAGTAGTCGGGTCATGAACAGAAACGTAGAGTACGAAAGCGTTAACCGTGTTCGTAGGTTTGAAATTTGTTCCGATCAAGGGCGTAATTGCCCCTTCAAGTCGACCGCCAGGAAGTCAAGGGTCGCTTAGTAGTACACCAGAAAAGTTATCCCTTGCAGAGTAGCGTCAGACCAAAAAGGTCAGCCAGCACACAGAGGTCTTTCGTGCTAGGTAGAGGCGCACTACCTTTCTCATAAGGCACATGGAACCTTATGAGTAGTACAGACTTGGGAAGTGTCTTCCCTTGAGCCAGCTAGTAGATTCGAGACCGTGTCCGCGTGACACTAGAACAATTGGGTTCGTAAGATGGTCTCGGGTCGTCAGTTCAGTTGCGCGTTAGGAGCTACTCTGCCTAGAGCCTTCCTAGTAGATGAGCAGGTTAGAAGCCACCTAGAACTCAAGTATAGACCTGACGTGAGACAGTATGCTAGTTAGTAAACGTCAGGTCTTGAGTTAGAAAAATAAAAGTCACGTGCTTAGTACGAGTAGATGTTTGACCAGAGAATAGTGCGAAGACATGCATAGCACATAGCATAAAAGTTTTTAATGCATAAAAGTATTTTTCAAAGGCATACATGCATTCATATGTAAAACTGGGTTTTAGTGTCACTAGGAGGGGTTATTTTTCCTTACTCTGACCCTTCGTGGGCACTGTTTTTCAGGTGACCCAGGTGGGAAACTGCGTCTAGGATGAGCTTTATGGTGGCGTCAGTTTGTATTATTTATCTCTTTCAGTGTACTCTATTTCAGCATGTACTTGTAGATGAGAACATTGTAACAGATTAATGTTTTTATCTAATTTGTATCAGACTATTTATGGTTAACCAGATTTTCAGTTAATTCAGTTCTTTATCCTGTTTAGTGGCTCTGTGAAATCCAGATATCAGGTATGTGGTTACCCTTAGTTTACTTTTTAAACTTCCGCTGTAAGTCTTAAATTGCTTAGTATAGATTTTATTACCTGCTGCTACTAGTTTTAATACTGTTTCCTAGTTTTCTTTATATCGCTGACCCGGCCGGACGGCTGATTTCTGAAATACTGGGAAGAAGTGTTACAAATTGGTATCAGAGCCAGGTTTAGGATCCCTGGACCCTAGAAAGAATTCACAGAGTCATAGGAGCGTATAAGAGTAAACTCTTGTTAGTAAAGTATTTTAAGTGCGATTAAGCCCTAGTGTTCGCTAGAGTACGAAATAAGTTGCTAAGCCAGATTTCTTAGATGCTCGATAAATAATCAGTTTTCCTTTTTATATTCTATCAGGCACCACGAGTTAGTGAACCAGGTGAATCTTCACGCCAGAACCCGGTTCCTAGTGCAACCATGGGAGACGCTGCCATGCCACAGGTACCGCCAGTTCCAGCAGCTCCAGAGGGCACTGACATAGCGTCTCAGATTGCCAAGGCGGTTACTGTTGCCTTGATGGAGTTTCAGAGAGGACTGACTGCAGGGTTTCCAGCTCCAGTACAAGTACCAGTCCCTGCGCCAGCTCCTGCAGCAGCACCTGTGGAGATGACCCTGGAGCGCTATTTGAGAAATTTTAGAGAACTTCAGCCTTCGAACTACAGTGGGGATGAGACCCCGATGGATACAGATGATTGGATAGCTAACACCAGAGACCTGCTGAATGTTTTAGAGTGCCCGGAGAATAAGAAAGTTTCTCTGGCAGCTTTCCTCCTCCGAGGAGAGACAAAAGTCTGGTGGGACAAATACCGGGCAGATGATCCTGCAGGTAAAGTGTCATGATCAATTCCTTTATTTTGGGAAGTAGTGTGTTAATTTTAAAATGGTATGATCATATTTTTTTGGCCAGGCCGTACCCCAGACATGTTTACTTGGGGCGAGTTCTCTAGAGCTCTTGCTAGTTGGTTCGTGCCTCCTTCCGCACGACGAGGTCTCCAGGAGAAGTATCTGAGGCTTTTCCAGGGGGACAGGACAGTTACTGAGTACGAGCGAGAGCTGGCTCATCTGGCTCGATATGCGGGCGTGATGCAGGGGGATCAGACTGAGAAGTGCAGTCGCTTTGTGGATGGTTTGCGTGACTCGTTGAGACAGCCGCTGATGACTATGGTCAACGCTGATTACAGGAGCTTAGTGGATACAACTCGCAGACTGGAGGCTGACCAGCAGAAAGTCCAGAAGCGAAGTAGTTTCCGTGTGAAGCGATCTCAGGATTCGCATCAGCCGCAGCAGAGCAGAAATGATCAAGGAAAGAATTGGAACACGAAGCCGAAGCCTGATGCTAAGAAGAATGGTCAATCTGGTGACCGGAGTAAGGACTATCCCACGTGTCCCAAGTGTCAGCGTCGTCATTCAGGAGAGTGTTTGGCCAGTGCAGGCGTATGCTACAAGTGCCGACAACCTGGACACATATCTCGCTTCTGTCAGGAAGCTGGGACAAATCAGGTAATCAAGGTCCTTTTGTATTGATTACATTTATGTAATTACGATAAATTTTTAATGTAATTTATTCCTGCAGTCGAAGTTCGAGGTTGGTGGCTCTAGCAGGGTAGATAAGGGCAAAGCGTTGATGATTACTGATGGGAGACCACAGCAGGGTCGAGATTTAGTGCAGCCCAGAGCTTATGGGTTGGGTCAGCAGGAGGCGAAGGATCAGGAGGATATTGTGACGGGTAAGTGTTGTTTGCTTAACAAGTTGGTTTTAAATCCTCCGTAGTGACACATTAAATTTTTTCATCCTTCATAAATCATTCATGTAGGCATCCTTATGATTCGAAATTTACCCTCTAAGATTCTGTTTGATACGGGTGCCTCGCACTCGTTTATCGCGGAATCTCTAGTGCGTAAGTTGGATTTAGAAGTCTTCCCAGAGTCAGTACCGCTGGAAGTCATGATGCCGAATGGATCTCTGCTGCAGAGCAGAGATAAGTGCAGGGTACCGATACAGTTTGGTGATACCGAGATTATCGTGGAAGCTTTGCTGCTACCTATAGCAGGGTTTGATTTGATCTTTGGAATGGACTGGCTTTCAGCAGTCAACGCCAGGATTGACTGTAGGGCGAAGCAGATTCAGTTCGATGGCCCCAACCAGACATCTTTCTCTTTCCAGGGATTGAAGGGAGTAGTGAAGATGATCATATCTGCAGTCCAAGCGAGAAAGTGCATTAGTAAGGGTTGTGAAACCTTCGTAGTACTGATGAGCGCGGAGCCTAAGGCTGTCTTGTCAGAGGTACCAGTGGTGCAGGAGTTCCCAGATGTTTTCCCGGAAGAGCTCCCTGGTGCCCCTCCAGATAGAGAGATTGAGTTCCCGATAGACTTGCAGCCTGGGGCTACGCCGGTAGCCAAATCTCCCTATCGGATGGCTCCAAGGGAACTAGCAGAGTTGAAGAGCCAGTTGCAGGAGCTGCTTGATTTGGGTTTTATACGCCCTAGTACTTCGCCTTGGAGTGCTCCAGTACTTTTTGTGAAGAAGAAGGATGGTAGTCTGAGACTGTGCATTGACTACCGCGAATTGAATAAGCTGACAGTTAAGAACAAGTACCCGATTCCCAGGATTGATGATTTGTTCGACCTGTTGGTGGGAGCGAGCACTTTCTCCAAGTTAGATCTGAGGTCGGGCTATCATCAGCTGAGGATTCGTGACGTGGATATTCAGAAGACTGCATTCAGTACCAGATATGGACACTTCGAGTTCGTGGTCATGCCGTTCGGGCTGACCAATGCCCCTTCAGTATTTATGGACCTGATGAATAGGGTTTTTCGGGAATACTTGGATCGTTTTGTCATCGTCTTCATAGATGATATTTTGGTGTTCTCTAAAAGTGCAGAAGATCATGCAGCACACCTCAGAATTGTTTTGAGCACACTCAGGAAGAACCAGTTCTTTGCTAAGTTTTCTAAGTGTGAGTTTTGGCTTTCAGAGATTGCATTCTTAGGCCACATCATCAGTCAGAAAGGGGTTAGTGTTGATCCGAAGAAGATAGAGGCTATTAAGAATTGGCCAAGACCGTCGACAGTTTCAGAGGTCCGCAGCTTTTTGGGTCTTGCTGGATACTACAGGAGATTCATCAGGGATTTCTCGAAGATAGTCTTACCACTGACTTCCCTCACTAGGAAGGGAAAGGGCTTGGATTGGACAGTTGAGTGTGAGTTAGCTTTTGAGGACTTGAAGGACAGGTTGATGACCGCACCAATTTTGAGTTTACCTTCAGGGCCAGACGGATTTCAGATTTATAGTGATGCTTCAGGTCAGGGTTTGGGTTGTGTTCTCATGCAGCATGGAAATGTCGTAGCCTATGCCTCGAGACAGTTAAAGGTTCATGAGAGGAACTATCCCGTACATGACTTGGAGCTTGCAGCAGTCATTCATGCTCTGAAGATATGGAGACACTACCTCTATGGAGTGCGTTGCGAGATTTTCACTGATCATAAGAGCCTCAAGTATATCTTTGATCAGCGAGAGCTCAATTTGAGACAGCGCAGATGGTTGGAGTTTCTAGCAGACTACGATGTAGACATTCAGTACCACCCAGGAAAGGCGAACGTGCTAGCTGATGCCCTTAGCAGGAGAGGCTCGTGTTTCTATCTTCTCACTCAGCAGGAGGAGTTAGTACGGGAGCTGGAGAGACTGGACATTGTCGTTGTGCCCCGTTGCAGTTTTTGGTTCAGCTTGGTTGAGTTGGATGGAGATTTCGTGCGATATTAGAGATAGGATCAGGACAGCTATACCGTTGGATCCAAAGATGGCAGAGATCTGGATATCAGTGCAGTCAGGTCAGAAAGAGAGGTTCTCTATTCAGGATGAGTTACTATTGCATGATGGCAGAGTGTGCATCCCAGATGTTAGTCACCTTCGTGAGGACATTTTGTTTGAGGCACACAATTCCAGATATTCTATACATCCTGGTAGCACGAAGATGTATGCAGATCTTAAGAAGGTAGTCTGGTGGCCAGGTTTGAAGAGTGATGCTGCAGTTTATGTAGGGAAGTGTGAGACTTGCAAGTTGGTTAAGGCCGAGTGTCAGAGGCCTGGAGGCAAGATGCAGCCACTTCCCATTCCAGAGTGGACATTTGAGGATATATCCATGGACTTCATTCATGGTTTGCCGAGATCGCAGAGTGGGAATGATTCCTTGTGGGTTATAGTAGATCGACTCTCTAAGGTCGCCCATTTCATTCCTCTTAGGAAGACGGATCAAGGTCCGAAGCTGGCACAGTTGTATATAGACGAGATAGTTCGACTTCACGGTGTTCCCAAGACCATAGTTTCAGACCGAGATGGTAGATTTACCTCCAGGGAGTGGCGATACGTTCAGGAGCGGTTGGGTACCAGGTTACATTTCAGCACCGCATTCCATCCCCAGACAGATGGACAGACTGAGCGCACAAATAGGACATTGGAGGATCTGCTACGGATGTGCATTCTAGATTTTGGAGGAAAGTGGGAGAAGTATGTTACTCTTGTGGAGTTCTCCTACAACAACAGTTTTCAGGCAAGTATTGGGATGACACCGTTCGAGGCCCTCTATGGTAGACGTTGTCGGACACCGTTATGTTGGGCAGAGAGTGAGGAAAGATCGTCCATCAGAGAGTCATGGATTGATAAGACTACTGACAGGATTAAGCTCATTCAGGAGCGTATGAAGACAGCTCAGGATCGCCAGGCCAAGTATCATGATCAGAAGCACAGGTCAGTAGAGTTCAGTGTTGGAGACTACGTTTATCTGAAGGTCAGACCAGTAAGAGGAGTCTCTAGAATAAAGCGGATGAAGAAGTTGAGCCCCAGATTCGTTGGTCCTTTTGAGGTACTGGAAAGAGTTGGTGAGGTTGCATACAAGTTGGCCTTACCTGTGGAAATGAGTGGTGTACATGATGTATTCCACGTCTCCTATCTGAGGAAAGCAGTCAGAGATCCCAGTCAGATCATCAGTACCGAAGAAGCACCAATTGAGACAGATCTTAGTATTGGAGTTAGACCAGTCAAGATAGTGGACTCAAGGATTCAGAAGCTCAGAAATAGAGAGATTCGCATGGTCAAAGTCCTTTGGATGAACTGTGGCCGTCCAGAGTATACTTGGGAGCGAGAGGATGAGCTAAAGAGCAATGCAGACTATTCTTTTCTCTTCGATTCAGGTATGATTTCAATTTTCGAGGACGAAAATTCTTATTAGGAGGGGAGATTTGTAACATCCAAATTTTTGACGCAAAATTTATTTAAAATTGTAGGGGCGAGTCGCGACCAATTTTGATCGAGGAGCTCGTCGTCAAGGTATAAGGTTACTTTTCCTTATATTAGCGTCTATTAGTTTATTCAGTGCGTTAATAATAGTGCGTAACGTATTTTATGTTAGATATGACGCGCGTGCGGTGAAAATGAGTTAATATTCAAAGGAATGGGATATGGGGTGCCAATATCAGTTTTCACCTCTCTCTCCTCATGCGGTTATAATAAAAACCCCATACCCGATTTTCTCATAAACCCCGCACGCCTCTTCCTCACGGATTAGAAACCGCAGGCCGCAACCCGCGTCTCCTGTTCCGCAAGCCGTCGCACGACGACGCTAAGCCGCCGACGCCTCCGATCCCTAGCCGCCGCCTGTTTCTTCTTCAGAAGTCCTTTCCGTCTCCTCCTCCCTCCTCTGAAGGTGCCAGTGAGTGTTCCTCTTCATTCCTAGGCCGTGGGAGGGGTCGGGTCTAACCCTAACCGAAGGAGGTTGATTTTGTTTTGGTTCCGGTGAGTCGATCCCTTCCTTTTCTCGATTTCTACTTGGATATCCTTCGTTATGGAAATAAAAATTAACTAAGTTCTCTTTTCCTATTTCCTGATTAGGTTTTGGGGACGTGATCCTCCGCGAAATTTCGTGTAGGGCGTTTGGAAAACCTTGAATCTCCCTCGTAAAGGTAATACACTAGGTTATACGTTGATTATGGGTTACCCTAGCGTTATTGGAATCTTTCCAACAAAACCCTAAAGAGAAAATATGTGAAGTAGGGTGTTTTGGATTTTTTGCAGGATTTTGGTAGCCTCGGGGCAACACTTTGAAAGTCCCAGACAGTAGAATTTCCTTCGGAAAAGCAAATGTCGCCGCGCCGAGTGTACGAGCGCCGCACCACCGCTGTAAGGAAATTTAAATTCCTTTTAGTTAGATATATCAAGTATTGTAATTTTATACACGTAAATAGATTTATTTCAAGTACCATGATCATGCATAGAAAGGTGTGGTGATAGGAAAACGGTTACGAAAAACGTGTAGGGTGACACGATTTTCCCCAAGACCCAAGTAGTCGGGTCATGAACAGAAACGTAGAGTACGAAAGCGTTAACCGTGTTCGTAGGTTTGAAATTTGTTCCGATCAAGGGCGTAATTGCCCCTTCAAGTCGACCGCCAGGAAGTCAAGGGTCGCTTAGTAGTACACCAGAAAAGTTATCCCTTGCAGAGTAGCGTCAGACCAAAAAGGTCAGCCAGCACACAGAGGTCTTTCGTGCTAGGTAGAGGCGCACTACCTTTCTCATAAGGCACATGGAACCTTATGAGTAGTACAGACTTGGGAAGTGTCTTCCCTTGAGCCAGCTAGTAGATTCGAGACCGTGTCCGCGTGACACTAGAACAATTGGGTTCGTAAGATGGTCTCGGGTCGTCAGTTCAGTTGCGCGTTAGGAGCTACTCTGCCTAGAGCCTTCCTAGTAGATGAGCAGGTTAGAAGCCACCTAGAACTCAAGTATAGACCTGACGTGAGACAGTATGCTAGTTAGTAAACGTCAGGTCTTGAGTTAGAAAAATAAAAGTCACGTGCTTAGTACGAGTAGATGTTTGACCAGAGAATAGTGCGAAGACATGCATAGCACATAACATAAAAGTTTTTAATGCATAAAAGTATTTTTCAAAGGCATACATGCATTCATATGTAAAACTGGGTTTTAGTGTCACTAGGAGGGGTTATTTTTCCTTACTCTGACCCTTCGTGGGCACTGTTTTTCAGGTGACCCAGGTGGGAAACTGCGTCTAGGATGAGCTTTATGGTGGCGTCAGTTTGTATTATTTATCTCTTTCAGTGTACTCTATTTCAGCATGTACTTGTAGATGAGAACATTGTAACAGATTAATGTTTTTATCTAATTTGTATCAGACTATTTATGGTTAACCAGATTTTCAGTTAATTCAGTTCTTTATCCTGTTTAGTGGCTCTGTGAAATCCAGATATCAGGTATGTGGTTACCCTTAGTTTACTTTTTAAACTTCCGCTGTAAGTCTTAAATTGCTTAGTATAGATTTTATTACCTGCTGCTACTAGTTTTAATATTGTTTCCTAGTTTTCTTTATATCGCTGACCCGGCCGGACGGCTGATTTCTGAAATACTGGGAAGAGGTGTTACAGCCAAGCTCCTCGACTATGATTTCACCATTGTGTTTCTTCCGAGAAAAGCAAACCGGGTGGTTGACGCTCTCTCCCGTCAAAATCAATCCCCAGAACTCTCCACCATCTCTCGGCCTATTTGGGAAAAAGCGGCGACCATCCAACATGAAGTAGAGGCCGACACCCACTTGAACGCCATCAGACATTCCTCAACGTCAACGTCGCGGCTTGCCCGCCCTATTATCTTGTGGGAGGTTGTTTGTTCTTTAAAGGTTGCATGATCCTCACGTCGTTGTCTCCTAGCACTCCTCTCCTAGCCGAATTCCATGCATCCCCCTTCGACGGACACACTGGAGCCTTCCGCACTTATCGCCTCTTGTCTGCGTCTCTCCGTTGGCCACACATTCCGCTAAGCCAAGGCCTTCGTGGTCGCATGCCTCACTTGCCAAATTGCCAAATACGAAGCCATGTTCCTGGGCGGTCTCCTCCAATCGCTCCCGATTTCGGGAATGATTTGGGAATATGTTGTCATGGATTTCATCACACAGTTTCCGCGCCCGCACGATTTTGATGGTATTTTGGTGGTGTTGGTGGACCGTCTCTCTAAATACGCTCACTTCCTTCCACTTCATCATCCTTCCACAACCACATCCGTGGCGGAGAGTTTCATCAATGGGTAGTGCGACTTTGTGGACTTTTGAGTTCGATTGTGAGCGACCGCGATCCATTATTCTTGAGCACATTTTGTACATCCCTCTTTCGCCGGCCAATCTAAAGTTCTCAATTGGTGCTTGGAGACTTATCTCCGTTGTTTTATTGGGGAGCTATCCCGTGGGTTGGTCAAATGGCTAAGTTGGGTTGCATACTCCTACAACACAGCGTACCATCAAGCGTCTGACACCACTCCTTTCGAAACCGTTTATGGTCGATCACCACCGTCGATTATCCGCCACCTTTTAGGGTATACCAAGTGGAAAGCCTTGCCAACCATCTCCAAGATCGGGATTCTATCCTCGAACAACTTAAACTTCACCTATGTCGGGCTCGAGAGAAAATGTTTTCCTTTGCTTACAAAAAGCGGCGCGACCTCTCCTTCAAAGTGGGCAAGAAGGTCTTCATCAAGCTCCATCCTTGCTGCCAACTATCAGTGTCCCGACGTCCTCTTACCCAAAGTTATCCCCGTGGTTCTTTGGGCCTTCCGAATTCATCACTCTCATTGACGCCGCTGTATATCGCCTAGGAATTCTAGTGGGAGCCTCATATATCTGGTGTTCCATGTCTCTCAACTACGTCAAATTGTGGGCAAGCATCCCACTGTGGACTACATTCCAGCCGACATGTACCTTTCTGTTGAGGTCCCCTATTATCCATCCAAGCTACTTGGCCTCCGCCACCACCTTTTGGGCGATGCTGGATCCGAGAAAATTCTAGTTGTTTGGCGAAACTGCACAAAAACGACGTTACTTGGCTTCATCAGGACGAATTTCGCCGTCAATTTCAGGATTATTGCCTTGAGGGCAAGAACAATTTTCCAGAAGGGAGTATTGATACGATCGCGCATGAGGAGGCAATGTCGTGGAAGGTCTAAACGCACAAGAAGGGTTCGACCCGATACCCGACTACATTGGCGGATGCCGCGGGAACATCTTTCGTTTAAATATTTCATATTTCATGCTTGTTTGTAATTTTTTACTAATCACACTCCAGAATTTTGGTTATTCGCACCCCGTTGTTATAAGAGGAGCTGTAGGTGTTATTTTCTGTTCATCTTGAATGAATGCAAGAAATTATGGATGCTCCTTAAGTCTCTCTCAACCCTAATCCCCTTTCTTCTCTCTGACCACCGCCGACCTTTCCCCTTGTCGGATCCCTTCAAGGAACCATAAGGGCCCGTTCGGATCTCTGAAATTGGGGCAACAAAATTCCAATTCCAGTGTTCGGAAGTTAGGAATTTCCTAGGAATTAGAATTAGTCCAATTCTATAGAATTCAATTTTGTACTATGACCAACTCTTAGGGGTAAAGACAGATATTTCATGGAATTCAGTTTTTTACTATGAGAGTCGCCGCCCGATCTCGCCGTCGCTGCCCGGTCTCGCCGCCGCCACCGCCCGATCTCGCCTCCGCCGCCCGATCTCGCCGCCGCTCGATCTCGCCGCCGCCGCCGCCGCTCGATCTCGCCGCCGCCGCCGCTCGATCCCGATCTCGCCGTCGTCGCCGCTCGATCTCTCCGCCGCTGCCCGATCTCACCGCCTCTGCCCGATCTCTCCACCGCACGATCTCGTCGCCGCACGATCTTGCCGCCGCTGCCGCTCGATCCCGATCTCGTCGTCGCTGCCACTCGATCTCGTCGCCGCCACCCGATCTCGTTGCCGTCGCCGCCTGATCTCGTTGTCGTCGCCGCCCGATCTCGCCGCCGCCGCCACCCGATCTCGCCGCCGCTGCCCGATCTCGTTGCTGTCGCCGCCCGATCTCGTTGTCGTCGCCTTTCGATCTCGCCGCCGCCGCCGCCCGATCTCGTCGTCGTCGCCGCCGCCCGATCTCACCGCCGCCACCACCCGATCTCGCCGCCGCCGCTAGATCTCGCCGCCGCCCGTTCTCGCTGCCGCCCGATCTCGCCGCCGCCCGATCTCGCCGACGTCGTCGCCCGAACTCATCGCTGTCACTGTCGGATCTTACCGCAGACTCCCGATCTCGCTGCATTCGCCTGATCTCGCCGCCTCCGCCCGATCTCATCGTCGCCCCCTGATCACGCCCCCAATATCGTCGTCGTTGCCTGATCTCGCCGTCGTCGACCGATCTCGTCGTTGGCCGTCATCGCCACCCGATCTCGTCGTCGTTGCCCGATTATAATTAATTATTAGTACACTACCAGGAGTTTATTTCTCTGGTATTGCCTTCTTTTTTTGCCAACTTATATATTTTTTGAGAGATCGTAAAAGAATAATTCTCTTAATCACACGGTTTTCTTGCAATAACTTCGTCTCGAGTGACACAAGACCCCAACTTCAAATTACCGTTGTCGCCCGATCCTGCAACCATGAGAAAAAAATGTTTTAAACCAATTCAAATTTCAATTCTAGAAATCCATCCTGCAGCCGAACAATTACATTGGAATTCAGACCAATTCCAATTCTCACAGGAATTGGAATTAGATGAATTCCAATTCTCCTATTCCAATTCTTGTGATCCGAACGGACCCTAATAGAGTACATTGGGAAGTCGAATGGGTACAGGGAGGATTGTAGTGGCGGGTGGTGGCTTGGGATTGGCCTTGGTTAGGAAGAATGAGAGTTGGCTGAGAGGTGGAGGAGATGAACAATCATTGAATATCGTGATCATAGAGATATGACTCATCTTAGTCACCAGAGGAGGGTTGAGAAAGTGCATCGGTAGACGACTGACCCTAAGGGAAGAGCGACGAGGCTTCTGCAACAGAGATAAGCGAGGGGATAAAGACAATAGGCATTAAGAGAGTTCGACCCCGCCATTTGAAGGTCGGTGGAGGCTCGTCGGATGTCGATTGATCCATTGGAAGGCTCGCCGGTGTCGTTTGAGGGTTTGATAGGGAGAATCGATGGGGGAAGACGTGTGTTGGAGGGGAACCAAGTGAGACAGTGAGGGCCTTGTTCGATTTGTTCTCCTAGCTATAAAATAAAAAAGGTTTGGCAGGCTTCTAAACAGGCGAAAAGTAATTTTTGAGGGGAAGAAAACAAAAGGGACATTAGGGGGAAATCAAAGGGTCACATAGGCATTTGAGCTCCTCATTAAAGTAAAAAATAATTAAACTTTAAAATTTTGCATATTCCAAAAATTAATTATAATTAACTGATTTTTAATATTCATGCAATTAATATTAATTTTCTTGCATATCATCATCTTGTGTGCCACCAGACTTATTCATTTAAGATCTTGTTGGTCGGTCGAGCCAACAAGCCGAATGAAAAAGCGGCACAATATAGAAATAGAGATGCGTAATAAAATAACAAACGTGCAACACAGTAATGATTACAGAAATAGAAATGCATAAGAAAATAACGGTGAGTTAACTGGGTACATTGTAGGATGCATCTACATAGGAGTCTCCCATGCTAGACTGCTCGTAGGATCAAAGAGCTCTCTCATTATACATAACTTTCTTATGCACTTTCTAATGATGTGTATTCACTTTTTAATGATGCGGACATGTATGCGCACACGGAGGAGTGAAGGTATTTTCATGCGGGGCGCTGGGGCTTCCTGTGCCAATGCACGTTTTATAATAAAAATTTATTTTGTAGATAATCCCATCATTAAAAAAATAGTAAAGTATATCAAATATTTATAAAGTAATTCACATATCATTTTTAAATAAATATTACTAAAAACAACAACAGCGGATGCGTGTAGTATTTCTTCCCCTCATAAATTACACATGCATGCCACACCTGACACATGTATCCATCAATTAATTCTTTCTTTTTTTTTTACCAAAATAGAAGTAAAATTATATATTTTTCCAGAGTACATATTAAACTATTTCTGCTTTCATTTGCCGTCTGTCATCTCAATCAATTCAATTGCCTTTTTGTTGTTTTATACAAGAGAAACATTGTAAAAAAAATGTAATTAACTTATTTCCGCTAAGCAGTAATTACAAGGGCAAAAGAGTCATTTATATATATGAATAATAAAAAAAATTATCTTTGATTTTAGTTCTCATTTTTGGTATAAAATTTATTTATTCACCTTCTAGCAACCCTTTTACAGGACATGATTGAAAATGTGCTTGAGATAAAAGAGACGTATGTCCGGGAAGTCATGACTCCCCTTGTGGATGTAGTTGCAATTGATGTTAGTGCTACTCTTATTGATTTTAAACATTTATGGGAAACTCATCAATACTCTAGGTAAGCTTAAATTTACCACCATATTTTACATGCTATTCTCATCATTGGTTTTTATTAACTGTTTACATTATCAGGGTACCTGTATTTGAGGAGCGCATAGATAATATTGTTGGAATTGCATATAGTTGAAATCAAGTCGTTTTACTATTCTATTGTATTTTACCCATAATGGTATTATTGTCTTTGTACCTTTCTCCCCTACATATATAAGTGTGGGGGGTCCTCTTTTATTAATCAATCTAGTTTTTCCTTCTCAACTTGGTATCAGAGCAAAAAAAATACCCAAACCCTAATATTCTCTCCGCCGCTCGCCCTTTCTTCACTCGATTTTGTCGTTCGGCCGCTCCCCCTCCCGCGATTTTGTCGCCTCCGCCGCGCATGGAGCCCAACGGCTCTCACGCTGGCAGCGGGGCATGCTGAAGGAGCCGGCCATCTCCTCATGAAGCATCGCCGAAACCCGTTGCCTGCGCTCCCGCCCTCTGCTGCACGACATCGACGCTACTCCGCGGTCGACATCGACACCTCGCCGCTCTCTCGCTGGCGCTCCGGCTCCCTGCTGACCGCCGCTAACGCCCCCGCTCCCCTGCTCTCTGCTGCCGCTCGCTGACGCCCCCGCTCTCCCACGACTCCTGCTGTTGCAGTCGACATCTCCCCCTCCCGCTCTCTGCTTGATCTCGGCGCTGCTCCTCTGCCGATGCAGTCCCGATATCGACGCCGTACCATCGCTGATGCTCCAGATCTTTATCCTTTGTTGCAGCCAGCCTTCTGATCGTTCCTGTTGTCTTTTTTTTCTCTTTGTGCGGTTAGCTCGTTGCCCTTCTGTTCCGTCGTCATGGATGATTCCTCGACTGCGGTTGATTCTACATCCCCGGTGGTTATGGCTTCCCCGATAGGTGAACCTCAGCGCCCCTCTGGCCATGCTGGCTCCTTGAAAATTACCATTGTTCCACTGGATGGAATGAACTACCTCGAAAGGTCTCGTGCAGCACAACATGTTATCCACAGTCATCAGTTGTTTAGATACATTGATGGAACTAAGGTGACACCATCTAGGGCCGATTCTTCCTGGTCGCGATGGGATTCTGAAAATTCTCTGGTGGTATCCTGGCTTCTCCATTCTATGTCCCCCAAGGTATACCACAGTTATATGTTAATGGACTCAGCCTACGAGATTTGGACTCGAGCCCAGGAGACCTATTCTCAGATTGAGAACTCCACTCAGGTATAGGAGCTCACCCGCCGTATGTTGGAGCTACGGCAGGGATCTATGACAGTTTCCACCTACTACTCCGAGTTCGAGCGTATATCTCAGGAGTTGGACTACTTCGACCAGTTTACACCTGCCTGCACTGCCGATACAGTCCTGTTGCAGAAGCGAGACGAACGATTCCGCCTACATGTGTTCTTGATGGGTTTAGGGATGGAGCTGGATATGGTTCACACCAATATTCTTCATCGGTCTCCTCTTCCATCTCTCCGTGATGCCTTCAGTATGGTTCTTGGCGATGAAGATCGTCGACGTTCTCTCAGCACTGCGGCTCGTCTTTTTGACCGCTCTACCTTTACGAGTACTGGACGTGGTGGCTCCAGTCATACCAACACGATTCCCACGTGTGCTCATTGTGGTCGTCGGGGCCATTCTCGCAAAGTGTGCTTCAAGCTTCATCCACATCTTGCTCCACCTGGATGTCTGTGGTCGTGGGCGTGGTCGTGGCCCTGGACGTGGGGGATCCCGCCAGACTGGTACGCGCTCTCATGATGCTGCTTATTCCACAGAGATGCAGGAGGGTCATCATGGTCTGCTCCCGGATCACCTCACCACATCTGAATTTGATACACTGCGACGCCTGTTTCACTCTCAGTCTGATCCTACTCCGAGTGGTACTTCTTCCTTGTTTGCTACTGCTGCGATGCCCAGTGCCCATGCCGCTGTGTCTCCTCCTTCTGAGTCGATCATTGACTATGAAGCCACTGACCACATGACCGGGTCCTCTACAGGTTTTTCCTCCTACACTCCCTTGTCTGGTAAGGACAAGGTTGTCTCTGCCAATGGTACCTTGTCTCCTATTGCTGGCAAGGGTCTTTTTTCATGTTCCTCTTCTCTTCCTCTCTCTTCCGTCTTGCATTTTCCTTCATTTCCCCGCAGTTTACTCTCTATTAGCAACCTTACTAAATCTCTTAACTATTTTGTAACCTTTTTATCTGATTCTTGTATTTTCAGGAACTGGGTACAAAGCGGATACTTGGCAGTGGTAGGAATTGTGGTGGTCTGTACTACCTGGATACTACACCATCATCCCTTGCTCTTTCTTCTTCTTCTGCAACTGCTACCGACGCTCGTCGCTGGCACCTGCGTCTTGGTCATTCGTCTCCCGTTTACCTTCAGAAACTCTTTCCTGCTTTATCTCAGTTTATTCCTAGTTTAAAATGTGATGTATGTGTAATGTCTAAACATGTTCGTCATTCAACATCTCATCTATCTTCTCCTAGTAGTACACCTTTTGCTGTTATACATTCTGATGTCCGGGGACCTTCCCCGATTGTATCTTTAACTGGCTATAGATGGTTTGTTACCTTTTTTGATTATTTTTCTCGTACTACGTGAGTTTATCTTTTGAAGAAGAAAGGAGAAGTTGCTTCTGTTTTTCAAACATTTCATAAGATAATACAAACACAGTTCAATGGAACCATTCGTGTACTTTGAAGCGACAATGGGGGGGGGGGGAATATGATGATCGTGGTGAGTTTGAGACCTATCTCTCGAGAAATGGCATCATCCACCAAATCACGTGTGTTTACACTTCCACCCAAAATGGTGTGGCAGAACGCAAAAACAGGCATCTCTTAGATGTTGCACGTTGTCTCCTCATCTCCATGCACCTTCTGAAACCTTATTGGGGTGATGCCATCATGATGGCCACTCATCTTATCAACCGCCTTCCTTCACGGATTCTAGCGTATACTACCCCCTAGCTCATCTTTCTTCTACGATGCTGTTCATACCTCTTCTCTTCCACCCCACGTGTTTGGGTGTGTCTGTTTTGTTCATGTTCATCAGCC
Source organism: Platanthera zijinensis (assembly GCA_039513925.1). NCBI lineage: Eukaryota > Viridiplantae > Streptophyta > Magnoliopsida > Asparagales > Orchidaceae > Platanthera > Platanthera zijinensis. The sequence goes on from CM077085.1 coordinate 37,480,601, forward strand.
ACTTCGTGACAAGCTCGCTCCTCGAGCTATCCGTTGTGTTTTCCTTAGTTATTCTACCACCACCAAGGGGTACAGGTGTTATCACCCACCCTCCAGACGTACTTACTGTACCATGGACGTGACGTTTCGCGAAGACGAATCTTATTACTTAGCTTCGACTCCTCGTCGTCAGGGGGAGATTGGTTCCGTTCCTCTTCCTGTTGTCCCCCCTGTGATTGGTACCGCTCATATACCTTCCACTACAGATATCCCGCATATACCTTCCACTATACCATCCACTCTAGATATCTCTCATATACCCATTCTCATCATCCATCTCTCATCCCGCCGCTACCTCATGTTTATTATCGTCGAAAACCGGGTGAACAACCTGTCATTGCTCTGTTGTTGTCGATGCTGCCTTTGGACTCAGATCCTGATGCTGATTTACATGTTCCTATTGCTCAGCTAAGAGGTAAGACCCGATGTACCGAAAACCCCATTTCTAATCATGTTGCTTATAATCATCTCTCTAAGCCTCATCAGTCTTTTATATCCTCCTTGTCTGAGATCTCTATTCCTAAGACATGGCAGGAGGCACTTGGCATTCCAGTATGGGCTCAAGCAATGAAGGTCCGCTCTGGAGAATAATCACACATGGGATATCATCCCTCTTCCTCCTGCCAAGAAACCCATTGGTTCAAGATGAGTCTTCTCAGTCAAGCAGAATCCAGATTGGAAAGTCGAGCGATATAAGACCCGATTGGTTGCTCGTGGTTATACCCAGACTCAGGGGATAGATTACCAAGAGACCTTTGCACCTGTTGCAAAGATGGACTCTATACGTGTGATCATATCTTGTGATGTGATTTTAGATTGAGAGCTTCATCAACTGGACATCAAAAATGCGTTCTCACTGAGACCTCGAGGAAGAGGTGTACATGGTCTTTCCACCAGGATTTGTGAGGAAGGGACAAGAGGACCTTGTCTGTCGCCTATGCGAGTCCTTGTATGGGCTAAAACAGTCCCCGAGGGCATGGTTCGGTAGATTCCACAAGGTCATGATCTAGTTTGGCTACAAACAGGGACACTTTGATCATACTTTGTTTGTCAGGAGAAATGAAGGGAAAATTATTGTTCTGATTGTCTATGTTGATGACATTGTGATCACAGGAAATGACACAGATGAAATCTCCAAGTTGAAGGCTCGTATCGCAGCTGAGTTCGAAGTAAAAGACCTGGGAAGGCTACGCTACTTCCTAGGAATTTAAGTGACCCGTTCTGACAAAGGTATTTTTATCTCCCAACGCAAGTATGTGTTGGACTTGCTAACGGAGACTGGTCTACTCGGTTGTGCCCCTGCAAACACCCCTATGGAGGAGAACCATATGGTCGATGAGCATAGCAATGGTGATCATACAGATGCCTCCAGTTATCAAAGATTGGTGGAAAAGCTCTTATATCTCTCACATACTCGCCCCGACATTACATATGTTGTTGGGATCCTGAGTAGGTACACCTGGAGACGGCTTACCGTGTCCTCCGGTATTTGAAGAAGTCCCCAGGACAGGGGCTAATGTTCTCTAAGAACAATCATTTGCGGATCGATGTTTTTACTGACGCTGACTGGGCTGGATGCCATGATGACCGAAAATCTACAACGGGTTATTGCACATTCATTGGAGGAAACCTGGTCACATGGCGTAGTAAGAAACAGAATGTGGTTGTCAGATCTAGTGCCGAGGCTGAGTACCGGGCAATGTCTCAAGGACTTTGTAAAGGTCTGTGGTTGCGTACCCTATTGCAAGATCTGGGGCTTCAGGAGGAAGCTCCCATATCCCTGTACTGTGACAACAAAGCTGCCATCAGCATAGCACACAATCCAGTTCAGCATGACAGGACTAAACACGTTTAGGTGGATCACCATTTCATCAAAGATCATCTTGAAAAAGGAAGCTTAGTCACACCCTTCGTTCACTCCAGAGATCAACTGGCTGACATCTTCACCAAGAGTCTAGGATCCGATGTCTTCACTGATGATACTCATAAGCTCGGACTGACGGATATCTACCGTTCGACTTGAGGGGGAGAGTTGAAATCAAATCGTTTTACTATTCTATTGTATTTTACCCATAAGGGTATTATTGTCTTTGTACCTTTCTCCCCTACATATATAAGTGTGGGGAGTTCTCTTTTATTAATCAATCTAGTTTTTCCTTCTCTACATATGTGCTTGAGATAAAAGAGACGAATGTCCGTGAAGTCATGACTCCCCTTGTGGTTAGTGCTACTCTTATTGTTTTTAAACATTTATGGGAAACTCATCAATACTCTAGGTAAGCTTAAATTTACCACCATATTTTACATGCTATTCTCATCATTGGTTTTTATTAACTGTTTACATTATCAGGGTACCTGTATTTGAGGAGCGCATAGATAATATTGTTGGAATTGCATATGCTATGGACATGATTGAATATGTTGAGAAGGTTAGTTAAGTTAAAAATTCCTTCTATTTAATTTTTGGACATGAATATGTTGAGTTGAAAATCCCTTCCATTTTAGCATATATAATTTTTAAATTTTTGCTCTTATCCTTGTGCAGTTTAACACAATTTTACTTGTGTTTATTTCAAAAAATTTCTTATCTTTTTTTTTGCAGGTGGAGAAGCTAAAAGAATCTACTGTCGGAGAGATTGCACACATGCCAACCTATTTTGTGCCTGGTAATTGAAATTGAAATTTCTTTACTGTAGAATAAATAAAAGCCGACTAAAAAAGGTTGGTACAGGGCTATGGCCAATGATTATGTTGTAGAATAAATAATAATAGCAGACTGAATAAAATGCCTTTTAAAGAGATCCATTGATAAGATCTTATCTGGAGTTATAATTGAAGAGTGAAATAGAAATAGGGAAATATGCTTAAGATATATTGTTCAGAAATCTTCTATATATAATAGACTTAAAATTCATGTGAACTAAAAATGAATGGTCAAAATGATAATACATGAGAAGTAATTTTGCGTTCATAATAATACTTTTTAATGACACTGATAGTATAAACTGTTAAGTTCTTCAGTTTTGGTGTTTGCAAGTTTTAATTTTTAACATACTGCAGATTCGATGTCAGTATGGAACCTCTTGAGAGAGTTCCGCATAAGGAAAGTTCACATGGCTGTAGTGCTGAATGAGTACGGTGGAACCATTGGAGTATGTTTCTACATCAAATGTTTTTGGAATTTTAACTTTCCATTCTCTTAAATATGCATTTTTAACATCTATTTTCTTGCGCGCTCCTTTTCTTCATCAACTTTCCCGTTACTTCACTCTTGAAGAACTCTTAACATTATTATGTTATTCACTCGTGTTTATAACATCACGTTTTGTTGTTGCTAATGTCTCTACATCGGGAATCAGTTGGTGCATTAGTTTTTTGTTGATAATTTGCCGCTTACTTAATTTTTCAGTGGAACACACGGTCAATTTCTCAAATATTTTATGGATATACTAGCAGGGTTATATATAGTTCTCTTTCTTACCTTGAAAACAATATGATTAAACTTGAACGAGTTAATTTTGAAACTGCCTGGGAAATGTGTGTTTGTGTGTGTGTGTGTGTGTGGGGGGGGGGGGGGGGGGGGAGATTCTTAAGAAATTGGTTGTGAATCTTGTGATGTTCAATCTCATATATGCGCATTTCATGTTGTTTTTGTTTTATTTTAGTAACTTAATGGAGCACAAGTTTAACATTATCTTTAAACTCGCTGCAGATTGTGACTTTGGAAGATGTTGTTGAAGAAATTGTTGGTGAAATATTTGACGAGAATGATTCTAAGGTAAAAAAACATTTTTCAAGAGCTTGTTGATGCATGCTTCTTACATCATTTTCATTTATTTAATTCAGTGGTTTCATTATTCTCAGTGATTTTGTTAGTACATCGCTTCTAATCTATACTATATAATAAGGGAGTTGTGGCGTAAACAATATGTGAATATTAGATTTGGTGTCCTCGACTTTTTTTGGATTTACCATTTTACCCTTGTACTCATCCGCGCACGCTGTTTCACTTGGTAAAAATTCTCTGATGCAATCAAGGGTCGCTGACCGACGATCATTGGTAAAATCTTATGATGCGTGAACGCCGATCAGGGATCGGCGGTCAGGTCGGAAAAAAACAATGTTAAATTTCATGTTAATAAATGAAAACCTTGAATAAATTGTTGTGAAAGATCAAGAAATGGAATCAATATATGCACTTCTATTTTCATGGAATACAGGGGAGGGGGGAATAGCAGAAAAAACAATGTTTTTAGAAAGGTCTGTTATGTAAGGGTAGGCTACTGGTGCACAAAACCTATGAATCTAGGTGGTAGTGCAAGGGTGACACACTAATCCAAACTTACATGCAATGTAATGATCGATATTTTGACGAATAAATTAAAGCAATGTAAATTTTCAGCACCACGCAGATATTTAAATAGAAAACAAATATTTAATTTTAGCAAATTATAATGGCTTCCTCCGCTCGGAGGGCCAAAGCGAAGCGCGCGGCGAATGTCTCCTCCTGCAAATTATTAGTGTACCGAAACAAATTTTCACAAACAAAAATCGCAGCAAAATATGATAAATCACTAAACGGAAAATGTCGAGTCAAATAATACAATACTACAAAAGCTCACAAAGTAGAAGACTGAACCGAGACACTGAAGAATTTGAGGTCCGGATGTGTAGATCGGCGATCGGAGATGGAACTGGTGGCGAGGCAATGGTGGCTGTCCTCAGCGGTAAACGGTGAAAATGGATAATAAAACGGTGGATCCGGCCACGTATAAGTAGATCCGGGCCGGGGGAAGGTAGATCCGATGTGTAAGAGCGGATCCAGACAAAAATAGTAATAAGGGTGGAGGCAAACGTCGGAACGAGGGCTGAAATTCTCAGATCTAGCGTGATCTAGAGAATAGAGGCTATTTGGTAGTGGATCCACGGAGGGGAGATGAGGGGGTGGTTGGCTAGGGAAAAAGGGCCCTTGGAGTGGCCGGTTTTGGTATAGGGGAGTGGCAGTGGGTTGGGGTGAGGGTAAGGAGGCCGGCGGCCTGGACTAGAGAGGGAGGGGGTGGCAGAATAGTGGGCTGAGGGTGGGCGGCTTGCTGGAATCCTGCAGGTTGGCGGCACTGAGGGAGTTTTGGAGGGATTCCAGCGGTTTAGGGTGGTGGGGGTAGGGATTACCTTGGGGAGGAGTTTGGAGGCCTAAGAGTCGTCACCTAGGGTACCACGACGTCGGCACCGGGGAGGGATTGCTGGAATATGGGATTAGAGTTCTCCAAATTCTGCAATGCCCCTATTCAGCCCCTATAAGTCTTATTTATAAGAAAAAAATGCTAGGGCATCCCCTATCAACCACTATGATTGACCGGTGGGATCGGTCCTTAAATACATAAATAATAAACTGAAAAATATAAACTAATATAGTGTTTTGACTCGCGGCGACGTCCCAGACGCAATCGCGGAGTCCGATCGGCGATCCGATCAAGTCCCCCCTTGTGAATAAATGAACGTGGGTCTCGCCTTGCGGCGAACCCCTCCAGGTGCTCGATTTGATGGTTCCCCATCAGATAAGGCTGCAAGCCCAAATTGCAACCAAAGAGCCACCAAATATGACCATATTCAACGATTAAGGCATATCAATCATTGTTGGATATTTCTTTGGTAATAAAATTCCGGTAACAGAACCAACAATGGAACACAACATCATTAGGCAAAACCCAACAACAACAACAAATGCTAGAATACCTCACAGGCAAAAACACAAATTCCCCACCCCTCCCCCTCCCCCTCCTCCACGGCCTCCATGACCACTCTGTGAGTGTGAGTGACGTTCTTTGCCTTATTTGCCATCACTAATAGCTGACAGTGCGCAATCATAAACTGCAACCAAAACAAGCAACGGATCAACAAAATTAATGAATATGTGCATGGCCAGTAGCACAGGATAGAATCGGGATAAAATCTCGGTCTAGAAATGGGAGGAAACAGGGCTGGAGGGAAACAGACGACGACTGTAACGACACCACTTTCCAGGCACCATCACAATTTTCATTCATTTTCTCATTTGACAGAGTTGGCAAGAAATTGAACATTTAGCATATATGAGTACATAAAGAAAAGTACAGAAAAGTAAAACATTTTATTTATCATACATGATCAGTACATCGATCGTACAAAAGATAACCCAGCATATATATACAAAAAAATGAGTATCTTATATCTGTGCTACATAGAAAAGTATATCATGTAACTGCAACAAAATATGGCTATATGCAACAGATCAAAACTATACTACTATGCTACATATCAGAGACACTACAAATTACTGAAAGCAAAACTGGAACTCATCATGAGGGCAATCTGGATCGCAACAGGCAGCTTTGTGGGCATCCAGCACTCCGAAGACTGCGGTGACGACCTCGATCCAGATTTTGTACATCTTCTCGCGACGTGTAGGGGGGCGGCTAGACGTGCCGGAAGTGGCTTCCTCTTTGACCTGTTTAGTTACATTTTCTATTAGTCAAAAGACTAAATGAATTCTCATTGTTCCCTTCATTATTATGATATCTTATTCATATTTTTGCGTATTTAATATGTTATCTTCTCTTGATTATTATGTTATCTCTTGTTATCTCGTATTCATATCATTCATTTTTGCATCTTCTTCTTGTTGTTTACCTTCTTCTATTCATCATATACTTGTATATATTTTCATGTGGTTTGATCATTCGTTTTTATTTCCTTATCCTTATCTCTTATACTCTTCAAATTGTTATCGGGCAATGTTAAGGGTATATTAACATTTCTTATCATTTATATAGAGCGTTTGCGTGCCTTTTCATATTTGCACACATTCCTTAACGTGCCTTTTCTTATTCGCATGTTTACTTTCATTCCATTATACATTGGGAGGACATTCACCCCACCTCCACTGTTAGATTGACCCTTAACTTAGCCCATTTCATTACATTATTCATTTACTCTTTTTTTTTTCATTACATGATTTATTTAAATTGCTCTTCATTTCAACATAAAACATAGACATGTTTAGGAATAATAATCATGTAAATTTGAAATAAAAACAATTATAAAAAGGGTGAGTACTCACTGTGACTTTCCCTTTCCCTTTATCGTTCCTGTTACCGTCGTTGCGCCTTCCGCTTCCATGCGACGTCATTTCCTATAACATATCATCCTTAAGAACATCAAATTGATGTCTCCAAACATCAATTAAAACTATTAATTTGATGTCTCTAATTAGGTCAAGCATGTCATAATCCTCTTTTATAGGTTCCACTTGACCTAATTAGGTCAAAGAATATTTCAATGGCTTAGGGTTTTGCTGCCCTAAGTTTAGAAGTAGAGTTTTTCACTCATTTAGGGAAGGGTAGCAATCCCTAACCTCAAATGGGTGATTTGGAGCAATCACCTACCTCCAATTAGTGATTTGGAGTCAACGGATAACATTCCCTTTAAAAATAATCTACACCCTAATTCTGTGAGGAGGGATTAAATTCCATTTCGAGTAAAGTTGAGACATATGCATGCTAATAGCTCTAAATTAATTATGCCCTAACCTTTACACAACTTTTTACCACATGAGAGAGGTATACACCCAGGGTTTCACTCAAAATTCCATGGGATCACGGATTAGGGCTTAAAGTCCATTACAAAAACTTTTCATATGAAAAGAACCAAAGAAAATCGAAAAACCCTAAACCCTAGGATTTCTACCTTTTTCAATCCGTGAAAAATCTTTGAAAAAGAAACAAGAGGATTGGAGAGGAAGAGATTACCTCTCGAATGGAAGAGAAATCGGAAGAAACAGAGGTGAATCGGGCTCTCGGGAGGGATCGGCGGTATGCGGCTTCCGTCGTCTTCTAGCTATCACCCGTGCTTTCTTGAGGGATCGGGAGAGGAATAGAATGAACCGTGGCTTCTCCTTCTATTTTTTATCGGGCGCCGCTTCTCCCAAGCACGACACGCATGCCTTTGAACCGGAATTTGCCGGTTCAACCCCCAACCGGTTCTCTCTCCCTTTTTTTTTATATAACACACCAATTACACAGCTTAGTTAATACATAAATGTTGTAATATTAACGCACCTTAGATTTAGTGGCGTCACAACGACTTCCATATTTTATTGGTAATCGAGGAAGACGACTTCCATGGTCGTGCTACCTAAACAATGGAAGGTGACTCTGACATGTAGAAAAATTGGTGGTGGCCGTGGAAGTATTAAGAGATCAGTAAACATTGCTGTGGGTAGCACTTTATCTTGTGATACTGGCACTGACCATCTTTTTTACTTGTATATCAACCATTATCAACTTATTTGTTGCATAATTGATGGAGAAGATAGTGCCCAAAATTTGGACTGACCAGGGGATACAAGCAATCACGTTAGAAAGAATGAGGAACTCTGAAATTGTTCAAGGATCATATGTTCTATTACCAGGGGAACATATGGTTCACTAAGTGGGCGACTAGTTGGGAAAAGGTCTTCCTCTCGAGCATATGTTCCGTTGCTTCCTGGTCCCAATCTTATTCTTTCTCTTTATCATTCTCTCTCTTATAGTCCTCAACTTTATCAATTGATCCGACTTACCGTCCGTCGCCTTTGCCGATATTTAATGCCCGTCGCCCACTTGGTGACTGCATGGAAGAAGTCCTAGCTCTAACATCCCTCTACACACGTATTGATCCCGTTGAGAGCTCCCTCTCCGGAAATCATCTCATAGTGCGTGTTGTGCCTGCCTTCATGTCCTGTGGGGCATCACTGCCATCTTCTCACATATATTTCACAGTGGAGGAAGGCAGTTCAGCTTTTTTTAGGGTATCTTTTACTGGAATAAGATGCATTTCCTTAAGTTGATTGGTTGTATTCAAACTACTAGAATACCAACTACTGGTGTACATGTTTTGCTATGAGCTGCAATCAGTAATTTACTTGTTACTACTTTTATTTAATGTGCATGGCAGCCCTTCTAGTGCTACCAAAGTTTATTATTATTTGTAAAAAGGCTTCATTTTTTAATGTAATTGAAAAGTTCTCAATACTATTTGTATAGCCTAACAATATACACATTTACGCTAATATACAGGAGGAGATCCAGAAGAAGACAGGCTATATCATAATGCAGGAGGATGGAACTTTTGATGTTGATGCCAATACATCAATTGATCAGCTTTCTGAGGAATTGAATGTAAAAATACCAGAGGTTTGTATTTATTTATTTTGTGATAAATTTGATGTTTTCTTCATCCATCTCTGTATTATCAATTTATCATTATTAGCTTTATCCAGTTATTTGATGTTCTCTTCATTTTATAAAATTCAATATTTATCATAGTCATTATTTTCATGTGTTATCTTACTATCATTAAAGGAGTTATACCTACTGGCACTGTTGTGGATATCCTCGACATGGCCAACATGTCGGCCGACATAAAGGTTTCATTGACCAAACGACACGTTTCCGATATTTTTTTGCAAAATATCCTTTTAGAATATATCCTCCGATATATCTGTTATTGACCGATATATTCGCCGATATATCCCGACATTTTATCGACTAATTTTTTTAATTTATTTTAATTAGTGTCTATGGTTTAATAGGACACAATGACGACAAATGATCAATATAGCCGACCCCACTATAGTGGGATAAAGGCTTGAAAAAATAGTGTCTATGGTCTAATAGACAATAGACCAAAATTGTTTCATTGTTTAGGTTATTTTCCTTTTCCTCTGACTTTCTTCTTTGCTCAAATTCATCACCGACTTTAATTATGCATGATCTTTGAATTATGAACTAAAAGTTCTTTATCTTCCATTGTCATCGACAACTTCTCGACATTCTGCTTTCTCTTATTTTATTAGATTGATAAATTTAGGAGTTCAATATATATCAAATTATTAATATTTTAATATATATAAATTTTTATTAATATTTTAATATATATAAATTTTTAAAAAATAAATTTAAAAATAATTACACATAAATAATTAAATATTAAAACCCGTTATGTGAAATATCCCCGATATATCCCCCGACATACTAAAACCGGCTTGAAAAACCTAAACCGACGTGTCCCTGATATCCGACATCTACAACCTTGCCTACTGATAATCGTCAACAATATCAAGCCTTATCCCAACTATTTGGGGTCAGTTACATAATGATAATGATATTGTTAATTTATTATAGAAACGGAAGTGGTTTCATTCATTTTTTGCATCCTAATTCATGATATAATAGTGCAATTAGATAAATAAGATTCTGAAGTCCTCACAATGAACCAACCATAACCGCATGCTTGATGCTTCCTATATGTTGAAACTTTAGTATTTTTAGTGTTTGAGCTTTTATTATATAACACCTGCTTTTGCATTGGATTGTTCAAAAATTTACATAGATCATTAGATGGCAATAAGATGCTATGAATCTCTGGCTTTTTTTGATTTGTGGTTATATATGGCTTAGTAAATTCAATTTAGGCTTTGTGGCACGGGTAGCAGTCGTGATCGTGGTGGTTATGAACCGTTGTTCGTGATAACCTGACCTCACCTCAAAACTTCATTCACTGGAGCAAAAACGCCCAGCAAATGGAGCCTTGAACTTTAAATGTATGGTACATGAACTTTATTTATAATACTCTTTTTTTTAAAATAATCTCTTACATGGCTTGTTTGACCGCAAAAACACTATTTCATTACAAAAATATCTATATACCCAACTTTTATGACATATTTTTTGAATTCTACAAGGATTTCAAACCACATGCATCAATAATCTGTTAGCGGCCAACTTGTATTTTATTAATTTGTGTGGTCCTTATCTAATTGTGAACCCAGGGTCATCAGTATGAGACAGTATCTGGTTTTATCTGTGAATCATTTGGAAATATACCAGAAGAAGGCCAGAAGACATTGGTGGTACTTGAAAAGGCAAACCATGAAGATAATGAGGAGTATAATGAATCAGAATCTGATCACCATGATGAAAAGGAAAAAGAAAAGGAGAAGTTTCAGACTTTTGAAATTGAGGTACTTAAATTGAATTTTTTCTTTTGTAAAGTTCCTCTTCTTTTTTCTAATGTGACTATGATATAATAGGAGCGTGGCGAGGGGGATTTATGACAATATTCATACACCATTAGATGAATTTCGGATTTATATCTGTCATTTTTGAACATAGTGGTTGTCAATTTAGGCTTTGTTTGGCACGGTGGTAGCGGTCGTGAATGCGGCAGTTATGAACCATCATTCTTGAACACCTGACCTCATCTAAGGAACTCCATTCACTTTTATGTTCAGAACTAGGTTTCTTTTCTTAATTCAAACTCACCGGAGCAAAAATGTCATGCCAAACGGGGCCTTAATATTAATTTTCAACATTTCTCTCATGGATTAGAGAACGACGACGATAGTATCGATGTCTTGTAATATTTAGAAAAATAACATATCAAAGTATTAATTATTGGATATATATATTAAGATATTAAAAATGTGGTTAATGCTAACGCTCCTCAATCTGAATTAAAAAAAATATATTAAAGATTAATTTATGAAGAGATTGATGCATTACTATATATAAAGTATACTTTAGATAGAAAATATATTTATTTGAGGTTACTTAAATGGGAATATATAGTCTAGTAGGATGGACTACGACATAATTCATGGTGATTATGGAATAGGATGTGAGAACACATCAAGGGAAGTTATATGTTACCATGAAGAAATCACTCAGGTTAAGTGAGGAGAAGAAAGGAAGTACAAGAACAAATCCATGATGAATTCACTCCAACTCTCAAGACATACAAAATCCTAATGATCCAAAGATGCCAAACTCTACCCAGGCTTCGTTATATGAATTAGGAAATTATTGATGTTGATTATGGTGAGTTAGGCTCCGTTTGGTACAACTTTTTTGCTCCGGTGAGTTTGGACAAAAATGCATCGTTTTAGAATGTATGTTGACATGATAACAGTTATAATTGCCACCAAGAAAAGAAAACTAGTTTTGAGCATACAGGATGAAGTTCCTTAGGTGAGGACAGGTGTTCACGAACGACGATTCATAACCACTCATTCATGACCAACACCACTGTGCCACTCATAGCCTTAGGTTTTTTTTAATCATAGCCTTAGGGTTTGATTGTCTTAACTTGTGAATCTAGAACTTTATTCATAAAGCTCACTAGACCTTGTTACTGTCAGATATTGGAGGCTAGTGAGAGAAAGGTTGGAAGGGTTCTGTTCAAGCCAATCCGAAACGGGAACACAGATACGGAGGCCAAGGGTTTGAATCGTCTTGTTTCGGCCAAAGTTGTGAAGAGAAAAAAGCAAAACGTTGATGTCGAAGAAGTGGACCGGAGAACGCCAAGCTCCGAAGATACATCAGAAGCAAGCCCAGATGAATCATCTTATCAAATGAGATTACAGGACTCTTTGTCATCGTCATCTGAATTGCCAAATTTTCAGGAAACAAGCAACAGTTCGCAATAGCGAAACGTTCCACCCATTCGCCGACAATATGATATGTTCAGTGTTCACGGTTCGAGGGAGCGAAATAGGAACACCGTCGTCGAGCGAAATGCATTCCTGTGAATGCGTCCGGAGGGTGGAAGAATCATTTGGGCTGGCAGAGAGACTCTGATCACAGCAAATCTCAAGCTTCCATCAACAAGGCCTCTCTCAACTGCTCTCAATTTCATATCTTCAGCTGTATAAAATCTCTCTTCAGGAAGGCTTTCTTTCCTCTCTCAATGAAGATGTGTGGCCTTTTTATAAATGGCCGCAATGCATTTTGATATCTTCTATAATGTTTAAAATATGTATTAAGATTTCCTTAAATATGCCAAAAACTTGTGAAAAAATGGTCTGCACTACTGCTATTTCTCATTTCGGAAATAGTATTTTTCTTATTTGCACGCAGAGCGGTTGGATGTAAATTTTATGACTGCGTCGACGTAAACGATGTAAGGGATGTGGAGAGAAAGTTTTGTAATTGTTGTGTCACATCATATATTGTGCTATTTTAAGGCATTTTCATCCATTTATATCATGCTCTCATCGCTGCGTCTATTTACGTGCATGTTACGTGCATTTACGACCATATTATTCTTTACATCCAATTATGTAAAGTAGTAACATTATGCTTTGCGCTCATTGACGTCGATGTTATGTGTGTTTACATAGCTGTTTTGGGTGTATAAGTAATAAATTGTCTGATGCTGGGCATACGAAGTGCATCAATGCGCTCGTCCCTTTAGTCTGCTGAGCGCCCTGAAACTTTTCCCATATTAGTTTAGTTTCTTGCTAGCTAACTAACTGCTCAATATTTTCCTAACTTATATTTTTATATTGGTGTAAGATTTGATAATAAATATGGTAAAATTTACCTTGAGAGTGCACTGAAGTCTGGTTTTTTAATTTTTAGAGTAATATTATGTGCAATCCCCTTTTGGATACGAGCAAATCATGGTTATGTGCTTACCAAAAAACTTTAGGTATATTGATCTAAAATGGTTTGCACTTAACACAATTGATTTGCACTTATCTAAAATTAATCTGCATTTAACACCACTCTATTTTTATGATCCGGGCAACAAAAACTAAGCCTCCTGCAGGTTTTTTGAAGGAGAAATTTGTTTTGGTCCTTAACAAAACACTCCTAGATTTTGAAATTGGTCTAAAATTCAATTTTGTTGTTTGTTTGCATTATAGTATTGAGGCACGAAAATTGAATGTCATTTTTATTATTCAGCTGCAGGATGGTATCTACTCGCAAGAATTGTTCTTCAGGTAAATGCATAGCTAAAATCTTCTTTCAATGTCCCAAAATAAATTTTACCAAACCCATGTCCGGAATAAAAATCCACTTCTCCACCGGTGCCGGAACAATTTGACAATCTAGCGACCTCTCCTGCAGCAAAATGCGATCTGCTTCTAAATGATTCCCTAGATCGGAAAGAGGGAGAATGAAAAGTTTGTAAGCATACCTTCCCAATCAGAAAAAATTGGAAGATGCGGAAGATCTGGAAAATTGGCAAATGCGAAAACCGGAGGCTTGGGGCAGAGCTTCAAAAACCGGAGGCGCGGAGGTTCAGTAGCAAACTGCAGGAGAAAGCAGGAGTCACGTACACTGGAGTTCGTCGGACGAAATGTCAACTCCACCGGCAGTGTTCGACGGCAAACAACAAGCGGAAGCGGGAGTTGCGGGTTGGACGGGTATCATGTAGAGCGGCGGGGGTTTGGGAGAAAGGAAAAGAGAGGAGACGGATTTAGAGCTGCTATTAGAGGATGTTTTTAATGTTTCTTTAGGTTTTTAGTTGGGCTGTCAATATTCAATGAAGGATTACCAATATAAAACCCCCCAAAAATATTTAATTTATTGTAAAAGATTTATATAGGAACATGTCCTATAAATTTCTTTCAATGTATTCTCTTATTCGTAAAGCAAATTTGGTGAAATTTGACGAAATTTCGAGGGAAACGGCGGTATTTGACGAAATTTCACAGGAGTGGCAGCTGGAAGGAAAGAGGTGGAAGAAATAGGAAATATTTAAATAACAAACATATTTCTAAATAATAATAAATTTGAATAGTGATTTGAAAAACGATAAGTTAAATAAAAAAAAGAAGGAAAAAAATTATGCAAAAAAATGAAAATAAACGACTCCACTGGGGATCGAACCCAGAATCTCTAGCTCCGTAGGCTAGCGCCTTATCCATTGGGCCATGGAGTCCCTATATTGTCTTAGTTCTAAATAAGAATGTTTTATTACATTATTATTATGAATGACGATATATATTATAACAAGATTATAATTGAATGAAATATTATTTATGTTTGGAATTTTTTTTATAGGGCATGCTGATTATTTCTATTAATTTTCATTTCTCAAAACATTTGAAGAAACAGTGGCAGCTTTGAATATGTAGTAAGTAGTCTACATACACCAAGTTATGAGAATGACATCTCTCCTAGTGGCATGAGCTGTCACTCTAACGGCTTCTTTTATTCCCGGCCTCTTATTTCATCTAGAAAATTAGAATTTATGTTTATATAAGTAGCCCATGAATGCTTATTCGTAACCAATAGATAATAACAGCTCAATATAACGATATTTGCAGCTCATTAGATATTGGTATCCCATAATTTTTTTTGTACATATTAATTTTACATGCAACGTATAAAGGAGACCATTAGAGCCACCTGTAAGGCGTTGTGATACAAGAAAAGACATGATGTACTATACTTATGCATTAGCGAGATTATGACACAAGATAGGACACAATGACGACAAAGGATCCGTATAACCGACCCCACTATAGTCGGATTAAGGCTTGAGTGTTGTTGTTATACTAATTTCACATGCACAATTATCCTATTATACTAATTTCACAAGCGCAATTATGTAATTTAAATCATTATGCGTCACTTTAAATACTCGGGATTTTGATGTATTCCGGGGTCGGTTAGAGGAGAAAATTGGTTCAAAAATATAAAGCAAGAAGTAGCATTGCTATTCACAGGATAGAAAAGAACTTTTGTTCTAAGCTAACCCTGCCAAATTTATGCAATTAAATTTGATTTCTGTAGAAATTTCCAAATAATTTTCAAAACCATGCTCAATATTCAGTAATAATCAGTCGTGCACAAAAAGCCCGAGCTCGGCCTGTGAAAAGCATGGCGAGGGCCGGCCCGGGCCAAGGCCGGGCTTGGGGGCCTTACTGAGCCGCCATTTTAGCCGGTTGCCCAGGCCGGGCCGGGCTAGCCTGGGCCCGACACCCGGGCTGGCGAAAAATCCCTCCAATTAGGCGAGATTTAATCCCGCCTATATTTAGGCGGGATTAAATCCCACATAATTGGCGGGATTTCCCCCCAATTAGGCAGGATAATCCCGCCAATTAGGCGAGATTAAAATCCTGCCTAATTCAGGAGGTATTTTAATCCTGTCTGGAAATCAGGCCGGCCCAGGCCGGCATGAAGGGTCTTTCCGGGCCTTCTCTTTGAGAGGAAGCCCGAGTCCGGC
This sequence comes from Platanthera zijinensis, assembly GCA_039513925.1. Classification (NCBI taxonomy): domain Eukaryota; kingdom Viridiplantae; phylum Streptophyta; class Magnoliopsida; order Asparagales; family Orchidaceae; genus Platanthera; species Platanthera zijinensis. The sequence continues at coordinate 37,496,675 of CM077085.1, forward strand.
CCGGCCCGGCTCAAGCAAGGCCCGGGGCGAGCCCGGTTGGCAAAAAGTCCGGACCGGATCGGCCCGGTCCAAGCCCGGCCTGGCCAGTCTTTTTTAACAGGGGAGGCTTGCCCATTAACTAATACTGGCATAAATAACTGTTAAAGTATGAGAATGACATTTACGCAATATTATTCTTTTGTTTTAAATTCAAATAAATTAGTTTCATGTAGTTTATTTTTGAGTGGTGTTATGGACACACCTACTCTTATTTTTTTGTTAATGGGCAGCAAGCCTCCCCAGTTTATAAAAACAAAGCTTCTGCTCTTTTGTATTGAATTCTGTTATCAAAATGAATGAATAGGAAGAGAGGAGAGTAACAAGTCTCAATTCGCGTTTGTCACACGTTCTCGGATTTTCCGTTCTAATATGGTATCAGAGCTCTGATCCAACCTGATACGAATTCAAACTTTCCTGTTTATCAGAGCTCGACTGGCTTCTCATTCTCCTAAAGGACCTCCAACTCCAAAGATCTCACTTAAATTTCTTTTGTGACAGTCAAGCGGTGCTTCACATCGCTTCTAATCCCATTTATCACGAGCGAATCAAACATATCGAACTAAATTGTCATTTTGTAGGGGAAAACTAAAAGTTGGCAAGAAATACAGTGGCGGACGCAGGAGTTTTAGTCAGTGTGAGGGTAACACAAAATCATTCAAAATCTTTTTTTTTTTATATAAATTATCAAAATCAACACTACATGACTAACAACATAAAATGAACTTATTTATTAATTTTTTTAGTAAGCAACATACTGATTACTTTATTTATAAATATTAAACTTTAAATAAGAGCATGAATTTATTTATAAAAATATATATATTTTAACAATAATATAATGAGTTTATTTATAGAAATTTATACAATTTTAAACATAGCAATGAATTTATTCATAAATTTTTTTTTATAAAAAAAATAAAACTTGTCAACACTAAAATTAGAACCCAAAATCACATGGATAAAAAAAAATATAAGACAACCAACTGAGCTACAAATACAACCTTCTCTTTACATGTAATATTTTAAATATTATATATTTGTTGACGCCTTATTTATCAAATATTTTATCTCTATTATTATTATTGAACAAAATAGTTTTAAAAATTTAGTGTGGGCAGCCGCTCACACTCGACCCTATGTGGGTCCGCCCAGCAAGATCACTAGTAGTCATCTTCCTACATACCTCCAAATTGCTGATTTGTTTACCAAAAACCACAATCATTCTCAGTTCATTTTCTTTTAAACAAGTTGGGCATTTCTAAAAACTTACAAATTTAAACTTGAGATGTTTTAAGTATGAGAATGATATTTATGTACTACTAATCTTTTGTTTTAAATTCAAATAAGTTAGTTTCATTTAGGGTCCGTTTGGAGGGACTTATTTTTACCGGTCAAGCGGTTACGATCGCATGAATCGAACCTTAATTTAGGTCCTGTTCATGCGCTTGTAACTGCTTCACCCGTGAAAATTAGTTCTCCCAAACAGAACCTTAGTTAAATTTTTGTTAACAGGCAAGCCACCCATGCTTATAAAAACAGAGCTTCTGCTCTTTTGTTATACATTCTTGGATTTTCCCTTCTAATCACAAGAATAGAAAAGAACTGAGTAAAAAGCTGCAAGATTATTTCACAAAAATAATACAGGAGAAGAAATTGCATGAGCCAAAAAAGAATCATGTTGAGAGTATTGTTGTCGCATTTAGCGAGGAACGCAGCCGAAGATTGACATACTAAGATCGTCAAATGGGTTTAGCCCGAAAATGAAGTAGGGGCGGCGAAAATCGATCTTCTCCGTTCGGAGCCGACTACAGCTATTCGCCAATCAAAGGAAGCTTCTATGAAATTGAAAGCCGAGTGTAGGTTGTGTGGAACGTCATTAACTCGACGGCGGTGAAGTTTTGGAAGGTTGCCACATCTGTGCTAGATGCCAATAGGTTGTCTAGATGTCGGTATTGGCTCCCATGTGGAGGTAGATGCATGCATACGAGGAAGGAGCGGCTGCCATAGGCCAATCAGACGGATCGGGATTTTCTTCATTTGGGACCTCAAATGAAGGTTCATTTCATGTTGTAGATGCCTTCTCACTTGATCTAATGACGTAAAATTTTTGGATTAAAAAAATATATAAAAGAACGAGAATAGTGAACCAATCGGATCAACAAAAGTAGATCTGGACCGCGAAATGGATAGTATCCATTTCACAATTCACACCAAGTGAAAAGAATCCTAATTCCCAATTTATTTTTGGTCTGCCAATAACAAAATTTGCAAAAAAAATTGAAAATGAGATAATAATGTGTTTTCATTATAACAAAATTAGTGGGTGTTGTTATATGCAGATCATTTTCGACTATGTGCAAATCATGTTAAGTGTAAACCCTAAACTATAAAATCATTAAGACTTGTGAAAAACCGCTCCTCCTGCGAGGGAGGAGCAACCGACAAGGGCGGTGGTCGGAGAGGGCCGGGGGGCCAAGGTCGGACGGCCAATTTGACAGCCAAGCCTAGGTGAAGAGGAGAAAATTTATCAAATTAGCATCCTTACAAGAATACAGAAGGATAAGTAGGGCACATGACAACAAATTAATATTGTGCTGTACAGTCTGAATTGGTATTTTTTTTTGGTGATTGTTATCCGCACTGCAGTTTTGGTTATTCGCAAATATTTTTTTCCTAATTTTTCGCGCATTTTGGAAATACGTCTTGTACATGCATTTTCAGGAAAAGTGTTCAACACGAAAGTTGTAGATCTCATCGAGATCTACAACTTTCGTGTTGAACACTTTTCCTGAAAATGCATGTACAAGACGTAATTTGGAAATACACCCAGATTTCGCGCCTTTTAGAAATACGTCTTGTACATGCATTTTCAGGAAAAGTGTTTAACACGAAAGTTGTAGATCTCGATGAGATCTACAACTTTGGTGTTGAACACTTTTCGTAAAAATGAATGTACAAGACATATTTCTAAAAGGCGCGAAAAATTGAGGAAAAAAAAGTGCGGATAACCAAAACTGTAGTGCGGATAACACTCACCTTTTTTTTTCCTTCTCCTTTTAAACCCAGCATCCGTTTCCCCCAATCTATCGTCGCCTCCAAATCTCCCGAACAAAACCTCCGGCGCCGATCGCCGATGGCGATCCGGGAACGCCTGCTAGCACTCAAACTCCACATAGCCGTCGCCGTCATCTCCGCCGGCGTCTTCGCCGTCTTCTTACACAGTGGACCCAGCCTCTCCGCCCTCCTCAGCTTCTTCTGGCCGCTTCTTCTATCCACCGGCGTCTTCCTCCTCGCCGTATCCGTTCTCCTCCGGATCTCCCCGCCGCAGCACCCCGACGCCGCCGGCTGCCCCGCCGGAGAGGATCTCATAGACTACGTCGCCGGAACCCACTACCAGCAGCTCGCGGCTGAAGCAGCACCGACGGAAGAGAGCGAGGTCGAGAAACTGCGGTAACTCTTGGTACGGTTTCCGGGGATGACGTGGCCAGATGTGGTTGGCTCTCTATAAGCTGTAAATTGGAAATAAAAGTAGGGTAGTTTGGGAATGTCGGTGGCCTTTCTTGTTTCTTCTACTTTTTTTGAAGCTAATGCATTACGCACGTGGGTTCGATTGAACCGGGCCACCAGCATCCAGCCTTGTTTAAACCCGGTTTAAATTTATTATTATTATTATTATAATTATTGCTGTATGAAAGGCGACACATTACCTTGCTTACTATGCAAAAAGTCCTATGTTATATAAACAGATAAACTACAAAAATATATATATAAATATTATTCTAAGGCTCCGTTTGGGGGAATTATTTTCACCGGTCAAGCGGTTACAACCGCAAAAACCGAACCATAATTAAGGTCCGGTTCATGCGGTCGTAACCGCTTGACCGGTGAAAATAAGTCCTCCCAAACGGAGCCTAAGGCTGCGTTTGGCACAACTTATCACAGTTTATTTGGTCCGGTGAGATTGGACAAAAACGTCATTGTATGTTTGATATGACAATGTTACTACGGTTATTAAAAAAAAAGTAGTTTGAGACATAAGATTTTGATATGACAATAACATTTTTGTCCAACCTCACCGGAGCAAATAAGCCGCCCTAAACGCAATTTAAGGGTCAGCTTGAGACGATGGCGGCGGTCGTGACGATAGCGGCCGTGAACACAGTGATTATGAACAATCGTTTGTGAACAGTAGACCTCACCTAAGGAACTCCCAACTTTTATGCTCAAAATAAAAAATTTCTTGGAGACGGGTCATAACCGTTGTTTTATCAAACAATTATTTTATGACAGTGATGTTAAAAACTTCGCGGCAAACATGCCCGAAGTACTACCTCCGCCATACCGCATATCAGAAGACATCAATAGGTTGCATATACGCACCCGTGTGTGTCGCATATATACACTTGTGCGGGAGAGTGTGTCCATATATGTATACACACGCAAGCTTCGTGCAATAGAATTTGCCGTGCCTGTAGTGGCGAAACTAGAAATTTTGCGAAATCCGGGCACAATAAATTGAAACTTCGAAAGCATCAGCAAAAATATTGCAAAAATTATATTTCAACAATGAATATGGGAGTTTGAACATAAGTAAATTCTTAATCATTAAAGTACATTGTATAGCAAATAACAACAAAGAACTCGTCTTCCCTTAGGAGCGCTCCGTTTGGCACGGTGGTGAACTTGGGGGTTAAGTTGTCATTCGTTAACGAAACGAAAAAAAAATTGTTAGGTGATTGTTAGCGAATGACGATTTAACCCATACATTTACGATCATCACCGCAACGAAGTCTTAGTCGTTGAGGAAACTCATATATGACAAACTCAGCTTTGACAAATCATAACAATCACCAGAACAAAATAAGGGACGAAAAATATTAGGTGGGTGACAGTCAAGCCTTTCATTTCTTTACATATGTTGCTGCGCACAAGCATGAGCAGCAGACGCATCAAATATTTACTCTTGACTCGACTGCGCGAGAATCAGATCCGATTTCGAGATGGCGCCCGATTGATCGAAGTCGAGATTCTCAAACTCGTCCATCACGAGCGCCACATCCTCCTGGTTGATCTTCCCCATCTCTTTCAACTTGTATATTACAAACTCAGCAGAACTGTTACCAAAAAGAAGCAGTGTGGATTCATGCATATACTCTACAATCAAGCCTTTTGAGTACCAACAAGGGGCATTGGTGTCCTTAGAATAATAATTAAATATGAATGCAAAATGATATAATCAGCCAAATTATTTTAAGATATTTCAATTTTTTTCCTTTTATAATGATTCTAGACTCATAACACGGGGTAAAATGTAATGCACCCTTTTCAACATAGAGTTATTTCAAAGGGTAAAATTGGAATATCATAAAATAATTTCACACATTTGATCACTTTCCATTTATATTTCTAAAGGAAAAGGTCACAATTTTCAATGTAGAATCATTACATAGGGCAAAATTGAATATCATAAAATACTTTTTAGCTTATTTGATAATTTCGAAAGATAGAGGGGTGCAACCTGTAATTATGCAAACTCCCCTTGGAGGTCCCAGTAATTAACCCTATATATGTTATATTTGAATAGAACTTAGTGTTTAGGGTTTTATTACAAGCTCAAAAGCCTTGTATTTTGGTTAAAAAGATTAAATATGAAGGGTTAAATATTGGGACCTTCTTTGAGTCCTACATAATCACAGAAACCTCCTCTCTGAGTATTACAATAAATACCACCTCCAAGTTAGCATGCAGTGCTAGTGCACTCTTCTCAGAAGGTAGGTTTATTGTACTAGAAGTTAACAATATAAACTCCGAGGGGAGATTTGGTAATTTTAAAAAAAATTGGGGTTGTATATGTAGTTAAGCAAAATCCTAGGAGAAATGCCAAAAATGAAGCAAATTATGAAGAATTGTGTTGCACCTAGGTTAAAAGATGAGTTCAAAAGCCTTTATTTTTGAAAAAGACATTACATTTGAATAAATAATCTAATTATATGATAAATTCTATATCATGGTTAAAAGATGGTAACAAAAAAGGGTGCATCTGATGCATAAGGACCCTACAAATGCAGGATTGGGTGGGGGGTTGATATACACGACCTTAACTTGCATTGCCGGGAGACAGTCCTAGGATCGGAACTGGAGACCTCTGGATTAGAACGAAGACAACTAGTCATTAGTCGATGCTCGCTTTTTAAAGACCTTACATCAAATTAGACTGACTGTGCGACTTAACTATGATTATAAAATAGCAATTAGACCTGTAATGTTGTATGAATCATGACAACAAGAAGGGTAAAAAGGATTTGATAGCAAAATTGAGCATAATGGAGATAAGAATGTGTAAATAAAAACTATGAAGAATATTTTAGGAAATGGTAAAAAGTATTTGACAGTGATACTAAGAATCATGGTAATAAGGATGTTGGAAAAAACTAGGCAGATTAAGGGTCCATTTGGCACGGTGGGGGCGGTCGTGAACACGGTGCTTATGAACCGTTGTCTGTTTAGCATGTCATTTTCGCTCCGGTGAGTTTGGAAAAAAACGCCACCGTGATGAATACGTGTTTTGGTATTTGACATAACAACGATTATGACTTCCACCAAGAAAATTAATTTAAAACATAAAAAATGGGTGAAATTCCTTAGGTGAGGTTGAACGTTCACGAACGACATTTCGTAACCACCGCGTTCACAGTCTCCACCGTCATGCCAAATGGACCCTAAGTTAAGTAATGATTATTGTAGAGCAAAGACTAGAGTAACATCTATAAAAATAGAAGGGTATTAGATTTATTGAAGGTAGACATTGGTAGTTTTGACATGCAAAACAAGGGGCATTAAATTTATCCCTTCAACAAGAAGGCAAAAATAAAGTCGGATGATTGCTAAAGAGAAGGGGAAAATTAGAGATAAGAAGTTTGAAATGATTTGGGAAAGAATAGATTTAGCACATCTAACAACACTCATAAAGAGCCGAATGAAAAAATGATGATTTATTAAGTTGAACCTAGAAGTCCCGATGAGGCAAATGAAGATGATATTTTGGGTCAAGAAAATTATTTATGTCAAAAAAATCGGGATAGTTTACGACACGTTTTTTAGTATCCATTGTTGATGGATGATGGTACTCTATTTAAAATGCAAATATATTGAAATATTTGATCAATACACTTACCTCACAACATCGTCATCGTCGAGATCGGCTGCCTCAAGATCAACAAAAGTCAACTTCCTAGTGAGCACCCAGTTGACTAGCACCCGCTGCCGGTGTTCGGCATGCATCTCAGCAAGATAGAGAAAGAATTGAGCCACGCAAATGGTACTGATCAGTATCCAAAATATAGCGAAAACTCGACCGCCCGTGGTCGAGAAGCTCTTATCTCCATATCCCAATGTCGTGATGGTAGCGCAAACACAATAGAAGGCATCAACAATACTCAGCTTCTCCACCATGGATAAAATCAATGTCCCAACAATAATCAGCATCACAAGAGCTCCAGTGGCCACCAAGAACTTGTATTTGACTCTATTTGCCTCTATTTCCTTTCCCATCTGATGCTCGCCGGAATTATTTCGCTGGCATAATGCTTTGATTAGTAAAACTTCCTGCTTTTCAACAAGGTAATCGGCGGCATTGCTGAGAAAGAGAGAGACTATGGCCATGCCACTGAACACGAACATGCAAGCAAGAAGCTTTGATGCGACACTGTCAGGAACAAGATCTCCGTAGCCTACTGTTGTCATCGTCACAACGCAGAAGTATAGAGAATCGAGAATACCATTTGTTTTTTTGCCGGCAATTTGATTCCTCACGAGATAGAAGCAGGTGGAGCCAATAACCAGGTAGAGAGCCAGAAAGAGGGCAACTAGCCTGAAGTTTGGATGGAGGCCTTTGAAAAATGAAGTAGAATCCTGGCATGAGGTGTTCTTTTTATCCAGGTTAGAAAAAATATCAGTGGACGGAGCGGTCTTGCATCGGCGAAATCTTCGTTTTCGTTGTTGTGGATGATTTGGTAAGCTTGAGAGCAAGGGTCTGTTGGCAGATTCATTGTCCATGGATATATATTGCTCCAGATGTAGTTTATGAGGAACTGAATGTTGATAAAACAAGAGAACAGATGAATTTAAGGTACCAATGGTCATACTATCAATACATATTATGATATGATCTGATTAGCATTTGTAAGCTATCTATGAAGATGGGGAGTATATAACAATCATGCATCATAATGTCAGGGGCCCACACTGATGCCAACTTCTGCTTGTTTCAAAATCTCAAACTACACACCATACAGTCGAAGGTCCCGCACTGTATGATAGGTCAAAATATCTGATTTTACTTTTTTTGAGGTGTTTAGAAAACTTTATAGGAGGTCACTGCTCCTATATGAGCATGCAAACTGGAGTTCATAACTGAACTGAAGCACAATTAAACTCAAAAAGAGTCTCACATATTTGAGTGTAGACTTTAACTTATATACCTGACAAATTTTCAGCTTTTTTGATGTAAATTTAGTTTATTTATTGCCATCATAGGCGGACCTAAGTGTAGACACACCCGGTCACGTGCCCGGGTGTGTTTTTTTGCGAATCCCGCCTGGTACTAAGTAACTAAACGCCAGAATTTTTTTCCTCTCGTTTTTCTCCTTCCGTCGTGCAAAATGGCAGAAAGGCAATGTGAAAGAGTTGATGCCCGAGTAGAGCCGTCTTCTTCCTCTTCTTCTTCTTCTTCTTCCTCTTCTTCTTCTTCTTCTGTTCTTAGGTTTTTTCTTCAGTTATTACCCTTCTTCTTCTGTTATTAGGTTTTTTCTTCAGTTATTAGGTTCTCTCTTCCTTCGGCCCAAACAGAGGAAAGCGATGGAGACATGGAGCAATGTTGCAATGGACATGGGAATGGCGAGAGGCGACATGATTCTAAACGGTACTTTTATACTTTTATTCCTTCAAATTTGAGGAGATGATCGATAAAGTTGTGCACTCGAGCATGCTTCCAGTATGCTTCTATAGTTCTATGAGAGTATAAGGATGATATGAGAAAGAAGTACCGTATCTTTGTTTAATTGATTGCTTTCTTTTTGTTCTCATTTGTGCACAACGATCTTGTGAGATGGAATTCATGGATCTCTAAAGTTGAAATTCTACTGGAGATTCTAAATCATTCCCCATGATAATCCACATGACACTTCTCGATGTATACGCGTGTACTAACGGTGTAGAGGATCAACCGTTGAATGATAATCTTTGATTTATTTATCTTTAAAGTTTATAATGGACCAATGATTTGTTACGGACCTCACCTTAAGACGTTTGTGGATTGTCGGAGAGGTGTATAGAGATGGGGATGACAGTAAGGGAGAAACTACGGAACAAGAATCGCGGTTGTCTAAGCAGGATCTGCTCGTGAGAGAGAGAGAGAGAGCTACCACAATCTCTTACTATGGGACAAGAAGAGACGCAATACTTGCTTCATTCCTAACTTCCAGGCATTTAAATAGGCCTAAATGACACCTCTTAATGACTATTAATAACTCCTAACAACTAAAAAAGAGCAACTAGCCTATGCCAATAACAATATAACATACTATCTCTCCCTTTTTTTTGAACTTGTCCTCAAGCTCGGAACTATGGTACGGAATCTGAACCTGAATGCATGGTTGATCATTTGGTTCCATAATCACTCGCAAGAACAATGACGTGCATTGATGTCTTGTCGAAAAAAGGGTGTCATTGTACCAGCAGAAGGATGATAAATAATTTGTAAGTGGATGCCACAACTTCCTCAATGAGGGTGGCCGGTGATTGCTCAAAACAATAATGATACGATCCCAAAGAGAAATCCGGCAAGGGGGACGGTCGGTAGTGGTGAGGGAGAGGAAGGAGGAGGGAACGAGAAGAAAAACTAGGGAGCAACCCTAAATTCCATACATCCAAGTATAATGAAAAAAAGTACAGGACAACCCCTTATAGGTGCGGGGTGCAGGTAATGAAAAGCAGTGAGAATAATAAAGCGTACATATAAAAGAATAACTAATAACAAAATGCAAATAAGATAATCATGTCGGTGGAGCATTTTTGGTCTATCCTCCTCCAGACGGACCCATCATTGTCTTCCTCCGCGTGTGGACTCTCTACGACGCCTCGTCGGCGTGTGCGTGTCTCGTCGGCATGCGCAACCATTACAATGTCGACGTCTGAAAACATGCCTTGTCCCCAAGACAGTAGTCGGAGGACTGGAGGCAGAAGTGATCCCTAGGCAGCTACGTAGCTTCGGACTCCAGACGGTAAGGCCCAGCAACAGGAACCTTCTGACTCCTGCGAGCCAGAGTATCCCTGAAGGTGGTAGCGGCGATCAAGTAGCTTGGATGGGTAGTATTACGCCAACTGCTGTCTTTCTTCCGGACCAGAAGAACCGAGCTAGAAAATAGGCTTCCACCATAACGATTAAGGCCCCCACCAGCGTCCCTTGCATCAGAGGCTCGAGCTCATCCTTTCGCCCATGGTCAGAATGGAACGGCTGCGCCAAAGCTGTTGTGGTCCTAGGTTGCACGGAACTTGCGCCAAAGTGGTTGTTGTCCTAAGCCAAAGGCACTCGCGCGGTCGGTTGGTCGGGCTGGTGGCACTCCTGCAGGAGGTAGGATGACGTCGGCGAGCGTAGTTGAAAGATCTTGGTGGTCCGTTGGGGGAGGGAAAGACACATCGGACGGGCCCGAGAGGGCCCACAGCCCCACGGAGAGGCCGATGTTTGTGGTCCGCTGGATCTTGTCAAGGGAGACCGGTGAGCGGAGGAGAACGGAGCGACTGTCGAGGAGACATGGCTGGCCCTCGTGGAGGAATTGTACGGTCATAGTCGTCCAGTTGACGGGTACATCGCCAAGCATATAGAGCCAATCCACCCCCAAAATGGCATGATACCGCCTAGGCCAAATGTGTAGAAGTCCGCGGTCACAAAACAGGACCCTACGGAGATAGGAACGGCAGTGCAACGGCCCTGAGTTGTTCGGCGGCGCCCGTCGCCCAAGCAGACCACAACATCCAAAGAGGGAAGCGAGGAGAGACAGAGCTGCTACACCAGACGCTCAGAGATGAGGTTGTGGCTTGCACCGCTCTCCACCATGATGATGATCAGGCGGTCCTGCAGCATGCCAAAGAGCTGCATGGTTTGCTGGTCGGAGATCCCTCCCGTCGAGGCACAAGATAACTCCAAGCAGTGGAACGTAGCCGCGGTGGGGTTGGGAGGTGTATCCCGCGAAGAGATCCAATAGTTCCATGTCATGAAGACTACTGATAGTTACCCTGATCTTCTCGGCTTCTCCTTAACCTAGATAGAAGTGTAAACTAGGGCAGAGAGTGCTCACAGTGATGTATCGTAAGAGAAGAAGCTAGGAAAGAGTAGCAGACCAACAGAGATAGAGTGTCGACACTAGGGAAGAGAAATAAACGTCGAAACAATGGCAAAACTGCAGAAGAGATCTTCCTCGGAGAAAGGGTCATCGACTACACAGTCAGAGCACCAAAAGGGAGAAAACGAGAGTTTTCTTATGCTAGGGAGAGGATGCGAGCGAAATGAAGATAGGTAGCGTGAAATCATTATAAAAGCTCACACACTGCTTAATTTAATATTTTTTATTTATTTAAAAACAACAATATATCAACTGCAGATATCGCGCAATATTTTGCAAAAACATAAATTCTCTCCAAAATATCAATTTTGTTGCATTGTACACCAAAAACCTATACGTCAGCCGAAATGTCGGAGTCGACATCTACAACACTGAGTAATATAAATACAGCAGGGTTGTAAAGTCAAGTTACATGTGAATAGCCAAAAAAATAGGTGCTTATATCAATACCCTGGAACTAACAACCATCAATGAAATGTTTAAGCAAATCAAATAAAATATCAAAACTGACAAGATCCCAGTTATCTTGAGTGAACACAATACAATTTCGGATATTCAAGAGTTGGCAGAATTAAAATCCACATGAGAACTTTAGATAAATAGAACCAATAGACCCAAAAGATGTAAAAACAACAGATTAAACTTTGGCTGTGATTGTATTAGTATAGAAGATGGTTTAGAGATGCATATCCTTAAACATGAAACAAGGCAGGGCCTGCACCGTCAAAAAATGGGTTGAAGATGTGAGGACTCCGACCACAGCCTGATGCACCAACATTGATTTCGTCCAAGGCCCTCATCAAGGGCTGCCGCCCATACCACTCCAACCACTCTCCACACCTATTTTTTGGCCGCGGCGGGTTGTTGGAGTTCGCAGCCTACCTTTGACGAGGGAAATACTCAAGTTCAGCAGGCACCACGAGGACTTCCCAGGAGGTCACCCATCCCCAAACTACTCCCGCCCGAGTACGCTTAACAATGGAGTTTCTCCACTCATCACAAATTGAGCTACACGAGAAATAGGCGCGGAGAGGGGCTGGGGTGGCATGGGTTGCAGCCCTTGATGGGGGGCCTTGGAAGAAATCAGCGCTGGTGCGTCAGGCTGTGGTCGGGTCCTCATAAAAAGTGCACTTTTTATTGTAACAACCAGAAAGGCAACCCGACAGCTAACCAGCGTGGTAATCCCCATTATACCGGGCTGCAACCCAAGCACCCAACCCCTCTCCATCCATTGGCGGGTTGTTGCAGCTTAATTGGAGATGAGTAGAGAAACTTCATAGTTAGTCGTGCTTGGGCAGGTGTAGTCTCGGGTTAGGTGACCTCCTGGGAAGTGTTCGTGCTGCCCAATTAACTATCGAGTTTCCCTCATCAAAGGAGGCTGTGACCACCAACAAGCAGCCAATAGAGGGAGAGGGGTTGGGTGCTTGGGCTGCAGCCCAATACAACGCGGATTGCCAAGCTGGTTAGGGTCAGGTTGTTACAGAAGAGATCAGTATTACCTTAACAGAAACAGAGTGGAGATCACCAGCTTGTGAATGGAGCTTGAAGTAAAATCTTCCGTTGATGAGGGTTTGAGGCAAGATCTGGAGCCGGTGAGCAGCCGGCAGCTAAATATACTGTGAGAGATCCACCCGACGATAGCCGGACGTGAGATCCGTCACAGGTTATGTGCTAACGGCGACAGTGCCGGGGGCCAGATCGACGGCCAGTGCGGAGCTAGCGGCAAACGGCGGGGGTTCATAGAGGCGCTGGTGAAAGAAGCCCTTTTTCAATGGCCAGCCGGTGAGCTGCTGGCAGCTAAATTTTCTATAAAGTTGTATTTTAATTTTAGTGTTCATTTTTTGTGATTGTTATTAGAATTACAGTTTTGACTAGTCGTATTATATTTTCTCGTAATTTTTTGCGTTTTTTAGAAATAAGTTTTGTACATGTATTTTTCTCGACGAGATCTACAACATTCGTGTTGAACAATTTTCCTAAAAATACATGTACAAGACGTATTTCTAAAAGAAGCGAAATATGGGTGTATTTTCAAAGTACAGATTGTACATGCATTTTTCGGAAAAGTGTTCAACACGAAAGTTGTAGATCTCGACAAGATCTACAACTTTCGTGTTGAACACTTTTCCTAAAAACGCATGTACAAAACGTATTTCTAAAAGACACGAGAAATTAGGAGAAAACGTAGTGCGACAAGCCAAAACTGTAGTACAAATAACAATCACCTAATTTTTCCATCCTAAACCAGTTTTCAAAATTTTCCGTGACCAATGATAAGCCTAAATTTGCACGCGAAGTCCAGACATTTCTGATATCTAACATGCACTTTTATACGGGACCCACACATTCATGAATTCTCATTGGTCCCAATTCCATCCGACGGAAAAATTAGGCTTTTTCACGACACTCTTGAAAAAGATGAACATGTGATTTTTGTGGGGTCCTTAATTAACATGTGGGTCAACACTTGCAACATGAAAGATAATATAAGTTGACTTGTATGTATTTAGCCATATTGCCTTAAATGTCTCGATATGTGCGCATTATTATGTAGACGTTGCGCACCCACCCCTCTATAGACATTAAAGTCTTTAATTCCGCACAAATGTAGCTCGCATGAGAGAGGAAAGAACATTGTAGTAATGATATATAACTTGCAAAACATATGATCTATAGGTCTTTAAATTTTGATCTCCAATAACTTATGGAGGGAATGACATCACGCGGAGGAAGAGATAACGACCCAAGGAAGGACAAAGGGAAGGGTAAAATTGGGGTGAGTTCTTACTTCCTTAAGGGTCTGTTCGTTTGCGCGGAATTGAGCCCTTGGAATTGGAATTGAAACTCTAATTTCAATTTTGTCGTTCGTTTGCACGCTTGACATTGGAATTGGAATTTTAATGAATTCCGTGGAATTGAGTTTGAACTAAACACAATTCTTTCCAATTTATATAAGATTTGGATAATTTCGTCAGAGACGCGTTTTTCGACTGACGCGTATTTTTCGCCCAAGATAACATTATGTCGCACGAACACACATTTTCGCCCGGAAGCGCGTTTTTAGAACGCGCGCGAATTTTTTGCCCGGGCGCGCGTTTTTTCGCCTGGGCGCGCATTATTCGCACGGGCGCGCGTTATTCGCCCGGGCGCGCGTTATTCGCCCGGGCGCGCATTATTCGCCCGGGCGCGCGTTATTCGCCCAGGGACGCAGTTTTTCGCCCGAGCGCGGTTTTTCGCCCGGGCGCGGTTTTTCGCCCGGGCGCGGTTTTTCGCCCGGGCGCGTGTTATTCGCCCGGGCACGCGTTTTCTTGCCCGGGCGCGCATTATTCGCCCTGGCGCGCAATTTTCGCTCGGGCGCGGATTTTTTCACCTGAGCGCGCATTTTTTCACCTGGGCGCGCGTTTTTTTTGCCCGAGCACGCGTTTTTTCGCCCGGCAGCGTGTTTATTCGCCCGGCCACGTGATTTTCGCTTGGGCGCGCGTTTTTCACGTCCGGGCGAAAAAATGACGTCTCGACAAAAAATTCCTGTTCGTGAAAAAAAATCCATTCAGGGCGAAAAATACATGTATGGGCAAAAAATGCGTCCGGGCAAACAAACCACGTCAGCGCGACAAAAATGCGTCGGGGCAAAAATATTGCGCTCGGGCGGAAAAAGCATGCCCTGGCGAAAAAAATTGTGCTTGAGCGAAAAAAGCGTGCTCGGGTGAAAAATTCGCGTCGGGGCAAAAAAATGACGCTCGGCCTAAAAAATCGCGTTTGGCCAAAAAAATCGCCCCCGGGCAAAAAAACAATTTACAGACAGACAGAATAAATGACGTCTAGACGAAAAATTCTCCTTTGGACAAAAAAATTTATCAATTCCACAATATTCATCAATATTATTTATTAGACGAACATTAGAATTGAAATTAGTCACCAATATTCAATTCCACAATATTCGTAAATATTAAATTTCAATATCGAATTTCGATTTCGTGCAAACGAACGGACCCTAAATGTATTTGTTTTTTATATTAAATGTTTATGTGTGTTATGTTTTCAAATAAGGCTTGGTTTGGTATAGTGGCGACGGTCATCAACGTGGGGATTAAATTGTCATTCGTTAACGCCTACTGAAGGAACTTCACCCACATTTATGTTCAAACGAATGATGTTTGTTAGATGATCCTTAACAAATGACAGTTTAACACATGTGTTTACGACCGCCACAACTGTGCCAAACGGAGCCTTAGGCTCCGTTTGGAGGGACTTATTTTCACCGGTCAAGCGGTTACGATCGTATGAACCGGACCCTAATTAAGATCGGATTCAAACGATCGCAACCGTTTGACCGATAAAAATAAGTCCTCCCAAACAGAGCCTAAGTTACTAATAAGAAATGATATCTCTATATATGATTCATTATACATGGACAATGTTGGGAACTTGGAAAAATGAAAAGAGATGAAACTTCAAAGGGAGATAAAAATTAAATTAATGTCTTAACCATTAAGAGGAATAAAAAGGAAAATGATATAACTGAAGCATCGATGCAAGGGCTTTGTTAAGGGTTAACTCAATCAGAGGAGGTGGAATGTGAATGTCCTCACATTATCATTGTTATTAGATTCAAACATCATGATTGGACTCCAGGATAGATGGTAGCCATGAATTTGAAAAAATATGAGCATGTTAAACAAAAGACACGTAAAAAATGAATGAATGAATGTAATTTATTCTTAACATTGCCCAAATTGAAGAAACAACAAAAGACATGTCTTGAAATAAACACAACACTCGAATGATATTCTTTGTGTTCAATTTATTTATCTCTATAAGAATTAATAAACACAACAAAAGACATGTCTTGAAATATAAATGAAATTATAATACAAGTCATCACATGAACTCAAAACCTACTAATCAAAAGTCACAAGCCTCACACTAGAGCCGATCATTTAGGTATTTAAGACTAAGGGTTCTAGTATGACCATCATGATTTTTCTGAGGAAGATCATTTGTTAGTGGATCTACTATTTATCATCAATTGGTGCTCTGCATATGCTCACATAACATTGATCAATAATCTCTCGAATGAGATGAAAATGTCTAAGTATGTGTTTAAAGCATTGATGAGATCTAGGTTCCTTAGATTGAGTAATTACACAATTACTATAGTAAAGATCTACCAAACTAATAATGTTAGAAAGTACATCTAATTCGCTGATAAATTTGCTAATCCACACATCCTCCAGCTTCAGAAGTAGCAATATAGTCAGTCTTTGTTGTAAGAATAACTATTGTCTTTTGCTTTGAACTCTTCAAGCTTGCATCACCTCTATTAAGGCAAAACACAAAATCTAACTGGGACTTTAAGTCATCCCTATCATTTTTTGAAAGCTAACATCTATGTAACTATTTACAACAAGCTTTCCTTACCACCATATACCAAGAATTCATTCTTAGTCTTTCTAAAGTACTTCAAGATATTTGTGCGAACATAAAATAAGAGACCGAAAATTGGAGTAACAAAACTTTTATTATCCAAAAAGATATCTATTACAAAGGTATGACCTCCCTTTTATAGAATGGAGGAGAGAAGAGAGATAACAAATAAGCAATGTGAGACTAATAATTACAAGAACATGAAACTATACAAGCCGCAAAAGCCGCACGGTTAGACTAACCGCACGGCCACAACAATGTGGAAGAAAGGCGGCCAATATCCCCAAGACGCCATAGACAAGTCGCCAGACCGCTCAGACCGCCAGACATCAGCCAGCAACATCTCGGCACCAAGCCGCTGGGAGAAGTATCCAGACCGCCAGACCGCCCGGTCTCAAACCCGGCTACCAAAATGCTGGGACAAGCCACCAGACTGCCAGACCGTCCGGTCTTAACTCGACAGACCGCTCGGTCTCAACACTCCCCCTCAAGTTGGAGCATAGATATCAATCATGTCCAACTTATCGCAAATGTGAAACAAAGAAGCGAACATTGGCTTGGTGAAGACATCTACCAACTCGTTATCAGAAGTGACGAATGGAGTACAAATCTGTTTATTCAAAATCTCTTCTCGAATAAAGTGACAGATGATCTCTATGTGTTTTGTTCTCTCATGAAAGACCGGTTTTTTTTTTTGAAATGTATATAGCAGCCTTGTTGTCGCAGAACATAGGAAGAGGATAGTTGTAAACCTCTCCTAGGTCAAGCATGAGAGCCTGTAACCACTTTAACTCACATGTGGTCAATGTCATATTACGATATTCCTCCTCTGCACTACACCTGGAGACCACAAACTGTTTCTTGCCCTTCCAACTCACAAGATTTCCTCCAACAAATGTGCAAAAACCCGATGTTGACTTGTGGTCTCCTTTATCATCAACATAGCTTGAATCTGAGTACGCTTCAACCCTCAAGTGACTATTCTTCTGAAAAAGAAGTCCTTTCTTTGGAGCTGCTTTAACATACTCCAATATCCTTAGGGCAGACTGTAGATGACACTCCCTAGGAGCTTGCATGAATTGACAAACCTTGTCTACAGCATAGGAGATATCGGGTCTGGTCACTGTGAGATAAATGAGTTTGCCCACCAGACGTCGGTACCTCGAAGAATCAGATAGAGGAGGCGAGTCATCTGTCCAAGTTTTGTCTTCCCCAATAGCCATGAGACATCTGGCAGGTTTAGCACTAGTCAACCCTACCTATTTTAGTAAATCAAGAGCATACTTCCGTTGGGAGAGAACTAAAGAGTTGGGTTTCCGAGAAATCTCAATCCCCAGAAAGTATTTGGGAGAGCTCATATCCTTTGTGACTAGGTGTTGTCGGAGGTGTTTCTTTGTCAAAGCTACCCCAGCCTGGTCATCGCCAGTCAGAAAATATCATCCACATATACAGCAAGAACCATCATACCAGAGGAGGTTTTGTGAATGAATAAGGAGTGACCGGCTGAACTTCGTGCAAAACCAATAGCCACAATAATGCCGCTGAACTTGTCAACCCAAGTCTGAGGGCTTTTCTTTAGGCCAAAGATGACCTTCTTCAGATGACATACTCGTGTCTCCCCCTAAGCAACATACCCAGGAGGTTGCTCAATGTATATGTCTTCCTGAAGATCACCATAGAGGAAGACATTCTTGACATCCAACTGGAAAATGGGACAATCCCTGTTGACAGCCATAGAGAGAAGAACCTGAATGGTGCTGAGACGAGCAACTGGAGAGAATGTGTCGAAGTAATCAACCCCATAAATCTAAGTGAAGCCTTTGGCGACTAAGCGGGCCTTGTATCGATCCACACTGCTGTCCGAACGGAACTTCACAACGAATACTCATCGACAACCAACCACATCAGTGCCCAAAGGGGGGAACAAGGGTCCATGTACCCCTTTCAGTGAGGGTAGCAATTTCCTCATCCATTACGGTCTTCTAATGAGGAATTGTAAAAGCTTCCTGGTAGGTGCGGGGAGTGGCAGAGATAGCAAAGGCAAACGCCCTGCGAGAAGGAGTTAGACGATCATATGAAACAACAACAGCGAGCGGGTGTTAAGTACATGTCTGCACCCCTTTGCGAAGAGCAATGGTAATATCCAGGTCGGTGAGTTCCTCAGTGTCTGGGGCATCCGTGGCGGAGAGAGCTGACCCGGGAGTGGAGAGACAACCGTGGAGAAGAGGGAGATATTTCGGTAGGTGGACACGGTGGAGGAGATGGTGGAGAGGGAGGAGGTGGAGGAGTCTCGGTAGGTGTAGCGGGAACAGAAGGGGTGGTAGGAGAAGGAGGAATATCAAGAGAGGAAGAGGAGTCGGGAGAGAAGTAGGACACATTTTCAAAGAAGGTGACGTCCGCAGAGACAAACTGCTTGCGGGCAATCGGGTCAAAGTAACAATAGTCTTTCTGAGTTGTAGAGTATCCCAGAAAGACACACTTGGTGGCCTGTGGTGAGAGTTTGTCACGGGTGGCAGAGAGAGAGTGCAAGCACTCATCGGGAGCACTCATCGGGAGCACTCGTCAGGAGCATTCGTCGGGCCGTCAAGGCCTGCTATTAGCCCCTCCAAACATCGGAGTTTTGTTGTTGGCAGACCATTTTTGGCTGCATATAGTAGAACCAAAAGTCAGGATTCTGCTATTGACAGACCAAACTTGGAAAACTATAAATAGACCCCCAAGGGACCTTCAGAGAAGGACCTTCTTGATTTTCCTCTTCCTTGGCTAGCTTTGGTTAGCGAGAGATCCAACTCCCTGTTCACTGCGGTTTCCGGGTGGACAGGTGGAGAGCTTCAGCTCCCTATTCACCGTGGTTTTCGGGTGGACTGGTTGCTAACTTCAGCTCCCTATTCACCGTGGTTTCCGGGTGGGCAGGTTGAGTGCTCTCAAGTGTCTTCCAAGGTGCCTGCATCAGCATTTGGTTTGAGAGGGGAAGCTCTCTGAGATCTTTCGGGTGTGTGATGGGACCCCCTCGCTGCAGCTCAGGGTCTGTTCCATAATTCTTAGTCACCAGTTAAGAGTTCAGGCTCAGGAGATGTAGGTGCAGGTTACCCCCACCCCGGGTCCGAACTCTTCTTTATACTGAGATCCGGTTTCAACATTTTTGTGTGGTGAGCGTGGACCGTAGTCTTCACAAGAAAATCCTAAGCAAGTTCCATGGCTGGTGGTGAAGGACAAGGTGCGGACCTGGGCGACTCGCCACCACCCGTGACAGTAGTGATGTTTGAAGAGTTCAAGATGGAGAAATGAAAACACTGGTACTATGGTCAGTACATTGAACGGAATTGTACGGAGATAAATTGAAAACTGTGTTATGGATCACTACAAACTCCATGTTATGGATCACTCCAAACTGTGTTATGGATCACTCCATCGCCAAGCGTACACTGGTAAACTATGGTCGCTACAGTGAACGAAATTGTTCATAGTTTGGGAGAAATGAAAACTGTGTTAATTACTTCCACTATGGTCACTACATGAATCCATAACATGGAGTTTGGGTGATCCAAGACTTGATGGGCCAATTCTCCCAACCTCCAAGATTGTGGGACTCTAGAAGTCAAAAAATATTGTTGGAGAAACAAAGAAAACGTGCAATGACTTGTGGCTAAATTTCTTTTTACAAGTCTTTAAAGGCAGAAAAAATGTTAAATCTCAAATATTTATTGAGTTAGGGTTCATAGTGAATCTAGAGTTTTGAATATAGAAAATCACTTGCTAAGAAAGTTGGACATGAGTGACACAAAAATGAGAATTTGTCTAATTATTGGCATGAGTTCCACAACGCTAGGAATGAGATGTATTCCAAAGGGGGCTAGGGTTTGAAGATGAAAAAACACACCAAAAAATCAAAAATTGTGTGACACTTGCCCAAGCCATCGACTTTGGTGCGAGCGAGCATGATGCATGAAAAAAAACATTATACACATGCACTTGCATGCTTACATCCTCTAAAATCTCAATTCAAAATTTAGAAAATTGAGAATAAATGAAATGTAGTTCCACTTGAGGAGGCATAGTTTGAATTTTCCATACAATATTTTCAAAATCAACACAATGTAGTGCATGTATCTACTACACTGACTATTATACATAATATGTAAGTTCAATAATCCTCTAACAACAGATTTAAACAGATAAGTGAGAATGAATCTTCAATCACTGATGTACATGAATAGTGCTGCAGCATCAACAATTACACTGAACAAGTTGATGCAATTCTATCACTTTTCTTTAGCTGAAATCTTCATCTACAGCTCCATTTTTCTCCTTTAATACCTCTTCATGATAAAGCTCACCCCTAGTAAGCCAATTCTCCCTGAAAAGTAATAAAATAATAATAATATTATTATTATTACTAATAAAATTAGATATAAGTCGAGTATGATGCAGCTTGCACAAAATCTGACAGTCGGACGGTGAAGCTACCCCCAAAAGATTGTCCTAGGGGTCAGTATCCCTCCAATAATCCTACTATTCACAATGTAGGATGGTGAAACTACCCCCCAATAGGCATATAGATGACCTAACACACGGTCCAATGGAGGCACCTTTCACCAATTGCAAAATCTCTCGTTCAAAAATATTTTTTTTGCTTTTTTCAGTTTATTTAAATTTATTATGAATATTTGTTTATTATGTGAGCGAAGGGGAGCCTTGATGCACCGGTTAAGGTGTTGTCGTGTGATCATGGCATCACGAGTTTGAATCCTGGAAGCAACCTCTTGCAAAAATGCAGTGTAAGGTTTGCCTACATTTGACCCTTGTGGGGAACCCATCCCCGGATCCTTGCTGGGTGGGATGCTTTGTGCACCGGGCTGCCCTTTATATCTTTATTATATAAGCAATGAATAAACCTAGCCATGGTGTAACATTTTTGGACCATATCACCCTCATTAAATCAAGATTTATAACTCTCTAATTGTGTTTTGGGTCTTTTACTCAATTGTATGGACAACCAGCAAAAGCAAATCCCGCCCCCTGTTCTCCCACCATGCTCTCGTCCCGCATGGCAAGTAATGACACTGCTTTCTCCTCCCCTGCACGCTACTGTCACCTCCACTTTTCCTCGACTGCCACCCATCGAAATCAGCCTTTATAACCAGACCTCTCCTTCACAGAGCCCCGCCGAAATCAGTGTTTATACTTCCTCACTGCGCCTCAACTCTCCTCCACAGTGCCTAACCTCAACAACTCCTCAATCGTGATTCTGAAGCTTCTCGCTCCTTACGGCAAGCTCCTCCTTCCAGAAACCTCCCCACGGTATCATCTTGCTCAAATTCTTGGTTTTCAACTTTTGTTCTTTGTGTTTACTAAACTGAAATCAACAAGTTGTGTGTTTCAGTTTACTGAAAGTTTATATCAGCAAGTTGTATGTTTTTGTTCTGTGTGTTTTTTAGGGGCTGAGTTCTTTAGTGATGGTTTGGTTTAGTTTGTGTGTTTCAGTTTACTGAAAATTTATGGTCAATTTTCAATCAAGTTTATATCTACCACGCCTTCTTTTGCTTCTTCAAGTTCAATGTGGAATGGAGTCCAGCTACTCCAAATTTTTGAAGGAGACTAGGAAAAAAACAGCTCCGTCTTATCTGATCGTAAGTTTCTCGGTTTCTATTTATTCCAAATAATCCACTTTAGTTACACAGCATTTTGATTCCTCCTGCTTTGGTGATGAAACTGATTGGATTAAGATTTTTTTCACTATGGAGATGAATAATATGGGAGTAATACTATTTTGGTTAGTTCTCACAGAATTTTTTGTTAGTTACCATATCAGTTTTTCCACTATGGAGATGAATAATATGGGGGGTAATACATTTTGAGTTGATGTTATAATGTACAGAATGTATTAAGCGGAGGTCCTGGCACCGAGTACAAAAAATTGTGTAGCGACATTTTGCAGAGCCAAACAACATTATATAATGACCTACAAGTGAGTGTTTGTATATGTAGAGAAAGCTCCAAACCTTGTATATACTTCTTGAATTGATAATTATAAGTATGAATACATTTATATAGGAGAAGAAGAAAGAGAGAAATCCCAAACCAAGATGTGGGACTAATACAAATAAAGAGAGAAGAATGGGCCCTTAGATGGGCCCTAAAGTAGGCTTTTATAACACTCCCCCGCAAGCTGGAGCGTACAAGTCGTAGGCACCAAGCTTGGATAAAAACTGGTAGTATAGTGGCCGGGAGAGAGCTTTAGTCAGGATGTCAGCAACTTGGCTTGCAGCAGGAACATGCTCTAAATCTATCTTCTTTGCCTGTACCTTTTCTCGGATAAAGTGACAGTCAACTTCAATATGCTTTGTGCGTTCGTGAAAGACTGGATTCTTGGCAATATGAATTGCCGCTTGACTGTCACAAAATAGGGTCGCTGGTGATGAGAGACGAACACCCAAGTCTCTCAGAAGGCTCTCAAGCCAAGTTAACTCGGAAACAACAACAGCCATAGCGCGGTACTCAGCTTCAACAGAAGAGTGAGCAACCACATTCTGTTTCATGCTACGCCAGATTATGAGATGTCCACTGAAGTAGGCACAAAAACCTGTTGTGGAACGCCTATCATCAATGGACCCGGCATAGTCAGCGTCAGAGTACGCGACAAGGGATTGAGATGTGGATGGCTTGTACACAACCCTTGTCTTGGAGCGATCTTGAGATATCAAAGAATGCGTTCGACAGCTTGAAGGTGAAATGTACGAGGAGCATGCATAAAACGACTTACGACTCCCACAGCAAAAGAGATATCTGGTCGAGTGACCGTAAGGTAGATCAGCTTCCCAACCAAGCGTCTATAGTATTCTGGATTTGTAAGGAGTTGTCGGAGTCAGAGCTGTGGGCTGAGAGTTTGTGATTTGCATTCATAGGAGTATCCGCAGGTTTGCATCCAGAATAACCGGCATTATGAAGGAGGTCCATACAATACTTCCGTTGGATTAACACAAGACCATCAGGGCGTCATGCAACCTCAAGCCCGAGGAAATAACGAAGGTTGCCAAGATCTTTGGTTTGAAAAGTGGAGTTTAACTGCTTCTTGATATGTTGTATCCCTGTAATATCGTCGTCAGTAATGAGGATATCGTCAAAATAGAAAAAGTAGGATCACAGTTCCGGTTGACCGGTGTCGGGTGAAGAGAGAAAAATCAGCCGAGCTCCGAATAAAGCCAATATCACAGGCAACCTTGCTGAATTTTTCAAACCAAGCGCGTGGGGACTGTTTGAGACCATAAATAGATTTCCGAAGATGACAGACCCGAGACTCCCCCGTGGTCTCAAATCCGGGAGGTTGGTGCATGTAAACAGTCTCCTACAGATCTCTGTTGAGAAACGCGTTCTTAATATCCAGCTGATAAAGTGGTCAATGACGATGAACAGCCAGGGAGAGAAGAACGTGGACCGTGTTCAATTTTGCCACCGGAGAAAAGTTTTCCTCATAATCAATGCCATGTTGCTGAGTAAAACCTCGGGCCACGAGGCGGGCCTTTAGACGCTCAACGGTGCCATCCGCCACATGTTTAATAACAAAGATCCACTTGCAGCTAACACGGGATTGACCTGCAGGAAGAGGAACCAGATCCCAAGTTCGGCTAGCCCAGAGAGCCCGCATTTCATCTTCCATGGCCGCCCGCCATCCGGGGTGGTGAAGAGCCTCCTGTGCAGAATTAGGGGTGGAGATAGAGGATAAAGAGAGAGCACTCTGACGGAGCTCCGGAGAGAGGCGGTGAAGAGGGACAAAGTTGGCCATCGAGTGGGCAGTGGAAGCAGTTGTCGGATCCGCAGGTTGCAAAGCATCATTAGAGCAGGGCAGCTCTCGTAGGGTAGTAGACGAGGGAGGACGTCGAGTGTACACACGAATGACTGGTGGTGTAGGTGGTTTAGGTGGCATGGGTGGGGGAAGTAGAGGTGGAATGGTGGAATTTACGGGGATAACAGGTCACGGGAGAGGTGGCAGAAGAGGAGGGTCAATAGGTTGAGAGTAATACGGCTGATCTTCGAGGAAGTTGACATCAACAGAAGTAACCACCTTGCGATCCGTGGGAGAAAAACAAACGTAGCCCTTCTGAGTTCGAGAATAGCCCACAAACATATATTTAGTGGCACGGGGGACAAGTTTGTCAGTGGACAGACCAAGATAGTGAACAATACATACGCAACCAAACACGTGTGGGGTGATGGAGAATGGAGGCTGGGAGGGAAAAAAGAGATTGAAGGGAACCACAAAATTGAGGATAGATGAAGAAATGCGGTTAATAAGAGTGCAAGCGGTTGAAACCGCAAAATTCCAATGATGTTTTGGAACATTCATCTGAATCATAAGGGAGCGGGTGACCTCGAGCAGGTGTCGATTCTTGCGTTCAGCAACGCCATTTTGTTGGGGGGTATAGACACAGGAGGTCTGATGGATGATCCCAAACTCCGCACAGAGGTGAGAGAAGGTATGACTAGTGTATTCACGAGCATTATCGGTGCGGAAGGTTTTAATGGTTGTGAAGAACTGGTTGCGAGTTTCAATGAAAAAGGTACGGAATACACCGGGCAATTCAGAGCGGTCACGAAGGAGATACAACCAGATCACCCGAGAGTAGTCATCGACAAATGTGACAAAGTAACGGTATCCAAAAACACTTGTAATTTTGTAAGGGCCCCAAATATCGGAGTGAACAAGATCAAAGGGAGCAGGACGCCGAGAAGGATGTGGTGAGAACGTAGAGCGATGATGTTTCTCATAGATACAAGACTCACACGTGAACTCGTGGAAGGACACATCTGGGAGAGATTTTTTGAGGATGTTTAGAGGAGTATGACCCAGACGTCGATGCCAGTCAACGGAGCTAATAGACGACAGCAACGTTGGGGGAGACAGGTTAAGGATATAGAGACCATTCGACAGATGCCCTTTTCCAATGATGGTTTGCGTCTTGCGATCCTGCACAACACACGAGTTAGAAGAAAAAATAACAACACAATCGA
The DNA here is from genome assembly GCA_039513925.1 of Platanthera zijinensis. Lineage (NCBI taxonomy): Eukaryota > Viridiplantae > Streptophyta > Magnoliopsida > Asparagales > Orchidaceae > Platanthera > Platanthera zijinensis. The sequence goes on from CM077085.1 coordinate 37,522,546, forward strand.
GGTCAGCAGTGAGTCGACCAATAGAGAGAAGGTTAAACGGAGAGCCCGGAACATGAAGAGCAGAGCGAAGAGTAATGGAGGGTGTGAAGTTAATATTTGTCGCACCAGAGACGGGAAGTGTTCCCCTCTAGCAACAGTAATGAATTGGGGATGCACGTAGTTCAAATATTGTGGTGGTTTCCGTGATGTAATGTGGTGAGAGGCCCCAGAATCCAAAATCCAGGATGAGCTGTGAGCAAGACAGGAGGTACCACCATCGAAAACAGACACCACAGAGACCGGAGGACAGCTGATCATTTTGCAAGGAATAGTCCGCAGCAGTCACGGTGACAACGTACCAGCGGCAAGAACGGCCACGACCAGCGCGGTAAGAACAGAGTCCGCAGCGGCTAGAAACAAGCAGGTTGCGCAGTTAGGAGAAGACCGCAACAGAAGAAAACACCTGGCAAATAAGGAACCAGACCGGGCGGATAGAGACAGACCGGGCGGATAGAGACAGGCCGTAGCAGGAAGGACCAGATCGCAGCGAGAAGGAGCAGTCGCTAGCGAGAAGCAGGTCGCACCAAGAAGAGGCAGAGCGGGAGGTCGCAGCGAGAAGAGGAGCAGTCCGCGCGGTCACACCAGCGATTAGGCAGATCGCGACCAAAATGCGGAAAGGGAAGTTCGCACGGTCAGGTGGACAGCCGCGGATAGATATAGAGAGGAGAACTCGCACCGTTAAGGAAAAGGTCACAGCGGGAAGCAAGAAACGGCGAGCTAGGAACTCGAGCGATCAGGAGACGAGACCGCGAGTAAAAACAACTCAAAGCAGTAAGAGGAAGGGCCCGCAGCGGACAGGAAGAGAGACCGCAGTGGGTAGACAGAAAGGTGGTCCGCGCGGGTAGAGCAAGCGACGAGTCGAGGCCGCGAGAAGAGGAGGCAGGTCGCGGCTAAAGACCAGAAACAACCACGCGAGCAGGCGAGAGGAGAGGAACTCACGGCGGATAAGAGAAGAGCCCGCTGCGGGGAAGGAGAAGTCCGCGAGTAGAGAAGTTCGAGCGGACAGAAGAAGAGACTGCGCGGTCAAAAGGAGAGTCCGCAGCGGATAAGGAGTGGAGTCCGCGGCGGATAAGAGAGGTGGGCCCCACGGGTCAGAGCAGAAGATGGCTATAAGAAGCCGGAGGAGGGTGGAACCACGGAGAGGGAGAGGAGAAGCGGATGCAGAAAGTGCAAGCCGCAAAAGCCGCACGGATAAGGGAAGAGCGGACAGACCCGCATTCCGCACAAGAGGAGGCCGCGGAGACAGGCGGGTAGGTGGGTAGGAGGGAGACCGCAGAGCAAGCTGCGTACAGGAGAGAGGGCGGGCTGGGCGGTCAGAAAAGGGGAAACCGCAAGCGTCGAACCGGTCCCTCTGATACCATGTAGAGAAAGCTCCAAACCTTGTATATACTTCTTGAATTGATAATTACAAGTATGAATACATTTATATAAGAGAAGAAGAAAGAGAGAAATCTCAAATCAAGATGTGAGACTAATACAAATAGAGAGAGAAGAGAGAAGAATGGGCCCCTAGATGGGCCCTAAAGTAGGCTTTTCTAGCACTCCCCCGCAAGCTGGAGCGTACAAGTCGTAGGCACCAAGCTTGGATAAAAACTGGTAGTATAGTGGTCGGGAGAGAGCTTTAGTCAGGATGTCAGCAACTTGGCTAATCCCGTCGACAGGAGCGGCCACTATTTTGCCCCTGCTCATCTTCTCCGGATGCTTCCTCTCCGACCCAGCAGCCCTCTTGTTGCTGTTGCTCTGCCGCTGCTTCTCCGGCCCGCTGCTGCAGCACCTTCTTCTCCAGCAACTGCCCCGTCTCCGGCCCGGCCTTATTCTTCAGATCCAGCCCGGCAGCTCTCTATTTTTAGGGTTTCAGTTTTAGTTTTTTTTAAGTTGTTATTGTTGTTGTGTTGCTTTGCGTCTCGTTACAATTACGGCCTCTTCTCCACGTGATCTGGGTTCATGTACCCGACGAGGGTCCCACACATGCACGCGGTCTACGTGAGGGGGAGTGTTCGTCACGGCCTCCAGGCATTGTTTATGCCTTCATGCACGTATTCCACGTGAGGGGGAGTGTTTGTGATAACGACGACTCGGATGCCTCTTTCCCGACTCCTGCCTTAGTCACACATGGCCCCCAGGTCGATTTCGTATGTTGTTTGCGTCTCCTTGTCGTTTTCTCTGGATTTGGTAGGATTGGTTTGGTCTTTCGTGGTTGACCATGTTTCCGCTCCGAGTGTATCCAGCGTTGTCATGGTCGGTTTGTGGACAAACATCGTGTGGCTCTTGCCCGGTTGAAGTATCCCCGGTGACACACGGTTGGGCCTCGGTGGCTGTTGTTTTGTCCCACGTTGCCAACCTTCTTGTACCTTCCGTTTTATGTTGTGTTCAAGCTGTAGGGTCCCCCTTCAGCTTGAGGGGGAGTGTTAGAGTTATTATATATGTAATATTTTAATGATATTGAGTTTAGTCCCACACCGCCTATCGGTGATGGGTGTCATGTTGTAGTTCCTATTTAATGTCCCTATGAGGATGAATAAATTTGCACCTTCTATTTCATTTCTCCTTTCTACAGTATACATGATGTATACGTAAGTGTATGTGTGTGTCTTCATATATACTCATAGTTGTTATATGATTAAGATATATGGCAGCAGGAAGATTATAGTTTTTTATTTCATGAAACCTGTAATATTTTAGTTCATGAATCATGCAAGTTGATTTCGTTTGTTTATTGTCACTGTTAATTAAAGTATGAATGGTGTTGCTAATTCATTGTGGATTGATATATTATGGTAGTAAAACAATTGTATAATGAAATTGAAATGGCACGCATGAATTAGTTTTTTAAGATTTTTCCACAGTTCAATGGTGAATTTGAAATTGTATGCATGACTTAGGTGGCGTTTGGTTAGGCTTTTTGCCTGTGGTGCGGTGGAAACGCACCGCTATTTTCCGCATAAGTAGCGTTTGGCGCGGCTTATTTTAAAAACGGCTTTTTTGGATTTCCGCAGTTTACTCCATAACCCGATCCGCAAGAAATTTCTGCGTTCGGCCGCAAAAGCTCGGCGCTCCCGACTCCCTCGCCGAATCCCTTGGCCACTTCACCCTCTTCGGTCTTTCACCATCTTCGTCCATTCCAAAACCCCAAGCCCTAGAAATCGCTGGGAAATGGCGACTGCCCATGCCCTGTGCGGCCCCTTCGCCGTCGCAAAATTCCCGACTCAACGCCGTCGCTTACCTTCCCCCAGTTCGTACGCCCCCATTTCTTTCCGCCCCACCTCGAAACCGAAGAGGATCCATAATCCTCTCGCTATTCTCTCTGAAGCTTGCTCGGCCATCGAATCGGTCGCCTTCTCCGGCGCCGGAGGCTTCACCAGGTCTCCGGAGGGTTACCTTTGCCATTTATCCCAGCTTAACTGTTGGATCCTGTCAGCAATAGTATAATGTTCTGAATGACCTCTGCTTTTATCTTTAATGCTATTACTCTGCTGTTTGGCAGATCTTTTTTATGCTTGTCATTAGTTAGATTTTTTGCTTTATAATTCAAATATTCAATAGTTTTACATGGTCAAATATTTTGATTACTTGTGTTTCTTCTCATCTTAATAGGTCCATCCTTATGTAGCAACAGCAACAGCTCCATTTAAAACCCTGTTTACAAAACTCCATTTCATCCAAACAGTTTTTTAACAAAACTCTGTTTTCCAGAATCAGCACTTTCTCAATCAGCAACAGCTCATCAGCAGCTTTTCATCAGCAACAGCCCAACCAAACAGAGCCTTAGTGTGCATAGTTTTTGGTTACTGAAATTATATTCTTAACTTCCTCCCATGGCTTCTTTGTTTTTACTACTGAGCTACTCTCTCTCAACAGCAACATGAGAATGTGTCAATGGCTATGCCCTTTTCATGTTCCATGAAATGTTAGCTTTAATCTTTTCATTTAGCGTTAGCTTTTGATTATACGGTTTACGTGAATCGTTTTTTGACATCCTACTTTGATCTCCTGCTTCTACTCCTGCTTTGATTTCCTGCTTTTGATTATAAGATTTTCAGATTGCTCTTAAAACAACGATCTCACTCCGGTATGTCCTTCTCAGTTCTGAAACCCAGGCATTAAAACCTCTTGCTGATTTCATTTGCTCATCAGCATTACAACTATCTTATGGAAGGGTTTTTATTTACTGTTTTTATCTTATGATGTTTCAGGAAGAGATAACTCACCCAAAACACCTTCTGGTGATTTTAATTTGTTGATCAGTGTTATAAATATTGTGTTTCAGGAAAAGATAATTAACCCAAATCACATACTGTCAATTTCAGTTTATTAATATTGAAGTTATCACATTAGTGCCTATTTCTGTCAAGGTGTTTGATTTACTCTTTTTATCTATCAACTTATTAATTAGTGACGTTTTTGTTCGCCGATAAAATCGGGTTCTATATCCATATCCCAATTTGGTGGTGTAACTTACTAGATTAGATTTAGCAAGCTCAAAACCAGTGATTTGGCTTCAAAAATCAACAAGTCCTGATGTGGAAATTGAAGGTTCCATAGCATGTCAGTTGAAATCAAGTCCTTTTATTTCTTTACTATTGTATTAACCCATAAGAGTATTGTTGTCTTTGTATCTTTCTCTCCTACATATATATGTGTGGGGAGTACTCTTTCATCAATCAATTTTAGTTTTTCCCCTTTCAACTTGGTATCAGAGCAATACCCGAACCCTAATACCGCTTCTCGCCTCTCGCTCGCCCTTCATCGTTCGTCTATCGTCGCTCTTCACCGCTCGCCGCCTGCTCGCCCTTCATCGTCCCTCTGCTATTTTGTCGACTCCGTCGAGCATGGAGCCCCACGGCTCTCTCGCTGGCAGCGGGACTTGCTGAAGGAATCGATCGTCTCCTCATGAAGCATCGCCGCGGTCGTTTCATGCGCTCCCGCTCTCTGCTGCCCGCCGCGTCTCCTTTTTTGTTGTTGCAGTCGACATCGACGCTACTCTTGCTTGATCACGACATCGACGCCGCCTCTTGTCGTGTTCCTTTTTTTTGTTGCAGTCGACATTGATGTTACTCCTGCTCTCCCGCTCTCTGCTACTCCTGCTCTCTGCTACATCAACGCCACGCCATCGATGTCTTCCTCCTCAACGTGAAGACATCTGATGTAGCCAGATCTTGATCCTTTGTTGCAGCCAGCTTTCTGATCTTGCTGGCTGCCCCTTTTTTGTGTGTGGTTGCTTGTTGCCCTTTTGTCCCTTCGTCATGGACGATCCCTCAGCTGCGGTTGATTCTACATCCCCGATGGTTATGGCTACCCGGATGGATGAACCTCAGCGGCCCTCTGGCCATGCTGGCTCCTTGAAGATTGTCACTGTTCCACTGGATGGAACGAACTACCTCGAATGGTCCCGCGCAGCACAACATGTTATCCGCAATCATCAGTTGATTGGATACATTGATGGGACTAAGGTTGCACCATCTAGGGCTGATTCTTCCTGGCCGCGATGGGACTCTGAAAATTCACTGGTGGTATCCTGGCTTCTCCATTCTCTGTCCCCCAAGGTGTACCGCAGTTATATGTTAATGGACTCAGCCTACGAGATTTGGACTCGAGCACGGGAGACCTATTCTCAGATTGGGAACTCCACTCAGGTTTATGAGCTCGCCCGCCGTATGTGGGAGCTACGGCAGGGGTCTATGACAGTTTCCGCCTAATACTCCGAATTCGAGCGTATCTCTCAGGAGTTGGACTACTTCGACCAGTTTACTCCTTCCTGCACTGCTGATGCAGTCCTGTTGCAGAAGAGAGACGAACGATTCCGCCTACATGTGTTCTTGATGGGTTTGGGCATGGAACTAGATATGGTTCGCACCAATATTCTTCATTGGTCTCCTCTTTCGTCTCTTCGGGAGGCCTTCAGTATGGTTCTTGCTGATGAAGATCGTCGACGTTCTCTTAGAACGACGGTTCCTCTTCTTGACCGCTCTGCCTTTACGAGTACTGGACGTGGTGGCTCCAGTCATACAAGCACGATTCCCACGTGCGCTCATTGTGGTCGTCGGGGCCATTCTCGCGAAGTGTGCTTCAAGCTTCATCCACACCTTGCTCCACCTGGATATGTCTGTGGTCGTGGCCGTGGACGTAGTCGTGACCCTGGAAGTGGTGGATCCCGCCAGACTGGTACCCGTTCTCATGATGCTGCTTATTCCACAGAGATGCAGGAGGGCCATCATGGTCAGCTCCCGGATCACTTCACCACATCAGAATTGGATGCACTGCGACGCCTGCTTCACTCTCAGTCTGCTCCTACTCTAAGTGGTACTTCCTCTTTGTTTGTTACTGTTGTGATGTCCAGTGCCCATGTTGTTGTGTCTCCTCTGTCTGAGTGGATCATTGATTCCAAAGCCACTGACCACATGACCGGGTCCTCTACAGGTTTTTCCTCCTACACTCCCTTGTCTGGTAAGGACAAGGTTGTCTATGCCAATGGTACCTTGTGTCCTATTGCTGGCAAGGGTCTTTTTTCATGTTCCTCTTCTCTTCCTCTCTATTCGGTCTTGCATTTTCCTTCGTTTCCCCGCAGTTTACTCTCTATTAGCAACCTTACTAAATCTATTAACTATTTTGTAACCTTTATATCTGATTCTTGTATTTTCAGGAACTGGGTACGAAGCGGATACTTGGCAGTGGTAGGAATCGTGGTGGTCTGTACTACCTGGATACTACACTATCATCCCTTGCTCTTTCTTCTTCTTCTGCAACTGTTACTGACGCTCGCCACTGTCACCTGTGTCTTGGTCATTCGTCTCCCGTTTACCTTCAGAAACTCTTTCCCGCTTTATCTCAGTTTATTCTTAATTTAAAATGTGATGTATGCGTAATGTCTAAACATGTTCGTCATTCAACATCCCATCTATCTTCTCCTAGTAGTACACCTTTTGCTGTTATACATTCTGATGTCTGGAGACCTTCCCCGATTGTATCTTTAACTGGCTATAGATGGTTTGTTACCTTTATTGATTGTTTTTCTCGTACTACGTGGGTTTATCTTTTGAAGAAGAAAGGAGAAGTTGCTTCTGTTTTTCAAACATTTCATAAGATGATACAAACATAGTTCAATGGAACCATTCGTGTACTTCGAAGCGACAATGGGGGGGGGGGAATATGATGATCGTGGTGAGTTTGAGGCCTATCTCTCGAGAAATGGCATCATCCACCAAATCACGTGTGTTTACACTTCCACCCAAAATGGTGTGGCAGAACGCAAAAACAGACATCTCTTAGATGTTGCCCGCTGTCTCCTCATCTCCATGCACTTTCTGAAACCTTATTGGGGTGATGCCATCATGATGGTCACTCATCTTATCAACCGCCTTCCTTCACGGATTCTAGCGTATACTACCCCCTAGCTCATCTTTCTTCTACGATTGTTGTCCATACCTCTTTTCTTCCACCCCGTGTGTTTGGGTGTGTCTATTTTGTTCATGTTCATCAGCCACTTCGTGACAAGCTCGATCCTCGAGCTATCCGTTGTGTTTTCCTTGGTTATTCTACCACCACCAAGGGATACAGGTGTTATCACCCACCCTCCAGACGTACTTACTGTACCATGGACGTGACGTTTTGCGAAGACGAATCTTATTACTTAGCTTCGACTCCTTCTCGTCAGGGGGAGAAGGATAATTATGTTATTGGTACCATTCCTCTTCCTGTTATTCCCCTTGTGATCGGTACCGCTCCTACTTCCACTATGCCATCCACTACAGATATCTCTCATATACCCCTTTCTCATCATCCATCTCTCATCACGAAGTTACCTCATGTTTATCATCGTCGAAAACCAGGTGAACAGCCCGTCATTGCTCCGTTCTGCCAATGCTGCCTTTGGACTCAGATCCTGATGCTGATTTACATGTTCTCATTGCTCAGCTAAGAAGTAAGGCCCGGTGTACCGAACACCCCATTTCTAACCATGTTGCTTATAATCATCTCTCGAAGCCTCACCAGTCTTTTATATCCTCCTTGTCCGAGATCTCTATTCCTAAGACAAGGCAGGAGGCACTTGGCATTCCAGTATGGGCTCAAGCAATGAAGGAAGAAATGTCTGCTTTGGAGAAGAATCACATATGGGATGTCACCTCTCTTCCTCCTGGCAAGAAACTCATTGATTCAAGATGGATCTTATCAGTCAAGCAGAATCCGGATGGGAAAGTCGAGTGATATAAAGCTCAGTTGGTTGCTCATGGTTATACCCAGACTCAGGGGATTGATTACCAAGAGACTTTTGCACCTGTTGCAAAGATGGACTCTATTCGTGTGATCATATCTTGTGCCGTGATTTTAGATTGGGAAATTCATCAACTGGACATCAAAATTGTGTTCTTGCACGGGGACCTCGAGGAAGAGGTGTACATGGTCTTTCCTCCAGGCTTTGTGAGGAAGGGACAAGAGAGCCTTGTTTGTCGCTTATGGAAGTCCTTGTATGGGCTGAAGCAATCCCCGAGGGCATGGTTCGGTAGAATCCACAAGGCCATAATCCAGTTTGGCTACAAGCAGGGACACTCTGATCATACATTGTTTGTCAGGAGGAATTAAGGGAAAATTGTTGTTCTGATTGTTTATGTTGATGGCATTGTGATCACAGGAAATGACACAGATGAAATCTCCAATTTGAAGGCCCGTCTCTCAGCTGAGTTCGAAGTAAAATACCTGGGAAGGCTACGCTACTTCCTAGGAATTGAAGTGACCTATTCTGACAAAGGTATTTTTATCTCCCAACGCAAGTATGTGTTGGACCTGCTAACGGAGACTGGTCTACTCGGTTGTGCCCCTGCAAACACACCTATGGCGGAGAACCATAGGATCGATGAGGATAACAATGGTGATCGTACAGATGCCTCCAGTTATCAAAGATTGGTGGGAAAGCTCTTATATCTCTCACATACTCGCCCTGACATTACATATGTTGTTGGGATCCTGAGTAGGTACATGCATACCCCAAGGGTCAGACACCAGGAGGCGGCTTACTGTGTCCTCCGGTATTTGAAGAAGTCCCCAGGACGGGGGCTAATGTTCTCTAAGAACAATCATTTGCGGATCGATGTTTTCACTGACGCTGACTGGGCTGGATGCCACGATGACCGGAAATCTACAACGGGTAATTGCACATTCATTGGAGGAAACCTGGTCACATGGCGTAGTAAGAAACAGAATGTGGTGTCCAGATCTAGTGTCGAAGCTGAGTACCGGGCAATGTCTCAAGGCCTCTGTGAAGGCCTTTGGTTGCGTACCCTATTGCAAGATCTAAGGCTTCTGGAGGAATCTCCCATATCCTTGTACTGTGACAACAAAGTTGCCATCAGCATAGCACACAATCCAGTTCAGCATGACAGGACTAAGCACGTTGAGGTGGATCGTCATTTCATCAAAGACCGTCTTGAAAAAGGAAGCTTAGTCACACCCTTCGTTCACTCCAGAGATCAGCTGGCTGACATCTTCACCAAGAGTCTAGGATCTGATGTCTTCACTGATGATATTCATAAGCTCGGAATGATGAATATCTATCGTTCGACTTGAGGGGGAGAGTTGAAATCAAGTCATTTTATTTCTTTACTATTATATTTACCCATAAGGGTATTGTTGTCTTTGTATCTTTCTCTCCCACATATATATGTGTGGGGAGTACTCTTTCATCAATCAATTTTAGTTTTTCCCCTTTCAACTATGCCAACACCAGGTTTGATGTTCCTCCACTATGTTGAGGAAATTGAAAGACCGGCGGCTAAAATAGGTGCAAAAATCACTGTTAAATGTTCTCAAGAATTCAGCGATTATTTGAATCATATTAATGTTTATTTTTAATTAGCCTCTAGATTCCTCTATGGTTTGGAATCTTCTTCAATCTTCCTCCACTGTGTTGATAGTGAACTGCTTTATGGAGTTCTAAGATGCACGGTCCAGTGTGTTGATAGTGGCTGCTTCTGCCATCTTTTATGAGTTTCTTTACAACAACATTCAAGCCTTTATCCCACTATAATGGGGTCGGCTATATGGATCCTTTGTCGCCATTGTTCCCTATCTTTTGTCATAATCTCACTAATGTCTAAGTACATCATGTCTTTCCTTACAGTTTCATTCCAAGTCTTTATTGGTCTACCCCTCCCTCGTTTAACATGCCCAGTGACTAGACCCTCACAACGCCTATCAGGTGCCTCTAATGGTCTCCTTTGTACGTGTCTAAACCATCTTAGAAGAGTTTCTTGCATCTTCTCTGCAATTGGTGCTACTCCTGTCTTATCCCTGATACTTTCATTCCTAATTTTATCCAATCTCATGTGTCCATACATCCACCTAAGCATTCACATCTCCGCAACTCCCATTTTTTGCTCATGTACACAATTCACTGCTAATTTTTATGAGTTTCTTTGCTTAACTTATTTGTTTAAATAAAACAATCCCTTTGTTGCTTAGCTTCCACACTGCATTTGGCCTCAATTTAGAGTTGCTATTGTGAAAATGATTATCAGGGATCAAATTGTGGTAATTTCATTATTTGATGTCAAACTCTTTTATGAGTTTCTTTACTTAATTAATTTGTTTAAATAAAACAATCCCTATTGTGCTGGCAGCAGTTTGTAATAAAAATCTGCTGCCAGCTGTAGCAGTTTTTACATACTGAAAAAAAAAGTCCTCACAAATTGTGTTATGCTTCGTGCTTGAGTTCTCCTCTTAGGGTGGAAGGATAAAAGTACCAGAATTATCATGTTCTATCGGCTCTTGCTTTCTTTTATTGGGAAGTTATGTCTGATTTACAAAAAAAGTTTCTTTTGAACGAAGTAAAATTGAAAACATCAAACTTGAAAAAGACCCTCTTCAATCCTGCCAAACATCAAACACAGCTTTAAAATTGTTTCACTGTTGCTGAAATGCTTAGAACACCCTCTTCAATCCTATCATAGCTTTGCTTAGATCATTACAACACCATCTCATTAAGAAATCCTGTCCAGCATACAATCTTCATTCTAGGATGTCATCCACAAGAATGTGGACATTCAACAGAAACTTTATAGATTCCAAGAACATGCACATTGATGCCCCCCCGTGAGAAATGTGCCCCCCCCCCCCGCCGAATGTCGCCCCCGACCGATTCGCCGCCCCCGATCGATGTCGCCGCCCACGACCGATTCGCCTCCCATGACCGATGTCGCCGCCCAACACCGATGTCGCCGCCCACGACCGATGTCGCCGCCCACGACCGATGCCGCCGCCCACGACCGATGCCGCCGCCCACGACCGACGCCGCTGCCCACGACCGACGCCGCCTCCCACGACCGACGCCGCCGCCCACTGAATGTCGCCGCCCCCGCCCACTGAATGTCGCCGCCCCCGCACGGAGTCCCCCGTGCACGACTGCTTGTGTTTATTATATGAGCAAGCCTAGGGTTTCTCTCACTTTTTCGGCTATTTTTTCCTTTCCTATGGTTTCCTTCTCATCTTCTTGGCTTCTCCCACTGGTCTCATTTGTGGCTCTATGCGTTGTGCCTAAAATTTCACACTTTCTCCGTTATCTGTCCCTTTGTTGGATTCTTGTTCCTAAGGTTTCTCCATCACCGTCCCAACTCCTCCATCTCTCTTCTATGGGTACTATTCACTGACTTTGTATGTGTTGTGAGCTTATAATAGAGGTTTCCTTGCGGTGAGCATGTGCCTATGAAGCATGGTTATCAGGATCGCGATCCGGATCGTAGAATCTTACGATTCTACGATCCAGATTTTGTAAATCGATCCAGATTTTGTAAATCGATCCAGATTTTGTAAATCGATCCAGATTATGTAAATCGATCCAGATTTTACCTAGGATCTAAATCAGCACATCTATGATTGGGATCGCAATCCGGATCTTAGGATCTTTAGGATCGCGATCCTGACCCGATTCTAATGGTCTGACCAAAGATAACTAGAAACATGTACAACCCTATTCCGACCCCATTCAACGGGACCAACGCCCATAACCATTGTTTAACTTTATCCCAATCCCGCCCTCATACCCCATCACAGAATCATATCATGCTGTTTTACAATATCTCAAGTGTCAATTGCCGACTGTAAACGGAGGTCAAAAGTGTCTACTTCGGTCGCTTCCATTCCAGATTTATTTTTATTGTTAGTAAGCATTGGACGTCTTACCTGAAATTGAAATTGAACTTAGTACTATGATATTATCGTTTTGATTTAGTTATTCAAAAAAATTTAACATAGTTATTCACATACTACTCAATTTATTAAATTTTTTTATTAATTGAGCATGTAATTTAATGATAAAGACTTGAGTGTTGTTGTTGAGCATGTAATTTAGTGATCAAAATTCAATTTTATTTTTTTAGTCTTAATTTATGAATGTTGTAGGATCTTGCGATCCTCGGTCCGATCTTACGATCCGATCCGATCTGATCCAGCCTCAAAACAATCCCACCTAGGATCTCGATCCCGACAACCTTGCTATGAAGTAGTAACCTTCTCAATTTCTCTTATTCCAGCTCCTCCGCAGTATGATTTTCTCGGAGTCATTGTGTGCATTATTTTAATGCTATAAATTGTTAGACTTTAATGGCTTAGGGTTGTCAATGTCTGATGAAATTCTTACTAAGTCTGTTCATTTCTACTTTGTTAATTGTTTATTATAGTCTATACGCGTGTACTGTTATGATTCCGTAATGCAGGTCCAAATTATTGTCATTGTATACATGTAGTCCACTAGATCAAGTGGATTGAAATTGAAGGGCTCAAATTCATTTGATGGTCCTTTCAAAAGTATATAAAATACATATATATGGATGAACCTTGCTTGAAATTCTCAGATGATAACTACAATATATAAGAATAATGGAAAGTGTCTTCTTTGACGTACAAAATTATGTCCATAACTGCTAGGGTCATTTTCACCATTCATGTTACAACTGCTGCATCTGAATATGCTTTTAGTGTTCAGGGACATGTTCTTACAGAGTATTAAGTTCAGTGACCAGTGACCACTAAAAAAAAGTATATTCTGTTTTTTCTTACCGATCTTTTATGTGTGTCGTTAAGTCATTATTGATATCTTTACATAATATTGATATTTTTTTTAGGCGTTTCACTTCAGAATAACATTCTTATGAAGAAGAATTTGTCAGTCACAACTTCAGAAATTGCAACCAGTAACTATTAGTGATGCCATGCTCCTTGTGATGTAGGATAGGCTCGTGGGGCTCGGAAACTAAGACTGTCGGGTAACGACAACAATTATTATAAGCAATAAAATTAAGATTACCACAAAGATAATTAAAATAAAGAGACAAATAATTATTTCAGCAATTTGGCAACGGCTTCCTCCGCTCGGAGGGCCTAAGCAAGCGCACGGCGAATAAATCCACAAACAATTAATAACATAAAAGGAAATAACTAACACACAACCGTAATCGTAGCACAATATAGATAAACAACCAAATCAAAATGTCAAGTCACAGAGCACAATACCATAAATGCTCACAACGTAGAGGGCCGAACCGAGGCACTGAAGGATTTGAGAGCCGGATGTAAAGACGGGCGATCGGAGGTGGAACCGGTGGCGAGGCGACGGTGACGGTGGCTGCCCTCGGTGGAAAGTGGTGGTAACGGAGGATAAAACGAAGGATCCGGCCACGAAAGAGTAGATCCGGACCGGGGCGAGTAGATCTGCTATTTAGGAGCGGATCCGGGCAAAATGGAAGGTTTGTGCGGTGGAAACAACGGATCGGGGAGTGGTAGCACTAGATCAAAATAGATCTAGGGTTTTCGGGGCGGTGGGAAGTGGATCCACGAAGGGAAGGTGAGAGGAGTGGCCGGCTAGGGTTAGAAAACCCTTGGGGTGGCCGGTTTTGGGAAGGGAAAGGGGCGGAGGGGGGGCTGGAATGGGGAGCAGGCCGGCGGCCTTGTACAGGAAGGGGAGGGGCGGCGGTACAGATAGAGGGGGGGGGGCGGCGGAACCAAGGGGGGGCTTGGGAGTGGCGGCTGCTGAATTCCAGCAGGCCGGCGGTGGAAGGGAGGGAGTTTGGGGGGATTTCAGTGGTGGAAAAGGGGAGGGGATGATGGAAAATGATGGAGGGGGTAGGGGTTACCTTGGGGAGGAGTTTGGCGGCCTAGGAGTCGTCACCTAGGATTCCACGGCGTCGGCACCGAGGAGGGATCGCTGGAATCCGGGAAAGCTATTCTCCAAATTCAACAACGACTGAATTCAGCCCCTCTACATCCTATTTATAATAAAAGAGATGCTAGGGCATCCCCATCAATGGTTATGATTGGTCAGTGGGTTCGCCCATAAAAATACATCAAAATAAACTGAAAAAATAAATATAGTATTTTGACTAGCGGCGACACTCCAGACGCAATCGCGGAGCCCGATCGTCGATCCGGGCACGCCATATATGGAAAGTTGCCAAATCAGCCCCGAAAGGGCCCAAAACGCGTCCTCGTCTCTGCTCCGCATCATCTTGCGCTTTAAACACATTGTATTCTTGTAGGCATACTGGAGGTTTGTTGCTTGTGGGATGTGGCTTGGTATTTCTATACTTATTTTAGAATTTTTTCCCAATGAAAACAAGTACTTTGTTTATTACGGCAATATTGCAGAATTCCATCTCAGCAACTCCTCCCAAAGATAACAAACTGTGGTAGGTGAACCACTGACCATGGCTCCGCTGTCAGCACTGAATGAAGCCAAAAGAAGAACCAAAGGAATGGCTGGAATAGAAAAATGAAATCGAGAGCCCAATGGATGGAGCATCAAATGGATCTGGTAGCCCAAACAAAGAAACTGCCGATGGCTACGAATGGAACCGAGAAGCGGAACATAGGGACGGTCCTCCAGACACAATTTAATGGAGTGATTAATCTTCCAATAGTTTCTAACTACTGCAATTAATATTAAATGTATGGTATGGAGTCAATACTAGGGTGTTGTGGTTTGAGAAATGAGATGCTAAAGTTGAGAATCAATAGAGTGGCTTGAAGAAAGAAGAGTTCCTTGTGAGAGTGTATCTTCCATCCCCACTCTTCTCGCAGACCAGAATTATATTTTTATATTTTAGTGGCTTGAATAAAGAAGCTAATAATATATTATTATTATCAGAATGACACATCTCCAGTCACCACTCTTTCCTCAAACAAGATTTATTTGTCACCTTGAAATCACCACCTTTGACGACACTGACCAAATACGATAGATTACTCACGGTGGAATAATATTTCAAGCACATACCACCAGAGATCATATTGAAGGCTCAAAGTTACATTGGTCCGTTGGCTTCAAAAGACCACGCCACACTTCTCCTAGGCTACCCTCACTCAACATCTCATTCAAAAGATATGACGAGTATCAAACTGGGAATGTTTATGAACATCTGGGTGTTGTCCACCAAACTGAAACAATAGACGCCTACATAAGCGAGTTTATTGTTCCTTACAATTGCATACCAAATCAACCAAAGTGTGCTACTTCCTCCATGGTCGTCATCCATCACTGAGGACTCAAATTTGACTTCTCGCGCCTTCTTTCATTGCAGAAGCCATGATCAAGTCTTGTCTTGTGGAAGACAAACTCTTAACAATTGCTTCTCCCTGCCTCATCACTGGCACCTCCCACAAAGTCAGTCCATTTCTCCACTTCCAAATACATCCCAATATAAGTCCATAAAACCATTAGTGATACCCGACCACCTCCCCTTCCTACACAACCTCCACAAAATACTCCACAATCCCTAACATCTCGGGTATTATCCAATCAGGATTAATAGAAGACCAGATTAAGGGCTTTTGCTTTTGTTGCAGATAAACTTATTCTTCTCTCCATGATTGTCCACTCAAGGAACTTCATGCTTTAATCCAGGGTGACGTTGACAACATTAGTATGGCCAATTTCAATGCACTTGAAGTCAACAAGTTAGACTGGAAGAAACCAAGGCCCAACTTACTCACCTTGAATTATCACTATACTCCATTGAAGGTATCTCTGAGCCCTACACCATGAAGCACCACAGGCTTGTCTCAAACCTGCTCATCATGATTGATAGTAACACCACTCAAAATTTCATTTCTCATGAGCTAACCCAGACTCTACAGCTTTCGCTGTCCCCACTGTACAACCCCGAAATTTGGCAAGTGGGTCCCTCAAAAGGGGTCATGATCCAAAAGGGTCGTTCAGGCTCTTTTGGGCTAGGCGAGCCGAGTAGATGGGTGGTTGGGTCTCGCCCCGGCTCGTGCGTGGCGTCAGCTGAAGTCTAGCTGGGGGCGAGTGGGGTGTTCTGACCCGCACTTGCCCCGGAGTCAAGTTTGGCGGCGAGTGTGGGCTCCTCGAGCACTCGCCGCCTCAGGCGAGAGGTCAGCTCGTCCAGCAGTTCTCCTCCAAGAGAAATCCCGCTGGGGCTGCTAATAGCCTCTCTAAACAGCGGAGTTATGTTATTGGCAGACCACTTTGGGCTGCGTATAGTAAAACCAAAAGGCGGGATTCTGCTATGTGCAGGCCAGACTTGGAAAATTATAAATAGACCTCAGGGGCACCTTTGGAGGGGATTCGATTATTTGGCTTCTTCCTCCTCTGGTCAACTTTGGCTGGCTTCAAGTGCCCTCCAAGGTGCCCAGTTCAGCATTGGCTAGGGAGGGGAAACTCTCTTAGATCTTCTGGGTGTATGACGGGACCTCCAGGCTGCAGATCAGAGTCTATTCCTAATTCAAAGTCACCGGTCAGGCGTTCTTACTCGGGAGAAGTAGGTGCAGGCTACCCCCCTTTTGGGTCTGAACTCTTCTTGGAGTCAGGTTCTGATTCCAACATTTTTGGTGCGGTGAGCATGAACCGTAGTCTATACAAGAAAATCTAGAGTTGAGCAACATAACAGGAGCTGAAGGAGAAGGAGATGACCAAGGCCACCCGCCACCATCAGCAGGAGTTACGGTTGGCATGTTCGAAGACTTCAAGAGGGAGGTATTGCAAACCTTACACCACGCATTCGCCGCGAGAGGCGAGTGCTCGACACCCACCATCCCAGTGGTTTCATCCCAGCTGTTAGGCCAGAACGCCCCGGGTCAGCGGCTTGGGAAGGAGGTGGTGGTTGAGGGGAGAGAGCGAGACCTTGTCGGGCAAGATCTTTTCCCCAGCCCGGCGAGTGCTGGAAGGTCAGGCGAGCTGACAACGCGAGACCAGCCAACTCGCCCCTCAGGAGGAGGAAGTCCCTTTAGCGAGTTGATCATCTCGGCCCCAGTTTCGAAAGAGTTCCGGGAGCCAGAGATGTCCTACTGCATCGACAGGGATGACCCAGTGCAACACGTTCAGTGGCTCGAGGATGCAGTTTCCATCAGACAGATGTCGGACACCTTCAAGTGCCGACTCTTCGCCACCTTCAAGGAAAAGGCAAGGGACTGGTTCCACCAGCTTCCCTCCAGTTCGATCTATTGTTTCGAGGACCTACGTCGAGGCTTCTTGTTGAGGTTCTCGACATCCAAGAAGAGAAATAAGGGAGCAGAGTTCTTGTTCGTGATAAAGCAGAGGGGCGGAGGAAACTTTGGGAAGTTATGTGGATAGCTTCCAGGAGGAGGTTCTCCTGGTCCAAGAGATACCAGGATACACTCTGATGCTGGCCTTTACGCTTGGGCTTTGTCAGGGATTCTTTAGTATGGAGCTGAAGAGGGAGCCTCCTCTATCCTTCGAGGAATTGATGGAGAGGGTGACAAAGGAAATAGAGGGAGAGTCGGCAAACCCGGCATTCGCCAAGAAACAGGCTATTTTGGTAGCAGATGAGGTGAGAGATTGGGGAGGAAGCAAGCAACATAAGGCGAGGAGGAGAGACGAGCCCAGAGGGCAAGGATTCAAGGGGCATCAGCAGGGATGGGGACATCAAGAACCAAACAACCGGCTGGCATGGAGCCCGCAAGGAGGGCCCGTCCAAGGCCAGGGGAGAGGATATCAAGGAGGAAACTTTCACAGAGGGCATGGGCAATTCAACCCCCCAGAGATGGAGGTCAGTCCAGAGGCCCCTCCCACCTCCTCCCCACTAGGCAATGGCTATCAGAAGAGGAAGAGGGAGAGGGAACAGGAGAGAAGTTCTGGCAGAAGGAGAAGGGGGCGGGGTGGCGTTGTCGTATTGTGAATACCATCAGGAGGAAGACCATGCAATGACCACCTGTCTGGAGTTATTGGAAGTAAGGAGGGCGAGAGGCCCAGTGCAACAACAACAACAGTAGCAGGTGCGGATCGAGGAAGTCGTAGCAGAAGCAAGAGAAGAGGATAGGTGTGAAGATCGGGCCAACGTAAGGACCCGAGGGGAGATCGGGGTGATCCATGGGGGAGTGGAGATCGAGGTCCATGCTAATGTCCTCCCAGGGACGGTGGGGAACGGTTAGTGGGGTGTACAGACCAGTGTTATGTTTCACACCCTTGGCTGTTTGGCAGATACGGCAGTGTCTCACTATGCGGGCTACAACCTTCTTCAGGCTCGACTAATAGAAACGGTCCTCCACAATAGCCATCGACTTGTCTCTCCCAAAATCCAGACAGGTAGGATGTTTGTGATCAATTTCTTGAATCCATCCACTCGGGCTCTTATCGTCTGCAAGAGCGTAACCCGGCGGCTTAATGCATTCGCAGGCTTGTTCTCAACACCAGTGCGGTGCTTGAGAGCATAGTGAAACTCCTGTAGATACTCAACCCACTTGGTGTGCTGATGTCCTAACTTGCGTTGCGAGTCTAGGTAACGCAACGCATGATGATCAGAGTAAAACACAAACTCCCGGGATAGGAGATAGTGCCTCCAGCAGCGCAAGACTGGACGATAACATAAAATTCCTGATCGTAATTCGAGTATTTTTGCTTTGCCTCGTTTAGTTTCGCACTAAAGTAAGAAACGGGATGTCCCTCTTGGCTCAACACGCCACCAATACCGATATCTGACGCGCCGCACACAACCTCAAATGCGCGACCAAAGTCAAGGAGTCTCAAGATAGGGGTCGTCGCCAATCTCTCCTTAATTTCCTCGAATGCATTAGTGGTCGCGGTCAACTGAAACTCGCCCTACCGAAGGCAACTCGTGAATGGCGCCATAATAGTGTTGAATACCTGGACAAACCTCCTATAGAAGGTGACAAGTCCATGGAAGTTGTGGGCCTCGTGGATATTCGTCGGTACGGGCCAATCACGAATGAATTTGACCTTCTCGAGGTCAACAAATGCGTCAGTGGACGACACAATAAATCCTAGGAAATGGGCACTTTGATAGGAAGGAACACTTCTTCAATTTCACATACAATTTCTTCCGACGTAGAGTGCCAAAGAGAAGCCTCAGATGGTCAAGATGGTCGGCCTGAGTCTGGTTATAAATCAGTATGTCATCAAAGTATACAACCAGAAACTTGTCCATATAAGGTTGTAAGACCTATGTCATGACCCCCATAAACATGCTCGGGGCATTCGACAGCCCAACTGACATGACTAGCCACTCATACAGATAATCCTTGGTCTTAAAGGCCGTATTCCACTCGTCTCCCTCACCAACTCGAATTTGGTGGTACCCATTACGGAGATCGATCAAGGAGAAGATCTGGGCACCAGACATAGTATCCAGTAGGTCATCAAGTGGTGGGATGGGAAAACGATACTTGACAGTAATCTTATTGATTTCCCTACTATCAATATACATACGCCAACTTCCGTCCTTAGGGGCAAGAAGGGCGGGGATCGCACACAGACTCAAACTCTCTCGAATGAATTGCTTCCGAAGAAGCTCATCAACCTGCCTCTTGAGCTCAGTGTACTCATCAGAATGCAAGTTGTAGTGGGGTAGATTCGGGAGAGAAGCTCTCGGGATCAGGTCTATGGCGTGTTGAATGTCATGTGGGGGTGGCAGCTCGTCAGGGAGCTCGTCGAGTATGATGTTTGCATACACGTCTAAAAGGAATGCACCGTAGGGAGGTGGTCAGGAGGGCACTCAGAAGCAATGGTGGTCGTAACAACATAAATAATGTAGGCCTCAATATTTTTCTTCCATCTTCCCGGAGAACGGACTCCGGGAAATTCTGCTTCAATTTCAATCATTCTTGTTTCTTGTATAGTGGATTCTATTAAGATTATTTTTTTCCTTTATTTTTGATTGAACCTTGTTCCTACACGACCTAGCCAAAACTCCTGAACGAGCGAATGTATTTCCAGCCCTCTGATGTCTCGCAGAAACTCGCATCGCCTCAAAATATGTATGGGTTTCTGTTGGAACCTAAGTCCAGGCGATCTAGCGGACAGACATGGTGGACAGGTTTGGCGGTGTGGCGGACAGACTTGGCAGTCTGCCTTTCTGATAATCCTAGCAATAGTTCCTCTCTGGCGGTTAAGCAGTAGTTGAGGCGGTCTGGCGACCTAGCTTAGCGTTCTAGCAGTAGTCCGTTGTAATCCACACCGGTTAACTGCAGTGCGGTCTGGTTATCAGGGATAGTGGTTGTGCGGACCGCTGAGGTCAGATCCATTTGTTGGTCAGGCGATTAGGTCATGTATAACTGCATCTTCTTTATTCTTCCCGCAGTTGTGCACTTTGTTGATCAACAGAGGCTTGACCGAAGTTGGTGTTCGCAGTTCTCAAGCACAACTCTGGTGCGACCTAGCGGTTAGACTGTCTAACCGCGGCTTTCTCTCCTAGAGTTATTCGATGGACACTGTCGGAGAGAGACCATATCAATCATGTTGGTGCCTTTTCTCACTCTGTATAGTCGTGTGGTTAGCTCTTCTAACCGCACAACCCTAGCGGCTAGGTTTTATCTATCTGTCTAGTCGTTTATGACAGGCGTTGTATATTCTCTCTCTCTTGTATTTTCTCTCTCCTCCCCCTTTTCTATAAATAGGGAGCATACTCATGTTTATATAACTTTTTAGAGAAATAAAGTTCTGTTATTTAGCTCTTTTCGCATATGGTATCAGAGCTAATCGGTCCTTTGCTCCACTTTTTGCTTTCTCAGTCGTGGCACGGTGCAAGCGGTCTCTAAGTTTTTCACCGTCTGCTCTTCTCTTCTCTTCTCGCGGTTCTCTTTCTTATCCGCACCTTTCCGTTGTTTCTTCTGATCCGCGGTCTTCTCTTCTTTAGTGGAAGTTTCTTCTTTCCTACGAATAGCTTTCTTCTCTCTATCACTTGCTAAGTTCACGCGGCCTCTTCTTTGTTTGTTTTCTACGACAAGTTTTTTTTCGATCACTTCTTCTAACTGTGTGGTTAGTCTCTATGCCGGTCTTTTTTCTCTACCCGTTGCGAGTAGACTTCTCCGTGCGGATAGATCTTTTTTCTCGTTGCGGATAGATCTCTTTACTTGTTTTCTCTTCTTTCTATGGAGATGTCTGATTTCTCTTCTTCTACTCTATCTGTGGCCCCTATTATGTCCACTCATGTCTCTCCTTCGGGCAATTTGGGTACTTCTTCCAAGCTCACTGAGCCAAATTATCCCGATTGGAGTGTTTCCTGTCTTTTTGTTACGCTCTCAGCGTAAGCGTCATCATCTCACTGATGACCCTCCTGTACATGGATCTGCAGTTTTTGATGGCTGGGATGCTAGTGATGCTCTGGTGAGAGCATGACTTGTTAATAGTCTATCTGATGAGTGTCTTCCCTTCATTAGACATGATGCGACGGTTAAGGCTGTCTAGAATCATCTTGCTGCTACGTACTCCAAGGGAGCTCAAACTTCCCGCATATATACGTTATATGCGGATCTTTTTGCCCGACCTATCATGATTCCTGTTGTTGCTTATCAGGAGGTGCAGACTCTTGGTGTTGAACTTCTTCAGCATCGACCTTTTTCTCCTGATCTCGCTGAGCAACATAAACACTTTCAGGAGCTTCTGGTTGTGTGTTATTTGCTTCGTTTTCCCGAATCTTATGATATGATTCAGCAACAAATTCTTGGAGAGGTTGCTACTCCAACTCTGGATGTTACTGTTGCGCGCATTTCGATTGTTACCGCTCTTCTTCAGCGTCATTTGCTTTCCTATCTGCCTCCTCCTGACATTGTTGCTCATCAGGCTCGTCGTGATATTCTCAGTGGTCGTGGAGGCCGCTCCGATGGTCGTGGCCCCTCTAGATATCTCTGCTCTCACTGTGGCAAGACCGGTCACTTTGTTGACCGCTGCTGGGTCAAGCATCCTCATCTTTGCCCTACTACGACTGATACTAACTCGAAGAAGTCTACTTCACTTGCTATCTCTTCGGGTAGTGCAAATGTGACCACTACGGGTAGGAGGCTTATTGATTCTAATGTTACTAATCATATGACGGGCAATCCTCGTTTTTTCGCTCATCTGGACAAACACAACCGGTCACCTCCGGTTTTTATTGCGGATGGTTCTTCATACCCTGTGTGGGGATCTGACACAGTGCATGTCACTCCATCTCTTCAATTTGCAGACACTCTCTACTTCCCAACTTTTTCGTGCAACCTACTTTCTGTTACTTTTCTATGCAAATAACTTAATTGCACGGTTATTTTTATCGCGGCTACTTGTTCTTTTCAGGATCCTCGGTCAAAAGAGATGATTGCTACTGGAACTAAAAGTGACAACTTGTTCTATCATGACAATGTTTCTGCTTTTTCTGCTTCTACTTCTCTTATCCAGTGGCATCTTCGCTTTGGACATCCTCCTCCTCGTCTTCTCCACTAACTCTTCCCTGATCTACCTCGGGGAGACTCTTCTCTGGAAACTTGGAAAAACACCACCGTTCATCTTTTCCAGCGAAGCAAGGACATAGTTCTTCTCGTCTTTTTGAGCTTGTTCATTTTGACATATGGGGTCCTGCTCCTACCAAATCTATTGGTAATGGTAGTCTGTATTTTGTCACATTTATTAAAGATTTTTTTTGATGTACTTGGTTGTACTTATTAAAAGAACGTTCTGAACTTTTTTTTCTATTTTTACTGCGTTCTGTAATAAGATTCGTAGTCAGTTTGATGTACCTATTAAAGTACTTCGCATTGATAATGCCAAAAAATAGCTTAATCATCATTTCTCACTATTTTGTATGCATCGTGACATTATACATCAAACTAGTTGCTCTTACACCTTTCAACAGAATGGTATTGATGAACGCAAGAATCGTCATCTTCTTGATGTGGCTCGCACTCTTCTCACTCAAATGAGTGTTCTTCGATCTTATTGGGGACATATCGTTCTTCTCTCTTGTTAACTCATCAACCGGATTTCTTCCTCGGTTCTCAACGGCAAAACTCCTTTTCTCCATTCTGTATCCTAGTGCGATACTGTTTTCTTTACCTCCATGTTTGTTTGGATGTGCAGCGTTAATTCACTCTCTTTCTCCTGAACGTGTCAAACTCTCTTCTCGCTCAGTTAAGTGCATTTTTCTGGGCTACTGTCCGATACAAAAAGGATATCAGTGTTATACTCCTTACTTTTCTCGCACCTCTACTCTCTCACTTGTTGATGACTCTTCTTCTTTACATATTATCTCGACACCTCTACCTACTCCTGTGTTTATTCCTTCTCTACCAGCCTCTAATTCTCCTTCTCTTTCTCCTAATTCTGCCTTTCCCTGAGCCGTTGTTGATAGTTCTCGGGCCAACAGTCTCTCAGACAGACGGATCTGATACTACAGACAAGTCAAGCCTTGATCTTCTGATTACCCTTCGGAAGGGAATTCGCACATGCACTCAACATACTCTTTGTGATTTTTTTTCTTATGCTCGGTTATCTCCTTCCTGCAAGAGTTTTGCTTTATCTCTCTCGGCTATCTATTATGAGGCTCTTAATATTCCTCATTGGAAAACCGTCACGGATGAAGACATAAAAACTCAGACAAAACGGAGTACTTGGACTCTCTTCCAGGAGCTAATGTGGTTGACTGTCGTAGGGTCTTTGTGATCAAGTTTCTTCTTGATGGTACCATTGATTGTTATAAGGCTCGGCTTGTGGTCAAAGGCTTTACCCAGACCTATGATATGGACTTCTTTGACACATCTCCAGTTGCTCGGATTACAACAATCTGTGTTTCTTTTTTGTAGTTGTTAACTGAGACTGGAAAATGCCTCAGTTGGATGTCAAAAATGCCTTTCTTTATGGAGATCTATAGGAGACGGTCTATATGGAGCAACCTCCTGGGTATGTTGCTCCGGAGGAGTCTCAGGTATGTAGACTAAGGAAGGTAATCTATGGACTTAAGCAAAGCCTGCGGGCATGGATTGAGAAGTTCAATGAGGTTATCTCTGTTATTGGGTTTGCTCGAAGTGTTGCAGATCACTCTCTCTTCATACGCAAGACTTCTACATGGCTAATTGTTCTTGCTGTTTATGGAGATGAAATTCTTCTTGCAGGGTATGATAAGAAGAGAATTAACCTAAAAAAGAAGCAACTTCGTCAACATTTTGTTACAAAAGATATGGTGTCTACCAAGTATTTTTTGGGAATTGAGATCTGTCGGAAGCCCAAATCTATAGTACTCTCACAACGGAAGTATGTCATGGATCTTTTAAAAGAGACAGGTCTTATGGGAGCTAAACCTGCTCGGTGTTCAATGGTCGTTGGTGATGATAAGTGTTGGAGTGCAGATTCAGCTCCCCTTGCAGATGTCTCATGGTACTGAAGATTTGTGGAAAAACTCATTTATCTGACAGTCACAAGACCGGATATCTGTTATGCAGTAGGAAGGATGAGTTAGTTTATGCAAGCTCCGAAGAAGTATCATCTACGATCAACTCTAAAGATCTTGGAGTATGTGAAAGGATCTCCGGGAAAGGAGATTCTGTTTCAAAAGAATAATCATTTGAGAATTAAAGTTTATTCTGATGTCAGCTATGCAGATGATAAGAAGGATAGAAAGTCTATGTCTGGTTTCTGTACCTTCGTTAAGAGGAAATCTGGTAAGCTGGAAGAGCGAGAAACGGTCTGTTGTCTGCAAGTCAAGTGCTGAAGCTGAGTACAGCAATATGGTCTTGACCACCTATGATTTAAAGTGATTACGGGCACTGATGCTTGATTTGGGAAAAGTATATGATCATCCCTTGTCAATGTTCTGTGACAACAAAGCAGCTATATATATTTCGAAGAATCAAATGTTTCATGAGAGGACAAATCATATTGAAGTAGATTGTCACTTTATTAGAGAAAAGGTGATGAAGAATCAAATCTGCGCTCCGTTTGTCACCTCTGATAGAGATATTGTTGATATCTTTACCAAACCAGTATCCAATTTTTCAGAGATCTGTGACAAGCTGGACATGATTGATATAGATGCTCCAGCTTGAGTGGGAGTATTGGAACCTAAGTCCAGGAGATCTGGAGGACAAACATGGCAGACAGGTTTGGTGTTCTAGCGGATAGCAGTAGCGCACAGACTTGGCAAGCTGCCTTTCTAATAATCCTAGTAGTGGTTCCTCCCTGGCGGTTAAGTAGTTGAGTCGGTCTGGCGACTTGGCTTAGCGGTCTAGCAGTAGTCTGTTGTAATCCATACCAGCTAACTGCAGTGCGGTCTAGTTATCAGGGGTAGTGGTTGTGCGGACTGCTAAGGTAAGATCCAGTTGTTGGTCAGGCAGTTAGCTCTTGCCTAACCGCATCTTCTCTATTCTTCCCGCAGCTGTGCACTTTGTTGAACAGCAGAGGCTTGACCGAAGTTGGTGTTCGCAGTTCTCAAACACAACTCTGGTGCGACCTGGCGGTTAGACTTTGTCTAACCACAGCTTTCTCTCCTAGAGTTATTCTCTGGACACTGTCGGATAGAGACCAGAGCAATCATGTTGGTGTCTTTTCTCGCTCTGTATAGTCATGCGGTTAGCTCTTCTAACCGCACAGCCCTAGCGGCTAGGTTTTTATCTATCTGTCTAATCGATTGTGACAGGCGTTATATATTCTCTCTTATATTTTCTCTCACCTCTTCCTTTTCTATAAATAGGAGACATACTCATATATTATGTAAGCTTTTGAAACAATAAAGTTTTGTTATTTAGCTCTTTTTGCACGGTCTTGAAGAAATCGTGCTCACGGAAGGCTCAATCCGATCCTTGGATTTCTCCTTGGGTTGGGTAGGCGATAGCGTGATCTTCCGCCTCTTGTCATAAAAGACATGCGTGTTCGTGCAGCCGAAACATGTGATGTTGCGATCAAATAGCTGAGGGCGGCCTAACAGAACATGGACGACGTCCATGGGAAAGACATCGCACCAGACCCGATCCTCGAATGAAGCGATGTTGATCGGTAAGAGATAACGTTGGTAACCTGAATCGCCATCTTATCTACCTAGATGACACAATAGGGGTGTGGGTGAGGCTCGGCTTTCACCTGCATACGATCGAGACCCTTCCGGGCCACAATATTCACACAACTACCATTGTCGATGGCTAGCTTGCAGGGACTGCCTGCACTAGAAAGTATGTGCAGAATATGGTAGTGTGACGTCAATCCTCATCTTCACGTGGGATGTGTAGGAGACGCCTAATCGCTCCCATCTCTAAGAGACCGCTCATCGTCACTCTCTCATCCTTCCTCAACAGTGATTGTAATCTCCTCAGTAACCTCCTCTTCTCCTTATAAACCCGGCTCCTTATCCTCAATTAGCTGGTTTCGCGTGGGGCACTGCACTGCCACGTGTCCTCTGCCGGAACATCTAAAACACTGAATACCCCTAGATCGCTGACCATCGGTGGTGACAGCCTTGCCCTTCGTGTCAGTTGGGGCACGTAGGGGCGCAACCGCGGTAGTCTGGAGTGGAGTCGGTACCCTATATGTCGAGGTATCAGACTGAGAGGGGAACTGTCGCGTGCCAGACGAGCAGAGATACTACTCGTACTTTAGGGCGAGCTGAAATATTTGCTCGACAGTCTCGAGACGATGGGGAATCAACTCTCTCCGAATCTCAGATCATAAGCCAGCCTTGAAACATGAGGCGGTGGCAATGGGCTCCTCCGAAATGTCACTCCTAACGACAAGCTCGTCGAAGCGAGTCATATACTCAGCGACAGTAAGTGTCCCCTGTCGTAAGTTATGTAACTGATCAAGCAACTAGACTATGTAGGAAGCAGAGAGATACTTATCTTTCAGTCTCTGTTTCATATCATCTCATCGAGTGATAGGATAATAGTCATCTCTCTCACCGACTCTCTCTACGCTAATCCAGAATACCTTGGCTTGTCCGACCCGCTTCATTTTGGCGAACCAAACACAGCGTTCGTTGCTCGTCATACCACTCAAAATAATGGTTCATATCGAGTAGTCAATCGGTAAAAGCTTTCGGATCTATGCAGCCATCAAATGAAGGAGTGTAGATGTGAATGCGCTTGGTGATGTCACCCTCATACTAGTAATTGTCTATACGCGGCTCCGAGTAATCTTCATAATACTCATCCCGGATGTAATCGCGTCGAACGGGTGGGGGTCCACGCTCTCTGTGGCCAGGGCCAAAATAGTCATCACAGTCAAGATCACGACGGTCGTGATGCGGTGTACGAGTTCTAAAATCCCGAGGGACTATTCGGGGTCTGTCGCGCTGAGGTGGGTACCTATCATAATCAGGATTTTGTCGACGCTCATGGGCGGGACTCCGACGGGGATCATCACGATAGTGTTGCTCAGGAGGTGGTGGTGCACCCCTCTGACGTGGGTCGGCCGAGGAGAAATTTCAGGCTCATCCTCACGAGGTTCCCCCCGTTGAGATGGTGTGTCACTTTGATTTTCTAGGTGCCCTAATCGGGTGTATTGATCTCTGTGAGGCCACGACAGAAACCCTGAAACTGGGTACCCATGGTATCTAGACGGTCTAAGACAAGTTGTTGAAATTCAGCAAATGTTGCACCCGAATTTGAACTATTTGTTCTATCCTCGGTGACATTAGGGTCAGACATTGGGGATCTATAATCCCTGCCACTACGAAGCATAGACGTGGCCCAAACCTTGGGCTCTGATACCAACTAATGTAGGGTAGGGTGTGTAGTGGACTCCTAGAATGCACACTAGTGATGAGTGATAGTTGACTCCAGACTTCTCAATAACTCAATACATACACTACTTGCAGTTAAGCGCTAACAATTAACACAAACAATTTAATAGCATAATTAACATGACGTCAATTCATAAACGAAAGTAGTATTTTCTTTTAAGCTTAAGGCGGTGGCTTCACACAGAAGGCCAAAAAACAAGCGCACGGTAAATCATTTTTTCCTGCAGTTAGAAATTTATCATAGAGAAAATACTATAATAAACAGAAATCTCAAGCAAGCATGTAATAAGCAAACCACAACAATGTTTTACAACAAACAACCAATACAAAACATAACACAGAATATTAGGGTTGTTATAATACGAGTAGATCTGAGTGTTGGAGGGCTAAAAGAGGGGTTTTGGTGGAGGGTGGACTGGATCGGGTAAGGGGGAGATCAGTTGGGGAGTGGGAGGGCCGGATCGGGTAAGAGGGTGGCAGGATCTGGGCTGGAATGCCCAGATCTAGATAGATCCGGTGGAGGTTTGATATTTGGAGGTGAATCCACGGGGTGGAGGGTGGCAGCAGCAAGTATGAAAAGGGGGAAGAGCTGGATCTGGGCTGGAATGCCCAAATCTGGGTGGATCTGGGTGGGGTTGATGTGAGGAAGTGGCTCCACGGGATGGAGGTGGCGGCGGTGTAGAGGGAGGGGTTGGGATTGTGGGGAAGGTTGCGGCATGGCTAGAAGCAGGGGGAGGGGGATAACCGGTGGTTCTGGGCGGATTTGGGGGCAGCGGACTGATGGGAGAGGTGCGGGCTGAGGAGGTGCGGGGCGGCGGTTTGTGGGGAGGTGGTTGGGCTGCTGGAGGGAATTCGGAGGGGTGGCAGCGGCTGGACAGCGGGTCAGGAGAGGAGAGGGAGCTGGATAAACTCAAAAATACCAAAACTTACCCGAGGAGTCGTCACCAAGGGGTTCCATGGAGTCGGCACCGCGAAGGAGGTCACCGAAAATGAGGAAGAAGCTCTCCAAATTTCAGCAATGAAATGAAAAGTGCAGGCGTGCAGCCCTAATATCTATTTATAAGAAACTAAAATTAGGACACTCGGAATCAATGACTATGATTGGTCGATGGTTTCGAGGCCATAAATAAATGAAATAATGTCCGAAAATAATAAAGTTATATATGAAAAAACATCGAAACGGCGAGCCGGACGCATCCGCGGTGGAAGATTGTTGATTCAATCAAGTCCGCTTGAATGAATAAACAAAGGTTAGGTCCGCCTTGCGCCGAGTCATGCTAGATGGTCCCCCATCAACATGTGTATCTTACTTCATAGTATAAAAATGTTAAAATATTCAACACATTTATTAGTTGATTAATTGTATGCATTTAGCACAAATTTAGTAAGCTTGAAAAGATTTATAATCAACTTAATATTATTAAAGTATAACATTAATATATTTAACAATATATTTATTTGTAATTGTTAATAAAATTTATTTTTGACACTCTTCGCATTTATTTTGAGATGTATAAGATTCATTACTCGTCTAATTGTTAGGTTAATCTTTGTTTTTATTTTTAGAACATATAATTATACACAATATGTATAAAAATAAATTTATTATTTATAAGATAGATAAATCTGATATTTTATCCCCAACATATCTCTAACTTTTAGCATCTGATATTTAAAAACTCAATCTAACAAATCATCGACATCTGATATTTACTTGCATCTCTTTTGTTTCATTACTTGAACCTCTTTTGATCTTCAAACACAGGTTGGCTGAGCCCCTTCTTGAGTTTGCGGGAGAATGTTAGCATATCTAGGCCACTGTCGGACACATTCAACAGATTCACTGCATCTTCATTGAAATGATCTCACATTTCTCTATATATCTCTTTGATTTCATCTCCTCACAAATTATCAAACCTACTCTCTGATGCGGAGTAGAGACGAGGACGCGTTTTAGGCCCGTTCGGGGCTGATTTGGCAACTTTCCATATATGGCGTGCCCGGATCGACGATCGGGCTCCGTGATTGGGTCCGGAGCGTCGCCGCGAGTCAAAATACTATATTACTTTATTTTTCAGTTTATTTTGATGTATTTTTATGGGTGAACCCTCCGGCCAATCATAGTCGTTGATGGGGATGTCCTAGCCTCTCTTTTATTATAAATAGGATGTAGAGGGGCTGAATTCAATCATTGTTGGATTTGGAGAAAGAGTTTCCCGGATTCCAGCGATCTCTCCCCGGTGACGACGTCGTGGAACCCTAGTTGACGACTCCTAGGCCGCCAAACTTTCCCCCAAGGTAAACCCTACCCCCCTCCATCATTTTCCATCATCTTTCCCCCTTCTCCACCGTCGAAATCCCCTCAAATCCCCACCCAACCGCCGCCGGCCTGCAGCCCAGCAAACCGGTCGAAACCCATCTGTTTCCCCCCTGTCCGCCGCCGCTTGTGTGTCCAAAACCGGCAGCCGGCCTGCTGCCCGATTCCAGCCCCCCCTCCGCCCCTTTACCTTCCCAAAACCGGCCACCCAGGGGTTTTCTAACCCTAGCCGGCCACTCCTCTCACCTTCCCTTCGTGGATCCACTTCTCACCGCTCTGAAAACCCTAGATCTATTTTGATCTAGTGCTACCACCACCCCCGATCCGTTATTTCCACCGCGCAAACCTTCCATTTTTGCCCGGATCCGCTCCTAAATAGCGGATCTACACGCCCCCGGTCCGGATCTACTCATTCGTGGCTGATCCGCCATTTTACCCTCCGTTACCACCACTTTCCGCCGAGGGCAGCCACCGTTACCGTCGCCTCGCCGCCGGTTCCACCTCCGATCGCCCGTCTTTACATCCGGCCTTCAAATCCTACAGTGCCTCGGTTCAGCCCTCTACATTGTGAGCATTTATGGTATTGTATTCTGTGACTTGACATTTTCATTCGGTGTTTATCTATATTGTGCTGAGATTATGGTTGTGTGGTAGTTATTTCCTTTTATGCTATTAATTGTTTGTGGACTTATTCGCCGTGCGCTTGCTTAGGCCCTCCGAGCGGAGGAAGCAGTTGCCAAATTGTTGAAAATAATTATGTCTCTTTTATTTTAATTATCTGTGTGGTAATCTTAATTTCATTGCTTATAATAATTGTTGTCGTCACCCGACAGTCACATTGCATTTAGCGTTGCATTAGTATGTTCCCTACCTCTGCACTTAGAGTCTTAGTTTCCGTGCACCACGAGCCTACCCCTACATCACTCTCAGGTTACATAACCTTTCTCTCAGTATGTAAGTCATTCTCTCTGCCCACATAATCTTTCTATAGGTTACTGCACATCTCACAAAGGTTACATAACCATTTTTCTTAAGTTATCAAACTTCACATGTTATCGACTCTGATATCCGATTGCTGAACACCACTCTCATACCACTATACCTCGATGCTTTGGTTTTGAAACCTCACACTTAGGCGGCTAAAATTCACTATTTCTGAATTTGTTTTGCTAGTCTTGTCTTCTCAGTGGGTAAGACAGACCATATCATCTCTATTAGTCACACATCCAAACTCAAGTTGATTTACTCTTCACCTCGTTGAGTTTGTGGGAGAGAGTGTTGGATAGTAATAGGAAAAATTTATTACCGCCAAACTATTTTCTCATGGATTATCATCTTAGTCATTCATTTTAGTTCATATAATGATACCTTAATGATATGCAAAGAGGATTTTACCATTAAACCACGTATCTCTTAGCATTTGTATCTCTCTTCTTACCTTAACATACATAATTGGCTTCTGTAATCCGGATATGAATCCTCATTTTCAACTATTTGGGTTGAGTGCTACCAAAACAATAATAATGCATTGAGCCAAACCATACCTCAACCGTTCACAAAGTCGAGCCAATGCATCTGAGCCAGTTCGGGATGCCACATCTCCAATGAGTTCTGAATTGGATACATTTACATTTTCCGCAAGCCGAAACTCACAAAGCTCCTTCAAGGTGCATGCATCAGTTAGAACAGCCGAGTGACCACCTCCAGCAGCCAATCTCTTGACCTCACCAACACACCTGGCAGACAATTAAATAACTAAACATCCGTCCACATATTTATAAAATAAAATAGAAGCAAATATTACAAATAATACAAATAACATACCAATCAACTGGAGAAGGGAGCCATGCATATGTGGATTTCTCATTAGCTGCCTGGCCATAGTTATTGTAACCCCAGCCATATATCCTTCCATCTCTCATATAAACTAGTGTATGGGAATACCCATTAGTAACAAGATGCACTCCAGAAGGAATGACTAAGATGGGTATATTTCGAAGTAGCAGTTCAGATGCATTAGCAGCACAGGAGAACAGACTAGTCTGACGGCCGAGCCCTAATTGTCCCGCCTGACCACCACCCCAGGCATAAAGTGCTCCTTCAACTGTTCGAGCACATGTGTGCACGCCCCCACAGGTAATGTCTTTAATCACCATGCCCTCAAGAGCAACCACTCGCCTTGGAATCAGTTCTTTGTCTCCATACTGAAGAGAGCAATGTCCAAGCTGTCCCATACTTCCCAGTCCCCATGTATATCTACAAAAGGTGTAATAAAGAAAATAATTGTAAAGCTGATGGTATGACTGGTGAACTATTAACACATGATAAAGTAACTAAGGCCCGGTTTGGGAGAGTGGATCCGGTGAAAAATTGAGCTCCTGTGAGAAATGGAGCTCCTACACATACCTATAAAATGAAATCAAAAATGAAGTTTTTGTCCTTCCCCACAACATCGAAGCTCCAAAATAGAGGTTTACCAAACACACCAATTTCTCTAGTGGCATTTTATCCCACCGAAATGGAGTTAAAACGCTCAAAAAAACTGAGCCAAAAATATGCATGATTCAAAGCCGTGTCCAAACGAAAATATCAGGATCAATATAAATCAAAGTTAGGATTGTTTGGTTGCTGACAAAAAAAACACATTTATTTATGCATGCAAGAATAGGGGATTAAGAAAACCATTCACCTTTTACTAATTCAAAATCATTCACATAAAAAAGTATCACCGAAAGAGTAAGTTTAATGTTACTTTAAAATATCAAAATTGTGGACACCAGGTAATTTTAATAACAATCATTCCGAAGACAAGGACAATATTTTCCAGGTAGTGAACAAACATAAAAGAACATCATGGGACTAGGCTAGCACATTGTCCTATGTAAAAGCCATGCATTTGCTTAATATTTTAACCTGAAAAGTATTTAAAATTTAATTATTTCCCCACGAGAAAACCATCTTGAAAGCAGAGACTCAACTGTATGAGTCCTGCCAGATGACTTACAGCTCACCATTTTCCGATATAGCAGCTGTATGGTACTCCCCACATGAAACTTGTGTGATCTTCACAAGTTCAGGGGCTTCGTCGAGAAATTTTCCGTAAGCATTCAATACACGAGATTTCTGTAGCCCTTCACAAGTAAAACCTCTTCCAAGTTGGCCATACTCATTGTAGCCTGGTGTGGAATCGAAAAAGTAAGAACCAAATCTAGTTGCAAGGAAATTTAAAAAAAAGTAAAAAAATCACAAATAATGAATATAACTTCTCCCAACAAACTTGGGATTTTTTTTTA
Organism: Platanthera zijinensis; assembly: GCA_039513925.1. Taxonomy (NCBI): domain Eukaryota; kingdom Viridiplantae; phylum Streptophyta; class Magnoliopsida; order Asparagales; family Orchidaceae; genus Platanthera; species Platanthera zijinensis. Next base: position 37,556,145 of record CM077085.1, read on the forward strand.
GTAAAGCTGCAAATCTGCAGCATTCATTATAGATAAAATTTTGAGGCACCACTAAAGAAAATCTACCCCATGCTTGCAGTAAGCCCTCCTCAGATAAGGCCACAGCATGAGCCGCACCACATGAGACTTGGGATATGATCTGTCCACAAGAGAATACAAGGAAGATGATTAAAAATATCAAATTAACTAAAAATTTACTAGCATCTGCTATTAATAATCTGAGAATGTTAAAATAAGACTGGAAGCAGATTATATTCATACAGAAATGCCAAAAAAACTTGAAGGAACTGAAAATTAACATTGCGGTTTCAGCCAAACCAGGACTGAAATATGGAAGAGCTTTATGGTTCGGAAACAAATGATTCAAAAGACATTTTATTTACTCAGATTCTAGATATATTTTTAAAAAGATCTTCTCATGTAGGGGTAGGCTAGTGGTGCTCGGAGGCTAGGACTCTACGTGGACGTGTGAGGGGATATGCGAATGCAATGCTACATGCAATGAACAGTCGGATAGCAATGACAATTAATTTAAGCAATGAAAATTAACAACACCACGCAGTTAATCAAAATAAAGAAGCAATTAAATAATTTTGGCAATTTGGCAACGGCTTCCTCCGCGCGGAGGGCCTAAGCAAGCGGCGGCGATTAATTCCACAAACAAATATTAGCGTACAAGTGCAACAACTACCAAACTATGATCACAGCACAAATATAGATAAACAACCAAGTGCAAATGTCAAATACAAAACACAATACCACGAGATACTCACGATGCAGTGGGCTGATCCGAGGTGGTGGAGAATTTGAGGGACCAGATGCAAAATGAGCGATCGGAGGTGGAACCGGTGGAGCGGTGGCGGAGAGGTGGCTGTCCAAGGCGAAAAATAGGATAGACGGGACGGAAATGAAAAGATCCGGACACTAGGGAATAGATCCGGGCGTAGGTGGATAGATCCGGTGTTTGGGGGGCGGATCCGGGCTTCGGGATGATGAATACGGATGGAAATGATGGATCGGAGGGTGGTAGCACTAGATCAAGATAGATCTAGGGTTTTCGGAGCGGTGAGAGGTGGATCCACGGAGGGGAAGGAGGAGTGGTCGGCTAGGGCAAGGGGGGCCTTGGAGGTGGTCGGCGGGAGGTGGAGTTGGGCGGTGGGGGGTTGGTTGGCTGGCAGCAGGCCGGCGGCCTGATCTGGGCAAGGGAGCGGCGGTGGACAGGGAAAGGGGCGGCTTGTTGGCGGCTGGCTGCGGGCTTCCTGCAGGGGCTGAAATGTGTACAGTAAAATGTATAAATGAATAGTGATTCAAAGGAAACAGTGCTGAAACCTGAACAGCAACCGGAGCTGTTTTCGGGGGCTGGAAAGGGGGTTGGAGCGGGTGGGAACGATGGTTTGAGGCGTGGAAAATGAAGGTGGGGGTAGGGGTTACCTTGGAGAGGAGTTTGGCGGCCTAGGAGTTGTCACCTAGGGTTCCACGGCGTCGGCACCGGGGAGGGATCGCTGGAATCCGGGATTAATCTTCTCCAAATTCTGCAATGGTCTCAAATCAGCCCCCTAGCATCCTATTTATAAGAAAACACAAACTAGGACATCCCCATCAACGGCTATGATTGGCCGGTGGGTTAGCCCTTAAAATACATCAAAATAAACTCAAAAAAATATAAAGTAATATAGCGTTTTGACTCGCGGCGACGTCCCGGACGCAACCGCGGAGTCCGATCGGCGTTCCGATCAAGTCTTCCTGCGCGAATACATGTATGTGGGTCCCGCCTTGCGACGAGTACCTCCAAGTGCATCCGATGGTTCCCCATCAACTCCCCCCGACTGAAAGGCCTTCATCTCCGATGAATGGAGATGATCGTACAGAAGTCGAAGTCCGGGGGCGAGCCAATCTAGCTTTGCTGGTAGTATCCAAGTATCGTCTGTGTCAGGTCGGCCCCGCCAATGTACCAGGTAGCGGCAACGCGGTCCGTCCGAGGTGGGAATAAGCTGGTGGGATCTGATCTCTGTGATGCTCTCATCTCTCGCCTCTCGGAAGGTGGGTCCCGGTGCGATCGGTGGTGCCTGCGGGGGAACCAAAGTGGGCGAAGTCCCAGGTGGGTGGGTGGCAATAGTGGGTGGACTAGGATGGCCAGCAGGTGGTGGCGAAGTGGACGGGTGGTATGGTAGCGACAGTGGTGGTGGGGGTGGCTGGGCATCTCCCCCACTCGGGTCCACATACTCATGAGGCTCATAGTATGGAGTCAGGTCCTCAACATTAAACACAGGGTGAATTCCCATACTGGCCAGGATGTCAAGCCGGTAGGCGTTGGTCCCAATACGACTAATAATGGAATATGGACCTATTCGCCTCGCGCTTAACTTCTTGGCAGGCCCCGAAGGGAGCCTCTCGGGACGGACTCGCACCATTACCTTCTCGCCTACATTAAATATCTGCTCTCGCCTTCGCATATCTGCATGAGCTTTATAATTATCATTGCTTATTATTATTCGTCGGCGGACCGACTCATGCAAATCATGCAAATGCTGTGCAAATGACTCAGCAGACTCACTAGGGCGGGACTCTAAAGGACTCGGGACAAGGTCTATAGGTTTCCTAGGGTCGTATCCTGAAACTACATGAAATGGACTCAACCCTGTGGACCTATTGACTGAGCTATTGTAGGCAAACTCGGCAATCGGCAAATCTAAGTCCCAACTACCTACATGCTCTCCAGCTAGACACCGCAACAGATTCCCTAGGCTCCTATTCACTACCTCAGTCTGACCGTCCGTCTGTGGGTGATATGCCGAGGAAAACCTAAGGATAGTACCAGTCTTATGCCACAGGGTTTTCCAAAAGTAGCTCATGAACCTCACATCGCGGTCAGACACGATCGACTTGGGTAGGCCATGCAACTGAAAGACATCCCTCATGAATATAGATGCAACGTGGGTCGCATCTGCCGTCTTGCCGCAAGCAATGAAGTGTGCCATCTTTGAAAACCGATCAACCACCACGAAGATGGAATCGTGCTTCCGTAAGGTGCGGGGAAGTCCGAGAACAAAATCCATGTTGATGTCCTCCCAAGGGCGGTGTGGAACGGGTAGGGGTGTATAGAGGCCGGTGTTCAGCTTATTTCCCTTGGCCGTCTGACAGATACGACAGTGGCGCACAACCCGAGCTACGTCCTTCTTGAGGCTAGGCCAGTAGAGACGGTCCTCAACAACGGCTATGGACTTATCTCGCCCGAAGTGACCCTCGGCTCCGCCCGCATGCAGTTCCCAAATCAGGTAGTCTCGGTAAGACGTCTGAGGAACGCATAGGCGGGAACCCCGGTACAGATATCCCTCGTAAATCTGATATCCCTCAACAGGGTCGGGTGGGTCTCGGGATAGGGCGGTATAAATCTCGCCAAAGTCAGGGCACGTAGGGTAATCGAGCATCAGTCGCTCAAGTCCCTGCACACTCGCCGTCATCGTCTGCAATAGGGCCACGCGGCGACTCAACGCATCAGCCGGCTTGTTCTCAACACCCGCGCAGTGCTTGAGAACATAGTGAAAATCCTGCAGATACTCGACCCACTTCGCATGTCGGTGGCCCAGCTTGCGTTACGAATCGAGGTAACGGAGGGTCTGGTGGTCGGAGTACAACACGAACTCCCGGGGAAGGAGATAGTGTCGCCAGTAGCGCAGAGACTGGACAATAGCATAAAATTCTCGATCGTAATTCGAGTACTTTTGCTTTGCTTCATTCAGCTTCTCACTAAAGTAAGAAACTTGGTGTCCCTCTTGACTCAATACGCCACCTATACCGATACCGGACGCGTCGCAGGCGACCTCAAAGGCGCGACTAAAATCTGGCAACCGTAGGACGGGAGCTGTCGTCAATCTCTCCATAATCTCCTCGAAGGCTCTAGTGGTTGTGGGGGTCCACTGAAACTCTCCCTTCTTGAGACAGCTCGTGAAGGGGGTCATGATCGTGTTGAACCCCTGGACAAACCTCCTATAGAAGGTGGCAAGTCCGTGAAAGCTACGAGCCTCGTGGATATTCTTAGGCACAGGCCAATCTCGAATAGATTTGACCTTCTCAGGGTCCACGGAGACTCCAGTAGAGGATATAATAAAGCCCAGGAAGTGGACGCACTCGGAGAGGAAGGCGCACTTCTTCAGGTTCACATACAGTTTCTCTTGGCGGAGGGTGCCAAAGAGAAGTCTCAAATGATCGAGGTGAGCGGCCTGAGTCTGGCTGTAGACTAATATGTCATCAAAGTACACCACCAGAAACTTGCCCATGTAGGGCCGCAACACCTGCGTCATAACGCGCATAAACATACTCGGGGCATTGGATAGTCCGAATGGCATGACTAGCCACTCATACAGACCGTCCTTGGTCTTAAATGCGGTCTTCCACTCGTCCCCCTCACAAGCTCGTATCTGATGGTACCCACTGCGGAGGTCGATCTTGGAGAAGATCTGGGCACCGGACATAGTATCCAGTAAGTCATCGAGTCGTGGGATAGGGAAGCGATACTTGACCGTGATCTTATTGATGGCGCGACTGTCGATGCACATACGCCAACTACCGTCCTTCTTAGGGGTAAGAAGGGCGGGGACCGCACAAGGACTCATGCTCTCACGAATGAACTTCTTCCGGAGAAGCTCGTCAACCTGTCGTTTGAGCTCAGCGTGCTCATCCGGGTGCATACGGTAATGGGGCAGATTCGGGCGGGAAGCTCCCGGAACTAAGTCAATGGCATGTTGAATGTCCCGTGGAGGGGGCAGCTCATCGGGAAGCTCGTCTGGCATAATGTTCGCAAACTCGCCCAACAAGGGACGCACCGCGCGTGGGAAATCAACCGGGGCGTCCTCAGTAACCTGGGTAGCGGCGACTACATAAATAACGTCGGACTCAGCACTATCTCGTAGAAACTCACCTCGCCTCCGAATATGCAGTGGTCGCGAGGCGCTCGTGCTCGAAGACGACTCTACCACACCCTTGGGTCGATCTCGGGGCTGGGTGGGCGTCAACGTGATCTTCCGACCCTTATCATAAAAGACACACGTGTTCGAGCGACCGAAGCACGTGACATCACGATCAAAAAGCCAGGGGCGGCCAAGCAACACGTGAGCGACATCCATGGGAATGACATCGCACCAGACCTTGTCCTGAAAGGACGCAATAGTGATCGGGACTAAGCAACGTTGGGTGACCTGAATCGCGGTCTTGTCAACCCAAACGACACAGTACAGACGGGGGTGAGGCTCTGCCTTCACCTGCATACGGTCAAGCGCCTTCTGGGCTACGATATTCACGCAACTCCCACCATAAATAGCTAGCTTGCAGGGACCGCCTGCACTAGGGAAGTACATGTAAAAGATGGTCGTGCGTCGCCAATCCTCATCCACACGTGGGGTGTGTAGGAGGCGCCGAATCACTCCCACCTCTAACGATCGCTCAGCGTCACTCTCCAAACTTTCCTCGACTGCGGCTCTAACCTCCTCTGGGGCCTCCTCTTCACCCTCTAAACCCTGCTCCTCCTCCTCAAGTAACAAGTTCCGCGTGGGGCACTGCGCCGCCACGTGGCCCCTGCCAGAACATCTAAAACATACAATGCCCCCAGATCGCTGGCCATCAGTGGTTATGGCTTTACCCTTCGCATCCGCGGGGATACGTGAGGGTGCAGCCGTGGTGGTCTTGGCGGAGCGGGTTTCCTAAAGGTCGAGGAATCAGTCCGAGAGGTGAACTGCCTCGTACTAGACGAACGAAGGTACTGCTCATACTCGAGGGAGAGCTGGAATATCTGATCAACAGTCTCCAGGCGGTGGGGAATCAACTCTCTCCGAATATCGGAACGAAGGCCCGCCTTGAAGCTGGAGGCAGTGGCATTAGACTCCTCTGAAATATCACTCCTAACGATCAGCTCATCAAAACGAGTCAGGTACTCGGCGACGGTAAGTGTCCCCTGCCGTAAATTCTACAGCTGCTCAAAAAGCTGATCTCGGTATGACGCGGGGAGGTACTTCTCCTTCAGTGTCTCCTTCATCTCATCCCATCTGGCGATGGGGTAGTAACCATCCCGCTCTAAAGCTCTCAACACTGATCCAAAATACCTTAGTTTGCCCAATCAACTTCATCTTCACAAAACGGACACAACGCACGTCACTCATGCCGTACCACTCGAAGTAGTGGTCCATGTCCAAGAGCCAGTCGCTGAAGGCCTTCGGATCTAGACGACCATCAAACGAAGGAGCGTTGAGTCGGATACGACGAGTGATGTCCAAGTAGTGGCCACCTCTCCGTAGATCAGGGTAGTCCTCAGGGTAATCATCCTGAGCGTAGTCGTGTCGAGCGGGTGGGGGACCACGCTCTCTCCGACCAGGAGGATAATACTCAGCACGGAGGTGGTCTCGGTGACCGAGTGGGGGCACTCGATCCCTGGGGTCAGGCTGAGGTCTACGCGGCACACGGTACACATCACGCGGAGGTAGGGGCCTTTCACGCGCCGAATCAAAATGTCGCCTGGCTGGCGGAGCTGGGGCTCGGTGGTGAGGATCACGACGGTAGTGGTCTGCCGGAGGCCGACCATCTCTTGGGCGCTGGTCATAACGTGGAGGAGCGTCAGGGTCGTCCTCAAGTGAATCGTCATGCTGTGTCGGAGTGTCTCTGGCATCCTCTAAGTGGCCTAAACGAAGGGTCACCTCGGCAAGATCATGACGCACATCGTCGAACTGGGCTCCTATGGTGTCAAGGCGACCTAGGACAAGGCGTTGGAACTCAGCAAAAGCGGCGTCCGAGTTCGAACTCGTCGCTCGGTCCTCGGTGTTCCGTGGCTCTACCATGCTTTCTCTAAATGTCCTACCACTACGGAGCATACAAATGGTCTGAACCTCCCTCTGATACCAAAATGATGTAGGGGTAGGCTAGTGGTGTTCGGAGGCTAGGACTCTACGTGCACGTGCGAGGGGATATGCGAATGCAATGCTACATGCAATGAACAGTCGGATAGCAATGACAATTAATTTAAGCAATGAAAATTAACAACATCACGCAGTTAATCAAAATAAAGAAGCAATTAAATAATTTTGGCAATTTGACAACGGCTTCCTCCGCGCGGAGGGCCTAAGCAAGCGGCGGCGATTAATTCCACAAACAAATATTAGCGTACAAGTGCAACAACTACCAAACTATGATCACAGCACAAATATAGATAAACAACCAAGTGCAAATGTCAAATACAAAACACAATACCACGAGATACTCACGATGCAGTGGGCTGATCCAAGGTGGTGGAGAATTTGAGGGACCGGATGCAAAATGAGCGATCGGAGGTGGAACCGGTGGAGCGGTGGCGGAGAGGTGGCTGTCCAAGGCGGAAAATAGGAGAGACGGGCCGGAAATGGAAAGATCTGGCCACTAGGGAATAGATCCAGGTGTAGGTGGATAGATCTGGTGTTTGGGCGGCGGATCCGGGCTTCGGGATGATGAGTATAGATGGAAATCATGGATCGGAGGGTGGTAGCACTAGATCAAGATAGATCTAGGGTTTTCGGAGCGGTGAGAGGTGGATCCACGGAGGGGAAGGAGGAGGAGTGGTCGGCTAGGGCAAGGGGGGCCTTGGAAGTGGTCGGCGGGAGGTGGAGTTGGGCGGTGGGGGGTTGGTTGGCTGGCAGCAGGCCGGCGGCCTGATCTGGGCAAGGGAGCGGCGGTGGACAGGGGAAAGGGGCGGCTTGTTGGCGGCTGGCTGCGGGCTTCCTGCAGGGGCTGAAATGTGTACAGTAAAATGTATAAATGAATAGTGATTCAAAGGGAACAGTGCTGAAACCTGGAAAGCAACCGGAGCTGTTTTCGGGGACTGGAAAGGGGGTTGCAGCGGGTGGGAACGATGGTTTGAGGCGTGGAAAATGAAGGTGGGGGTAGGGGTTACCTTGGGGAGCAGTTTGACGGCCTAAGAGTCGTCACCTAGGGTTCCACGGCGTCGGCACCGGGGAGGGATCACAGGAATCGGGGATTAATCTTCTCCAAATTCTGCAATGGTCTCAAATCAGCCCCCTAGCATCCTATTTATAAGAAAACACAAACTAGGGCATCCCCATCAACGGCTATGATTGGCCGGTGGGTTATCCCTTAAAATACATCAAAATAAACTCAAAAACATATAAAGTAATATAGCGTTGTGACTCGCGGCGACGTCCCGGACGCAAACGCGGAGTCCGATTGGCGATCCGATCAATTCTTCCTGCGCGAATACATGTATGTGGGTCCCGCCTTGCAGCGAGTTCCTCCAAGTGCATCCGATGGCTCCCCATCATCTCCCCTTCTAATAAAATGGAAGTTCCTAGAACAGGTTGGAACACCAAAACTGAATCATTTTAGGAATGCTTCTGAAAAAGAGGAAGTATTTTATATGATATCTGTGGTGTATGCGGTAGAAAAACAGTTCATCAAACATTCTTCAGTTTTGAGTGAAGCATTGCAAAAATAAAATTGCAACAAGACAGACGAGAAAGGCATAATTAGCATTAATTGGTTCCAGTACTGAGTTAAGAAGCCATAAGACACTTGTGGTTTTCTCAATTTGCTATTTACAATATCGATCATCTGTATGTGGTGCTCCCATAATCAAGCCATCAATATACCACTCAATTTTTTGCCGTGTGAAATAACCAAAACAGATCTCAGCCATGCGAGATAATGTCTCGTGATAATATAGTAATAGCAGTAGCGTGATTAGAACTATGGTAGTCGGTAGAAAATGCATAAATAACATTCAACATAATTGTTACTACAGAAATACTGAATAAAACTATAAAAGTCACAAAAAACTCATAACAGGCCATGGAGAAGCCTCAAGTATGGCCTCAAGTATGGCCTCAAGTACTGCATTTAGCGTCAGAGATTGAAGATTTTGATTTTTACAGGGTTGAAAAAATTAACAAAAAATTTTGCGGTCAAAGGAAATGTCATCGGAATATTTATGATAGTAATTAAGAGTTAACTTCACAGTAGTATAATTAACTAGTAAGATTCTGAGGCATTTTTAAAGATGAAAAACATATTATGCACCGGCGTCTCAAATATAGTCAAGAAAGAGATAAGTAGCATGAATCAGTTCCATCATTGAGTTAAAAGCCATAACATACCAGTGGATTTCTCCATTTCTAATTATAATATCGCTCATCTGTATGTGGTGGACCCAAAACAATGTCATCCTGATACGTCGAGGCCGCAACGCACTTTATGAGTCTATGTAGTCCCATGGGCATTAGCGTACATTTCTTATTGCATTATTTTATTGTTTCGTCTTGTAGTAGGGGGCTCCATCTATATAAGGAGCCTTAGGGGTGGAGTCTATCTTTATCTTGAGTCTTGAGTGTTTTGGCTCTCTTGGAGAGTGGAGTATCAAGGAGGATCCAACCTCCGGATGCTTGGCGAGATTCGTCTCGATTGTATCTTAGTTTAATGCAATGTTTCCTCGTTCCTTGATCTAATTCGAGCAGCTTTAACAATATGGTCCGACCTGCCTCGATTAGGGTTCTTCCGAACCCTAATAACCCCCGGTCTGCCTCCTTCTGCCACTACAGGCTCGCTGCTTCCACCGCTCCCGTCTGTCGGTGATTAGGGTTCTCACGAACCCTATTTTTCCCCGACTGCGGACGAAAATCAAGATTCGCGATACACCTGCTTCGCCCGCCACCGCATCGTGTCTTTCCCTGCAACAGCGCCGACCGCATCAGCCGACGCCTTCGGCGACACTTCTAAGCCGCCTCACCGACGCCTCTTGCGGCTGCTACGGCCTGCCAACGCCTCCTACGACGCTTCCGAGCCGTGTCGTGCCTTCTCCTTCCAGCATCGACTCCGCTGCATACCGAGCCTCCACAGCGCCTTCTCCAACAGCTTCCGCGGCCATCCAGCAGGCCGTTTTTCCTCTTCGACCTTTTGCTGCCTTCCGGCGGCCCATGTCGCCCCTCTAGTCGCGGTTCATGCTCAATACTCGGGCCATGACCCACAACGCCGATGAGAACACCTTCGTTACGGCAAGCTCCGACTCTCAACGCATGGATCACATCGAAGCCCAGCTGGCGGACCTCACGCTCCTCCTTCGAGGACTTGCCACAACAGTCAATCGCCCTTCGGGCCCCTCCACCGCCACTGATTCCAACCATTCCCGACCACATGGCGTTGTTACACCCCACGGCCGACGGTGTCCCGGCCCACCTCTGCCGGATTGAAATTCTTGTGTTCGATGGCACCGACCCTCTCGGGTGGATCGCCCGCGGCAAGCAGTTCTTCGACTTGCAGGCCACCCCCGCCGATCAGAATGTCCCCCTCGCCACTATCTATATGGAAGGCTCGGCGCTCCATTAGGTACGTTGGATGCGCAAACAGGCACCTGACATGTCCTGGCCTGCATTAAAGGACGAGCTCCTCCGCCACTACAACAGCCGCCAAGCGAGTAACGCCTTTGAGCGCCTCAGCTCCGTTCGCCAGTCTGACTCCTTGGCCACCTACATCGACGAATTCATCGCGGCTACGCATGTTCCCAGCTTGGCCGCTGACCACTACTTGGGTTATTTTCTGGCGGGCCTACACCCCCACCTCGGCGTGTGCCTGCGGGTGCACAGTCCGACCACTCTCGCCCGCGCAATGGAGCAGGCGAGGTATCTCGACGCGGAACTCTGCCCAGATCGACCACTCTCCCCAACCGGCTGGCCCAACCGTCGCGGCCCTTACCGCCACCTCTTTGGCACGCAGACCCTCTGCCCCTACCGCGGCCCCGGCTACTGCTTCCACCTCCGCAGCCACCAGCTCACCACCTAATGGCCCCTCGACGACCCCATCATCTTCCGTACCAACAGCAAGCCGAGCTCCATCACAAGGGCCTCTGTTTTCGCTGCGAGAAACCCTACTCGCCCACCCACGTCTGCCCTTTCAGGAATTTATGTGTGATGTTGGGATCTGAAGATACTGACCCGGACTCCGGGGATTTAGATCCACTGACGCTTTCGGACGACCTCTATGGCCCTCAACCTTAAGGACAAGGTCATTTTTCAGGAGGGGCGTGTTGATACGTCGCGACCGCCACGCACTTTATGAGTCTGCGTAGCCCCATGGGAATTAGCGTCCATTTCTTATTGCATTATTTTATTGTTTCGTCTTGTAGTAGGGGGCTCCATCTATATAAGGAGCCTTATGGGTGGAGTCTATCTTTATCTTGAGTCTCGAGTGTTTTGGTTCTCTTGAAGAGTGGAGTATCAAGGAGGACCCAGCCTCCGGATGCTTGGCGAGATTCATCTCGATTGTATCTTAGTTTAATGCAATGTTTCCCCGTCCCTTGATCTAATTCGAGCAGCTTTTAACACATCCATATACCACTCAAATTTTTGCTAAGTGGAGCAACCAAAATATATCTCGTCCATGCGAGATAATTTTCCCCATCCACTGACAATGTAATAATAGTAATATGGTGATGAGAAGCATGACTACTATGAACATTCAACATAACAATTAGTACAAAAATAGAGAAGAAGTCAGAAAGAACTCATAATGGATCTTAGAAAAGCCTAATGAATGGCTTACCAGAGATTGATGATTTTGATTTTTAGGAGTCCAAACAAGTTAACAGAATTTATTTTGTGACCAGCTAGAAAAGTTATTGGAACACTTACGATGAAGATTGGCAGTTGTCGCACTTGACAACAATTTGGAGATGTAGTAGTGACGAAGAAAGAGATTCTTAGAGGACAACAGCGAGATATCGAGGGCTGAGAAGCGAGAAAAACTGAATAGTACTCCAAATCTCGGCTCTGAATATGAGGATGTGAGAAGAAAAAGAATGATTCTACAGCAGAGGGAAAATAAATCAACAGGAAGCGGGAACCTAGGGCAGTGCAACAGACAGAGTAGAGAAAATGCAATTAGGGGGCACAAAGAAGAGTTCAACTTACAGTAGAGAAAGATCATGACCTAACTTGTGGTAAGAAGTATCAATAAAATTGAAGGAAATGGAGAAATCACGGCTAGGGTAGGAAACCTACTATGGTACCAAGTTACAACATTTGTATGTAGATGCCGGTGAAGGTGAGCTGCAAAGAAGATCAAGGCTAGAAGTAGCATACTAAGGGGGTGATACAAGACTTTCCGGTGGTTATACCTGAATAAAAGAGCTTAAAAATAAGGGCCAAGGGTTATGGAATGTAAAGTACATGCTAATTCTAATATTAAACTTAAAAAAAAATCATTTGAATTCATACAAAGAATTACCATGAATACTTCAAAAATAAAAATCTCAAAAAATGATGGTAATAATCAAACTTTTAATGCATATGATTTGACTTTATATCATGACCAACAAACAATTACAATGGACTCTCTGTCATTCTACCTTCTACTTTGTGATTCACAACGGACGCATCATGTATACAATACTTAGAAAGACACGCTAATATTTTCTCTTGAAATTATTATTGGAGATATCATGTCTATTATTGATGTGCATGCCAAAGATATCATATAAAGTGAAAGGTGATTATACGGATTGAATTTTCTAGCAGCACATTATTCCAAACATATATTCCTGCATAATGAACAGGAATTACATTTTCATAATTGAAAAGATGGTTCATGAACTTTAAAATAACAAGTTTATTTACTTTAATGGATGCTTGTAATAAAGCTTTTTTTTTTGCTTTGATGCTCAATTCTTATTTCTTCCTTGTTTTCTCCAAATATGGCTTGAAAGCCATTTGTAATTGTTCATGTTGGACTTGGATTAAGCTCCTGAACAATTAATAATTCATCATAGCCATTTTTACCCAAGCTATACAGATTGTTGTGAATCTTCTTCGACTCCAATTTTATCGACCCACCATTACAACAATCTCAAATTCCTCATTCTGAGTGTCTTATGTGATTATTCTTTTCACCCCAAAAGCCTAAATCCCATAGCCCTAAACCCTATAACCCTAACCCTAAACCATAAAGCTTAAATTCAAGTACCGTTCATCAAGTTCCATTTCCTTCTTCCTCATATCCAACTTCAAAATCTTCCCCAGCTTCCTCAACTTTCATCGCCACTTGTTGCGAATCTTCTTCGACTCCAATTTTATTGGCCCACCATTACAACAATCTCAAATTCCTCATTCTGAGTGTCATATGTGATTATACTTTTCACCCAAAAAGCCTAAACCCTATAGCCCTAAACCCTATAACCCTAACCCTAAACCATAAAGCCTAAATTCAAGTACCATTCATCAAGTTCCCTTTCCTTCTTCCTCATATCCAACTTCAAAATCTTCCCCGCATCTTCAACTTTCATCGCCACTTGCAACTTTCTCAGCCTTCTTTGCCTCTAGCAACTTCCTCCATCTTCTTCGCCTCTTGGGGTTCCTCCAACGTATTCTCCTATTGCGATTCCTCAGACGTATTCACCTCTTGAAACTTTCTCTGCCTTATTCGCATCTCGTGACTCTCCACCTTCTTCACCTTTATTCCTCTCAACCACTTAGTATCATAGTGTTATAGGCATAGGCTAGTATCATAGTGTTATAGGCATAGGCTAGTCGCCCTAGATGCCATAAATTGTGTACGCTATTTCGTGTATTTTATCATTATCATTTAGAATCTTTTCTTTTATTTATTAGTTCGAGTCATTATTAGTGGTGAGAAGTTAATAGTTAGAAATTATCAATTAAGAGACAATAAAGAGTCTTGTAAGCCTATTTAAAGGCATTGATTGTTTGGAATAAAATCATTCAAGAAATTTAGTCTATTCCTCTTATTTTTGTATGAAAATGTGGTAACTCTCTCCCTCTCTCCCGAGCACCCCGCATAAGCAGCCCGATTCCGGCTCCATGGTATCCTCCTCCTCCATCATCTCTGCCTCAGCCACTCCTCCGACGATTCTTCAACGTTCTAGACGTAACAATTTGATATTAGAACACATAACCACTCGCCTCCGCCGACATCATTTTTCACTCCTCTTGCTGCTATCCAAAACTAGGTCACTTCCCTCTTCCAAGATAAATAGCAAAGGGGGCTCATCGCTTATTCAAAGATTTTCTCTCGAGTGAAGCTGATCTCAAGAACCCTCATTGGGTTTGTTTAGTGCACATCAGAGCACGACCATCTTCCTCTCGAAACAGAACTGCTCTTGGACTCATCCCACATATACCATCACCCCCCAGAGATCATCTTTGTCGATGTCTCCTAGACCTCACCTCTCGACTACACTGTCAGTGCAACGTAGCTCACACCATGCTCATCGTAGCAGCCAATGCCCCCTTGTTGAAGCCCTATCGAGCAATTGGTGTCACTTCGGTGTTCCTTCCGAGAAACAAAGTAGATGGATAAAGCCGTTGTGAGAATCTAACCTTCTATTGGCACCATTACAAATCGAGCCGTCTCATGTTTTCCCTTCGGTGTTGCATCCCTTCCAAAGTCGTTGGGCTTCCTACCTTCTGTCATCGGTGCACAAATCCTTATAATAACCCGAATTTTAATGAACGCTATATTAGGTAAAATTGTGTTAAAACACATTAAAATTTAATTATTGAAAAACGAACTGGGTATTAATGATCAGAACACTGAAACCTCGAGGGAGCGTAAGTTGTAAATTCACATTTAGAATCAGCACAAGAATTGCGCTTGGACAAACGGGATAGAATTTGAGAAAATAAAGTCTATTTTTGAATTTAAGACATGGAATTACCTTGAGAACGACATCTCACTCAACAAAAACAAAGCGCGTATGGACAAAGAAATCTCGAGCAAAAACGCAGTGAATATAAGGAATATGAGACTTGATTTGAAATCAGTACACCAAAAACTCTTAGGATAACATATCACGTATTTGTGTTTTGGCACGCAAAATGATGCAATACTGACGAAATGTAGACACTCTGAGTCCATTTTCATAATCAGTGCATTCAAAAACCCTGAGATAACTTATTTTGTATTTGTAAGTTTCTTCACACAAAACAGTGTAATTTCATTCTCTAAAACTCGCATATAAAAGCAAAATTACCAAAAACTGAGTTTACGATTGAATCCAAAACATAGAAAAACCTTAGGATAGTTTTTTTATATAAAAAATTGGCATGCAAACCGATGAAATTTCGCTCACCCGACCTTTTGATCCTTGTGCAACTTTTCTTGTGCAACGATTGAATCCAAAACAAAACTTATCTAGTTTTTGATCCTTGTGCAACTTTTTGTCTGCCAACCCAGCACATGCTCTTTCCGTCTCTTAATTTCACAGGTATCAAGCCGCACTCTTGATCCTTATGCAGCCATGCCAAAAAACAAATAGATTTAGAGGCAGATTTTTTTCAAATACTTACTAATTAATTATTTCTGAACTTTTTCAATTGATTAATTTGTTAATTAAAGTCGCATCACCATGACATCATACGCGGAACGACAAAAATGTCTAGTCCATGAAAGTAGCACACAAGGTGATACTGACAATGTATGCCACCCTTATGGCGGAACTTGATGTTCTTTGGATCGCACACAAAAGTAAACAATTGCTCATTGCACCATCGATGCTCCTACCTAACCAGGTGCTTGTTAACAATATTTGGTCAGTCCGGCAGTCCTCCAGCAACTGTCACATATCGTTGTTCTCATTCAGAAGGACATAGTTCTGCCATAATCAATTGTGCAAAGATCGTCTATGATTCTCCTCTCACACAAATGAAAAAATGATATGGTGATGAGCAGCCGCCAAGTAAATGTCGATTATTTGTCAAGTGGTACAACAACGATATTTTTCAACAAGACAATGTTGCGCGTCATTGTTTTTGCAGGGGTTTAAGGAAACAGTTGATCAGTCACCACTTCACACCTAGACTCCTTGTCATGGTTCTGAGCTTGAGCACAAGCTCGAAGAAAAGGAGATTGTAAGTCATTATTAGTGGTTAGTGTTAGAGTTAGTATTATGCATAGTTTAATATTGGTGTGATAGCGGTGTTGGGTGTATTGATGTAAGTCCTATATAAAGCCCCTATGTGGATGAATGAATTACACCTTCTATTCCTTTCTACATGGTATCAGAGGGTTCGATCACTCTGAAACCTAATTAAATTTTTCGTCCGGCTACTATTCCTCCCTCCCAAACACCCGACCCGTTCTCCTCTTCCGCTTCCGCTCGCCTGCTAGGGCTCGACGAGTGCCTCCCCCCTGCTCCCGTCCACGGAATCGTCGTCTGATTCCGGAGACGGGAGCGGGACATTCTCCCTGTACAGCTTCTCCCGACGGATGATTCTCCCGACGTCGACATCGATTGCTTCCGCCGCTACTGTGCACTGCCTGCGACGCCTCTGCTTCCTGCGACATCGACGGCTTCGTCTCTGCTTCTCTCCGGCCCCGACGGCTGCTCCGGCTGCTCCTATGCTCTGCTCTGCTCCTTTGTGCGCTGCTCCTCTGCGCGACTGCTTCTCCAGCCAGCTCTCCTTCTCCTGGCGTTGCTCCGTCCTGGCTTCGTCTCTGCTTCTCCGGCCTACTGCTCTGCCCCCTCCTCTTCTCCGGCCTGCTGCTGTTGCAGCTGCTTCTTCTCCGGCCTGCTGCTGCTGCAGCTGCTTCTTCTCCGGCCTGCAGCGCTGCAGCTGCTTCTTCTTCGACTGCCAGGCGTTGCTTTCTCTCCGCGTCGTTGATGCACTGTTGTTGCTCTCTTCTTCTCCGGCTGCTCTGCTTGCCGCTGCTGCTCGGCCGTCTACTTCCTTCTTCTTCAGATCCAGCCCGACAGCTCTCTATGTTAGGGTTTAAGTTTTAATTTTTTTTAAAGTTGTTATTGTTGTTTGTGGTTGTTGTGTCGCTTTGCGTCTCGTTACGATTTCGGCCCCTTCTCCACGTGATCTGGGTTCATGTACCCGACGAGGGTCCCACACGTGCACATAGTCTACGTGAGGGGGAGTGTACATCACGGCCTCCAGGCATAGTCTATGCCTTCATGCACGTATTCCACGTGAGGGAGAGTGTTTGTAATAACGGCGACTCGGATGCCTCTTTCCCAACTCCTGCCTTAGTCACACATGGCCTCCAGGTCAATTTCGTATGTTGTTTGTGTCTCCTTGTTGTTTTCTCTGGTTTTGTTAGGGTTGGTTTGGTCTTTCGTGGTTGACCTAGTTTCCGCTCCGAGTGTATCTAGCGTGGTCATGGTCAGTTTTGTGGACCAACGTCGTGTGGCTCTTGCCCGGTTGAAGTATCCCCGGTGACACGCGGTTGGGCCTCGGTGGCTGTTGTTTTGTCCCACGATTGTCAACCTTCTTTTACCTTCCGTTTTATGTTGTGTTCAAGCTGTAGGGTCCCCCTTCAACTTAAGGGGGAGTGTTATAGTTAGTATTATGCATAGTTTAATATTTGTGAGTTTAATCTCACACCGCCTAACGGTGTTGGGTGTCTTGATGTAAGTCCTATATAAAGCCCCTATGTGGATGAATGAATTACACCTTCTATTCCTTTCTACAGTTAGAAATTATGTATGTTATTCGGCTAGTCGACCAATGATACCATAAATTATGAACATCATATTATGTCATTTATTATTATCATTTTGAGTCTGGTCTTTTATTTATTAGCTCAAGTCATTATTAGTGGTTAGAAATTAATAGTTAGTTGTAAATTAAGAAACATTAAAAAGTCTTGTAAGCCTATTTAAAGGCATCAGTGGTGTGAAATGAAATTATATAAGAAATTTAGTCTATTTCTCTCATCTTCGTATGAGATTGTGGTAGCTCTCTCCCTCTCTTGAGCGCACCCCGTCTAGGCATCACGACTTTGTAGTATCCACCTCCATAATCCAACCTCCGGCCGCTCCTTCCACGACTCTCCAACATTTACATCTACGAAATTTAGGGCTTCTTCCATCTTGAATGTGAGATTTGCAGCATTCACAGACTTACAGCCTTTATGTGGGAATGCAATTTTTACGGTCTAAATCAATCTTTTATGTCCGTTATTTTTAAGGGTTAAATAAGGGGACTTCATAATGGACTTAGTACAACTACATATAATAAAATGAAACATGGAAAGATAACAAACAATAAATGACCTAGTAAAACATATGCTGAATGGAATATTCAGTCATATTATAAGAGCCTGTTCCTTGAGCAAGTCGGAAACTTGTACATTTATTGTAGAAGTTATTTAATCGTGCAGGTGTAAATCTTGATTCTAGTATTATGGTGACCTTTAACCTTTATTTGATCTATACATTGTTACTGGTTGAACATGTGATTGCATTTTGTCAAATTTAATACAATCGTCCTCCCAATGTGCATAGGTATTAGAAAACCCTAGATTCTAAGAAGTTCAACCTCAATAATGAATCAAAAAAAATTCATCAAAATGTAATTACTAGTGGAACAAGATAGCCAAGCATTTACAGATACGACCCTCGGTCCTGGGGGTTACAAAGTTACATTACACATTAAGATAAATGTTAAATGAACGAGTACAAAGGGTGTTTCTTACAGTGTTAGGAGTAAACGCCCCCCAAAAAATACGAGGATAATTAGACCCCTGAAAATTGAACGGTAAAAATTGTTACATAGTAGAAAGGCTTGGATTAAGAAAAACAAAAAAGTCGTGGAGAAGAGAACACAAGACCTGATTTTGTCCCCAAATCCAAAGTCGACGAGTAGATATTGTGCCATCATTTTCGCGAGGTTCCGCAATGGCAGCAGTGCAATGTGCTCCACATGACACGGATTTTACATATTCAGTTTGCAGTAACTTGACTTTTCGGGGATGTTTTGTACTTTCTTCAGTTCCATCCCCAAGTTGACCATACTCATTGAAACCTAATTTACCAAATTGTTAGATTTCACATCAAATGGGTCATTTTTAAGTAAAATATTGAGATAAAATCATCAAGCAAAAAAAAAATGAAAATGTTTCAAACATTTAATAAGTAAGTTGTTTGGTAAAAGTAAATTAATAGAATTTCTTAGTAAAAATACATGGGTTTGAAATATAAGAAACATGGAAAAGATAGCAACCATGCTTTCACATTTTTGAACAACTAACAATATTTGTTCTGGTAAATCTAAAAATTACAAGAGATACATAGGTATAATTCCTCCTACTTCACAATTCATAACCCAAATCCTTGAACATCAAAACCATCATCCTATTGGTTTAAAGCATCCAAGGAACTGAACTGATAGATTTATTCTAAGAGGATATGAACATCAATAAAGGCATATATAGACTTAAAAACTGCAACAATTAGAGAGAGAGAGAGGAGCAGTAGGGTTTAAAGGAGGAGAATGCATCAAAATAGGATATTGTTGAGAAAGCTTCAAAACTTGTATGTATTGCTTGTGTGTGTAAATGCAAGGAGAGAATACAAATATATAAGAGGAAGAAGAGAGAAGATAATCCTATACAAGGTGTGGGACTAAAGGAGGAGAGAAGATAAAACAATAAAAGAGGGCCCAATAATGGGCCCTTTACAAGGGCTATTTTAACACTAACCCGCAAGTTGGAGCGTACAAATCGTATGCGCCAAGCTTGGACAAGCATTGATAGAAGAGTGCCTTGGAGAGAGCCTTCGTGAGGACATCCGCAACTTGTTCTGATCCTGGGACATGCTTCAGGTCAAGCTTCTTCATCTGAACCTTTTCCCGAATGAAGCGACAATCGACCTCAATATGCTTCGTTCTTTCGTGAAAGACCGGGTTCTTGGCGATGTGTATGGCGGCTTGACTGTCACAAAGGAGAAGAGCCGGTGATGGTAATTTTACACCCAGATCAGTAAGAAGACTCTCAAGCCATGTCAATTCTGATACAACCGATGTCATTGCCCGGTACTCTGCCTCGGTTGAAGATCGAGCAACGACCGCTTGTTTCTTGCTTCGCCAAGTGACAAGATGTCCTCCAAGGTAAGTGCAAAAACCACTCGTAGATCGCCGGTCATCGAGAGAGCCAACATAATCGGCATCTGAATATGCCACCAATGTTGGAGCAAAAGAGGAGGTCCTGTAGACAAGTCCCTGACCAGGAGCGGTTTTAAGGTACCTGAGAATTCGTTCCACCGCTTGAAGATGAGATTTTCGAGGAGAGTGCATGTATCTGCTGATAAGTCCAACAGCAAAAGAAATATCCGGTCTGGTAACCGTGAGATATATCAGTTTTCCAACAAGACGACGATAATATTCAGGATTCTGGAGAAGAAGATCCGAGTCAGATGCTTGGGCACACAATTTGTGGTTCACATCCATAGGAGTATCACTTGGCTTGCAGCCGGACTGACCCGCATCATGAAGAAGGTCAAGACAATATTTTCGTTGAGAGAGAGTGAGCCCATCCGGCCTTCTGGCAATCTCAAGACCCAAAAAATAGCGAAGAGGTCCTAAATCCTTTGTCTGAAAGACTGAGTTTAGATGGACTTTGACTGCCTGTATCCCCTGAGAGTCACCTCCAGTAATGATAATATCGTCGACGTATACTAACAGAATAACCGTTCCTGTTGGTTGGTGACGAGTAAAGAGCGAGAAGTCGGCCGAGCTCCGAGTAAAGCCAATCTCACGGAGGACCTTACTGAATTTTTCAAACCATGCCCGTGGAGATTGCTTGAGACCATATAGAGCCTTTTTAAGATGGCAGACCTGAGACTCCCCCGTGGTCTCAAACCCGGGTGGTTGTTGCATGTAGACAGTTTCCTGGAGATCCCCATTCAAGAAAGCATTCTTGATATCCAGCTGAAAAAGAGGCCACCGGCGATGGACAGCAACAGAGATGAGGACGCAAACACTATTAAGCTTCGCTACCGGAAAGTACGTTTCCTCATAATCTAGCCCCTCCTGTTGAGTGAAACCTCTAACTACAAGACGGGCCTTTAGACGGTCAATTGTCCCATTGGCAGCATGTTTGATGACAAAGACCCACTTGCACCCAACTGGTTTCTGACCCGGTGGAAGGGGAACAACAGACCATGTCTGGTTAGACCAGAGAGCAGACATTTCTTCCTCCATGGCTGCTCGCCATCCTAGATGTTGAAGTGCCTCCTGCACAGAATTAGGAATAGCAACCGAAAAGAGAGAGGTAGCCAAAGTGTGTAAATGGGGAGAGAGGCGATGAAGAGAGATGTAGTTTGCCAGAGGATGAGCAGTGGAAGGCGATACCTGATCATTTGGACGCGGAGTATCAAGGTAGAGACCGACGGCAGAGGGGAAACGGAAGTGGTAGAGCGACGAGTGTAGACTCGGATAACGGGTGGTTTGGAGGGAACGACAGGCGGTTCAGAGGTAACCGGCAGAGGTGGAGTATTTGCAGGAATGACTGGGCGTGGGATGGATGGAGGAGGTGTGGGTGGTAGATGGTCGGGTAAGGGAGCAGGAAAGAATGGTTGATCCTCGTGAAAAGTGACATCAACAGAAACGGAGATCTTGCGTGTGGCAGGGGAATAACAGACATACCCCTTTTGGGTGCGTGAATAACCAACAAAGATATGTTTAGCCGCTCGGGGATCCAACTTATCCGAGGAAGGACCCAAACGGTGGACATAGCAGAGGCTGCCAAATAATACACGAGGTGGGAGAGGAAAGGCCGGAGTGGAGGGAAAGAGTATGCTAAACGGAGTAGCATAGTTGAGAATGGAGGAAGGGAGACGGTTAATGAGAAAACAGGCGGTCGAGACCGCAAAGTTCCAATATGATTTAGGAACATGCATTTGAAGCATGAGGGAACGGGCAACATCGAGTAAGTGTCGATTCTTGCGTTCGACAATACCATTTTGTTGCGGCGTGTAAGCGCAGGAAGTTTGATGTAGAATCCCGAACTCAGAACATAAAGCAGTAAATTCGTGACTAGTGTACTCACGAGCATTGTCAGTTCGTAGTATTTTGATGGTCGTGTGGAATTGCGTACGGGTTTCGAGGACAAATGCCTGAAAGACACGGGGAAGCTCAGAGCGATCACGAAGTAAGTATAGTCAGGTAGTGCGAGAGTGATCATCAATAAACGTTATAAAATACCGGAAACCGGAAATACTAGTAATTTTAAACGGTCCCCAAATATCCGAATGCACTAAATCAAAAGGAGCAGCGCTCCGAGTACAATGTGAAGAAAAAGAGGAACGAGTCTGCTTGCCGAGAATACATGAGTCACACTGAAAGGGGGTAAAAGAAACATCCAGGAGAGCCCGCTGGAGGACCGGCAGAGGAGCATGTCCAAGTCGACGATGTCAATCAGTTGAAGAGACGGAAGAGAGGATGGTGGGAGAGTCGTCGAGAAGGTAGAGCCCATTCCGCAGCCGGCCTTTACCAATGGTAGTCTGCGTCCGCCGATCCTGTATAACAAAAGAAGAGGACGTGAATATAACAGAACAATTCAAATCATTAGTAAGTCGTCCCACAGAAAGTAAATTGAACGGGGAACTCGGGACATGCAGAGCAGAGCGAAGGGAGATGGATGAGGTGAGAGGAAGATCTGCCGAGCCGGAGACAGGAACGGTGGCTCCATTGGCCACAGTAATAGACGGTAGATAAGGGGAATTCAGGTACTGGGCAGGCCGACGTGGAGTAATGTGATGAGTGGCACCAGAGTCCACAATCCAGCCCAAGCCGGTGGAGAGACAAGCAGTACCTGTGTTCGAGACGGAGGCAATGGAGGCAGATGGTGGGTTGAGCAAACCCTGGAGATGTTGGAGCTGAAGACGGACAGTTTCAAGATCAGGAAGACCTGCGTCGGTAGCAACAGAAGCCGTCGGGCGAGGAGGATAGCCAATTTTCTTGTAACATGTAGCCTCGAGATGACCATCTTTCCCGCAGAAGGAACACTTTGGCCGACCCCGGCCACCACGACCACGGCCGCGAGTTCCCGAACGACCCCCCCGAGGAGAGGGAGGGAATGGTAGAAGTGGAGATGCCTGCTGAAGAAGGGCCGGAGGAGAAGGAGTCGTAGTATCTGGAGGAGGTGAAACACGGAGAATCATGGAGCACACATTAGAGAAAGATGGTGTGGTAAAGGAAGCCAGGACCTGAGCACGAATGCTCTGAAGGTGAGGGGGAAGACGGGCCATGATGATGGCAGTACAGGCGGCTTCCATCTGAGCGCGCTGAGCAGCAGCGTCATTGGTGAAAGGCTGATGCTGGATCCATGCTTCAGCAAGTGTCTTCGCACGAGAAACAAATGAGGTCATATCTGAAGCCCCTCCAGTGTCAAGAGCAAAGAGGTCAGTGAGGATGTCGTAGAGATACTGGAGGCTGTCCCGTCCGGAGTATAGGGAATGCAGCTCATCCCACATAGCCTTGGCGGTGTCGTGGTACATAGCCATTTGATAAGGCTCACCATCCAAAGAGTTCATGAGCCAAGTCTGGACGCGGCCATCATTGCGAAGCCAATCATCGATCGTAGGAGACGGAGGAGCCTGGAGAAGGTAAGGCAGAAGGCCCTTAGCCTGAAGAACCCGTCTGACTGAGTGGACCCAAGGGACAAAGTTTTTCTTGCCAGAAAGAGAGATGGTAGTGATCCTGAGCTCGTCACGAACTTCGGCAGAGCAAACCGGGCGGTCTGTAGGACAGGCCGGGGAGGCAGCAGGCGGACTGGCCGCCGAGCCAGTGGAGTTACCCGAAGAACCCATGAGCAAGCCGCACGGTCACGCGAGAAGAAACGGAGGCCGCGCGAGAAGGACAAAAGAAACCGCGACCAAAAAAACGGAAGGCAAGAACCCGCACGGTCACGCCGGACACCAGCAGCGGTCAAAGCGCAGGAGGCCGCAAGGACACGAGCGGCAAGAAGGGAGAGCCTGCAGCGGACAAGAGCAGTCCGCAAGAGAAGGTACCCGCAGCAGTTAAGATAGAGAAGCAGGAGCCCGCACGGTAAGGCGGAATAAACCGAAGAGCTCGCAGCGGTAAGAGGAGTTCGCGCGAATGAAGGACTTAGCAGCAAGGAAGGGGACTGCAGCGGTCAGAAGAAGAGACCGCAGCAGGGAAGGAGTCCACAAGAAGAGAAACTCGTGCGGATAGAAGACGCAGAGGAGCTCGCAGCGGTAAAGATGAGACCGCGCGGATGAAGAGGGAAGGAGCTCGCGGTCGAGAGGAGAGGAGCAATGGAGAAGAAGAGCCCGCGCGGTTAAGAGGGGAGCCCGCAGCGGATAAGAGAGGTGGGCCCCACTGGTCAGAGCAAAAGATGGCTATAAGAAGCCTTAGAGGAGTGGAACCACGGGAAAAAGGAGAAGAGATGCGGATGCAGAAGGGCAGTCCGCAGAAAGCAAGCGGACTGCGGACAGACCCGCAGACAGCGGAGAAAGCCGGGCGGGTAGGCGAGAAAGCAGGAGAACGCCGAGCGGAGAGGAAGGAGGGCGGTCTGGGCGGTTAGAATAGGGGTATCCGCAGCCGGAAGACCGATCCCTCTGATACCATGTTGAGAAAGCTCCAAAACTTGTATGTATTGCTTGTGTGTGTAAATACAAGGAGAGAATACAAATATATAGGAGGAAGAAGAGAGAAGATAATCCTATACAAGGTGTGGGACTAAAGGAGGAAAGAAGATAAAATAATAAAAGAGGGCCCAATAATGGGCCCTTTACATGGGCTATTTTAACAGATATGAAGCAAAAAACAGTTAAAAATAGAACATTTTATCTTCCTCCTATGACTAATGCGTGCTCGCGATCCTAAGATCAAGTTGTAAGAAATACCCAAAAAATGCAAAATTTATCTGATTCAAATGGTATAAGGTAAACAAAAAATTAAAAATTAAAGCTTCCCGAGTTAGAACCAGTTTGGCTTGACATGAAAATGGATGTTTCAGTTCCACTCGACTGAAAATTGAAATCATCTTGAGTTTACTGATTTGAATCAAAATGACTATGCCCCAATTCCCTCAAAAATTATCTTTAAATCAATTAATATAAATGAATATAACTAATATATTATACATTATACAGATAACAACATGCATACAAAATATTCAACACAGATGTTGTAACGATCTAAAATCCAATAAAGTAGAACTATAGGAGAATGGCCAAGTGGAGGTGGCCAGAGATGAGGGAGAAGACGAATGGCCAGAAGTTGGAAGGAGCTAGGAGAGATGAAGGGGTTGGGAAACTGAGACGAAACAGAGCAACTTTATTAAAAAAAAATCATAATCCATTTTACAAGCAAAGCCCCCTATTTATAATACTAATTACAAGCAATGACTCCTAATATTTGTACACGTGGCCGGCCGGCTGTTACATTGCCTTTGCCTTTTAAAAAAGATGTTTGCGTAGTCATAAACCTAATACAATCTTGCGTGAATATTTTCTTCGATATGGAACAAGAAGTGATGACCCATGAACATAATCCGGTGTCATATTGCCAAAGCGGCATCAATTTTGCGGTCGGCTTGCTGAAAGTTGTTGTCCCCAGAAATATCAGGTGCAAACACAAAGACTATTTGAAGTCCAACTTAGAAAAGCAAAAGCAAATTCTCCAATACATTCCAACAAGAAGTGATGTCTGCACCAAGCATCAATTGCTAATTGAGAGATTTCATTGGCCTGAGAGAAAGGCCAAGGAAATTGCTCCTTTAAGAACATGCAGCCTGAGAGTTCCTATCCAGACCGTGGATGTCATCTTATGAGATTGGTAATTCTTCTAGTTAGAACCAAATGGTTCCAGTATTATACACATGAAAGTTAGCAGCTTCAACCATTCCTGCAGGGTCAAACACAAAATTTGAGAAAGTTATTTCATGATAGTTTCGATCCAACTCCGTAAATGTGTTGATGCAAGTAAACATCAGAAATTTACGCCGGTGACTCAACTGCCTTTGATGATGTTGCAACTTCTGCAGTTGGTGATCGCAATGGAAAACCCATGTGTAGGATCGTATTATTGTTGTTTCTCTTTTTGTGGATTTGCAAGGTAAGGGCTTTTGTTGGCTTCTGAGATCTACGTGATAGTTGTCCGTATGTTTGATTTGTCGTCGATGGCTTTTGTGTTGTGTTGATTATCTACCGGATCTTTTTCTATAATGCCAAATGCATCCAAAGGAGTGTCTGTTGGTGGATCAAACACCGGAGAAGAGGTAAGCCCTTCAAGGGAAGAAATGGCAGTCACACGGGTTTATAATTCCTCAAATAATATTTGAGAAGCTTTGACCGTTGATGTTTGTCGAAATTGATTTATTGTCCCAGCTGGATCTTCAAAGGTAGAAGGACCGTATTGTTTAATTATGGCATCAACAAATAACAGAAAAGTTAAAGATGGATGAGTGCGTAATGTAGCCAAATACCAACTAGATGTTGTTTATCTAAGTGTGGAGCAGGATAAATCATGCATTCTGTCGGGCGAATGTTGTTATACAAAAAATACAATTGCAATTTGTCAAGCCAATCTACGGGATCCCCATCGGAAAAACGCGGACAGGAAAGGAGAACATGATTAACGGGCTGAGCAGAAACTTTCTCATATCTGGCTTGTAAATTACTGTCCATGCACTAGGGGTGCAAGTTGAGTTGAGCTGGATCGAAAGAAGCTTGACTC
Organism: Platanthera zijinensis; assembly: GCA_039513925.1. NCBI lineage: Eukaryota > Viridiplantae > Streptophyta > Magnoliopsida > Asparagales > Orchidaceae > Platanthera > Platanthera zijinensis. The sequence goes on from CM077085.1 coordinate 37,582,607, forward strand.
GAGCTCGAGCCTGTGGAGCTCGATCTCGATTACGTGTAGAGCTCGAGCTTGGATATTATTGTACATGAGCTCACAAGCCAGCTCGCGAGCTTTTTATTTCTATATTTTTTTAACAAAAAGAAAAAATATAAAGATAATCGGGCTCATGAGCTAAAAAGCTCGTAAGCAGCTCGAGCTCGCGAGCTCGAAGCTCGAGCTCAAGCTCGATAAGCAGGCATTGAGCTCGAGCTCGAGCCAGGACAATATGCGCTCGACGAGCTCGAGCCAGGACAAAATGCGCTCGACGAGCTCGAGCTTGGAAATTTTGCCAAGCTCGATTCGAGCTAGACTCGTTTGCACCTCTACCATGCGCTGCTGGAAAGCATCAAAACTGCGCAACATATTTTGCTTGCAGGTTTCAATAGCAGCGTATAAATCGTCTGCCATTGTAGAAGATCGAGAAACTGCGGTGAATCTTGATTATTATATTTTGATCCAGCCTCGGCAATGTTGCAGATCACACTTTCTAAATGACAAGAAAACAACGGAACAACAGGTGCGAGATTTCTTTTTTTTCAACAACAAGGCTTTCTATTTTTTTCAAAAACAACAATCAACAGAGCAGAAATTGAATCAGCACAATGGAATGTTTCGGTGATCGGCACTGGTTCTTGATCACGGCAATATAGAGAAGCAATTGCAGCGGTGGTTGGACGGCCGCGGCGGAGGCAACGCTGCGGCGGAGGCAGCGCAGCGGCGGAGGCGGCACAACGGCGGAGGCGGTGCTGCGGCAGAAGCCAGCTACTTGTATGTGTTGGCTGATCGCCGAAGATCGCTGAAGAGCTGTGGCGGCGATGCCATAAACCGATGGCGGATGATGTCTTTCTTGATCCGGAGAATGGTTTGATCCAAGAAACAGAGATGGCTCTGCTTCAAACCTTATGTTGGCGGGGGTGGATGATGAACAAGCTGGCAGTGGTGGAGGATGAACAGGCCAGCGGTGGTGGTTGATGAAGAACATGAGGCGGATCTTGGGGAAAAGAAGATCGGAGGAGAGCTCGTGACGAGAGCACCAAATTTAACGATCTAAAATCTAATAAAGTAGAGCAACAGGAGAATGTCCAAGAGAAGGTGGCCGGAGATGAGGGTGAAGACGAATGGCCGGAAGTTGGCCAGAGCTGGGAGAGGCGAAGGGGCTGGAAACTGAGATGAAACAGAGCAACTTTATTAAAATCTTTCATAATCCATTTTACAAGCAAAGACCCCTATTAATAATACTATTTACAAGCAATGACCCCTAATATTTGGACGCATGGTTTGCTGGCTGTTACAGATGCTCATTCCAAGTAAGCTAGAATGTAATTCGAACAAAATTGAGCCTAATTCAAAATTGACTCCAACAATTTCGCACCCCGAGCAGAGCTAGAGATGGAATCAAAATAGAATCGAGTCAATTTTTGGCTGTGTTTCAAGCTTTTCAAAATTTAAACTTCCCTATTAAATCAACAAATCTAAGGAAACAAAAGTACATATGCTCATCACCAACAATGGAGGATTCAAAAAATCTATAACAGGGGTGCACATTTTTCTAAAAAAATGAAATGTCAACTCAATATTAAATCAATGACATTACAAGTTCATACAAAATTACATTCAATTGAAAAGCACAGAATATATGAAAAAATTTACAATTGATCTCATCTTTTTGAAAACGTTTGATAGCATCATCATGACAGGATTCCAAAAATGAGTCTCTTTCAATAAAAGTAACCAAACATCCATTCAACATTTGATCGTTCATACTATTACGCAACTTGTTCTTGACATAATGGGGGCGGGGAATGTCTCCCTTTGGCTGCCCTCTGGATCTGCCCACGATCACCAAGCCTTCAAAATTCCACACCCTCCAAATCACAATAAGTAAATAAGGAGACTAACCCCATGTGTACAGAGTCCCATCCGATGCAACAGCTGCAGTATGCTCGCGGCCACAAGCAACATCCACCCATCGAAGACTCCTTCCTCCCGAGGGCTTGAAAAGCTTGGGCGAAAGCTGCTTCGGAATCCTCAGATTACATTCCTTCCCCTTCCTCGCCGTTTGGCCACAGTGGTTGTAACCCCAAACGTAAATCGCGCTTTTCGTCGGAAAGCTCACGGCCTGGAACTCGCACAAAACATCACCCGCATCCATTTTTTTTAACCTTCGTTCGACGTCAAAATCGATGCTTGTAAAGAGAAACCCTAGCAGGGATCCAGAAGGATCAAAATGGGACGGAAATGAATTCTCGGCGAAGCAGGGACTTTTGGCACTTTCCACCCTCCAAACAGTGGTTTGGCAATTTTCACCCTAAAGATTTAATTTTTATACTTTACACCCTCCAAAGTCCCAACATATTAGTTTGGCACTTTGCAGTTTGCACCTTAACTTACTTTTCTTTATATTTTTTTATTTTAAATCTCAAATAGGAGGGATATTTGATCCTACTATTTCAATAGCCCTTTATTCCCTATAATTATATCATTTATAATTATTAATTTACATCATTTAGCATTTTCTTTTTTTTCCTATTTATTATTATTAGCATGCCATCATGAATCATTATTTTTTAAAAAAAACTAATGTATGCTTATTAATTGCAAAAAATAGATAATAGTTTGTATTTTTACATACATTTGCGTTAAAATTGTTTGGAGAAGTGATTATTGACAATAAAGTAAATCATGATCCACCACAAAATAAATTTGTTATAGCAAAACGAGTAATATTTATTAGATGACCATAAAATCTTCGGACCAACCCCCCCACAGAATTAACAAGATTGATGCCCCCTAATAGGCAGGCAGATTCCTTGTGTCGTGACCAATAAGGGCATTACAATCATTCACACAGAAACATACAGCTTTTAATAAAGTAATATCGCATGTCCATAGCTCTCTGTACCGCCCAAAATTAACATACAACTTTTAATCCAAATGCGCCTTCTTCATAGCAGTCTGAATCCACATGACCGAAATAACCCAGAAGAATGTATCCTTATAGAAAAGTTAGCTCGGCCTAACGTCGCCGCTCGACCTAATGTCGCCGCTTCGCCTGAAAGTGGGCGCAGCCCTCCTAGATGCGCCTTGTTGCGGGTGCAGCCCGCAGCGATGCATCTAGTAAGGGCGAACCATATTCGAATTTCGGTCCCTCCCGACGAATGTCGCCGCCCACGACCAATGTCATTGGTTTGCGGGCGAAGCCCGGCCACTAGGTTGTGGGCGAAGCCCGCTAGGTTGCGGGCGTACCCCACAACGCCGCATCGAGAACGAGCAAAGCTGATTTTATATAAGTTAATTAATGTTATCATATGTACATATAATTATTTAATAAAACCATCGTTCATAGATTTACCAATAATCATTCTCCTAAGCAGAAATTAGTTCGTAGATTTACCAATAATCATTCTCCTAAGCAGAAATTAGTTCGTAGATTTACCAATAATCATTCTCCTAAGCAAAAATTAGTTCGTAGATTTACCGATAAGCGAACCATAACCAATTAATTTGTGATGATCCACACCATGATTATATGTATATAAATTGGTAATCATGCAGAAATTAGTTGGTAGATTAACTAAACCATGATTAGCGAAGCTGATTTTATATACATATAATTATTGTTATTATATGTATATAAATTGGTTAATTAATGTTATCCCACGAACAATGATCATAGTGTGGAGCACCATTAATTTGACGTATGGCAAACCACACCTGCAGATTATTTTAAGCACACCTGCTTAAGAACTCACTAATCATGCATTATTGTCAATAATCGGCTGTTTATAAATTGTATGATTATAGGAAATAAATGGTTATTGAAATAGTATGACCGAAATACTCTTCCTATTTCAGATTTAAAATCAAGAAATAATAAGAAAAGTAAGCTATGGTGCAAAATGCCAAATTAATAGGTTTGGAGGGTGAAAAGTTCCAAAACTGAATTTTTAGGATGCAAATGTCAAACCCTCCTATTTGGAGGGTGCAGAGTGCCAAAAGTCCACGAAACAGCAAAGAATTTGAGCGAGAAAAAATTGATTTCTGGACGTAGGGGGGAAAGGATTCGAGAAATTTCTCTCCTGATTGGTCCACTAATTTCGGAGATTTCCATATGAACTCGCAAATATTAATAAATGAAGTCTAGCATTAAATTATGATATCCGAGATATCATATTTATATCTAAAAGACCAAGGTTCCTTTGGTTCGGTGTTTGGAGCAGCCGACGGGAAGAAAGGGGCCGCCGTTCAAAACGGAGGGGGGAGGTCGCGGTTCGAATGTCATTGTTTTCCTCCGTTTCCTATGGCGCTGGGGACTCAAACCCAGCAAATGCCATCGTCGGGCGTTTGGTTACCCGTCGTGCGGCGGCGTTTGCCCCAAACGTGAGCTCCAAACACTAAACCAAACAAAGCCTAAGACCACATTTGGTTTGGCGTTTTAGACCAGCCCGTTTTACCAAAAGGCTACGCCTGTGAATAATTCATTTGTTTTTTCGCGTCATGTTTGAATCGTGCGGCGTTTCTCCAGGCTGTAAAAGTCGCGGGCCGAAACCCGGCGGAAGTGCTCTAGTATGTCGCGTTTTAGGGAGGAGGAAAAGAAAATCATGATGGCATTAACATTGTGACTCTGCTCCGCTGTCTCTCCCGTTGTCGCGGGGAGGAACTCCATCCCGCCGCTTCTTCTCTGACGGCATCCAAGTTCGTGACTCCCGCATCCAGAGCTTGTCTTCACTGCCACATCCAGGGTTCCCCGACTTGCCTCTTCAGGGATCTGCATAGACAATGTCAAGTACAACATTGGTGAACTTCTCTGTATCTTCTACATTGGGCCTTCTCTGCATCTTCTACATCCCAATTTTACAACAGACATCTCACCTCTTCCCCCATCCATATATGCAGTAGTGAAACAACAGGTGATCCCTGATTTGATCCCGCCTCTACACAAATCTATGATTCCTGATCTGCAGCAGTGAAACAACAAGTATATCTTCCCCTTTCAAAGCTATGGTTGATTTTACATTGTGTGAAAATGTCAATGAATGTGTGGATTTGATTGTTGTGTATATGTGTTGACTGTGAGTATGTGTTTATTGTAGATTTGTGTAGGGTGATGCACTATGTGTTGATTTTTTGGGGAATATGTGTTGATTGTGAGTGTGCGCGCGCGTGTGTGTTTATGTGATTATTTACGTGCATGTGTAGTTGAGTGTGTGTGTAGATTGTGAGTGTGAATATGTGATTATTTATGTTTGATTTTATTGTTCTTCCATCCAGTTTATGCATTATGTGTAAACATGAAGAAGACAGTGTTAGTGCAAATTTAGAGGTCAATGATGTATTTTGAGTTTATGCATACGTTAATGTATATTTGTTTTTCTAGTTTGTGTATGAGTGTTTTTTTTTTTGAGTTGATAAATTTTGCATTGGTAGCACTATCCCAAATTCGTAACAATAATATCACACCGTTGTTTTGCCAAATAATTTTCTGTTCTGAAAAGTTCTGCAGACACAGACTATCAAAATAGATCTTCATTTGCAGCAACCAGTTTCCAATAACTTCATTTACAAACCTTCAGATAGTGCACAGTCGCCCACACACTAAACATGCATAGTTTTCTTTATTAAAGTAAAAATATTAAAAAAAATGAATTAGTGAACTCATGAGATCAATCATGAATTAATTTGGACCGTAAAAACTCAAATGTAGAGAATCCCTATACCATGCACAATGTCTTTGGTATAATAGCATTTCATATAATATATATAGGTACCCCTTTAATTTATAATTGAATTTGGGATGCGAATAAGAAAACCTCCTTCACTACCTTATGTGCTCATAATGGAGGAGAAAAATGCCTAACCACTCGCCACGGAAAGGCATGTGTGCGCGAACGCACGCCCCCCTAAACGCATATCTTGGTCGTGCGGCACCTGCACGGTAACCACCATTCGGCCTTGTCCGTGTAGCACCTGATGTGTGGTCGTGTCGTGGTGGGCACCGGCCACGCAGCCTTGACGCGGAACCCGTCAAGATGCCTTAGATGTGACGCCCTTGCCGTGCAACCCCGTTCGCACCCTTGATCATATAGCCCAAGCCTTGCTGTTGAAGCCAAAATTGACCGAAGTCAAAATTGACTTCCGTGGAGTTCGGGGTCCCAAAAGAGGGGTGACCGCACACCTACTACACTCAAATGAACAATCTAGGCTCTAGACTAGGAACGTAAGGGACAGACCCAAGGTCTCAGCGTGGAGGACCCACCGCATACCCGGAAGACTAACGAACTCTTCCTCTCCCAAGCCAAAAGCTGAGCTAAGACACCTTCGGAGGGCGCTTTTGGCCGACCGGAACATCTAAGGAGAGTCTCAAGACCGACTCTCTCCTATCCAGATGTATCTCCTTGGGTCTATACAAAATGCTCCTCAAACGCGCTACTAAAGGCGCAACATCGCCGAGCAATTCTATAACACGCTGCCCAACTGGGCTGCAAACAGCGCGACTCCGCTGCCTTAAAAGGCTATCAACAGGCCAATAGGGGCTTCCCAGCATAAACCTCGGGGCTCCCACGGGACGAGCGGTTCACGAGCACACCGCTCGCCCAAAGCAAAAGGAATAAAACATACATCCACAGGGCACCACAGATTATAAATTATTACAGGAATATAAATTCCATACTTCGGCACGCAGGCCGGCAATATAAATAAAAATAGGCCTTCGAGGGCCGGCACAAGCTTGGGCTTAAGCCCGCTATTCTCCGCTTGGTACTGCAACACCTGTACGCCAACGTCTCGACGAACGACTGCCAGCTGAACGACAGTCGGCTAACATAAGCGGGCCAAACATATTCCGTACACCCCTTTTTTGGGGCTACGGTGCGCATTCCCTGCAAATAGATAATATCCAACTTCCTCGGAGTCTTCTCCGGGAACCCCAGAACATCACCTATCCGGCTCATACGTCCGGACGGGCTTCACACAGAACATCACCAATTCGGCTCATGCGTCCGAATGGGCTTCACACAGCACATCACCAATTCGGCTCATGCGTCCGAATGGGCTTCACACAGCACATCACCAATTCGGCTCATGCGTCCGAATGGGCTTCACACAGCATGCCTAAATCCGTACTCACACTTCCGGATACTAAATGCAATTAATAGCGGGGACGTACGCGTCAACCCGTCGGAGAGCTCCCTTCCCCCACCCGTTGGTGGAGAGGGGCTTCCATGCAAATATGTAAATTGAGGGCTTCACCTGCCCGAGTAGAAACATCGTTACCCTTGGCGCGTGCTTGGCGGCGGTGCCGGTGGCCGATCTCCCTTTTAGGCCGAGCCTTGCTCGAGGCGGCGATGGCGGTGGCCGTCCTCCTTTTTAGGCCGAGCCTTGCTCGAGACGGCGATGGCGGTGGCCGTCCTCCTTTTTAGGCCGAGCCTTGCTCGAGGCGGCGATGGCGGTGGTCGTCCTCCTTTTTAGGCCGAGCCTTGCTCGAGGCGGCGGTGGGGAGAGAAATAAAAACTCCCCGCTCCATTTTTCTGGTGGTGGACGAGCCTCTTGCCGGCGGTGGGGGAGAGAAATAAAAACTCCATTTTCGGCTTGGAGAGAAGCTCCCGGCCGACGTAACTCCAAACGGCCGAACTTGACTCCATGAGGCCGATCCCAGCTCCAAATGACCAAACTCAGCCCGTCATGGCCGATTCATGCTTCATGGGGTCGGATCCGACCATAGGCGGCGACGACGGGAGAGGTGGAGGGAGGTCAAGCCTTGGCTCGGGCTTTGCGGCAGCACGGACGGGAAGCGGAGGGGAGGAGCAAAGCCCGCTCCTGGAGGCGGCTTGGACGGAGGGAAGGAAGGAGGGGACGGAGCCCGGCCTGCTCCTTGCGGCGTTGGGCTGCTGAAGCCGGCGGCTGGAGAGAGGGAGAAAGCTCGGGCTTTACCTTGCTTGGAGGCGACGGGAGAGGAGGAGCGAAGGGGAGAGGCGGCCATGTTCTTTTTTTTTCCCTCCCTGTACCGAGCACTGCTCTTTCTTCTTTCTTTTTTCATTTTTCCTCCACTCCTCCCCCTACCCGATGGCTGCCCTTTCCCCTTTATTGCCTTTTTTTCTCATTTCTTTTTGTCCTTTTCTTTTGTTTCTGCCCCCCTCCTGAACATGGCTGCTCCCCTACTTTCCCTTTTCTTATTTTATATTATATACTATACATAATATATATTATATAATATATACATATTATATTATATATATATATACATATTATATTATATATATACGTATATTAAAAGGTACTTGTCCGTAAAACCTCTGCGCGCTCGCACGAGCTCCCGCGCGTCTTCGAACGAGGTTGTGCAACATTGCCGCTCATAGCACGCACCAAGTCTGCCACTTGGGGAGGATCCCGCTCGGCCGATATGGGGTTGTACACAATTCCCGCTCTTTTCAAGGTTGGTACAAGCTCGGAAAGAAAAGTCCAATCCCAAATATCCGACGAGCGGGAGCCGACCCAAAATAAAAATTTTGAGAAAACCCAAAAATTGCATTCAAAACACTAAACTTTCCGTGCCCATTTTGATCATTCTGAACCACTCGATACTTGTAACGGTCTCTGCTACCGAATTGCCCTTATACCAATACTTACAATAAGTATACCTGGGGCCGAGCCCGGCTCGAGGCGTCGATGAAGCGGCTAAACCAAAGCATCTCAAAAGCCAACCTTTCCCCCACAGGCGAGCCTTCGGACCTGCCAGCTTGATGGGAGCCTGCGCAGCGGGTCTACCTGGGGCCGAGCCCGGCTCGGGGTGTCGTAGAAGCGGCTAAATCAAAACATCTCAAAAGCCAACCTTTCCCCCACAGGCGAGCCTTCGGACCTGCCAGCTTGATGGGAGCCTGCGCAGCGGGTCTACCTGGGGCCGAGCCCGGCTCGGGGTGTCGTAGAAGCGGCTAAATCAAAACATCTCAAAAGCCAACCTTTCCCCCACAGGCGAGCCTTCGGACCTGCCAGCTAGATGGGAGCCTGCGCAGCGGGTCTACCTGGGGCCGAGCCTGGCTCGGGGTGTCGTAGAAGCGGCTAAATCAAAACATCTCAAAAGCCAACCTTTCCCCCCACAGGCGAGCCTTCGGACCTGCCAGCTTGATGGGAGCCTGCGCAGCGGGTCTACCTGGGGCCGAGCCCGGCTCGGGGTGTCGTAGAAGCGGCTAAATCAAAACATCTCAAAAGCCAACCTTTCCCCCACAGGCGAGCCTTCGGACCTGCCAGCTTGATGGGAGCCTGCGCAGCGGGTCTACCTGGGGCCGAGCCCGGCTCGGGGTGTCGTAGAAGCGGCTAAATCAAAACATCTCAAAAGCCAACCTTTCCCCCACAGGCGAGCCTTCGGACCTGCCAGCTTGATGGGAGCCTGCGCAGCGGGTCTACCTGGGGCCGAGCCCGGCTCGGGGTGCCGATGACGATCAAACCAAACCTATCCCCCACAGGCGAGCCTACGGACCTGCCAGCTAGATGGGAGCCTGCGCAGCGGGTCTACCTGGGGCCGAGCCGAGCTCGGGGTGCCGATGACGATCAAACCAATCCTATCCCCCACAGGCGAGCCTACGGACCTGCCAGCTAGATGGGAGCCTGCGCAGCGGGTCTACCTGGGGCCGAGCCGAGCTCGGGGTGCCGATGACGATCAAACCAAACCTCTCCCCCACAGGCGAGCCTACGGACCTGCCAGCTAGATGGGAGCCTGCGCAGCGGGTCTACCTGGGGCCGAGCCGAGCTCGGGGTGCCGATGACGATCAAACAAAACCTCTCCCCCACAGGCGAGCCTACGGACCTGCCAGCTAGATGAGAGCCTGCGCAGCGGGTCTACCTGGGGCCGAGCCGAGCTCGGGGTGTCGATGACGATCGAACCAAACCTATCCCCCACAGGCGAGCCTACGGACCTGCCAGCTAGATGGGAGCCTGCGCAGCGGGTCTACCTGGGGCCGAGCCGAGCTCGGGGTCTCGATGACGATCGAACCAAACCTATCCCCCACAGGCGAGCCTACGGACCTGCCAGCTAGATGGGTGCCTGCGCAGCGGGTCTACCTGGGGCCGAGCCGAGCTCGGGGTGTCGATGACGATCGAACCAAACCTATCCCCCACAGGCGAGCCTACGGACCTGCCAGCTAGATGGGAGCCTGCGCAGCGGGTATACCTGGGGCCGAGCCGAGCTCGGGGTCTTTCCATTCAACCATTTCCCTCTCATGTCGTAGAAGAAACCACCTAAATGATAATACATATTTCCGAAATGAAAAGGGCCTTTAAAACTATCGACACTATTCCAAAAATTAGAATCGTACACTCAAAAATCAATGCCTGATAAGGAGAAAATATACTTCTGACATGTTTGAAATTTCTGAGATCATTAATCGTAATCTTCTCAAGCACAAAGATAGCACCAATGAGATCCAGAAAAAACTCTTACCAATCCAAGAAAACCAAGGGTCGTATTAAGCAAACAGTGAAGTTCATATCCAAATAAGCACGGAAAACCGTATAGATCAAAAGCTCATCTAAAGCAAAAACATATAAGCCATCTGAACATTTTACTGCATCCTCATAAGCAAGGAAAAATGTCAGCATAGTTGCAACAACCGAACTAGTAAATGTCAAACAGTAAAGTTCATTGCACAATATTGAATAACAGTAGCAGCTGGAAAATCTTCAGCATCATAAATCCAAAACCAACTGGAAAACTAATATTGGATTTACTAGTTCTTAATATTGAGTTTGAAAATCAATGAGTTGGGGAATGTCAAGAAAAATAGGGCAATATGAAAATGTTTTGAATTGAAGTGAAAAACTAGGCCAACTCAAAAATAATAGCTCTTTTGAATTTTCAAATTATAATAGGTAGTTCATTTTACTCTCTAAATTTTAGGAAGAAAGTCATAGATTAGACTAATTTTTGAATCGTATCGAACGAATACACAACCCTGTCTAGATACTATTATTTGAGTATAGCAAGATCAGCTTGGCAATATAGATTTTATAACAAAACAACAGGTTCAGTAACTCGATAAACCGTCTCGAACACGAACCTTATCAGTCTTAAAGCATTTATAATGATCAATAAAATAAAGAACTCAGGAGAATATGCACTTCATTTGTTAAATAAAATAGTAACACCTTTTGATAGAGTTTGTAAATATCTAGATAATTCCAGTAAAGCTGAACCTTTTTCAAAATTCAAACCATCCGTAAACGAAGTATTACCAAAAATATCATCCTGCAAGGCTAACATTATCGCAAATATCATACTCTTGTTGGCTCTACGACGTATTGCAAAGTAACAAAACACGAGCGAACAAAACAAGTATGGATATTTCTCAAGCAAAAGCTCCCGAGTTAAGGCGCGACATAATTAGATGAAAACCTCACTTCATCAAACAGGTGAAAAATCCAACTCCCGGAGCTACGGATTGAGATAAAAATTGAAATCTAACATTAAAATGCATTTTTGCCAACTAGATTCATGTGAACTCTATAAAACAAGTCCAATTTCCGGTCATAAGATGGCTTTAGGTTCTTCACGAAGGGAAACTAAAGAAATTTATACGACAAGCGAAAACAAAGCTCACATTGCCAAATGATCCTCGCCTTGTGAGATCCAAAACTGCTTCGAAAAGTTCGACAAACATTTGAAAATAAATATAGGTGCTCAAAGAGAATTATTAAACTCAGAATTTATTCCTTGCACCTAACATTTGAATATATCCTCACAACGAAAGAACCTAAAACAACTCAATGACCCTTTTTTTTCTTCTTTTTGCTAAGGTCACTAGCCTAGTAAATCAAAATGAAAGCCTGGGAGATGTCTTGGAAGAACAATAAGTTGACAGACCATTCAAATCATTACCTTAAACAAATAAACACATCGTCTTTGCTCTACTTAAAGCTTACGATTTAAAAACAATGATGGGACTAGAGCTCAAGGTCCCACTCCGCATTCATGAAGACTCGTTCTTTCATGGCGAACCTGATATCGATAAAGGGTTCCGCACAAGGATGACCTTCCCAATTACATCTCAACCTTAAATTGGAAAACAGGAAACTGAGGGGGGACTTCTTTCATCGCGTGACCCCGGTCGTCACTTAGTTCCTCTTCTATAGCCACGACGTTCAACTGAGTTTTTCTGTGCTGGCCACTCTCCACGCTCACCGCACCATAACTGTTGAAGCCAAAATTGACCGAAGTCAAAATTGACTTCCGTGGAGTTCGGGGTCCCAAAAGAGGGGTGACCGCACACCTACTACACTCAAATGAACAATCTAGGCTCTAGACTAGGAACGTAAGGGACAGACCCAAGGTCTCAGCGTGGAGGACCCACCGCATACCCGGAAGACTAACGAACTCTTCCCCTCCCAAGCCAAAAGCTGAGCTAAGACACCTTCGGAGGGCGCTTTTGGCCGACCGGAACATCTAAGGAGAGTCTCAAGACCGACTCTCTCCTATCCAAATGTATCTCCTTGGGTCTATACAAAATGCTCCTCAAACGCGCTACTAAAGGCGCAACATCGCCGAGCAATTCTATAACACGCTGCCCAACTGGGCTGCAAACAGCGCGACTCCGCTGCCTTAAAAGGCTATCAACAGGCCAATAGGGGCTTCCCAGCATAAACCTCGGGGCTCCCACGGGACGAGCGGTTCACGAGCACACCGCTCGCCCAAAGCAAAAGGAATAAAACATACATCCACAGGGCATCACAGATTATAAATTATTACAGGAATATAAATTCCATACTTCGGCACGCAGGCCGACAATATAAATAAAAATAGGCCTTCGAGGGCCGGCACAAGCTTGGGCTTAAGCCCGCTATTCTCCGCTTGGTACTGCAACACCTGTACGCCAACGTCTCGACGAACGACTGCCAGCTGAACGACAGTCGGCTAACATAAGCGGGCCAAACATATTCCGTACACCCCTTTTTCGGGGCTACGGTGCGCATTCCCTGCAAATAGATAATATCCAACTTCTTCGGAGTCTTCTCCGGGAACCCCAGAACATCACCTATCCGGCTCATACGTCCGGACGGGCTTCACACAGAACATCACCAATTCGGCTCATGCGTCCGAATGGGCTTCACACAGCACATCACCAATTCGGCTCATGCGTCCGAATGGGCTTCACACAGCACATCACCAATTCGGCTCATGCGTCCGAATGGGCTTCACACAGCATGCCTAAATCCGTACTCACACTTCCGGATACTAAATGCAATTAATAGCGGGGACGTACGCGTCAACCCGTCGGAGAGCTCCCTTCCCCCACCCGTTGGTGGAGAGGGGCTTCCATGCAAATATGTAAATTGAGGGCTTCACCTGCCCGAGTAGAAACATCGTTACCCTTGGCGCGTGCTTGGCGGCGGTGCCGGTGACCGATCTCCCTTTTAGGCCGAGCCTTGCTCGAGGCGGCGATGGCGGTGGCCGTCCTCCTTTTTAGGCCGAGCCTTGCTCGAGGCGGCGATGGCGGTGGCCGTCCTCCTTTTTAGGTCGAGCCTTGCTCGAGGCGGCGATGACGGTGGTCGTCGTCCTTTTTAGGCCGAGCCTTGCTCGAGGCGGCGGTGGGGAGAGAAATAAAAACTCCCCGCTCCATTTTTCTGGTGGTGGACAAGCCTCTTGCCGGCTGTGGGGGAGAGAAATAAAAACTCCATTTTCGGCTTGGAGAGAAGCTCCCGGCCGACGTAACTCCAAACGGCCGAACTTGACTCCATGAGGCCGATCCCAGCTCCAAATGACCAAACTCAGCCCGTCATGGCCGATTCATGCTTCATGGGGTCGGATCCGACCATAGGCGGCGACGACGGGAGAGGTGGAGGGAGGTCAAGCCTTGGCTCGGGCTTTGCGGCAGCACGGACGGGAAGCGGAGGGGAGGAGCAAAGCCCGCTCCTGGAGGCGGCTTGGACGGAGGGAAGGAAGGAGGGGACGGAGCCCGGCCTGCTCCTTGCGGCGTTGGGCTGCTGAAGCCGGCGGCTGGAGAGAGGGAGAAAGCTCGGGCTTTACCTTGCTTGGAGGCGACGGGAGAGGAGGAGCGAAGGGGAGAGGCGGCCATGTTCTTTTTTTTTCCTCCCTGTACCGAGCACTGCTCTTTCTTCTTTCTTTTTTCATTTTTCCTCCACTCCTCCCCCTACCCGATGGCTGCCCTTTCCCCTTTATTGCCTTTTTTTCTCATTTCTTTTTGTCCTTTTCTTTTGTTTCTGCCCCCCTCCTGAACATGGCTGCTCCCCTACTTTCCCTTTTCTTATTTTATATTATATATTATACATAATATATATTATATAATATATACATATTATATTATATATATATACATATTATATTATATATATACGTATATTAAAAGGTACTTGTCCGTAAAACCTCTGCGCGCTCGCACGAGCTCCCGCGCGTCTTCGAACGAGGTTGTGCAACATTGCCGCTCATAGCACGCACCAAGTCTGCCACTTGGGGAGGATCCCGCTCGGCCGGATATGGGGTTGTACACTTGCCGCTGCCAACTCCTAAGTCTTGCTACCCCCCCCCCCAGCCATGCCACACCGTCCAGCGCAACCGCCTCCGAACGATCAAGTACATGCCTTTCTTGTATGCCCCTCCGTACGAGAACTTACTCTCGCACACACAAGAGCGCAGATTTTTTTTTGCGCGAACGCTGCAGTTTACCTTCTTCGCTTCTTGTGTCCACAAAGGTTGCAAAACTTGTTCCGTCCGTTGTAACCGTCTTCACTAGTGTCATGACCCATCTAATAGTAAAAAACTGAGTGCGCTTCCAGACATGGGAAAAATAAACTTCATGTTTATTAGGCAGGAGCTGATTTAGTAATATAGGTTTTAAAATAAATAATTCAGTGAAAAATACATTTTTGTATGCGAAAACTTTAAAGTCTAACGGTGAAAAATTAGATGCACATATATTTTAATAAAACTCATAATATAAAATGCTGGTACAAATTTCATGCAATAAAAATCTCAAAAAAATAATCATGAACTGATAACAAATTACAGTACATAATTTATTTAGCCTACCAATTGTCAATGATATAAAAGAAAATGACAAACCATAATTATTACAAAATAAGCAAAATTCGATAGTAAAGAAAATGCGGCATAAAACCTAACACAACAACAAATAAGATAAACCTCCAGAAGTAGAAACATGATGCAAATCGGGCTCAAGTAACAGACATCGCAGTCACGGACGTTAAGATAAATTCTAAAACAAGAAGGAAAAATTTCAGAACATTGATAAATGAAAGTAAATTAAAATACAATACTGACAAAAGAATCAGAAATGTACGTGTGCCAATTTTTATAAGACAAAGCTAGCAAGACAAACAAATAAATGAGTCAAGCAAAAACAACTAGAATTATTAGCATATGCCGAAGTATATTATATATTTATTTGTGTAATGACATAAGTTGTAACCAATGAAAAGTGTAGGTATTTTTATTTGATGCAAAAGATTCATATTCAAGTTCAGATGCAAGTCTTATCAAAGAATCATGATTTCTGTCAGTTATCTCTAAGGGGCAGCTCTTTTGAACACTTACCCTCGAGTCAGGGAGTCTATGCTTGTTATGATCAGTTATTTGTTCCTGTTACGTAGTGAAGATGGAACTTATGTCAAGGTATTGCATAATTAAATAATATGTTTCAATAATTGTTTATGATACTAAAGAATTAAAGGATTCATGATTTAGTGATTCCTAGCATATCAAGATATGTTACTAATTTAATAATTCAGATATTCAAGAGTAGAATTAATAAACATGGGAAGGGGTGCATAAAATTTAATTCAATATTTGCAAGCGAGAGAGATTTCTCTACTTGCCTTAAAACAAAATCTGATGGTGACGGCTAAGTGGCGTGAGCAAAATTTAGAATCCTAATTTAAACATGTTCAAGTACAATTATAGACGATATTTAATTTAACGAAAACCCTACACTAGGACAAGCATTTAACAACACAATCTAATTAAAATATTGGGTTTAGCAAATTACCTTCTCTCAAAGGTGAGGGGAGAGGACAAACCACAAAGAATCAGGGATTTGGCGGTGCTTAGGTTACAGAAACCCTAAACTGGAGAGAGCTTTTGTGAGATCTCACCAATTGATCCGATGAGCGGCGCCGAGAATCAAAATTATAGTGGGTTAGACGATTATAAGAGGGCAAAAAACTTGAATCACAAAATATACACAATTTGGAGCATGAGTAAATCTTTAAGAATTATAAAAATCTGATTAAGGGTGATGAAGGAAAAAATCTTACCCAAAAGAAGTCAAATCCAAGCCTAAGGAGGAGAAAGAAGGGAACCCTAGTTACCCCTCTCACAAATCTCAATCAAAGCAAAGAAGAATTGGAGATATAAGGGTTGTCGGCCCTTGAAGCAGAGGATGGTTTCAGTCCTTGAAGAGGAGGAGGCTGTCGACCCCTTGGAGGAGAAGGAAGGGGATGTCGGCCCTAGATATCGACCCTTTGGACGAGAGAAGTTATTGTCGGCTCCTTGGAGGGGAAGCTGCCGAACAAAGGGGGATGAGCAGGAAGAGGTTGATGCGACTTGGGGAAGGAGAAGGGGTTATTGTTGTCGGCCTTAAGGGGAAGAGAAAGCTTGCGGCTTGCGGAATCATGAGACATGAGTGGCGGATTTGGAGTCGAGCGGGAGCAGGTTATGAGCGGGAGGCGGGATGCCCTGGCAGAATAAAAATAATAGATCATGAGAGGGGGCTGTAGCTAGGCATCTGAGGGGAGGTTTCCTTTTTTGTTTTGTCAATTACAAGTATGCCCTTAATTTAAACCCCTTTTTATTTCATTTTTTATTAACAGGTTGTTATATTCTCCACACTTAAAAAGTTTTGTCCCAAAATATTTGAAGAATCTCTAAAGGGGCATTTAGTGCGAAGATTCAGATAACATTCATTTCAACAAGATTTGTAAATCAAAGCATAAAATCTAACTATAAATGTAATGAAATATAAAGGTGAACAAGTTTGGAGGCTTACCAAGATCAAGAGAATTATTGTGGATACTTATTACACATGTCAGATTCAAATTCTCAAGTGTACTCCTCAGAGTTATCATGCATCCAAAGAACTTTTATCATAGGTATAGTTCTATTTTGAAGCTTACACACTTAATACTCCACGATCTTAGTGGACTCGACCAGATACAAAAGGTTAACTTCAGGAATCATAGGAATTTCTTTAATGATGCAGTTAGGATCACGGATGTACTTTTGAACTTGGCTAACATGGAATACATTATAAACATCAACCAAAGTAGCAGGTAGTTCAAGATGATATAAAGATCCTCTGGCATGCTCTAAGATGGTATAGGGTCCTACGAACCCCGAGCCGAGCAAAGCTTATGATGGCTGTCAAATCGTTTCACCCTAGGAGTAGGGAAAACCTTAGGAACACTTGATCACCCACAAAAAATTCTAACGGACGGCAATACTGGTTTGTATACTTTCTCTATCTCTCGATGACATGATTGAGCTAAAGTCGAGTCTTCATTGTAGCTTCTTCCATTTCTTGAAATAACTCAGGCCCCAAAACAACATTTTCACCCATTTCCAACCAATAGAGAGGGGTTCTATAATGACATCCATATAATGCTTCAAAGGGGTAATTTTGAGGCTTTCTTGATAATTATTGTTATGGATAAATTCAACCAAAGGTAGGTGCTCATCCCAAGCTCCCTTGTAATCCAGTATAACATCAAAGCATGTCTTCAAGTATCTGATAAACCATTTTGATCTGACCATCGATTGTTCGATATATGGTAAGTTGTACTCAGGTTGAGTTCGGTGCCCAAAGCTTGTTGGAAGCCCTTCCAAAAATGCAATACAAATCTGGAGTCATGATCTGATACAATCCACAAGAAGATCTCATGTAGTCTGACAATCTTTGATATGTATATTTTATCCATCTTCTTGGTGGAATGACCTCTCTTATACGGGATGAAGTGAGACACTTTAATCATACGATTCACTATGACCCAAATCACATAATGCACTCTCGGAGTACGGGGCAAACTTGTGATGAAGTCTAAATAGATATTTTCCCACTTTCATTTAGGGACAAGCAGATCCCACAAAAGTCCACCAAGATGCTGACGCTGAGCTTTAACCTATTGGAATTCAAACATCGAGAAATGAAGTGAGCAATATAATTTTTCATACTGTGCCACCACACAATCTACTTAAGGTCATGATACATCTTATTATTGCCAAGATGACCAGATGTGCGAGATTCATGACCTTCACGGCATATACACTGTAGCAATTTAGGAACGTCGGGGATGTAGAGGCAACCACAGAAACACAAAACATTGTTAGAGATTGAGAAATCTAAAAGAGTCACAAGTTCAACCTTTTGGTGAATGCACTGGAGTACGGGATCAGATGGCTACAAATATTTTACCTGTTTTACCCATAACGAACCAAAAACCACTTCTTGACCCTTGGGTGAGATGGATATGTCCTTCCACTCGAGGTCATCAATTAAGGCTGTAAGAGTATCTAACATGGGTACACAAGAAGAAGCAGAAGCCTGTCAACTCAAAGTATCTACTACTGAATTGGCTTTATCGGGAATATATATAAGCTGCAAGTCATAATTTGCTATGAATTCAATCCATCGTCCATGATGAAGATTGAGATTCTTCTGAACAATGATATACTTCAAATTGTGATGGTTGGTGTAGATGTGACACTTCACCCCATAGAGATAATGTCGTCAAAGTTTCAATGCAAACACTATCACATCGAATTCTAGCTCATAAGGGGTAGTTGTGTTCATGAAATTTTAACTGCCTTAACCCATAAGTGATAACACGATCATCCTGCATCAGCGTAAACTGAAATATTTGTCCAAGCCGACTCCAGAAGCATCAGGGTAAACTGAAATATTTGTCCCCTTTGAAAGAAGAGCTAAAACTGACGCTGAACACAAATGTGGTTTCAATTTTAAGAAGGTCTGCTCACACTGATCTGACCACTCAAATTTAGCATGCTTTTGAGTTAGCTGTGTCAGAGGAACAGCAAGAAAAGAAAACACCTGATGAAATGTTGGTAATTGCCAACCAATCCAAGAAAACTACGATTTTTAATAGGGTTAGAAAGTTTTTTTTCAGTCCATAATTGCGGAAATCTTGGCAGGATCAACAAAAAGTTCATATCCTGAAATATCATGCCCCAAAAAAGCAGCATGATCCAGCAAGAACTCACATTTTATCAGCTTGGCATATAGTTGGTGTTGACAAAGAGTGGAGAGAGTGAGTCTAAGATTTATTGAATCCTGCTCACGAGTTTTGGAATAGACCAGGATACCATCAATGAATACGATGATGAACTTATCCAGATATTCACGAAAAACATGGTTAATCATTTTCATAAAAGCAAAAGGTGTGTTAGTCAAATCAAAGGATATCAATAAGAATTCAAAAAGCACATACCAAGTTCTGAAGGCTATTCAGTGTATATCAAATTCCTTGGTCTTTAATTAATGGTAACCCGATCTAAGGTCTATATTGAAGAAGACTACACTACCCTTGAGCTGATCAAAGAGATCATCCATGAGTGAAAAGGGATATTTATTCTTGACGGTAATCTTATTTAGATCCTGATAATCAATATACAGTCTCATGAAACCATCTTTCTTTTTCACAAAGAGAACGGGGGCTCCCCAAGGTAAAGAGCTAGGATGAATGTACCCATGCTCAAGCAATTAGTCCAATTATGATCTAATCTCTTCTAGTTCGCGCGGGGCCAAATAGTACAAAGCTTCAGATATTGGGCATGTTCCAGGCTCTACGTCATTAGAGAACTTCATATCTCAATCAGGAGGCATTCTAAGCAATTCAGTAGGAAAACATCGAGAAACCCATAAACAATCGAGATAAATCCAAGTTGAGGAGAGACAAAATCTGAAAGTGAAGTATATACAAAACAAGCAGAATATCTTTGATTAAGAAGACGAGTGGCGCGCATAGAAGAAATTACCTTTAGGTGACTGCGGGTCTGATTATGAATGTTTTAGTCTTTGTCATCGATGTTGAGATTGACCCTCTTTGCCTACCGTATAGTTTTGCTTTATACGCAACCAACCAATTCATGCCCAAGATTATATCGAACTCTATCATATCACCAAGCAAGACCAAACAATTGAGAATGCCCATATTCGAAAGGTGTAGATGACTAGGCATAGAGATCTCATAAGGGACGTCAAGTGACGAAGTAGGCTAGCAATGAAGATCCTCAATATAACGCGTAATGCACGAGTGAGATGCACTAGAATAAAAAAATTGCATCCACTTATTTTTGACCCAAAATCTTCCTAGAAATGGAAATCACATATGAAATTCATGGTTTTTTGATACTAAAGCAGATAAATTAAGATGCAAAAAACTAATAAGACATTACATACCAGAGATGACGTCGGTAGATGTAAGTGACTCACCCTGAGAGATAACATTTAGCACAGTTTTGCTCTTCTAATGAGCACCCGAAACAGATTACAGAGGTTGAACATTAATTGGGCTTTCTTTCATAGGGCAGGCTTGGATATGATGCTCAACTTGACCACATCTATAGTAGACATTCTGCTTATGGCGACAATCCTTTAGTAGGTGACCTGACATCTTGCAAGCACATATGGCGAAGGTAGAGGCAAACATCATCTGAGGTTGTTTTATAGGGACAACCATCTTCTACTTCTTCAGGAGGGTGAGTCAGACTTGTGCAACATGACCCAACTAATGGCAAAATGCACACACTTATTTGGACTTGAGGCCTTGCTCCTGATGCAACACCCATATTCATCACGAATAATATAATAGAAGGTCCGGCCGGGGGCCCACGCTATATTCCACGGACAGTCAGTGGAGTTACGCATTGAAAGCAAAACATCCACGCAACCTAACTCAGAGTTATATTCTAGCGGAAGCTTTTAAGTAATAAGAACCCACAATCAGGAATGTTCACTATATATAACATCAGGAATGAAAGTCATACACAAAGTCTGGCCTTAAGGCCTTACATCATATGAAATGTTTATAATATAAAGGTGGTTTACATACTTCGGCACACAGGTCGACAACACATAAAAATTAGGAAACGCTTCGCTTGGCCTTTGAGGGACGGTATGGCACAAAGGGGCTTCATCCTGCTACTTCCCGCTCGGCTCTCTAGCACCTGCAAAGGGGCAATCCACAAAGACGTAGCAAATAAAGTAACAATTAGCTTTAGCTGACAAATTTATAACAACCACACCCCCTTCTCGGGGCGGTAATACTCATTCCCTACAAACAAATAGAATGGAGGTATACATATTTTCATAGCCAACACAGACATCGGCACGCACGACCACATGTCATGTGCACTCAGGGCACATTATCAGTGTACCAAATTTTTAGGTCCCACCTCCATCCTAAGCATCTCTCACTTAGATGGTCATTGAGCTTATACCGTCAAGTACACATTGCCTTACAGACTTTCCCAAGATCAAACGGTGCACCGAAGAGTGAGCTCTTCACCTACCAGCATGGGATGGGTTTAGACCAGCTTTGATCATGCTCAAATCATTGGCATCCACCGGGGTACGATGCGGGTATGGCTTCACCTCGTCCCGTTATTTCAAAGATAACCAACATTATCCAATATGGTCGGCACGCAAGGCCACCAAGCTAGGCACTACAGGCCTCAACTTAACATGCCACCCACCTTGTCCTCAGGACATGGGCTCGCAATCACAACCAAAGCTCTTTGGGAGCTATTGCCAGCGGAAACCACTATCGTTGCGCGATATTGATAGAATCACACATCTATCTCAGGCTCGGGTTCACACTCAACACAAACAACTGCTTACTGGTCTCTGCCATAAGAACTATCGCCAGCGATATCGCTATTACGGGATGTTGGGTATTGTATCCACAATTACCTGGATTTGAAGAAGACTCCAGTCAAGCTAAGATGGATTCACAATGTATTTGACAATCTTCTATTAAGTTGTGCTTGCAGCTATTCCATGCTAAGTACACACCAATGTCGGGGTGCAGTGGGTCAATATACACGGGTCTGCGCAACGTAATCCCTCGTTGAGCAGATCAGTGTGTTGACTCACGTGTGCTCTCTCTATTGGAGTGTACTTATTTTCAAGTACAGGGTCGAGATAGATCAAGAGCAGAAGAGGAGCAAAGATGGGTCAAAGACCAAGATGGGTCAAAGACCAAGTTCATAGGAAGGAAGAGAAAAATCGTCTAAGTTAAAATCGACGGGAATCACTAAGTCATTCCCGCCGACTTCGAAGGGAGTCACTTGTGATTCTCGCCGATTCGACGGAAATCACTCTGCATTCCCGCCGACCTCTTCCGGTTGACTGTTTTCCTACAGAAATTCTGCTAAGGCAGAATCGACGGGAATCACTAAGTGATTCTCGCCGACTTCGACGGGAATCGTTCTGATTCCCGCCGATTTGACGAGAATCAGGTTGCATTCCCGCCAATTCCCACAGGCTGACAAGCTTTACAACTGGAAATTGGCCAAGGCAGAATCGATGGGAATCGTGAGTGATTCCCGCCGACTTCGACGGGAATCACCAAAGATTCTCGCTGATTTTGCCTTAGTCAATTTTTGCCTGTTCGCTGGACCGAACCAAGAGACCGTGCGCTGTTTCGGCCGGGGCTAGGGTTTCTCCTTGTGGGTCCCACAACGGTCATTAGGGTTGGCTCTGGTATATATAGTCGCGTGTTTTGAACGTGAACAGTAATCCATTCTCGGAAAATGAAAGGAGGCCGAGCGTGACCTAGCGGATCGTGGAAAACGCCGATCGCCGGTAGCTGTTCGCAAGCTAGTCGCCGCCGCAGATCTCAGAGCTTCTTTGATCTTCCGACGACAGTACCGAGGCTAGCAGTGTGTCTCACGCATCTCTCTTGAGATCTCTTGTCTCTCGATTCGTTGAACGAGATTAGTTCTTCGATTGAGATGACTGATCCGACTGAGATCGTTCGCAGACCTTGCTTGCTTCGTCAAAAAGTTTGGATCTACAAAGTATCGCCGCCGCAATCACTTGCCGCCGCCAATCTTGACAAGATTCTCTCCAAGAGAGAAGTCCAGTTGTGGATTCTTCGTTATCTTCAAGCAATCTTCAAAGAACGAAGAAGTACATCGGGATCTCCAAAAGCGTTATTTGTATTTTCTAATACATTCTATTTTTTGTTTTGTTGTAAAGGAATTTTATTCCTAGTTGTAAGGGTTGGGTGCAACCCGTGGTTGTGGATTTGTGGCTCCATTGTTGGAAGGGTTCCTTCCGTAGTGTGAGGATTGGATTTCAATCCGTTTGGTGAAGTGATCGAGTCGTCCCTTGGTGGGAGATAGGTCGAAGGGGGAAAGTGGACGTACCCAAATCGGGGAACCACTATAATTTCCTGTGTGTTTTTTGTGCTGTGTTTGTTTAATTGTGCAAGTAAATTTAATTCCGCAAAAGACTGCACGACACCTATTCCCCCCCCCCCTATAGGTGGACTTAGTCGACACTAGATAGTTTCAAGTTGTATCAGAGGGAGGTTGCTCATCAATAAGGTTAACACCTTGAGTAAGATCTCACATCTAGTGTCAAGAAGAAAACACGACTCAAGCATGGAGCTATACTCTGATGTTTCTCCCCTGAGACTGCCTGCCTGCACAAAAGAATATTATCCCATCTAGAAAATGAGGGTTCAGTTTCATCTCGAAGCCATTGACCCCCGTGCTTTATTCATTGTGGAAGAGGGTCCCTTCATTCTCATGAAGGCTTCTGACTCTGGAGAAGATCTCCAAATCCCTAAGAGTACCGCAGAGATGTCTAAAACCTAGCTCTCACTATTCAACTTGGACAAGCTGGTACGACAGATCATCTTTGATATTTGGTCAGGCTCTTCTCTTACAAGATTGGATAAGTGCAAGACTGCAAAGTCCATGTGGGAAACAATCTCTGACCTCATGGAGGGAAAGAAGACTGTCGGGACTGAATGCCAGCAAGAGGATGAAGCATATGTGGGGGTTCTCATCTCTGATGATGAAAGTCAGGAACAACTTCTCAATATCAGCGCTCTAGTGTCTCTATCTGAGACTGAAGAAGAGATTGAGGAATGCAGTTGTGATGAAGCTGAAACCTCAGTCTCTGCAGACCATAACTCTAACCCTGATCAGCACAATCAAGATCAGTTATCTTCCTCTTCTTGCCCCTTCCTCTTGTATCTCCTGAAGACAGGAGAAGTTCAGAGGTTTGTCCATCTTTTGATGCTAGGGAAATAGACAGTTTCAATCAAAAGATTGAAACTCTTGATTCCCTTCGTAGTGCCCTTCAGAAGAGCAACTTGCTTGTTGAGAAACAAGCTATGTAAATTGCTCAGTTGAGGACCATGATGGATCTCCAATTGAAATCCATCAAGGTGAAGGACTCAAAGATCTCGGATCTAGAGTTTTCTCTAGAGACCGAGAATAGAATAGTATCTAACTTTTCCAAGGTAGATGCTATTAAGAAAAAGGGAGAAAATGGGTGGATCTCGCGAATTATAAAATCATGGAGAAATGGGGAAACTGTTTATAGACCCCCCACACCGAGTAGGAGGGGCATTCATCATTCCTTCAGGTATGACCATAAGAACAACTATAGTCACTGCAAGAATGATCGACCCTCAAGTGGAAACACTCATAGTGCAAGTGTTGTGATGGCTACCTATGAGAAAATACACACGGCTCATCATGAACCGTTTGTATTTACGGCCTCAGCCCCCTCACTTCATGACATTGCAGGAACCAGCTCTCACAGAACATCTTCCCACCCTAGGACAAAGGGAAAGGGAGTTGGGAAACATGTAGCAAGCATCAATGGGGCCCCCAGATGTGTGCTGGCTAAAAAGAAAGCACCATCCCTCAGGCCTCATAATACTCACCACATGTTCACCATCAGACCCCCCTAGAGTCTCGGTGGAAAGGGTAAATCTGAGAGCAGTTCCAGCTTTGCCTCTTTCAGACCTAGGGTCATGACTAACTCCGTTAATAGACCTGGTAGGAAAACGAGATACAATATTCATGAGTGTTGGTGTTGTGGCAGAGTGGGTCACTTTGCCATAGATTGTTGGCACAATCCTTCTGTGCCAAGGGCAAGGGTATGTCCACATCCTTTGGCAAGAGATAGCCTTCCTGACAGAAATCCTGTAAGAAGGCATGTTGTATTTTATGCTGACAAGAACCTAGGACCTAATACCTATTGGGTTCCTAAGGTAAGGTAATTCTTTCTTGCAGGATAGTCTAGGCACCCATGAACCTGATGGGACCTAGACAAGAGATGTTCCAGGCTTGCTATAGAACAAGTATATGAGACCAGAGATAATGCTAACTACAGTGTCCTACTTGAACTTGATACCCGTTGTATTTCAAATAGTAGATCTGAATGATCAACCTAATGATCCCAGGTACGCGCATTAAGTTTCGAAAATTGAATCGCATTACATAGATGTATATATATATATATATCCAAACACAGGTGTAGATTCCCTTTCAAGATGTATATATATATATATATATATATATACACACACACCTGATGGAAGGACACGAAAGCTAATATCCGTATGATCCATACTGTGGAAACTGATAAACTGTCAAAATTTTGATATGGTGAGAAAGGGGGTGTCAAATGGTCCTATGACTCTCAAGGGACTTGTATCAATAGTTGAAACTACAATATTACATTTTGAATCCAACAAGGATAAGCCGGGGTTTATTTCTAATATTAGCCTTCCTTGAACTCAACTTAGCTATCATAACATGAAAACTTGATATCCTTTGTTTAGAGGAAAAAGGAAATCTAGGTGAAATAAACAGGATTCCTGTCGATTATAATAATCATGTGGAAATAGAGGAAAAATATATAGCGGAAATATCGGAAACCTCCATAACCAGCAGAAATATCGGAAACAACGGCAAAATTCGGAAATAAATAGCGGAAACTCTCCTCCCGACCCTTCACATTCCCATCGACTCTGCATAAACAGATTCCCCGCGGAACCTGCGAAATCGTGTCTGCCTCTCGTCGACTCCCGTCGCTCCCGTCGAGTGCAGTCCGCCCGCTGTCCTCTCCCCGTCGGCTCAGTGTTCTCGTCTCCAGCATCTGCTCGACGCAAGTGTCTCGCCGATCCACCGCCAGCATTCCGTCCCGACGCAAGCCTCTCATCGGACTAGGGCTTCTCTCCGCTCACCGCCTGCCTAGAGTTTTCTACCTTCCCCCCCCCTCCGAGTAACAGGTAACGACCGTTCTTCCTTGAATCATTAGCTCGTTTGTAACCTGTCTAGTTCCGACTAGTTTAGTTCCTACAAACTATAGATTTAGATAGAGTTAAGTTCCTTAAGTGTAACTTGTTTAGGTCTATAATGGCTCCTCGAACGACGGTCGGGCTCCTCACTGGAAGTGAGTTAGTTAGGACTGGCTTTGCCCATGCTTCTGATGAATTCAGGAACATCATCTTGATTCTAGAGCAAGTCGGGCTCTCCTTTATTCTCGAGCACCCGTGCAAGGTCCTAGATAAGGAAGTTCTGGAGTTCTACGCAACCGCCAAGCTACGTCACGAGGACACCCTAATAAAGAGTAAGATAGCTGGACTAAGGATTAAGATGACTGCTGCAAAACTATCACATCATCTCCAGCTCACCAGCTCTGTACAAGAGGACTACCTAGATGAAAATGATCGTGCGAGGACACTACTGTTCTGTGGATTAGCTCGAGGGACCAAGGCCATCAAACACAAGGACATGAACGAAGAAGGAAAGCTCCTCTTAGATATCATAGGGAAAGTTCTGATATGCAAACCTGGCTCCCATGATCATATATCAGGTGATATGTTTAAGATCCTGATGGCTATAGTGTGCAGAAAGAAATTCAACTGGGGAGCCATGTTATTTGAGAAGATAAAGGATACCCTACGTACTCCTAACTTCGGGAGAATCATCAGTCTATATCTGAATCAGATGGACAGAGACAGATTTGATATGACTAAGGGAGTTCCCCTTCACTACCTGAAGAAGATGGACTCCAGCGTATTTGATAGGTGGGAAAGACGAATTGCCCAAGGGGGTGCGGCTGGAACACATGTTGATAAAGAAGACAGAGCACCGGAGTTCAGAAATCCCTCGAATGAGCCCAGTGAAGTTCCCGATCTGTTGCATGCAGCAATTGAGGGGGAGTCTTTACCCAGTCTTTCTGCTGACATCAGGATGGATGCTACAGTCTCATATCAAGTAGATGCTGTCACTGATATTTCCCTCATCGCCAAGGAGGCAGTGGAGACTCTCGCGACTGATCAAACTGACGAGGAGGTAGAGGATGATATGGAAAATGCTATTGCTGATGAGGATGATGTGGAGAATGTTGCAGCTGATGATTTGAAAAATGAGCAAGCTGGAAATGAAATGACCATGAGGGAGATTGATATTGATCTCCCCTCTGAGGAACAGGTTCAGGTAAAAGTTCCTGTTGTATCTGGCGCAACAATTGAGGGGGAGACCTCCCGGCAGGGGATGATGAGTATATATAGAAACTTGGCAGATGCTGCCTCTATTCCCCCACAGGAGACCGTGAATCTATCAAGCTCCACTAGTGTATCTGAAGAAGAGAATCCTGACTCACTGAGTCCTATTCCCCCAGAGCACGACCAGGCCATTCATTAGGATCATCCACTAGGACCTAGACTGGCAAATCATATGGTAAATATCATTCAAGGTATAGTGGATGAACATAAGGCCTCCTTTGAACGATCTCACAACAAGGTACTTAAATGAATTAAGCAATCCGAGGATCTGATGCTAAAAAATGTTGTGGAGATAAATCATAAGCTGGATATGATGGAACAAAGATTTGACACTAAGTATGCTGAGGCCGGCACTGCCGTCAATCTTTTGATGCAAGGGCTGTCACAACCCGCATTTTCTCCAATAACTCATCCAACTGAGTACTACAAATCTGGAGTCTAAATGGTCAAAACAACCATCGGTCCTCGGCATAGGGTACCTGTTCTTAATTGTGACTTTGTTCAACTCCCTATAGCTCACTCAACGCCGCTGCCTCTTATGCTCTTCTTAGGATATCAAACCTGAATAAAATATTTTTCCGAAGCGCTTAAGTATAGTTTTTAACTGTGGACTAGGTGATTCACCGAGCCGAGGGATACGGCCTCTAAAGTATAACTGATTTTCTAATCATTAAACTCATAAATTTCTTTCATAAAGAGTAGTAGTTGGTTTTGCCTGAGCGTCAGTAGTTATCCCCTGCTTGACGTGGCATCATGACGCGCGCTTTCTCATACTCTGATAATTCTTTAATTCGGAGAAAATGCGGGTTGTGACAAGGGCTACAGAAAAACACAGCTGATCTGGCAGTGGTAAATTAAAATGCACATGTTGTGGCCAACAACATCAAATTGTTCGATGTCAACATGGTCACACTTAACACGAATCAGAAATCCCTGCTGGACGATTTTACTCGGAATGTAAAGCATATAGATGAGTCACTGTATTCTTATGCAAACTCAATTGCTCAAGAAGCCAAAAAGGGGGAGGAGGAATATACAGCTAAGATGACAGGGTTAGAGGAAATCATGGTCGACAACTTCAAGCAGTCAAATGAGTATGTTTTTGAAAGCTGTCACTGGCTAGTTTAGCAAGCATCTGGTATATAAATTCCGGTTGCTCCTACTGATGAGGTTGATACTGCTGCTACTAATGAGGTTGCAAGTGCTGAGGAGGTTCCCTTGAGTGAAGCTGATGTCAGAAAGGCTGCTAGGGCCGCTGCCAAAGTTGCTCACAGTGCTATGTTTGATCAAGAGGCCATTGCAAAAGGGAAACGAAAACTTCTAGAAGGAACTTCCAAAGAAACTCCAGCTGAGAGGAAATTAAGATTGAAGGAAAGTGAAGTTAAGAATGAACGATGGAGTCCTACGTCTAGGAGCATCATACTGGATACATTCATGCTACAATAGCGGGGAGAGCTTAATAGAAATGAAGTATATAGTCAGTATGAGTGGGAGATGCACAAAGAGTATAAGGCCAAAAGAAACATATTCTTCAGGACTAACACTGTGGAACATAAAGCTCCTCCCCCCTGGTACTACATAAAGCTCACAGTGCTATGAAGTATATATTAATAATTGTTTTCTTTTTCAGTTTCTTGATTTGGGCAATGCTAAGAATAAATTTCACCATTAATTCATTGCGTGCATTTTGTTTAGCACACTCACATTTTTCAGATTCAAGACTATCATCTAGCATTGGTGTCCAATCTGGACTCCTGAATCTAAACAAATTCATAGTGGGAGGACATTCACACCCAACCTCCATGAGTTGCGTCAACCCTCAACATAGCCAATTGCATTATTCATATCATTTTCATTTTTGTTGTTCTTTCTTTTCAAGTTTTGGATTTTAGTAATTTTAGCCAACACAGACATCGGCATGCACGACCACATGTCTTGTGCACTTAGGGCACATTATCGGTGTACCAAATTTTTAGGTCCCACCTCCATCCTAAGCATCTCTCACTTAGATGGTCATTGAGCTTATACCGTCAAGTACATATTGCCTTAAAGACTTTCCCAATATCAAACGGTGCACCGAAGAGTGAGCTCTTCACCTACCAGCATGGGATGGGTTTAGACCAGCTTTGATCATGCTCAAATCATTGGCATCCACCGGGGTACGACGCGGGTACGGCTTCACCTCGTCCCCTAGTGGCCGGGAAATGGCCCGTGATAACCACTTCTCACGGTTTTGGTTCAGGCCTTCTAGAGAAGATGAAGTAGGGCAGATTCATTCTAAAAATTATTTAGGTCCTTTAGGGGCATGTTCATCAAAAATGATCAACATAAATGTTGTAGGCATTTTTATTATCTACAGTTTGATATGTAACGAAAAATTGTAGGATAAGTCTACTGACTTATAGGGCCATTTTTCTAGGATAGGTCCTATATGTAGGACAGATTTTAAAATAATTCCCCACACCTAACTCTTGGTCCAAATTCCCTGAATTTTGGACATGAGCTTACTATTACCTAGATCTAACTCCCGTAAAAATTGGAGACCATTTGGGATAGTGTAGCTTAGGGTTTTGCCCTAACCCTAGAAAAGCTAGGGTAAAATAATTAAAGGGTCAAATGACCTCCATACCCTCCCAATTTTTGGTGAGGTGTCCCTGGTATAGGTATATAGGTCTGGTTCAAATTTCAACTCATTTAGTTGAGTTTTGAATAGGAGTTCACTAAACCCTAGTTTGGACCTAGTGAAGGGTAATTTGGGAAAAAGGGAACTTTTGGCAATTGAGTGGTCAAATCACCTCAATAGAGGTTGAGATTTTGACCACTGGTTTAAAATGATCATAATAACCCCCTCGGGGAAAATGGGATGGAATAGGGTGAGTTTACCCTAGGGCCCAGGTTCAAACCCTAAATAAGGACTTTGGGGGCTTGTGAAGGACATAGGGGCAAATGCCCTTGTATGGCCTTTAGTTTTGGTGGAGAGGTTTTTAATGGGTATTTAACCCTCTGTTTGAAATATTAGAGAATTTAGAGGTAGGTAGGTACCTCAAAACCTAAACCCTAGTTTTAGGGTAGAAGGGCTTTTAGGTCAAATCAGTAACTTAAATTCATTTAAAAGCTATGAAACTTGGGTAGAGTATTTATACGGTAGTTAGAACCCTTGTATGATTTTACTAGAATTTTTGGATAATTATTTCTAGTACTTCACTTATGAATGTGGGTATAGACCTATTTGATATTTTATTTATTTAATATTTTTAAGTCAAATAAGACCCCATGAAACTCCGGAATTAGATGTTGTTGGCCAGTAGTAATGCTCTTGAATTTTTAGTTTAATTTTATGTTGAAGAAATCTAGTAGTTCTTTCACAAGTGTTATAAAAAGGCTTTATGGTTTTAAAATATATTATGGCTTAAATATTTTCTGAAAAATTATGAAATTTGGTAAATAGGGTTTTTAAGCCAATATGTACCAGTGGGAATTTATTAAGAATTTTTGTAGTTATGAATATAGTACTTGATTCACAAGCATGCTAGATTAAGAATTTAGTAAATGATTTATTGTAAATTAATTTCCAGTAGAAAAATTATGAAACTTATCTAGTACTGTTTTCATGGTGTTATTAGTACCCTGTAATTATTTCAAATTATTTGAATGAAGATTTGATGTAGTTTATTCATTAGTCATGAAAGAAAATGAATTATTGATAAAACATGATTAGGCCCCTTAGACCTTAGAGAAAAATGTCAAACCTTGGATATATCCTTTTTAGATATAACAAAATCTATTATGTATTTATTATGATTTTTACATAGCTAAAAAGTCTACTTCATGTTCAAATTGGTAGACCTTGGATTTGTGGGAAAATTAATTAATTATTAGATTAATTGAGAAAATGATTATAACCTGGAATTAATTCATTTATGACATGATAGGACCCCAGTAAATAACTTAGGTCATTCAGATGAATACACAAAGGACATCCTATCAAGGTCATCATATAGTGTAGGTTGGTTTGCATGTAGCGTTTTCGTAAAAGATCGCATTTGGAGACGACTTAGAGCAATGTTGGAGTTTCTCAACGTGCTGATTGGGATGGATTTAGATAGGTTATCATGGAAGGTTCTAAGGAGTGACGAGAAGTGAGTGGTTGTGGTAGAAGGAGCTCGGATTCGACGAAAGATCGTCGTTCCTGAGAGAGTGAAATGTCAAGCTACCCTAGTTTTAGTTTAATGTAATATGAGAAGGGAGCGGGTAAGAGAAAATTAACCAATATTTTGAAGTGCCTTACGAAAGGGAACTTTGGTCTGTCATACCATCGTAGTTCCTAGTGCCTTTTGAAAGCCCCTCACAGGGTATAATCCGGAGGCAGTCCTGGGCTAACGTAAATCTTAAAACAAACAAAAGAGTAATTAGCTGGATAGGGATTCACATTGCACACACTCATTAGTTAGGTTTGTAAATGGTTAAGTCGTCCCGAGGTGTTCAAGGGGGCGCCATCCCGCGGTGTTCAAGGGATGAGGTCTGGAGATGAGCCGGACGGTTTAGTCCGGGGAG
This sequence comes from Platanthera zijinensis, assembly GCA_039513925.1. Taxonomy (NCBI): domain Eukaryota; kingdom Viridiplantae; phylum Streptophyta; class Magnoliopsida; order Asparagales; family Orchidaceae; genus Platanthera; species Platanthera zijinensis. Next base: position 37,614,752 of record CM077085.1, read on the forward strand.
CTTAGTCTCAGTTGTGGTTAATACGGACGGTTTAGTCCGGGAGTTTGACACTTTAAATTGTTATATATTAAACTGCTGCATGTGCATAAAAATAGGAAAGATTAAGGTGGTGGGTTCTCGATATCGGGGAGTTCGATTGCACCGACACCGATATCGTTGACTCGGCAAGGTGACTAGCACTTAGCCAAGGTTTAGTCCGGCGGACCAGTCGGCAAGAGTACGCAGGAGTCCGCCTCATGCACCAAGCATTGAGGGCGTACGATAGGTCAGACCAGTGGTGCTTTTACTGGTTTTGAAGTGGGCGAGGCCCAACCCACCGCTTCCGTTTGCCACTACGAGAATAACCTGGGAGTTATCTCCAGAAAGGGGGAACTAAAGGTTTGTGTACACAAAGTTGGGTGTGTGAGTTGCACTGCTTGAACATCATAACCCACCATATAGCTGCATGTCATAATCATTCATAATAACCTTGACACCTAAAATATAAGTGGAATGGGACGCTTATACTTTAGGACTTGCAAAACGACCCCTTGGTCTAAAAGCTTGTGTGGGCAAGTTTATAAATTAAGGTCAATTTGATATATGTATATCTGCTGCTTGATAACCGACACCCCAACGTATAAGCGGTATGGGACGCGTTATACGATGGGAGCCCTGCAAAAGATCCCTTGGCTTATGTGTACTCACATAATCGAAGGTTTAATTTCTTACTTACTTACCTTTCTGTTATACCTATTACAACACTTATATTGTTCACCTGTTATAAATTGCTAGTTAGGTCCACCGTCATCTGCTTTTAACTACTCTCCACCTTCATGTCCTTCTCTTTCCTCCTCTCCGCTCAGTGCCTTAGGGCATGGGGGAAGGGGTGGGGGATGATAGGGCTTAGTCTTATAGACTAACGGTTTTCAGACCACATCATTTTAGGGAATCGTGGAGCCCAGCCCGGAGGAGCAGCCCAGGAGGTCGGTGCGCTTGGAGACAGGGAAGTCTAGCTCAGGAGCTCAGACATCCGGGACCGTGAGTTCCGTTCCTTAATAACAGTTTGTTTTTCAGCTTCCGTTTGAGTGACCATGTAGTGAGGTGTTGTTGTACTGGGCTTAAGTCCTTTTCCTTTCAGTACTCTGATTTTACTCTGATGTTATACTGTGGACGCTCCTCTCGTGGAGTTTTTATTTATATGTGATATTATATTGTGGACTGCATTTCTCTTTACAGTTCTACAGTATAACTACCCTATAAACACTATACCCAAGTTTCATAGCTTTTAAATGAATTTAAGTTACTGTTTTGACCTAAAAGCCCTTCTACCCTAAAACTAGGGTTTAGGTTTTGAGGTACCTACCTACCTCTAAATTCTCTAATATTTCAACCAGAGGGTTAAATACCCATTAACAACCTCTCCACCAAATCTCAAGGTCATACAAGGGCATTTGCTCCTATGTCTTTCACAAGCCCCCAAAGTCCTCATTTAGGGTTTGAACCTGGGCCCTAGGGTAAACTCACCTTAATACATCTCATTTTTCCCCAAGGGGGTTCTTAGGATCATTTTAAACCAGTGGTCAAAATCTCAACCTCTATTGAGGTGAGTGACCACTCAATTGCCAAAAGTTCCTTTTTTCCAAATTACCCTTCCCTAGGTCCAAACTAGGGTTTAGTAAACTCCTATTCAAAACTCAACCAAATGAGTTGAAATTTGAACCAGACCTAGATACCTATACAAGGGACACCTCACCAAAATTTGGGAGGGTATGAAGGTAATTTGACCCTTTAATTATCTTGCCCTAGCTTTTCTAGGGTTAGGGCAAAACCCTAAGCTACACTATCCCAAATGGTCTCCAAATTTTACAGGAGATAGATCTAGGTAATAATAAGCAGCTGTCCAAAATTCAGGGAATTTGGACCAAGGGTTAAGTGTGAGGAATTATTTTAAAAATCTGCCCTACTTATAGGACCTACCCTAGAAAAATGGCCCTATAAGTCAGTAGACTTGTCCTAAAATTTTCCATTACATCTCAAACTGTAGATGATAAAAATGCCTACAACATTTATGTTGATCATTTTTGATGAACATGCCCCTAAAGGACCTAAATAATTTTTAGAATGAATCTGCCCAAGTTTTAGGACATACCCATATTAAAATGATCCTACAGGTCTAGGTTCTCTACCAAATTTTCACCACAGCATATCAAATTGTAGTATTTCAAAGGCCTACAATTTTTATATTATAAACTTTTTCATGAGATGCCCAGAAGGGGCCTAAAAATCAACATGAAGTGAACTGTTAAAACAAAAACAGAAAAAGAATTAATAAAAACTATAATCCGTGTATTTAAGTCTCGCACGCATCTTAAAGCAATCCGAGGGCAGCTGTACTTCATCTTCTCCAAAAGGCCTGAACTAGAACCGTGAGAAGTGGTTATCACGGGGCTATTCCCGGCCACTAGGAGCGGCGCCACCATCGGGAATCAACTCCTATATGTTCCCGGTGGTGAGGGCTAGCCTTGCCGGCGGCTAGGGCGGCCGGAGGTGGCGGCGCCGCCCTACCCGAGAGCTTCAAAAGCTCCATAAAAATGGAAATTTCTGAATTTTTTGAACCTTTGCTCCGGTTCGTTTGAGCATGAACTCAACTCCTAAACAATCTTAGGATCTAAACATGAGAGAAGAGGTGAGGGAGGACCTGAGTTCGGGCTTGGATGCGAATAGACCGGCGGGAATGCATGGTGGCGGTGGCGGAGGTGGCGGCGTTTCCTCTCCTTGGTGGCTCCGACAAGGGTTCTATCCTCCTTCTCTGATTTCGAAATGGGTCGCCCCTCTCTCCTATGTGAGTATATAAGGGGGAGAGGGGGCGGTTTTCTTCAAGGGACAAAACACCTATTCATGTGGGGGGTGGTTAGAGGAGAGAGAGAGTGGAAACACCTCTTGATGGCCGGGAAAAGGGTGGGGGGAAGAGGTGTCAACCTCTAGGTGGCTGTTGGCCCCTCTTTGGCCGAGCTCCATGCCTCCTCACTCTCTAAATCCACCCCTTCACTTCCACCACCTTTTCTCTCTCCTAAATTTAGCCTCTTCCTTACTTCTTTCTCTCTCCTAGTCACCCTCACGAATTTTCTTCCCCTAGAAGCCTAAAGGAAGCCCATAAAATGAATATTAAATCCTCAAATGCCATATGAGAGGGGGACTCACCATTCTATCATGCAAATACCCCCTTATTCTCACTTTCTCTCTCCTAAATTTAGCCTATTCCTCACTTCTTTCTCTCTCCTAGTCACCCTCACGAATTCTCTTTCCCTAGAAGCCTAAAGGAAGCCCATAAAATGAATATCAAATTCTTAAATGCCATATGAGAAGGGGGGCTCACCATTCTACCATGAAAATACCCCATTATTCTCACTTTCTCTCTCTTATTCAACATGTTGGCTAGCCTAGGGTTTAGGGTTGACTTGGTCAATTTGACCTTCGGAGTCAACATCAATAGACCCCTAGGGACCCATTGACCTCCCCTAAGGCCTAGGTATGGTTGGGTAGGGTAGACTTAGCATAATGAGGGTGAGTTGACCCAAGGCAGGGTTACTTTGGCCTAACTAGGGCTTAAGTTGACTTGGGTCAACTTAGCCACTAGGTTTGCACCCAATGGGTCCTTGGTGACCCATTGATCTCATATTAGGTCTAGGAATGCCTTGGAGTCAGATTGAACCCACTAGGCCACCAAAAATCAGGGTTTTAAGATTTTACTATTTGCAGCCCAAGTGAGTCTCAACTAGCTAGTTGGGTCACTTGACCTCCTAGATTCAACCTAGGCCTTGTTATGACCTAGGTATGTTCAAGTCACTCCTAAGGGGGGGTCTATTTGAAAATGGGATGTTACAAATCCCAATAAACAAAACAAAAATTTCGTCCCCGAAATTAAGGTTAAGTCTATGGGAGCTTTCCTACGGGCTATCTTAAGCTTGTAACATCCCACGAGGGTTGAATTGCTTAACCAAGGCTAATAAACAGAGGCTAGCCCCAATAAACAAAGGATTAGCCTCTAATCTTAGGTGATACTCCGGTGTAAAGCAAGTAGGGAAACATAATTACAAGCATCTTGAGAAATTAGAAAATATTACCTGGCTAAACAACTCCGGGTATTTCTCTCGCATCAAGTCCTCGGGTTCCCAAGTATGCTCCTCTTGCCCATGATTCCTTCACAAGACTTTGACTAGCGAGACCTTCTTGCGGCGCAAGACCCGTATCCCCTGGTCGTCAATCCGTATCGGCTCCACCTGAACGGACCGATCGGTAGCTACCGGCCCATCAGTGGTGGTAATCTGTAGCTCCGGGCGTAGTAGAGCCCTCCTGAGTGAAGATACGTGGAACTCGTCGTGTAGGCCGGACAGCTCCTACAACAGCTCTAGTCTGTAAGCTAATGGACCGATCCACTCCAGGATCCTGAAAGGCCCCATATTTCTTTGACTGAGCTTCTTCCGCCGACCACGTACTCGTGAAACCCTGTGCATCGGCCGGATCTTCAAGAACACCCGATCCCCAACCTGAAACTCTACTAGACGATGCCGAGCGTCATAATACTTTGCCTGTCTGCTTTGTGCCTCTAGCATCCTCTCTCGAATCAGTCGCACCTGAGCCTCGATGTCTTCAACAAACTCTGAATCTAGCATCTTCGGATCCGCATCATGTATCCAAGACAAGGGAGTCCGGCATCTCCTCCCATACAAGGGCTCATACGGAGTCATCCGTATACTGGACTGATGGCTGTTATTGTATGAAAACTCCACTAGGGGCAACATCCGCTCCCAGGGCTCTCCATGATCCACAATACACAGCCTCAGTAAGTCTTCCAGCGTCCTGTATGTATGCTTCGTCTGCCCGTCAGTCTGGGGATGGAAGGCCGTACTGAAAGTCAGTCGTGTGCCAAGGTAAGACTACACTGATCTCCACTCTCTGAATGTGAACCGACCATCTCGATCAGATACGATCGTCCTGGGCACTCCATGGTAACGAATAAACTGCTCCACGAACTTCTGAACCAAAACTCCAACAGAGTCATCCTTCTTGATCGGGATGAACCTAGCCACCTTCGTCAGCCGGTCAACAATTACCCAGATAGAATCGTTTCCCGTGCATGAATGAGGGAGGTCATGGATGAAGTCCATCGCGATATCATCAAACTTCCACTCCGGCACTGGAAGTGGCTGTAATAGTTTCCCAAAAACTCTTTCACATAGCCTTTCACAACTGACGGACCTCACCGTGCATCACAAAATCCATGACACTTTTATTCACTCCAGGGGGTACATGTTCTGAGATACAACATACTTCCGGTGATTAAATTTCTCATTTGTATGGGTAGACACAGCTCTATAAAATCTCCACACGATCCTTGTCTTATTCCTTCGAGTACGCCCGAGAAATCAATCAATTCAACCCTACGGGTTATATCTAAGGTCTCCGTTCTTCCAATATATTGTTTGCTAACTCCTTGCAGTTTTCTAGAGTCATCATACTTCCGATGATACCACATAGCGATTTAGTCTTATCTTCGCCCGAATAACGTCGAATTATATCAAATTCAATCTCACTATGTTTATTACGCCACATTCTCTAGATTAGGTCTAAGGAAACCCAAGTCAATCCTATTTTGCCCAATAAACAAAAGACAAGCCCCCAATAAACAAAAGATAAGCCCATATATTCCTTGGGCTAAGTATCTTTGATATTACCATGTTATATCCGTCCTAGTTGGGTGCACAATTTTCCAGGGCATCAATATTCGACTTGGGGTTCCACCCTGAAATTCGTCGATATACCCCATACTTAAACTCTTTGAGTTTTAGAAAACCTTGTCCGAGTCAAAATGTTCCCATTCCCAAATGTGTATCTTCTGAACTTGAATTCATATCCGACCCTCGGTGTTTGTCATTGTGGTTGTCTCCGAGAAATCTTGTTACCTATACGAGGGTTAAAACTACTTATCTTCTACCATTCTGCTAAAGTATTATTGATCTCAATTCTCCTTTAAGCAGTCTACTGATTTGAGTAATTCTTGATAGGGGTCGTAGGGTCACCTGAGTTTATCTATCAGGTTGTCATTCTCATGTTAAACTCCTCCTTTTATTCTGTTTGGGTATCTCCTTACCTTAAACAAGTTCATACCCAGGGTCTATTTAGAACTAGGGCATGTTATAAGTCGTCATGGTTAGTCATGTGTCCTAATGGGTTGAGTCTAACTTATTGACTAAAGAATTATAAGATGAGGTCTTTATAGCCGGAGGTGCCCCCTGCTGGGGGTAGGGTTTGCCTCAAGCTACAAAGAAGAATTCCATTTGTTGGAGAAGTGGACAATTTATATGTGATCACCATATGGGCACACCACTGCTTCCGCTGCTTAGTTTGTCCCCAAACTAAACTCGCGCAGGGGTTACCCAGGGTTTATGGACTGTTACTTTTTTCCGATCGATGTTATGCTCTGATACCAGTTTGTAAGACCCCTTTTTTTCGATTCCAATTCCCGGGGTCTTATGCCCAAAACCGCCGCTTTGCGCTGACACCTTCGCCCTCGGGAAGGTCGTCACTACAACGCGCCGATTCTGTCGGCCTTTTCGATCACAATCAAGTAGCAAGTAGAACAGTAAAGAGAAATGCAGTCCACAATATAATATCATATATAAATAAAAACTCCACGAGGGGAGCGTCCACAGTATAACATCAGAGTAAAATCAGAGTACTGAAAGGAAAAGGACTTAAGCCTGGTACAACAACACCTCACTACATGGTCACTCAAACGGAAGCTGAAAAATAAACTGCTACTAAGGAATGGAACTCACGGTCCCGGCGGTCTGAGCTCCTGAGCTAGACTGCCCTGTCTCCAAGAGCACCGGCCTCCTGGGCTGCTCCTCCGGGCTGGGCTCCACGATTCCCTAAAATGATGTGGTCCGAAAACCGTTAGTCTATAAGACTAAGCCCTATCATCCCGCACCCCTTCCCCCAAGCCCTAAGGCACCGAGCGGAGAGGAAAAAAGGAAAGGACATGAAGGTGGAGAGTAGTCAAAAACAGATGACGGTGGACCTAACTAGCAAGTTATAACAGGTGAACAATATAAGTGTTGTAATAGGTATAACAGCAAGGTAAGTAAGTATGAAATTAAACCTTCGCTTATGTGAGTACACATAAGCCAAGGGATCTTTTGCAGGGCTCCCATCGTATAACGCATCTCATACCGCTTATACGTTGGGGTGTCGGTTATCAAGCAGCAGATATACATATATCAAATTGACCTTAATTTATAAACTTGCCCACACAAGCTTATAGACCAAGGGGTCGTTTTGCAAGTCCTAAAGTATAAGCGTCTCATTCCACTTATATTTTAGGTGTCAAGGTTGTTATGAATGATTATGACATGCAGCTATATGGTGGGTTATGATGTTCAAGCAGTGCAACTCACACACCCAACTTTGTGTACACAAACCTTTAGTTCCCCCTTTCTGGAGATAACTCCCAGGTTACTCCCGTAGTGGCAAACGGAAGCGGTGGGTTGGGTCTCGCCCACCTCAAAACCAGTAAAAGCACCACTGGTCTGACCTATCGTACGCCCTCAACGCCTGGTGCACGAGGCGGACTCCTACGTACTCTTGCCGACTGGTCCGCCGGACTTAACCTTGGCTAAGTGCTAGTCACCTTGCCGAGTCAACGATATCGGTGTCGGTGCAATCGAACTCCCCGATATCGAGAACCCACCACCTTAATCTTTCCTATTTTTATGCACATGCAGCAGTTTAATATATAACAATTTAAAGTGTCAAACTCCCGGACTAAACCGTCCGTATTAACCACAACCGAGACTAAGCTCCCCGGACTAAACCGTCCGGCTCATCTCCAGACCTCATCCCTTGAACACCGCGGGATGGCGCCCCCTTGAACACCTCGGGACGACTTAACCATTTACAAACCTAACTAATGAGTGTGTGCAATGGGAATCCCTATCCAGCTAATTACTCTTTTGTTTGTTTTAAGATTTACGTTAGCCCAGGACTGCCTTCGGATTATACCCTGTGAGGGGCTTTCAAAAGGCACTAGGAACTATGATGGTATGACAGACCAAAGTTTCCTTTCGCAAGGCACTTCATAATATTGGTTAATTTTCTCTTTCCCACTCCCTTCTCATATTACATTAAACTAAAACTATGGTAGCTTGACATTTCACTCTCTCAGGGACGACGATCTTTCGTCGAATCCGAGCTCCTTCTACGACAACCACTCACTTATCATCACTCCTTAGAACCTTCCATGACAACCTTTCTAAATCCATCTCAATCAGCACAATGAGAAACTCCAGCATTACCCTAAGTCGTCTCCAAATGCGATCTTTTACGAAAACGCTACATGCAAATCAGCTTACACTATATGATGACCTTGATAGGATGTCCTTTGTGTATTCATCCGAATGATCTAAGTTATTTACTGGGGTCCTATCATGTCATAAATGAATCAATTCTATGTTATAACCATTTTCTCAATTAATCTAATAATTAATTAATTTTCCCACAAATCCAAGGTCTACCAATTTGAACATGAAGTAGACTTTTTAGCTATGTAAAAATCATAATAAATTCAGAATAAATTCTGTTATATCTAAAAAGGATATATCCAAGGTTTGACATTTTTCTCTAAGGTCTAAGGGGTCTAATCACGTTTTATTAATAATTCATTTCTTTCATGACTAATGAATAAACTACATCTAATCTTCATTCAAATAATTTGAATTAATTACAGGGTACTAATAACACCATGAAAATAGTACTAGATAAGTTTCATAATTTTCCTACTGGAAATTAATTTACAATAAATTATTTACTAAATTATTAATCTAGCATGCTTGTGAATCAAGTACTATATTCATAACTCCAAAAATTCTGAATAAATTCCCACTAGTACATATTGGTTTAAGAACCCTATTTACCAAATTTCATAATTTTCCAGAAAATATTTAAGCCATAATATATTTTAAAACCATCAAGCCTTTTTATAACACTTGTAAAAGAACTACTAGATTTCTTCAACTTAAAATTAAACTAAAAATTCATGAGAATTACTACTGGCCAACACCATTTAATTGCAGAGTTTCATAGGGTCTTCTTTGACTTAAAAATCTTAAATAAATAAAATATCAAATAGGGCTATACCCACATTCATAAGTGAAGTACTAGAAATAATTATTCAAAAATTCTAGTAAAATCATCTAAGGGTCCTAACTACCCTATAAACACTCTACCCAAGTTTCATAGCTTTTAAATGAATTTAAGTTACTGTTTTGACCTAAAATCCCTTCTACCTTAAAACTAGGGTTTAGGTTTTGAGGTACCTACCTACCTCTAAATTCTCCAATATTTCAACCAGAGGGTTAAATACACATTAACAACCTCTCCACCAAATCTCAAGGTCATACAAAGGCATTTTACCCCATGTCCTTCACAAGCCCCCAAAATCCTCATTTAGGGTTTGAACCTGGGCCCTAGGGTAAACTCACCCTAATCAATCCCATTTTTCCCCAAGGGGGTTCTTAGGATCATTTTAAACCAGTGTTCAAAATCCCAACCTCTATTGAGGTGAGTGACCACTCAATTGCCAAAAGTTCCTTTTTCCCAAATTACCCTTCCCTAGGTCCAAACTAGGGTTTAGTGAACTCCTATTCAAAACTCAACCAAATGAGTTTAAATTTGAACCAGACCTAGATACCTATACCAGGGACACCTCACCAAAATTTGGGAGGGTATGAAGGTCATTTGACCCTTTAATTATCTTGCCCTAGCTTTTCTAGGGTTAGGGCAAAACCCTAAGCTACACTTTTCCAAATGGTCTCCAAATTTTACAGGAGATAGATCTAGGTAATAATAAGCAGCTGTCCAAAATTCAGGGAATTTGGACCAAGGGTTAAGTGTGGGAAATTATTTTAAAATCTGCCCTACATATAGGTCCTACCCTAGAAAAATGGCCCTATAAGTCAGTAGACTTGTCCTAAAACTTTCCATTACATATCAAACTGTAGATAATAAAAATGCCTACAACATTTATGTTGATCATTTTTGATGAACATGCCCTTAAAGGACCTAAATAATTTTTAGAAGGAATCTGCCCTAGTTGTAAGACATACCCTCACTAAAAAGGCACTACAGGGCAGTCCCCTCATCTACTTTTTCACCACTGCATATCAAATTGTAGGTCTTCAAAAGACCTACAACTTTCATGTTGTAACCTTTTTCAGGTATTGCCCATAAGGGGCCTAAATTTAATTTTCAGTGAAACTGTTTTATTAAATACAGAAAATAAAAAAAATATGGGTTCATAAGTATTTATTTTGATCCTGCACGAATCTTAAAGTGATCGGACGGCAGCTGTACTTCGTCTTCTCCAAAAGGCCTGAACCAGAACCGTGAGAAGTGGTTATAACGGGCCTTTTCCCGGCCACTAGGGGCGGCGCCACCACCGGGAATCAACTCCTACATGTTCCCGGTGGTGGGGGCTAGCCTTGCCGGCAGCTAGGGCGGCCGGAGGTGGCGGCGCCGCCCTACCCGAGCCCACCAAAAAGCCATGAAAATGGCAAAAATTCCTGGTTTTGGTTCCCTCCGACCGGCTTATTTGAGTCCGGGCTTACTCCTAACATGACTAGGATCTAAGCACGAGAAAAAGGGAGTGAGGGAGGACCTGAGTTCGGGCTTGGATGCGAATAGACCAGCGGGAATGTATGGTGGCGGCGGTGACGGCGTTTCCTCTCCTTGGTGGCTCCGGCAAGGGTTCTATCCTCCTCTGATTTCGAAATGGGTCGCCCCTCTCTCCTAAGTGAGTATATAAGGGGGAGAGGGGGCGGTTTTCTTCAAGGGCCAAAACACCTCTTCATGTGGGGGGGGGGGTGGTCAGAGGAGAGAGAGAGTGGAAACACCTCTTGATGGCCGGGAAAAGGGTGGGGGGAAGAGGTGTCAACCTCTAGGTGGCTGTTGGCCCCTCTTTGGCCGAGCTCCATGCCTCCTCACTCTCTAAATCCACCCCTTTACTTCCACCACCTTTTCTCTCTCCTAAATTTAGCCTCTTCCTTACTTCTTTCTCTCTCCTAGTCACCCTCACGAATTTTCTTCCCCTAGAAGCCTAAAGGCAGCCCATTAAATGAATATTAAATCCTCAAATGCCATATGAGAGGGGGGCTCACCATTCTATCATGCAAATACCCCCTTATTCTCACTTTCTCTCTCCTAAATTTAGCCTATTCCTCACTTCTTTCTCTCTCCTAGTCACCCTCACGAATTCTCTTCCCCTAGAAGCCTAAAGGCAGCCCATAAAATGAATATCAAATCCTTAAATGCCATATGAGAAGGGGGCTCACCATTCTACCATGAAAATACCCCATTATTCTCACTTTCTCTCTCCTATTCAACATGTTGGCTAGCCTAGGGTTTAGGGTTGACTTGGTCAATTTGACCTTCGAAGTAAACATCAATAGACCCCTAGGGACCCATTGACCTACCCTAAGGCCTAGGTATGGTTGGGTAGGGTAGACTTGACATAATGAGAGTGAGTTGACCCAGGGCAGGGTTAATTTGGCCTAACTAGGGCTTAAGTTGACTTGGGTCAACTTAGCCACTAGGTTTACACCCAATGGGTCCTTGGTGACCCATTGATCTCATATTAGGTCTAGGAATGCCTTGGAGTCAGATTGAACCCACTAGGCCACCAAAATCAGGGTTTTAAGATTTTACTATTTGTAGCCCAAGTGAGTCTCAACTAACTAGTTGGGTCACTTGACCTCCTAGGTTCAACCTAGGACTTGTTATGACCTAGGCATGTTCAAGTCACTCCTAAGGGGGGGTCTATTTGAAAATGGGATGTTACAAATCCCAATAAACAAAACAAAAATTTCGTTTGCCACTACGGGAGTAACCTGGGAGTTATCTCCAGAAAGGGGGAACTAAAGGTTTGTCTACACAAAGTTGGGTGTGTGAGTTGCACTGATTGAATATCATAACCCACCATATAGCTGCATGTCATAATCATTCATAACAACCTTGACACCTAAAATATAAGTGGAATGGGATGCTTATACTTTAGGACTTGCAAAACGACCCCTTGGTCTATAAGCTTGTGTGGGCAAGTTTATAAATTAAGGTCAATTTGATATATGTATATCTGCTGCTTGATAACCGACACCCCAACGTATAAGCGATATGGGACGCGTTATACGATGGGAGCCTTGCAAAAGATCCCTTGGCTTATGTGTACTCACATAAGCGAAGGTTTAATTTCTTACTTACTTACCTTTCTGTTATACCTATTACAACACTTATATTGTTCACCTGTTATAACTTGCTAGTTAGGTCCATCGTCATCTGCTTTTGACTACTCTCCACCTTAATGTCCTTCCCTTTCTTCCTCTCCGCTCGGTGCCTTAGGGCATGGGGGAAGGGGTGGGGGATGATAGGGCTTAGTCTTATAGACTAATGGTTTTCGGACCACATGTTTTAGGGAATCGTGGAGCCCAGCCTGGAGGAGCAGCCCAGGAGGCCGGTGCGCTTGGAGACAGGGCAGTCTAGCTCAGGAGCTCAGACAGCCGGGACCGTGAGTTCTGTTCCTTAGTAGCAGTTTGTTTTTCAGCTTCCGTTTGAGTGACCATGTAGTGAGGTGTTGTTGTACCGGGCTTAAGTCCTTTTCCTTTCAGTACTCTGATTTTACTCTGATGTTATACTGTGGACGCTCACCTCGTGGAGTTTTTATTTATATGTGATATTATATTGTGGATTGCATTTCTCTTTACTGTTCTACTTGCTACTTGATTGTGATCGAAAAGGCCGGCAGAATTAGCGCGTTGTAGTGACGACCTTCCCGAGTGCGAATGTGTCACCGCAAAGCGGCGGTTCTGGGCATAAGACCCCGGGAATTGGAATCGAAAAAAAAGGGGTCTTACAGAATCACACATCTATCAGGCTCGGGTTCACACTCAACACAAACAACTGCTTACTGGTCTCTGCCAGAAGAACTATTGCCAGCGATATCGCTATTACGGGATGTTGGGTATATTATCCACAATTACCTGGATTTGAAAAAGACTCCAGTCAAGCTAAGATGGATTCACAATATATTTGACAATCTTCTATTAAGTTATGCTTGCAGCTATTCCATGCTAAGTACACACCAATATCAGGGTGCAGTGGGTCAATATACACGGGTCTGCGCAACGTAATCCCTCATTGAGCAGATCAGTGTGTTGACTCACGTGTGCTCTCTCTATTTGAGTGTACTTATTTTCAAGTACAGGGTCTAGATAGATCAAGAGCAGAAGAGGAGCAAAGATGGGTCAAAGACCAAGATGGGTCAAAGACCAAGTTCATAGGAAGGAAGAGAAAAATCGTCTAAGTTAAAATCGACGGGAATCACTAAGTCATTCCCGCCGACTTCGACGAGAGTCACTTGTGATTCTCGCCGATTCGACGGGAATCACTCTGCATTCCCGCCGACCTCTTCCGGTTGACTGTTTTCCTACAGAAATTCTGCTAAGGCAGAATCGACGGGAATCACCAAGTGATTCTCGCCGACTTCGACGAGAATCGTTCTGATTCCCGCCGATTTGACGAGAATCAGGTTGCATTCCTGCCGATTCCCACAGGCTGACAAGCTTTACAACTGGAAATTGGCCAAGGCAGAATCGATGGGAATCGTGAGTGATTCCCGCCAACTTCGACGGGAATCACCAACGATTCTCGCCGATTTTGCCTTAATCAATTTTCGCTTGTTCGCTGGACCGAACCAAGAGACCGTGCGCTGTTTCGGCCGGGGCTAGGGTTTCTCCTTGTGGGTCCCACAACGGTCATTAGGGTTGGCTCTGGTATATATAGTCACGTGTTTTGAACATGAACAGTAATCCATTCTCGGAAAACGAAAGGAGGCCGAGCGTGACCTAGGGGATCGTGGAAAACGCCGATCGTCGGTAGCTGCTCGCAAGCTAGTCGCCGCCGCAGATCTCAGAGCTTCTTTGATATTCCGACGACAGTACCGAGGCTAGCAGTGCGTCTCACGCATCTCTCTTGAGATCTCTTGTCTCTCGATTCGTTGAACGAGGTTAGTTCTTCATTCCGAATCGATTGAGATGACTGATCCGACTGAGATCGTTCGTAGACCTTGCTTGCTTCATCAAGAAGTTTGGATCTACAAAGTATCACCGCCGTAATCACTTACCGCCGCCGATCTTGACAAGATCCTCTCCAAGAGATAAGTCCAATTGTGGATTCTTCGTTATCTTAGAGCAAGCTTCAAAGAACGAAGAAGGACATCGCGATCTCCAAAAGCGTTGTTTGTATTTTCTAATACATTCTATTTTTCGTTTTGTTGTAAAAGAATTTTTATTCCTAGTTGTAAGGGTTGTGTTCAACCCGTGGTGGTGGAGTTGTGACTCCGTTGTTGGAAGGGTTCCTTCCATAGTGTGAGGATTGGATTTCAATCCGTTTGGTGAAGTGACTGAGTCGTCCCTTGGCGGGAGATAGGTCGAAGGGGGAAAGTGGACGTACCCAAATCGGGGAACCACTATAATTTCTTGTGTGTTTTCTGTGCTGTGTTTGTTTAATTGTGCAGGTAAATTTAATTCCGCAAAAGACTGTACGACACTTATTCCCCCCCCCCATAGGTGGACTTAGTCGACACTAGATAATTTTACGGGAGATATTAATAAAATTTTGTTTTCGTTGCAAACTTGGGTGATTCCTAGAGAACATCTTCAGTACTCACTACAGCAAGCTGCACACCCCAAAACTCCCTAAAACTACAAGTTTATTCACGGAGTCTTCTTCAGTATGCGAATCAATCATCACCAATCTAGACCAACTTGTCTAGATGGGTCTCACACAGCATGTCTATGTCTGTACTTCGATTATGAATTCTCTATGCAATTTCTACCAAGGATACTTCGTATCGAACCAAAGGAAACTTCTCGTTCATCATCAATTGGTGGGGGTTTCCCTGCAAACATGCCAAATAAGGGCTTCACATGTCTAATAGGAGAATCGTTACCCTTGTAAATCGCTTAGGAGCCATGAACACAGATTTGATTTGGATGAAAACATTCGCAATGCCTTCCCCTCCACAAATCTAGTCTTGGCCCACGAACCCGACCAGAAGAACTCCTCCAACAGCTCACCAAACAGTTGGATCATCCTTTAGCACTTCTTCCATCTTTTCTTTCCCAAGCTTGAATAGAGAGAGAGAGAGAGAGCAAAAGTGAAATGAGCACTTCTCTCCTTACTCCTCTGGTTAAGCATGGAATGAAATAATCCTGGCCTTAGGATCCAAATACAAATAGAAATGGATAGTTGTGATCAAATCAAGCTTTTAATTAAAAATTGCTATCGTCGGGCGATATCGCTATCGCTCAGCGATAGCCTCGACAGTGGCCACTTGACCAAGTCAACGCCGCTTTGTCGTTTAACGGCCACTTCACAGCCAACTAACACGTGGTTGCTTTCCACCTAGCTCACTATCGCCTGACAATATCGTTATCGCCAACGGTACTAAATCAACTGCATTGGCTTGTCTACTGCATCGACCTAACCACTATCGTTTGCGGTAGCAAATCGACTGCATCGACTTGACCACTATTGTCAGATGATATCGCTATCGCGAGCAATAGCTCCGGAACTGCAACTTGTTTTTTTTTCCAACAGTGTGAAACCTGAGGTGTTACACTTGAGATGTAGCACCCTTGCACTTATGGTCAGATGTGGTGGCAATGCTTGTACCACACTACCTTTTTAGCAGTACAGTCCCTCTCATTATCACGTGCTCGCGGAAATCATGATAAAGTCCCTTCACAAAACAAATAATCTTCTTAGACTCGTCTGACACACACTTCGTGGCAAGGAAGGATAGACACGAACTTCCGCATTGTACTAAACACTTATTGTAATGAGTGGTGATATTTCACCATTGAGAGTTCCACTACTTGTAACACTCAGAGAAGTAATACTTCATGGTCGACACCGATCCGACGCCGTAGTTTTTGTTAGAAATTTGATATATATATATATATATAACATTTCTTAAATGAAATGTTTTTATTGTATCATTTAGGTGTTTGGTATTTGGGCTCCTTATTTAAAGAGAAAAACTCCAATACCAATTTGGAGGGAATCCAAATTTTGGAGAGAACCCCTCTTTTCCAAAGGATGAAATCCTATAGTCCCACATTACCTATCACCTTTCATATAGGAGTGTTTATTAGTAAAGTTCCTCCTTTCTATTTGTTCAAAAGAACATAAGGAGAAACTATGAACCACACGCGTGCGCGCTCGCACGCACCGCATCGGATTCGGATTCGGGATTTGGGGAATAATTGAATTGAATTGTTAATTTTGCTGCAAATAGTTTTGACTCGGCTGAACAGTAATTTCGTCGAGCTCTTCTCGCCGAGCTTTTCGTCGACTGCTTTTCTTCAGCGGTTTCGTCGACCGCCTTTCTTTAGCAGTTTCGTCGACCGCATTTCGTCAACCGCATTTCTTCAACGGTTTCGTCGACCGCATTTCGTCCAACGCTTTTCTTCAGCAGTTTCGTCGACCGCATTTCTTCAGCGGTTTCGTCGACCGCATTTCGTCGAACGCTTTTCTTCAGCAGTTTCGTCGACCTCATTTCGTCGACCGCATTTCTTCAGCGGTTTCGTCGACCGTTTTTCGTCGACCAGTTTCTTAAATGATTTTTATCGAACACCTTTTTTCATCGAGCGTTGATTACGCTGACGTTTCCAACGTTCCTTTTCTTTTATTTACTTACCATACATAACCGTTTAAATTAATGACGAATTTATTTCTTACTATTTACCGAGATTTCAGATAATGCCTTTTTAGGAATCGTTTTGAGACGATATATTTTTCATTCTTCGGATGCGCGGCGTACGCTCGCTGTTCTTGAGTTTTTCATCTTCTTCACATTTGCTTCATCAAGTGGTGGTTCGGGTGCTCTATGCTTCTTCGGTGTCCGCGTACATCAGAGTTTCAGGATCTAGTTGAGTGTTGTACCTTGGAGGAGTGAGCATCGGTTGAAAGCCCTGTCGGAGGGTGGTGCAACTTCTTTAGGGCAGTGATCACACGCCTTACCCAGGCTCGATTCTAAACTATGAAATTGTATTTCTCTCCTTCTCTATTTAGATCAGTTTTAAAAGATAAAGATTTTCTAGATCTATATTTTACTGTTGTTATTTCTTGTTTTCGAAACGGAATATATATATATATATATATTATTCTGAAATAAATAATAAAATTATTCCGACAATCTAAAGAAGTTTATAATTCAACGTCAAACAAATAAATAAAATCAAATTAATTAAAATGATTCTGTCTATTTTCATTTTCATATGTACAGCAATTTATTATTTATATTTTAAATTTCAGAAAACTGTAATGGCTTCTAGATCTGAGGATTCTGTCGGGATCAAACCTGAGAAATTTAATGGAAATGGTTTTCGTCATTGGCAAACTCAAGTAGAGTACTGGTTGAATACCCTAGGTCTTTTGTCTGCCATCTTCGATGCCCCCTCTACAGAAACTGAAAACCCTAGTGCTGCAAATGCAGTTGCTTCGTCTCTACCATCATCCTCATCCTCATCTGCAAACACCACTAGAACTTACGTAAGACGTGTCCCTTATAGAGATCCGGTAGATGTTGAATATCATTGTCGTAATCGAATCCTAAGTGCCTTTTCCGACAGCCTTTACGATGTCTTCCTTCAATATCGTACGGCTAAGGATTTTTCGTATACACTTAAAGCGCGTTATAACCTTGACAATGCGGGTATAGAACGCTACAATGTTTCCAACCTCCACAAATTCAAGATTGATGCTTCCAAGCCAATCAATCCTCAACTCCATCAACTAGATGAGATGTTGTCCAAGATCCGAGCCGATGGCTCAATCCTTTCCGAAAATTATTTAGTGGCATGTCTTATTGATGCTCTTCTCGACTTTTGGTCCGGCTTTAGCACTAGACTAAGGTATGACCAATCCAACCTTATTTATGTTCAAATCCAAAATGCAATCCGCATAGAGGAAGAACATAAGAGTAAAAATTCTAAAACTCCCAAAGACCTTGCTCCTAAAGTAAATCTTACCAAATCGCAAGGCAATCATTCTTCCCACCATCACTTTAAAGCCAAAGGAAAGAACCACAAGAAACCTTTCTGTCAAGGTTCCCATCATCAAAAACCCAATCAATCCAAGCCTAGTTCCTCAAATCAAAACCTAGGTAAACGAAAATGGTGTTTCAATTGCGGCCGCACCAACCACTTGTCAACCAACCGCTTCTATAAGAAAACTAAACCGGTGGTCGGCAAATCTCATGGCTCCAAGCCACAAGCAAATATGATTCAAGCACCGAATCAACCTATCTTCAGGTTAGATAATTCTTCTAGTCTTCATCTCACTTGTTCATCAGATTGGTGGCTTGATTCTGGAGCAAATGTTCATACTTGTTTTGATCGTTCTTACTTTGCCACCTTTCAGGACATCAGTGGAGGAAGTGTGATATTAGGAGATGCCTCTTCGACAAAAATTCTTGGACGCGGGCGAGTGGATCTTAGGTTGACATCCGATAAGACACTAGCCTTGCATGATGTGCTCTATGTGCCGAGAGTTAGGAAGAATCTTGTTAGCGGCTCTTTATTAGTGAAGAAAGGCTACAAGATAGTTTTAGAATCTAATAAAGTTGTAATAACTTTGAATGATCTTTTTATTGGTAAAGTCTATGTTTGTGATGGTTTATTTAAATTGAATGTTGCTGATTTAGAAGTTAATCAAATATCTTCTTCTTTAGTTCAAAGTTCTTCTCCTGATTTTTGACATGCTAGATTAGGACATGTGAATTGATTGTATGAAAAGAATGATGTCTTTAAATTTAATTCCTAAAATTAATATTAGATCAAGTGTCAAATGTGAAATTTGCGTGCAAGCCAAATTTTCTAGGAAACCTTTTAAATCAGTAGATAGAACTTCAAAACCTTTAGAATTAATACATTCGGATGTATGTGATTCAAACCGCCAACCTATTAGAGGTGGAAATAAATATTTTGTAACTTTTATAGATGATTTCATCAAATTTTGTTACATATATTTATTAAAGACTAAATATGAAGTTTTTCCGTATTTTAAGATTTTCAAAGCTGAGGTAGAAAATCAATTAGGAACCTCCATCAAAATACTTAGATCCGATCGAGGTGGAGAATACACTTCGAATGAACTAACCCAATTTTGCCAAGAACATGGGATAAGTCATCAAGTGACTGCTCCAGATTCGCCACAATCTAAGGGGGTGGCTGAACGTAAAAATCGGACCTTGATGAATATGGTCAATGCCATGTTAGCTGAGTCCGGTGCCCCAAAAAATCTTTGGGGAGAAGCGTTGCTCACCTCCTTGTTTGTCCTTAATAGGATTCCTTCAAAACATTATGATAAAACACCGTTTGAACTATTTAAATTAAGAAAGCCTAACCTCCAAATTCTTAGAGTGTGGGAGTGTTTAGCTAAGGTAGCAATTCCTGAACCAAAAAGGAAGAAAATAAGACCTAAAACCTTAGACTCTATTTTCAAAGGTTACGCGTCAGATAGTAGTGCTAATAGATTTTTAATTACTAATTCACAAATTAATGAAATATCTAATAACACTATTATAGAAGCTAGAGATGCAGTCTACTTTGAGGATAAATTCCCTTTTAAATTTAACAACTCATCTCAACCTTCAACTAGCTCAAACCAACCTTCAACTTCCTCTTTAATTAGAACCTTTAGGAAATGATGAACCTAGAAGAAGTAAAAGAGTTAGAACCGAAAGAACTTTTGGGGAGGACTACTTCACCTATCTAGTTGAAGGAGATCCTAATACATTTGAGGAAGCTATGACCTCATCTGATTATCCCTTTTGGAAAGAAGCAATAAATATAGAAATTAATTCTATACTTGAAAATAAAACATGGATTCTATCTGAGTTACCTTCTGGTGCTAAAACCATAGGTTGTAAATGGATTTTTAAGAAGAAATTAAAACCGGATGGCTCCATAGATAAATATAAGGCTCGCCTTGTGCTAAAGGATATGCTCAAAAACAAGGAATAGACTTTTTAGATACATACGCTCCAGTAGCTAGAATAACCTCTCTTCGTATTCTAGTCGCATTGGCATCGATCTTTAAGTTGCTTATTTATCAAATGGATGTCAAGACTGCCTTCTTACATGGAGACTTAGAAGAAGAAGTCTACATTTCTCAACCCGAAGGTTTTGTAGTCAAAGTTCAAGAATCTAAAGTATGCAAATTAATTAAATCTCTTTATGGATTAAAACAAGCTCCTAAGTAATGGTATCAAAAATCCGACTCCGTAGTCTCACTTATTGGTTTCAAATCTAATGAATTTGACAAATGTATCTATGCCAAACAAGACGGAAATGGAATTGTCTTATTATGCCTTTATGTTGATGATATCTTAATTTTTGGAAACACAATTGAATTAATTAATGAAACTAAAAATAATCTTTCTTTCAAATTTGATATGAAAGATTTGGGAGTAGCAAATATCATATTATGAATGAAACTAGTTAAAACTGATTCTAGTGTTTCTTTATCTCTATCACATTCGATTGAGAAAATATTAAATAAATTTAATTTATATGATTCCACTCCCGCCTCTACTCCATATGACGCTAGCATAAAACTTTGTAAAAATATGGGTGAACCGGTTGATCAACATAAGTATGCACAAATGATAGGATCACTCCTATACATAGCTAACCACACTAGACCCGATATTTCCTATGATGTAGGCCGACTTAATAGATATACTCGTAATCCAAGTGATGATCATTGGATAGCATTAAATAGAATATTTAAATACCTTCGTGGAACTATAGATTATAGTTTAGTGTACCCGGGATTTCCCGATGTACTAGAAGGATATTCAGATGCCAATTGGGTAACTGATTCATTAGACGTTAAGTCAACGACTGGATATGTGTTCCTCCTTGGACACATTTCATGGGCTTCTACAAATCAAACAGTCATTTCTATGAGTACCATGAAATCAGAGCTTATAGCTTTGGACACAACATGTGTCGAAGCAGAATGAATCAAAAATTTACTTTCAGAAATTCCTTTACCTGCAAAACCTATACCTGCTATTTTTTGCATTGTGATAATAAATCTGTTATTAATTTAACTGCATCTAATAGTACTAATTCCAAAATGAACAAGTTCATGAGAATCAGGTACAAATCAGTGAAGCAAAGAAGAAAAGAAGTGATATCACTCAACTATGTAAAGTCAGAATTGAATCTGGCTAATAATCTTACCAAGAGATTGTCCCGAAGGGAGGTTTTATTTTCATCGAGGGGAATGGGGCTTAAGCCCACATGATTTGCTACCAACGATGGATACCCAACCCATGTGATTGGAGATCCCATGAATTGGGTTCAATGCGGTAGAAACGAAATCGTTGATGTAGCGTAGTTGGGAGCACAAATTTAATGGTTGAGAAAACCTTATCCCCACTCCTATGATGTTGTGCTATACGTAACAAGATAGGATGAACGTCAAGTTCTTAATGGTTGCCAAAGGCATATACCTTTGCGAGATATGATTATGAATATCTCTTGAGAAACCACCTATGTGGGGGTTGTCGTGAGGCCGCGACTTTGGGATCCGGGCTGCACCCTAAGAACCCTCATGAAAAATCAAGGAATGCGCATGGCCATTAACGCGCCCACCGCCATAACCCAAGAACATCCAATCTTTTGTGTGCTTATCTAATTTACCGGTCAAAGTTTATAATTCAAAGTCTCTGACACATTATACTATTTGGTAGAGGAAATAAGTACTAAGTATAGGTTCAAGGTAACCACTCCACATATACCCATTACATTAGATACAACTTGATGAAGCAAATTTGTATTTGATTTTATTTATAAGTAATATTATAAAATATGAAGTTCGCTTTTGGTTTTTCGCTTTTGTGGGGGGATTGTTAGAAATTTGATATATATATATAACATTTCTTAAATAAAATATTTTTTATTGGAGACTTTAGGTGTTTGGTGTTTGGGCTCCTTATTTAAAGGGAAAAGCTCCAAAACCAATTTGGAGGGAATCCAAATTTTGAAGGGAACCCCTCTTTCCCAAAAGATGAAATCCTATAGTCTCACATTGAATTATTAATTTTGCTGCAAATAGTTTTGACTCAGCTGAACAGTAATTTTGTCGAGCTCTTCTCGCCGAGCTTTTCGTCGACCGCTTTTCTTCAGCGGTTTCGTCTACCGCCTTTCTTCAGCAGTTTCGTCGACCGCATTTCGTCGACTGCATTTCTTCAGCGGTTTCGTCAACCGCATTTCATCGAACGATTTTCTTCAGCAGTTTCGTTGACCGCATTTTGTTGACCGCATTTCTTCAGCGATTTCGTCGACCGCATTTCGTCGAACGCTTTTCTTCAACAGTTTCGTCGACCGCATTTCTTCAGCGGTTTCGTCGACAGGTTTCTTAAATTATTTTTTTCGAGCGCATTTTTTCGCCGAGCTTTGATTACGCTGACGTTTCCAACGTCCCTTTTCTTTTATTTACTTACCATACATAACCGTCTAAATTAATGACGAATTTATTTCTTACTATTTACCGAGATTTCAGATAACGCCTTTTTAGGAATCGTTTTGAGACGATATATTTTTAATTTTTCGGATGTGCGGCGTACGCTCGCTGTTCTTGAGTTTTTCATCTTCTTCACATTTGCTTCATCAAGTGGTGGTACGGGTGCTCTGTGCTTCTTCGGTGTCCGCGCACATCGGAGTTTCGGGATCTAGCCGGGTGTTGTACCTTGGAGGAGTGAGCATCGGTTGAAAGCTCTGTCGGAGGGTGGTGCAACTTCTTTAGGGCAGTGATCACACGTCTTACCCAGGCTCGATTCTAAACTATAAAATTTTATTTCTCTCCTTCTCTATTTAGATCAGTTTTAAAAGATAAAGATTTTCTAGATCTATATTTTACTGCTGTTATTTCTTGTTTTTGAAACGGAATATATATATATATATATATATATATATATATATATATATATATATATATATATATATATATATATATTATTCTGAAATAAATAGGAAAATTATTCCGACAGTTTTTCACCCTTTACGCATTTCCCAAGTTAAAAGTCTTTATGTCAATCATTAGTCTTCATTGTGACAGTTTGCGCACATGGCTCGTTCTCGAGCAAAGTAGGTTCATTTTGACTGAACCACGAAAGCGTCGAGTGAACCGTAATAGTTTGCGTCATCTGTAGGAAGGTGATCTCAAACTCTGCAAAGATCCTCTGAAGACAATATTGTCTTCACGACAATACTCGAGACTAGCGACAATCCTCTGAAGTTTATAATTCAAAGTCTCTCGCATATTATATTCTTTGGTAAAGTAAATAAGTACTAAGTGTAAGTTCAAGCTAATCATTCCACTTATACGCATTGTATTAGATACAACTTGTTGAAATGAATTTATATTTAATTAAATTTTATTAATATTGATCTCATTTTTATGAAGTTTGCTTTTGATTTTTTGCTTCTGTGGGGAATTATTAGAAATTTATTAAATAAAATAAATATTCATTAATATTTAATGAAAGCTTCATGTGATTTTTGGTGTTTGGGCTCCACATCAATTGATGAGAAAAAACTCAAAACCAAAATGAAAAAGAACTCCAAAATTTAGAGCGAAACATTTTCATAGAAAAAATCATGAAACATTAGTCTAGCCTTGTAAATATCCACATAAAGAAGTGAGTAAATAAATAAATTCAATCATCATTATTATGTTGAAAAAACATAAGGAGAATACAAGAATCACACATGTGTGCGCACACACATTTCTATGAAATGGGCATTCATCACTTCATGTGCTAGTGGCCTTAGTTTCGATTCATAAGATGATCATTCATCAAATTAATGTTAAAACTGCATTCTTGCACAGAGACATGGAGGAAAAAATTTATATGACTCAACCTGAAGGATTCGTCATTAGAGCCAAAAACATAAAATTTGCAAGCTTGTTAAGTCTCTATATGAACTAAAACAAATCTGAAGCTATCAAATCAAAATGTATTATCTTTTGATTTATTAACTAACTAGTATTACAAATGTATTTATGCAAAAGAAGATAGAAAATACTACTGTTTTACTTTGTCTTTATGTAGATGCCATTTTAATTTTTGGAACTTCATTAAAAATTATTAATGATATTAAAAATTATTTATCAACTAAATTTGATACGAAAGAATTATGAGTAGCTGACATCATTTTATGTACGAAGCTAGTTAAAATTGATACAAGTGTATTATTATCTTTTTCTCACTCGATGAAGAAAATATTGCATAAATTTAATCTATATGATTCTACACCCGCTTCTACATCTTATGACGCTAGTGTAAAATTTGCAAAAAAATTTAACTTATTGATCAACATAAATATGCTCAAATAATAGGATCATTGTTTTATATTTCTAATCACATTATATCTGACATTTCTTATGTCCAAGACATATTAAGTTGATATACTAACAATCATGGTAATGGACATTGGATAGCACTTACAAGGATATTTGAATACCCTCGATGACAACTGATTATAGCTATACATACTTTCCCAAAGTGCTGGAAGAATATTCAAAAGTCAATTTAGTAACTGATTCGTTAGAAATTATGTTTGCGACAGTATATGGATTCCTCTTAGAAGAATCTGCCATTTCTTGGGCCTCAACGAAATAAACTGTGATTTCTAGAAGCACAATGAAATCTGAGTTTATAGCTTTATACACTACATGTGTAGGAGCCGAATGACTTAAAATTTTACTTTCAGACATTCATGTTAATCCAAAAAACATTATGTTATTTCATTTTATTGTGACAATAAATCTACGATTGGTTTAACTGCTTAAAATATTACTGATTCCAAAATGGACAAGTTCATGAAAATTGGATACAAATGAGTGATGCAGAGAAAAAAAAATGTGATATCACTCAACTATATAAAGTCAGAATCATATCTGGCTGATAATCTTACCAAGATATTGTCTTGAGTAAAAATATCGGGTTCATCGAGGGAAATAAGGCTTAAGTCCACATGATTTACTACCAATTGTGAATATTCATCACATGAGATTGGAGATCTCATAAATTGCGTTCAATGTGGTAGAAACAAAGTCGTTAGTGTAGCATAGTTGAGAACACAAATTTTAAAGGTTGAGAAAACAGTCTTTCTATTCCTATGAAGTTGTGATCAACGTAACGTATATGATGGGCTAATAGATCTTATTTTTTGTCAAATGCATCTTTCTTTGCGAGATATTAGTTACACAATATTTTTTGAGGCACCACCTATACAGGGTAGTCATCAGGCCGCGACTTAGGGATCTGGGATGAACTCTAATAACCTTTGTGAAAATCAAGGATTGTGCATGACCATTAAAGTGTCCATCGCTATAACCCAATGAACAACCAATCTTTTGAGTGCTTAGATATTTTATCGGTCAAAAGTCAAAAATTCAAATCCTCTCGCACATCATATTCTTCGGTAGAGTAAATAAGTACTAAATGAAGGTTCTAGGTAACCATTCCACCTATACTCATTGTATTAGATAAAACTTGATGAAATGAATTTATGTTTAATTTAATTTTACTAATATTCATCTCATTGTTTACGAATTCCGCTTTTGTGGGGGATTGTTAGAAATTTATTAAATAAAATAATTATTTCATTCATATTTAATGGAGCCTTCATGGTGTTTGGTGTTTGGGCTTCACATCAATTAATGAAAAAAAACTCAAAACCAAAATGGACGGAACTCAAAAATTTGGAGAGAAACCTGTAGGCGGGTGCTCGAAACATACGGAGGAAGATCTAAGTGGAATCTACTCCCCGTTGCCCCCAGCTAGGTATTTATAGTAAAACCTAGGGTTAAGATCCGCAAAGCCCCCAAACCCGTTATTAGTCCGAATATACACTTACAATCTCCTCCTATATTCGTGACAAATAACGGTGACGTTTCGGGGTGCTGGAGCGTAGACATAATAATAATCCAAACTAAGCAAACCAAAACAGGACAGATCATACTAATAAATCAAAATAAGGTTTTGCCTATACGGCAAACCACCACACAGATGCTATCCCAAACATAGTCTGAATTATTACAAAACAAAACAAAAACATGAATCAAACGTTTGATGATTCTACTCATCTAGTAGATCATCGTCATCCATGTCCAGGTCTACAGCTCCTCCAAAATCTCCATCGTAGCCTGCAAGGAATTTCATGAGTCAGACTCAATGAATTCATAAACATATGCAGTAACATTTAAAGTAAATTAGCTCTTACTAAATGAGCTTAGCACTTCTAGCAACGGTGAAGTAACTCTGTCAGCATCTCATCCAGTCTAACTAGGACTAGTCACGTTACTTTACTCATTACTGATCACTATGTGCCTCACTAACACATGTGGGCACACATCACGTGCAACATTATCAAATGTGGAATAATGTGCTGTGACCAATGATGTTTAGATTAACATATACAATGACTTTCAATTCCCAGTTGAATAGCTCTTGAATTAACTTACAATGAGAGGACGTTAGGTTATCAAATGTGGAATAACCCGCATCCAACCATCTTGGGTTTTCATCAAGAATCTATTTGGGGTTTTCAGTCTGTCACTTATTAGATGCTTGAATGTTGGCAGCTATAGGCTCGTGCATATCAAAACATAAACGTTGGAGGAAAGTTTCATATTTCTATGAACTTTAATCCCATTTCCCCCGATGTTTTGATTGTGAGAGCTCTATTTAATCCTTTAGTAAGGGCGTCTGCAATATTATCTTTCGTTCGCACATCTACCAGGGTCACAATCCCTTGGCTTGTGAGAGAGGTCAACCAGGCCTGTTTCATCCTGAGTTGCCTTCTTTTGCCATTGAACAAAGTGTTCGTAGCAACCGTTTTAGTAGCCTGATTATCGCAGTAAACTGCAACAGAACTCAGTTTCAGGCCCGACAGTGGAATGTCCATCACCAAATCTCTTAACCACTCTGCTTCTTCACCAGCCGAAGCTAGAGCATAGAGTTCGGATTCCATGGATGAGAGTGCAATGCACGACTGTCTCTTGGACTTCCAGGCTACAGCTGCTCCTCCTAGTGTAAAGAGGAATCCACTAGTGGACTTGCTGTCGTTTATTTCTGAGCACCATGATGCATCAGAATATCCTTCCAGAACGGGAGGATGACCACTATAACATAAAGCATACTTTCGGGTGTGCTTTAAGTAACGCATCAGCCTATCGAGGGCATCCCAATGGTCTTGGCCAGGATTGCTAGTGAACCTACTTAACATGCCGACCGTGAAGGCTATGTCAGGTCTCGTACAGACCATAGCGTACATGAGGCTACCAAGCAGTTTAGAATAATCTAACTGTCGAACCGCAGCTCCATCATTGGGCTTTAAGCGGTTAGAATAGTCGTATGGTGTCTCAGCCGCTTTACGTTCACTGTATCCCCACGTGTCCAACAAGGACTGGATGTAGTGGCTTTGACTTAGGGAAATGCCATGTTTCCCAAAGCTCACTTGCATACCTAGTATAGTGTCAGCTATACCGAGGTCCGTCACGCTAAATTCTTTAATTAGACCTGACTTTACGTCATCCACTGCGGATTGATCAGATCCAAGAATAAGCATATCATCCACATACAAGCATATTATGGCGACGTGGTCTGATCTATGACGTATGTAAAGACATTTATCCGAGAGACTCGACATGAATCCCATGTTCTTTACAGTATAGTCAAACTTCTCATGCCATAATTTCGGCGCTTGCTTCAATCCGTATAGCGACTTTAAAAGCTTACAGACCTTGTTTGCGTGACCGTCTACAATGAAACCTTCAGGTTGACTCATGTAGATCTCTTCGGTCAGATCTCCGTTCAAGAACGCAGTCTTAACATCCATTTGATGAACAATAAAGTTCTCAATTGCCAAAATAGCAAGAAGAACCCTAATGGTTGCTAAGTGACACACGGGTGAGTATACGTCAAAATAGTCTACTCCGCTTACTTGTGTGAAACCTTTAGCCACCAGGCGTGCTTTATACTTAGCTACGCTACCATCGGGATTTAACTTCTTTTTCAGAACCCACTTGCACCCGACAGTTTTAGCCCCTATTGGCTTATCAACTAACATCCAGGTGTCATTCTGAAGGAGAGAGTTCATCTCATCCTCAATTGCTTCTTTCCAGAGTAGGGAATCCCTTGATCTCATCGCTTCCTTAAAATTAGATGGATCGGCCTCGACGTGGTAAGTGACAAAATCACTACCGAAGGTTCTAGGGGTTCGCTCTCTCACTGAAGTCCTTCTAGACTCTAGGCCAGAGTTGTCTACCGGAACGGAATAGGAGGTGCTCGGTACTGATTCAGGATCTTCCTTAGTAATAGTTGCTTGCATACCTGGGATAGTTAAGTTCTTATCTTTGAGGAATTTATCCTCGAAGAACACTGCATCCCTAGATTCAATAATTATATTATTAGACAGGTCTAAGAATCTATCAGCAGCACTATCTTCAGCACAACCTAAGTAGATACATGTATTGGTCCTAGGTCCAACCTTAGACCGTCTAGGGTCAGGAACCCTGACATAGGCTATACAGCCCCAGGTCTTAAGTCTCGTTAAAGATGGCGGTCGCTTAAACCAAAGCTCGTAGGGTGTAACCTCTAACTTAGCATGGGGAACTTTGTTCAGAATGTGATTCGCAGTCAAGACTGCTTCTCCCCAATAAGCGGAAGGCATGCCTGCAGTGAGCAGCATAGATTTTAACATCTTTGTTAACGTTCTATTCTTACGCTCGGCTATGCCGTTAGATTGGGGGGAGTAAGGAGCAGTGGTTTCTGCTATGATGCCCTGTGAAGCAAGGAAGCATCTGAACTCACTGGACATATATTCTCCTCCTCTATCACTTCTAAACCTCTTAATTGTCATGCTTAACTGGTTTTCTACCCTGGTTTTGAAGAGACAAAACTTTTCAAACGCTTCATCTTTAGTTTTAAGCAACGAAATATGACAAAATCTCGTGCAGTCATCTATGAACGTGATCATATACTTCCTCCCACCTCTTGTGACAAAACTCTTAAAGTCACAAATATCGGAATGTATAAGCTCAAGAGGTGTTGTGTTCCTAGTAACCGTGCCAAAAGGTTTCCTAGTGATCTTAGTCTGAGCACACACTTCACATTTCCCAAGAGGAGACTTAGTGTCTAGTGTGATCTTATGAGTTCTAGCTACTTGGAACATTTTCCTATAGTTTACGTGTCCTAGTCTCTCATGTAGAGTCCTAGGGCTAACTAAGTTCAATTGAACTTGTTGCACTACCTCATTTGCTAGACTCAAACAGTACATTATATTCTGGACGTAAGCACATCCAAAGTAATGTGAGTTGACTGACAGAGTCACTCTACCGCCACAGAAGTTAATAGACATACCAGCATCACACAGTAAACTAATAGACACTAAGTTAGCAGATAAGAAAGGAATAAATTTGACGTTCTTTAAAATTAAAGACTTACTTGAGGAGAGCATCAGAGTTGCGTTTCCCACCTTCAGTACGTCAGCTGTGCCACCATCTGCAACAGTCACTGATTCCTTCGCATCCTTCAGCTCTGTCAGAAGATTAGTGTTGTTGCAAACGTGGCACGTTGCCCCAGAATCTAGGAACCACTCCGTGCGGGCCTGTGCGTGTCCGACCATGGCAACAAAGTCGGATGGCTCAGCGTGGCTAACCAGATGAGCCTGGTTGCCTTCTTGCGGTGCTCTAGTTCTTTCTTTCCTCGGTAGCTTGCAGTCAGATGCATAGTGTCCCCACTTGTTGCAGTTAAAGCATTTACCCTTAAACTTTTTAGAGGGTCTACTCGGTCCTGCAACCTGAGGGCTACTGCGAGGCGGTTTGGTCTTGTGAGAGGGAGGAGCGCGCTTGGAGCTTGTAATCATGTTGGCAGCAGCCTTCTGCTTGCCAACAGCTTCCAAAGCGTGCTTCGTCCGGTTCTCGTCCTCAATGCGAATGAAGCGCTTGAGGTCGTTCAGACCAACTTGCATCTTCTTGCGGTACATTTCCGTTTTGAAATTGTACCACGAGGAGGGCAGCTTATACACAATTGTGCCGGCAACAAAACTTTCGGGCAGGCTAATGGACTCATTATGCAGAGAATCAACCAAATTTTCAAAATCTGATACCTGAGGGAGAATGGCTTTCTCCTCGTCGAAGCTGAAGGAGTGGAACTTGTCCACTAGATGAGCTTTGGAGAGGTCCTCCTCCTGTCTGAAGTGCTCCTCTAGGGCTTCCCAGATCTCCTTCGCAGACTGCATCTTGATGTAGTTCTTGGCCAGACTGGAAGAGAGACAATTCAGCAGGTAGTCCCTGCAGAAATCCTCATCTTCAGTCCACTGTGCCTCATATGCAGTCCCAGCAACGTCAGCACGAGCAGTCTTGATGGTGTAGAAGACATTCAGGTATTTCATCCCAAATTGCGTGTTCAACTTCCAATCGTTGAACTCGGAGGCCGTGAACTTTTCCAACTTGTTCATGGGAACCGGAGAGGACAAGGAAGAATTCCTCATTGCTTCTCTTGCTGCAAGCCCGAGCACAGGAACAGAGGCTTGGATCAGCTTCCAGGAAAGCGTCGACCAGAGAAATCGTCGAACGGGAGGATCGACGATCGTCGACCGGAAGAGAACGTCGAACGTCGACCGGGAAGAAAACGTCGAACGTCGACCGGGAAAACGTCGACCGAAGGCTTCGAACTGGAGGCTCGACGATCGTCGACCGGAAGAAAATCGTCGATCGTCGACCGGGAAAAACGTCGAACGTCGACCGGATCCTTCGGGAGCGGAAAAACTAGGGCTTGACGCAAACGACGACGGCGGCCGATCTCCCCACCTCTTGATCGCCGAGAAAGAAACGTTGCCCCAGACCGACGGAGCTCCTCCTTCTAGCGGCGGCTACGACTGGAAGAAGCAATCCGCGAAAAAACGAGGGCGGAAGCTTGCCCCAAACAGGCGACCGGCGACGGGAAGGGCTGGGCAGACAGATCCTCGATCGGCCTGCAGCGAGCGGCGGCTTGCCCTAGATCCACGCGCGGGAGACGAGCACCAGCGAAGGGAACGAAATGTTTCGAGAATGTAGGCGGGTGCTCGAAACATACGGAGGAAGATCTAAGTGGAATCTACTCCCCGTTGCCCCCAGCTAGGTATTTATAGTAAAACCTAGGGTTAAGATCCGCAAAGCCCCCAAACCCGTTATTAGTCCGAATATACACTTACAAAACCTTTGTATGGAAAAAGGATGAAGCACTAGTCTCATCTTGCCAAATGCCAATATCCACTTAAAGAAGTGAGTATATAAACAAATCCACTCGTTTGTATTATTTGAAAGAATCATGAGGAAAATCTATAAATCACACATAAGTGCGCGGGTGCACACACTGCGTCAGACCGGATCCGGATTTGAAATTTGAGATTTGGAATTTGGAGGATACTTGAATTATATATTTTTTTTATACAAAATTGTTTTGCCACTTTAAGAATCTTAAATTTCTCAAATACATGCGTCGAATACATTTTGACATATGTCAAATCCATGCATCGAATAAATTGTCATTTTCCTCGTGCATATAAACCGTCTTACGTCGATGTCTCCGCCTACATTTCGATGTACGTCAAATTCTTCTGTTTTTGCTGAGCGTCTATTTCTTCCTAGCACCGTGCCTCGAATAGAACTTGACTTAAGTAGATTTCTCCTTTCCAACATGCATCGATTTCCCTTTGTGTCGTTTAGAAATTGATTTACATTGATTTCTGTGTCAATTTTCCTGCACGTGAATCTTTTATGCTTTTTCTGTACGCGTTTTTCTGCATTAAATCATTATGTTTGAAAGATATTTTTTTATGCATAACGAATTTGCATTATATAACCGCTGAAAATTAATTCTGTGATTATTACTTGTGATTTTACAAGACTCTTATATAAGAGGTTTTTTCTAAAACAAAATTCGCTCTTACATTTTTTTCGCAGTCGCCCTCTTTTGGTTTTTCTTTTGCTTTCTTCAATGTTTGTTTCATCAAGTGAAAGTTTGAGTGCTCTTTGCTGTTTTGATGATCACGTACATCACAGTTTTTGGGGTCTAGGCGGGTGTTGTCCCTTGGAGGAGTGAACATTTGTTGAAAGCTCTGCCGAATAGTGGTGTAACTTTTTAAGGGCAGTGATAACACACATTATTCAGACTCGATTTCTAAACTAAATATTATTTTTGCTTTCTTTGATTTATCAATCTATTTATTTATAAGTTTTCTTTATAATCTTGTTTCAACATCTTGGTATTATTGTATTAATCATTTTAAAAAATCAGAATATAATAAAAATATTCCTGCAAAATCTTTAATATTGATAAATCTACAAAATTTTCCTCAATTAAATATTTTTCATTTAGTTTTGAAAACTAGGGGTTTCCGGCCAGCTAGACGATCTTTAAACCCAAAAAAGTCTTCTAGTGACTTCAAGCCGGACCCGACTCAGCTCGAAGTCATCTAGGAACCAACCCTACCTATAATATGGGAGTCGATTAACAAACATTTCAATAAAAGTCACAAGTACATAAACTAGTTGTATGCTCATGCATCAACTCTTACTCTTGCTAAGAACATTAGAAGGATAATTTTCTAAAGTTTTGCCCTGTGTTTGAACATTTTTGTTAGGAGCCATCAACACATTGCTCCTAAATTTTTAATAATCCAAAAGGTAACACCATACAATACAATGTTGATTCTTCATTAATGAAGCTCACAACCAACATATAGTACTAAAATTTCTATAATAGTAGCAATTAATGTTTATGTAGTTGCATGGTTGATGCTACAACATGGGGCATGTAAATTAGTAGCCTCCTTGGAAATCACATTTTAGTGTGTTGATGCACTAAACAACTATGAGATCATTCTCATTTGTCATATGTTTATATTCAACAGTAAAGCTCTGTTTGGCACGACGGTAGCGGTCGTGAGCGCGGTGGTGTGTGAGTAGTAGTTCGTGAACACTCAACCTCACTTAATTCCTCTTCATTCACTTTTACGTTCAAAACTAGTTTTTTTCTTGGTTGCAGTCAAAACCGTTGTCATGCCAAACATACATTCTATGACGGTGGTATTTTTATCCAAACTCATCGAAGCAAAAACGTCGCGCAAAACAAAGCCTAATCATTTGGAGATTAGGCTCTTATTGTAGCTTTTGTCATTACCACGGTAATGTCGTAATTACTACAACATTTTCATCTACAAAATATATGTGGGCTGACAATCACACATTATTCATCTCATTGCACTCGAGCGGACAAGTTTGGCTCCGTTTGGCACAGAGGTAGCGGTCGTGGGTTGAATCGTCATTCGTCAAAGATCACCTAACAAAACTCATCCCTTTGAACATAAAAATAAATAAAGTTCCTTAGGTGGACTTTAACAAATGACAATTATAACCCTCATGCTCATGACTGCCACCGCTGTGCCAAACTGAGCGAAAAAAATCTTGGTTGACAAACCATATCAGTGTAGTTCGCATATGATCTATAATAATGCATCCATCGAGCAAGTATTCTTTCAAAAATTCCTCATTAATCATTTTTTCTTCGTTGCAGCCGCTTCCCCTACACAAAATCGAGTCTGTGTACAATAAGCGCCAGCGATGTCTATTCAGACAAAATGAATATTGTTTACTTTCCTCGCGTAACTCGTGTTTTAGGGCCATTTTACCCTCTCAAATTAACATCTGCAAACTGTTTTGATATTTTTTTCCCACATCTTTTGGAATATATGTTTGACATGACAATTGTCATAACTGCCGTCAAGAAAAAAACTAGTTGGACGGAGTTCCTTAGGTGAGATTGGCCATTCACGAACAACAGTTCATAACCACCGCCTTCATGACCGCCAAGTCGCCAATACCATGCCAAACGGACCCTAAAATTGAAAATAATAACAGATTTCAACCAAAATAAGATCAAAACTTTATCAAAATAACAAATTGTAGGGTCATTGCCTCAAACTAGCTGATTTTAGGGTAGTTTACTAGTTTCCATTAATATCACAAACTCTATCGCAAGGGGAAGCAACTTAATTTTGACTAGATTTCAGCTAAATCATATCGAAAAATCTCGAGTCGAACAAAAAAAGCCGAATCAATACGGCAAGGATAAAGATTAACAAATTTTTTTTTGTAAAAAAAACATTCAAAATAAAACACTAAACAAGTCCTGTACAATGCCATGCTCCTTCACCAAATGAAACCAAGAGAAATAATCAGAACAGATGCCCTCCCATAGCGAGCAGCGGACGGCCCTGATGTCACTGTGTTTCAGTGAATAACATCACCTGTAACAGAAAACAAGCAGGAAAGAATAAATCAGAAATGAACCAGAAAAAATTTCATGCTTTCCAATCTTTGTAAAAGAGAGGGAGGTTGAACTCGCTAACCAGACAGTCGAACACGAAGAATTGCTCGTCCACGCTGTTTATATATACGCGTAATATTCAATTTTCCCGTGCAAATTATTATTAAAACCCCTCGAATGCATTCTTAAAACCATGTTATATCTTAAATTCTATAAAGAAGTGGTGGCGGTCATGAACATGAGGGTTAAATTGTCATTCGTTAACGCACACCTAAGGAACGTCATCAACTTTTATGTTCAAACAGATGATGTTTTGTTAGGTGATCCTTAATGAATAACGGTTTAACGCATGCGTGACCGCCACCACTGTGGCAAACGGAGCCTAAGGGTCTGTTTCGCACGGTGTTTTTGCTCCCATGAATTTGGACAAAAACGCCGGTGATAAAATAGGTGATTGGCATGACACCTGTTTGACCGTTACCAAGAAAAAAAAAACTAATTTTGAACATAAAAGTACATAAAGTTCTTGAATTGTGGTCGGGAGTTCACGAACAACAATTCATAACCACCGCGCTCACGCCCGCCACCGCCATGCCAAATGGAGCCTAAATGACCTTACAATCAATATTCGCGGGAGTGATTTTAGAAGATAACGAGATGCCTGGGTGCTAAATTTTAAATACCTTGTATCAATTATTCAGAAGAATGAAAATATTGATGATATATAGGCTCCGTTTGGGAGGACTTATTTTCACCGGTCAAGCGGTTACGACTGCATGAACCGGACCTTAAAATAAGTCCTCCCAAACGGAGCCATAGTACAATTACTTCAGTTTGAAGAAGGGTTAAATTGAAGAAGGGCCTCTGTAGCACTATGCGATAAGACGATATGGTAGAGACTCGCAAGCAAACTTTATAAAACAATAATTAGGGCGACAATGTTGCATGGACATGAATGTTGGGCAGCAAAAAAATGGTTATCTAAGTTGAGTGACGCAGAAATGAGAATAGTAAGAGGAGTGTTGGGTAAAACTAAAAAAGATAAAGGATATGATAATGTAGGGTATAGACTTAGCTGATATGGGCATGCACAACGAAGGTTAATACTTGTGAAGATTTTATATTCATAATTGAACAAAGTAATACATATACATGAATAACGGAGGGTGATCTTAACACCCGAGGTGACTATAAGCTAACACTACTACTCATAATATATAACATCTCTAACAATAAATGCAGCAATTATAAGAGTTAATAAGAGAGTTGGCGTCCAAAGATTTGGCAGAGGGGTGCTAATGGGGATCATCACATCAAGAGAGCTGGTCATCATCCTCTAAGACCCATGCGGGTCTACACTCACAGGAGATCGGGATAGGATCGTCATTTGGACAATTGGGGCCCGCAATCATGTTCAGATTTACAGCAAGATATTCATAAGTATTTTTGTTTATTTGTGTGTATTTTACTTGTGCATGTATTATTTGTGTATTTTACTTGTGCATATACAATGAGCATTATGATTGGACCACCCTTGATGCAGGGCCAAGAGTCCACCTGCCTGTCACCCCGGGATCAGAAGTTCACCTGCCCAGGGGTCCCATCGGGAGTCCACCCGATAGATCAGGTCCGCAGACCGAACACCCCAACCCATCCCCGGCTCCACCACAGGGCCGATAGGTTGTTGAGGCCGGGACTCGATCCCCCGACCTCTTTGATAAGAGGCCTTCAGTGGGAATCTTATCAACCCTCCTTCGCCACGTAGTCGGCCATCCACCCCCTCACTTGCTCAGCCATCCTCTGCGTCCCCTATAACAACTCCCCACTTCCGTCCCAATAACTACCATAGCTATCCCACTTTCCATTCCATAACTACTACTCCTTAAAAACTACCGCAACTACCTTCCACTAGTCATAACTACCCTTAACTACCCTACTCCACCCATTGATTTTTGTAGGAAAACCAATCCCCACTCCCCAGTTAATGTCCTAACTGCAAGAACTACTCTGCCCATTGAACAGTCAAGCCTCCATTACTTCTCCAAAGCAGAACCGGCCTACTCTCCCCTTCCTAATCCTATAGAAACAGCTGAGATGCACCCACATTTATCTCCCAGAAGCCCATGGACTGCTCGCCACCTGCTACTGCGTTGACAGAGAGATCGAAGCCAATTCCCAGGCTGTTGGAACCTCTGCCCAGCCACTCCTAGTGCATCGGGACCCCTCACTGCAACCCTTCCTCCCCTCCACATCCCCCCTCGCTAGCTCCTCCACAACCAACAAGCGTACCATATAGTCTCTTTTGTCAGCCATTCAACAATTCACAACTACTCTCATCCCCGACAACTCCTTCGCAGCTCCATATGGATCCGGATCCTCTCCATTTCAAATGAAATGGAGGGGATCAATTTCATCATCTAATGGATAAGAGAAACTTAAAAGAAATCTACTGGTGAAGTTTTTTTTGTTTAAAAAAATCTAAAAAAGGATGAGAAATGATGAACCTGTCAGATCAAAGAGTTTTTAATCTGGACCGTGAAATGGATCCCCTCCATTTCGTTTGAAATGAAGAGGATCCTGTATCCCCCCCCCCCCCCAAACTCAAGCCCAACCACTTCCTCATACCTGAGCCCTACTACCACCCCCCCACTACCATCACACCAAGTCGGTCTCCCTTCATTTCCACTTCTACCCATGCATCCCTTTGCACTGACACTGATGATTCTTAGTGCATACCACCAACATGTCACCATTGCCTCACCTTCATCTTCAAAGTTCCATATGCGCATGTCAGTTCATGTTTGGAGTCTTATATTTTCTACATCATACAACATGAATTTATATTCTAGTAATACTTGTTTGAAGGTCTTTGCTTCCTTGAAATCTTATAATTATAGAGCTTAGATCCTAAGTTATTAAAGGCGTGCCTCAGGCGCACCTAAGGCTCAAGGCCCATCAGGCTCAGAGGTTTGTGCCTTCGTGCACCTTATTTGCGTCTTTGGAATATAAAAAGTGCGTCAGAGTGAGATTTTTGTTGTAAATATTTTTCTTCAAAAATTAAGAAAAAAATAATGTAAGAACTTAATAGGTTTTTATTGATTTAAAATTTGAGAAAGATAATTATGCGTTGAGACCTAGATATGATGCAAATGATCACATCGATTCTATTTTTTAAGAGATATAAACGATAGTAATAAATGATTAATTAGTAGACTAGATGAAAAATTTGATTGAGAAGTTGAAACGATATTTGATGCAGATTATTTAAAATGGATGCGGTTGCATCTTGCCTTCATCACTTGCGCCCTGAGCCTTGCGCCTAGGCTCCAAGACCCCTTTGCGCTTCGGTGCACCTTGCGCCTTTAATAACTAAGCTTAGATCACCACACACTTAATTATAGCACTCTCACCACACATAAACAAATTGTTTGCAAATTTCTTTTAGACGCCCATGCATCCCTTTGCTGACACTGATGATTCTTAGTGCATACCACCAACATGTCACCATTGCCTCGCCTTCATCTTCAAAGTTCCATATGCGCATGTCAGTTCATGTTTGGAGTCTTATATTTTCTACATCGTACAACATGAATTTACATTCTAGTAATACTTGTTTGAAGGTCTTTGCTTCCTCGAAATCTTATAATTATAGAGCTTATATCACCACACACTTAATTATAGCACTCTCACCATGCATAAACAAATTGTTTGAAAATTTCTTTTAGACACTAATCTTAATTGTGATTATACTGCAATGCCTCATTAATTTGTATTATTACGCGCAACCTTCTGTAGAAAATATCTCAGTATGCGCGCATCTTTATTGAGTTTAGTTGAGTCTCAGTGTCTCACCCATCGCCCCATCATACACTGTCCTTAGGACACACTACAAACACATTGTCTTACTTTGCGTCAGGTAGACCCAAAGATCACATAGGTGAAAGTTGTTCAAGAGGGATATATGGTTGAGGTTTACCACACGAAATACACTTTGACAGAAAACAAAGGAAAACGAAAAATTCATGAAGTCAACCCCAAAGAGGAGGGATAAGTCTTTTGATCATGATTTTGAAAAGAAACATAATTTCAATCAGTAGGGGGAAAAATGCTTACGCATTTGATGCTCAAAAAGTAAGGTGGTTCATGTTCTATTGGAAAATAAACGAGCCGAATGCAAATGAGATTTTTTGAACTTGTTAGCAAACTTCGGCTCCGTGTTTTGTTCAATAATATTTTTACCTTGCTCAAATACACTAGGGTAGGCAAAAATTAAGATTACTGTCTAAGAATCTACAAGAGTTATTGTGTGCTAAAAAAAGTAATTTTCATGAAAATGATTGAACAAGTGAAATAAATATTACTATAAATTTAAAATTTGTTGAAAAAAGGATAACCTATTTTTCTTCAATGCCATCAAAATCACCATTCTATAAGAGAAAATTGCCTTTCAGCTTTTATACATCTTTTTTTTCTTGCAAGAGTTAAAACTTGAAACCAAATGCCTTGAAGCTGCTTCTGGTGTTCAAGAAAGATATAGCATAAAGCTTAAATATTCCCAAAAACAATTTTTAACCACAAAAGACAGCTACATTGTTAAATTGAAATCTCAAGGGAGAATCTCTTCGTGGCATATTATTGGATCAACAACTAAGCTCAATATTATTGACTTATTGTTAGATTGAAATATAAAGGCAGGATCTTTTCATGGCATATTTTTCCATCAACAACTAATTCAATATTTTTTTTTTGAATACAACAAATAAACTTGAAAAAAAAAACTTATGAAGAATGAAAATAACAGATGAAAGTGAGTTACCTTGCCGCAAAATGGACATTTGTCACTCCTCTCCATCCATTCATATATGCAACTTAGGTGGAAATGATGAGAGCATAGTAATTGTATCTTTGGATTTTCTAATGTGTACTCTGCACAGTATATAAAACAGGCAAAAACATGAAATAACGACACATACCAGGAGGACTAGCTAAATTGCATTAGAATACAACAAAAAAGCACTTGTTCCTTGCATTAAGCATTCTAAGCTATTTTTGATTGGTTGCATAGACGAGATTGAGTTACTGCAGAGTAGATTACTTTTTGCTGTAGTAGCGATGGAATCACACGCACATGAATAATCAAACGATGCAAGTTGGGGCACAATCATACATAAACTTGTCGCATAAAAATCTATAAGTGTTGAAAAATCGCTAGACGGGCACAGTTGAATAATTTCCACTATCAAGAAAGTAGTAGTGCAGGGAACAAATATTCTTGACAATTGGAGAAAACTTGAATACAATGTAAAGACACTCAATGGAATGGGAACTCTGAAAGAAAGTATAGACACATGTTAAATGTAACAAGGGCTTTGCTGCAGGAAATGAATTAGCCCAAGAATCAATGGGATGAAGTCGTCTTGACTTCAATATACCCGATCAATCAAACTCCATCTTCTGTGTTAAAAAGCAAGAGTCCCCTACATATTTTTAAACTCATGAGAGTATTTTTCTATTGCCTTCTAAAGTTTTTGGATGTGTGGCATGTGTGCATATTGTTGATCCTGCAAGAGACAAACTTGGTCTTCAAAATATTAAGTGTATTTTATAGGGTATGTGATGCGGAGCAGAGACGAGCACGAGCTTTGGGCCAATTCAGGACTGATTTGACGACTTACCATATATGGCGTGCCCTGATCGTCTATCGGACTCCGCAGATGTGTCCGGATCCGCGTCGCGAGTCGAGATCATATATTAGTTTATTTTTATTGGTTTATTTTCATGCATTTTAGTGGCCCCTCCCACCGGCCAATCATAGTCGTTGATAGAGATGTCCTAGTGTTTTATTATAAATATTGGTCTGAGAGGCTGAGCCAAGGTATTGCAGAATTTGGAGAACTCTAATACCGGATTCCAGTGATCCCTCCCGGTGCCGACGTCGTGGAACCCTAAGTGACGACTCCTAGGCCTCCAAACTCCTCCTCAAGGTAATCCCTACCCCCACCTTCGTTTTCCACCCCTCATACTCCACCTCCAGCCGTCGGAACCCCTCCAAAACCCCCCTCACTGCCGTCTGCCTGCAGGATTCCAGCAAGCCGCCCACCCCACCTTTTCCTGTATCGCCGCCCAGCCGCCCACCCCCAGCCCACTGTTCCGTCGCTTCCTCCCTCTCCAGTCCAGGCCGCCGGCCTACTTACCCTCACCCCAGCCCACCGCCACTCCCCCATGCCAAAACCGGCCACTCCAAGGGCCCCTTTGCCCTAGCCGAACACCCCCTCATCTACCCTTCGTGGATCCACTACCAAATAGCCTCTATTCTCTAGATCACGCTAGATCTGAGAATTTTAGCCCTCGTTCTGACGTTTGTCTCCACCCTTATTACTATTTTTGTCCAGATCCGCTCTTACACATCGGATCTACCCTCCCTTGGCCCGGATCTACTTATACGTGGCCGGATCCACCATTTTATTGTCCGTTATCACCGTTTACCGCCGAGGACAGCCACCGCCGCCGTCGCTTCGTCACCGGTTCCATCTCCGATCGCCGATCTACACATCCAGACCTCAAATTCTTCAGTGCCTCGGTTCAGCCCTCTACTTTGTGAGCTTTTGTAGTATTGTATTATTTGATTTGATATTTTTCATTTAGTGATTTGCTATATTTTGCTGCGATTCTTGTTTGTGAAAATTTGTTTTTGTACACTAATAATTTGCAGAAGGAGACATTCGTCGCGCGCTTCGCTTTGGCCCTCCGAGCGGAGGAAGCCATTATAATTTGCTAAAATTAAATATTTGTTTTCTATTTAAATATCTGGGTGGTGCTGAAAATTTATATTGCTTTAATTTATTCATCAAAATATCGATCATTACGTTTCTTGTAGGTTTGGATTAGCGTGTCACCCTTGCACTACCACCTAAAGTCGTAGGTTTTGTACATCAGTAGCTTACCCCTACATCAGTATGGTTCAAATCAAGAGAGATATAGGTGTTATTGTCCAATCTACAAAGATGAATTGTGGCTAACGTTGTTACCCTTTTTGAAGAGATACTGTTTTTTTTTCTCGAAATAAGCACAAAACTTCACCGTTCACTATGACGCCAATGGAGATTATGAGATTGTGCTTCCTCTTCCTTCATTTCTAGAGAATTAAGATAATACTCCTATAAATGAACCTATCTAGGACATTGCTATCCAAGAGCCAAGGAATTGTGATATCAATGACAGGCCGCCGGAAAAAAATCGGGTCAATAAAAGAAAAAAAATGTGGTCTGCCCCCCCCCCCCCCACACCACCACCACCACCCATATCCCCCATATCCCTCAATTGGATATTGCTATCTCATCGAAAACTATGTGAGTCATCATTAGCTCTCCATCCTACAATGCTTATCTAATTGTTTTTTCATTTATTTTAATACGAAACAACTTTTCTGAAGCTTTCCTTGATTCTCAATAGAAACAAAATACTTGGGGCGTTGTCAAACTCCATTATGGTGGCCATCACCATTGACACTGGATATTTATAGCTAAACATCATCAAAATGGAACCATTGAAAGGTATAAGGTGGAAGCCAAGGGATTTACTCAAGTTGATGGCATGTGTCAAGAAACATTTGCACACGTCGCCACAGAATTATGTTTGTATTCTTCTCTCCATTGCTGCCGACCAATCTAGGCTTTTTCATCAATCAGGGCCTTGTTAGGCCATGCAGAAGTCCTGCGGAGGAAATCTGTGAGGAAGCCACCGCGGTCGCGATCCACTGGATTTCTGCGAAATTTCAAGGGCGTGGAGTTGGGATTCGCGCGGCTGTGGCCCCGCCAAACAAGCAGCGGTCACGACCGAGTGAATCTCATCCGCACGACCAAACATAGCCTAGATGTAAAAAAGTGACATCTTGCATGAGGATCTTCGAGAAGAGATTTATATAGCCACTCCACCAGGTTTCTTTTCACCCGAGTCTTAATATGTGTGCTAGTTAAAGAAAGTTATTTATGATTTCAAACAATCCCTCGGGCGTGGCTTGAAAAATTTAGCAATAAGCTTCTTCAACTTGGTTTTTCTATGAGCATTGATGATCACTCGGCTTTCATTCACAATAAAGGATTACGTACTACCATTCTCAAAGTGTATGTGAATGATATTATTCTTACCGACTCCGGTGACCGTCATATTGATGAAGCAAAAACCTGGCTTTCCCATGCCATTGACATTAAAATACCTTGATGTTCTACGGTACTTCTTGGATATTGAAGTGGTTAGGTCTATAAGGGAGATTTTCATCTCTCAGAGCAAATATGTTCTGGACTTTCTCAATGAAATAGGGCATCCTAAAGGTAAATCTATGGAGAGTCCAATTGATCTGAAATATGATATGCATAAGAATTGAAGTTTCAACTATTTGTGAGTAAGCAAGCTGATCTACCTGACAATAATCAGACAGCATATCACATTCGTTGCATCCATGGTAAGTGAATTCAAGCATGAACCACAAGTTCATCATTATCGGGTCGTTCTCAAAATCATGGGATATTTGAAAGAATATCCAAGGAAGGGAATTATGTACACTAAACATGATCAGTTAACATCTCTGGTTACTGTGATACTGAGTAGGCCGGATCTTCCAATGATTGAAAAGATGCACTAGTGGATATTTGTATTTTCTTGGGTGGGGGTCTTGTTTCATGGAAAAGCAAAAAAAAACAAAATATGGTAACACGATCTTCCGTGAAGCAGAATACATGGCTATGGTCACTGCTACTTGTGAACTTATGTGGCTGAAATCCATAACTCAAGAACTTGGATAAGGTCCCAATCCACCATTCATATTGCTTATAACCCGAGTTTCATGAGGGAACCAAACATATTCAAGAAGACCGTCATTTCCTGAGAGAAAAAGCTCAAGCCAAGAAAAGGGCTTATATACTCCTTTTGTTACCTCTAAAAATCAGTTGGCTTACATATTTACAAAAGTTTTACCTAGAAAAGGGCTACGTGGCAATGGCACAAGGTTGGGACATATTGATCTCCACAATACTGGCTTGACATGGGGTGTTAAAAGATATTACAACTCAAGCTAAGTGGGACCCATATTAGGGGATAAATTGCACAATCCTATATACGACAGTTATCATTCAGTGAAACACAAGACCAATACTCGATCAGAAGTGGAACTTCTGGGCTCTAGGTAGAGGAATCCTCCTTCCTCCACTCTTCTTCTTCTACAATATTCAACATTTACTTACGAAGGTTCAACAGTCCAAAATATCATATCCTCCTGTTGTAATAGTGTGTCTTGTAATAGTGTTTTAAGCTATAAATAGCCTTGGGCGTTAGCCCTAATGAGATTTACGGTTTATTCTTACGACTTGGTATCAGAGCGCTTGGCGATTCACGACGAAACCAGGCCGCTGCCCGCTATTCGCGATTTCGCGATAGCACCGTTGCCATCCAGCGCCGCGATCCCGCCGCTGCCTTCTAGCGGACCCCGCTGACTCCGACGACCGCCCCTGCTCCGTCGCCCCTCCAGCGGCTGTCCCTGCTGCTATCGACGGAGGAGTTCCGTCCCTAGGGCTGCAGGATCACCCCTCCCGCCGCATTATCCTGCGGGCGACGCTGTCTCCGACTGCTGCAGCCCGCAACCAGTGAGTCTTCAGCGGCACCACCTCCGCATCCTCGCGGATCTGAGGATGCGGTGATCGGACCTAGTCACCTAGGGCATGAGGAGGCATTGATTGATACCGGACCGGATGCGGTGATCGGTGAGGAAGTGGATCCATGGCAACGAAGGAATGAACGATGGAAGATGTCCTCAAGATGTTGGGCCCGGATGGGTTGGCCACATTGTTGAGGGTGTTGGGTTCATCGCAACGGTCGGTGAAATTGGAACTTCCACCGATTGACTTGAAGTTTGACGGACCAACGACCTACTTGAGTTAGTCAAGACGTGTGAAGAAAATTCTTGCGGCGAAACAGGTTGGGGGATTCCTGACAGGGGCGCTGAAGAAACCAAAAAACTCGGCTGGAGATGAGCGGGAGTCGGCCCACATGACGGTGTTTATGTGGCTTCTCAGCTCGGTTGTCTCATCGATTGCCGCCACAATAGATGGCCTCGAGACAGTTAT
This sequence comes from Platanthera zijinensis, assembly GCA_039513925.1. Lineage (NCBI taxonomy): Eukaryota > Viridiplantae > Streptophyta > Magnoliopsida > Asparagales > Orchidaceae > Platanthera > Platanthera zijinensis. The sequence continues at coordinate 37,659,359 of CM077085.1, forward strand.
GGAGGTTTGGGACAAGCTGAAAAACACATACAATGGCGTGGGAAACACTCTGCGGGTCTTCCAAGTGAAGGGAGAAATTGATGACACTGCTCAGAGAGAGAAACCAGTGCAGGAGCGCTTCTGAGTTAGAACGTCTATGGGTGAACTACGATCACGCATCTGGTGAGATGTGTTGCAGTGATGCTCAGTGTCGGGCGTCCAAGATCATCGTGGAGGAGAGGACGATGAAGTTCCTGAAGGGGTTAGATAACAAGTTCGATCAGCGGAGAGCCCTACTCCTTTCTAGTACGTCGATTCCTACATTCACCGAGGTCATCTATGCTATGATTCAGGAGGAGACACGTTTCAAGCTTCAGGCAGGAGTAGGAGGGTCCACGACTGTGAAGTCAACACTTGTGGTTGCTACTCCTGGCGTTGCACCACATAGGGAAGAAACCCGCCAGTGCTACAACTGTGGCGAGGTGGGTCATCTAAGGCTAGCATGCCCCAAGCCACCCAAGGAGAGAGATTCGGGTGGTGGACGGGGACGTGGTCGGGGACGTGATTGCAGAGGAGGCTATCGAGCCAATTTGGGCATGACTGACAGTGCAGAAGAAGTTGGCGTTTACTATACAGAGGAGGAGCAAACCCTACTTAGCATGATGGAAGGCATCAAGAGGAAACATACGGGTAAAGGGAGCAGAGATGGTGCTGGTGGGGGGGGGGGGGGGTCGCGATGTATGCCCACCCAACTGATGGATCTCTCGCTCTTGCATCAATCTCCTCCTCAAGGGCGTCAGATTGGATCATCAACTCAAGCGCATCACGTCACGTGACGGGAAATGCAGGCGAGTTCTCCACCTATACTCGTCTAGCTGCTGCTGATAGCATCCAGACGGCGGACGGTACGTTTCAACCAGTGGTCGGTAAGGGTACTGCTACTTGTTCAGGTTCAGTAACATTATCCAATGTGTTGCATGCTCCTTTTACAGTTAATCTCCTATCCATTAGTTCAATAATTATCCAACTGAAATGTATTGTTTCTTTTGATATTTCCAAGGTGACTTTCCAGGAGAAAGGGGCGAGACGGATACTTGTGACTGGGACTTGGCATGACGGGTTGTGGTATCTGGATCGGGAAGGATTGGATGCGGCTCTTGTATCTGTGGTAGAGAAGACGGGAAGTAGAGGACAAAAGATGAGTGCAAAGGACATGCTGATACTTCATCACAAACGGTTGGGTCACCCATCAATTAATACCGTAGCTAGATTATTTCCTACTATTGTTAAAATAATTGATAAAACAAAGTTGGTGTGTGATGCTTGTGAGTTCGGCAAGCTTACTAAGAGTTCGTATGCTAGTACAGCCCGAAGAAGCTCTTCTGTTTTTGATGTTATTCATTCTGATATATGGGAACCTTGTACTGTAGGGTTCTTGAATGATTTTAAGTACTTTATAACGTTTATTGATTGTGTTTCTCGTGCTACTTGGTTGTATTTGATGAAAGCTAAGAGTAAAGTATTTACTTGCTTTCGGGATTTCCATAAGCTTGTTCCGACGCAATACAATGCAGTGATTAAGGTACTACGCTCAGATAATGGAACAGAATACATCAACAAGGCAATGGAGGAATATGTATCGTCTCATGGGAACAATATACATCAACCAGACCACCTGTGCTTATACGCCTGCACAAAACGGAGTGGCGGAAAGGAAGAACAAGCACCTTCTGGAGGTGGCAAGGAGTATGATGCTCAACATGAAGGTTCCTCAAAGTCTGTGGGGATATGCGATGCTAACAGCGGCACAGTTGATCAATAGAATGCCTTCTCGGGTTCTGGGGTGGAAGTCCCTGTGTCAGTAGTTGCAGGGACATAATGGAGGGATGCTTCCTTTGAAGGTATTTGGGTGTGTGTGCTTCGTGAAGGACAACAGTCCGGGTGTGGGTAAACTTGATGCAAGAGCAGTCAAGTGTATGTTTGTGGGCTACTCTCGTACTCAAACGGGGAACGTGTTGGAGCCCAGTGGAGAAAAGATGTTTTGTGAGCATGGATGTCCACTTTAGAGAGCTTGAACAATATTACCAGCAAGGGAGGGCCCACCTACAGCTGACTTATTAGATACCAACATTATGGGGCTAGAGAGAGAAAGGTTGGTGACTGATTTGGGAGTAAGGCAGGGAGGATCTGTGGAGGATGAGCAGGAGAGTGATGAGGAGCAGAAGGAGGAGATCGAGGAGGAAAGGCGAGACGTGAGACCCACGGCTCAGGGGGAGTTGCAGACATACAGAAAGAGGAAGTTGCCAGCAGTACCAGATCCAGTGTCTGTGCCCAGTCCCACTCCCAGTCCCACTCCGCCTCCTTCCTCTTCTTCGGTTAGCCACTCCACCCCCTCCTCCTAGAAATCGAAACCCTGAAGCCTTCACCCCCGACCCTCCGCCTTCCCCTTTTCTGTATCCTGCCGCCTTCCGCCTCTACCCGGCCACCGCTCCACCCCACATCCACCAACCCCCACCCCCTCCCTGCACCTGCCCGACACCACCGGGTCTTCCCTCTCCCCACATCCCCCATTCCACCCGTAACTCCCACACAATCAGCCCACTTCAGCCCCACCATCATTCAACCTGCAACCAGCCCTCCAGCAACCCCCCTGTTTTAGCCCAACTGCCCATCCCCTGCCCTCTACCTCCACCAAACTCCACAATTCACTTATTACTTCCTATTGCGTCCACCAGTCCCTTTTTGTTTCCCCCAGCGGCGTCGCGCCATGTAGATCGTGTTGCACCATTGACGGTTTCACCGACATAATCGTCGGACGGAGATACATCATTACCAGACGGAGATACATCATTGACAGACGGAAATATATCAGCGCTAGACGGAGATACATTAGTACCACCTACTTCTACAGACGACGTGCTTCAGATCATCGGTCACGACTTCTACACCGCGGATGGACGAGATTTTGTGCGTTATCTTGTCCGTTGGATCGGTGGGTCCCCGCACGATGCTACATGGATCTATTTTGAGGAGCTTGAGAAGCTCGGCCCGCGGCTACGCAGCGACTACGACCACCGCCACTCATCAGAGTTGAGTACCTTTAAGCCCGGGGGAGTTGACGGCGCGCCACGACTGACTCGCATGTATACCCGCAGGTGGCAGTGATCCGCTGCCCGGACGGACGATCGGAGTCCGTGGTCGCGTCTGGATGATCGTTTCTGGTCACTTTCGTATTTTGTACCTTTTATTTTGCGATGTATTTAACCCCTGATCGGATTTAGACAAGTGTGAGCCATTCGATTCAGGTGGTTTGTGTTTGCAGTTATGGAACGGCTCAATTTTAGGGCTATAAAATAGGCGCAGTGGTTCACAGTGGGGTATCAAAGGATTTCTGGAATTTTTTTTCTGGAATTGTCGGTCTTGGAACGGTGCGACGCCGCTCTCCTTCCCCTCTCCTAGTGAGACTCCGGGAAACTCTCCTCCGCCTCCTTCCTCTTCTCCGGTTAGCCACTCCACCCCCTCCTGGAAACCGAAACCTTGAAGCCTTCGCCCCCGACCCTCCGCCTCCTCCTATTTTGTATCTTGCCACCTTCTGCCTCTACTCGGCCACCGCTCCACCCCACATCCACCAACCCCCACCCCCTCCCTGCACCAGCCGGACACCACCAGCTCTTCCCTCTCCCTACAGCCCCCATTCCACCCGTAACCCCCACACAATCAGCCCACTTCAGCCCCACCACCATTCAACCCGCAACCACCCCTCCAACAATCCCCCTGCTTCAGCCCAACTGCCCATCCCCTGCCCTCTACCTCCACCAAACTCCACAACTCACTTATTACTTCTTACAACCTCCTCTCATAGTCCTTCCAGACCACATCCAGCCCTGCTCTACCTTCGGCACCACCTCCGCTTACTTTGACCACGGATGTCTGCCAACAACCGCCACCGCCTACACTAGTGAATCGTGGTAAAAGTCTTTCATTTAGTGTTGTTTATTCATGTACTTATATTGTGGTGGATTTTTATTTTCATTGTGCTACTAGTTCATACACTGTGCGATTTGCAGGACTTATTCTATTTGTGCTTAAATTTTTTTGCGCTTCGTTCGTTTGCAAAATTTAATAATTTGTTCTCTTAAATAATTAATTGTGACCCCGCGTGCCCTGCTGTTAATCGTATAAAAAGGAAAATTAATTATTTGCTGCAAATTTTGGAGCGGACCACTGTGCACTTGCATCACACTGCACTGAACTTAGAATTGCATTTTGAAACCCCTTTCGGGTCGACCTACCACTGCATCAACGGTTCAGCCCAACTGGAGAGTAAAAATGTTCATTCCTGCTAGTGACACTAAAAATATTTTGAAAAGACATGAGGGCATGCTTTTTTATACAATATTTTTATACTACGGAAAAATATATACTACTATTATGCATGCTTTTCTAAAATAATAATGAGAACATAAATGTTTGTTCTAATTTAATAACATCATGCATTTTTATTCAAGTTGCGAAAAAGGATTAATTATGAGGATTTCTAAACTCCGGCATATACTTGTTCTAGGTGTCTTATGATTGTCCTTTATATTCTATGTTAAGTAGCTTTTGGTGTGCAATTTTAACGATACAAGTCGCTACTAATGAACACGAGCGTTCTAGTGTCTTACGGGCATGAACTCGTATCTACTAAACTTTTGACTGAGGTGTCATCTCCCCCAAACTTGAGACTCATACAGTTTACTACGCCCTATGAGTAAGATAATACGCCTCTATCTATCACAAGAGGTCTCAATCGTGCCTCATAATAATTTTCAGTTAAGTGTTGGTTTGCATAATTGTCCCGCCTATGCTTGGTTTTGCTGAGCCAAACCCTAATAAAAATTACATACAACTTATAAGGGGGGTTATAAAAAAAATGTTGACCGAAAGTCTGAAACTGAAAAGGGGCAGCCCAAAAACTAGAAAGGGAAGGGTCGATCGACCACCAACCTCTATTGTGGACACTTGTTGAGGGCATTTGAAATTTTTTCAAGTGGAGAAAAACCAAACTCCAGTGTCACTTGTTTGATATTTCAGAGATAGGAGGAGAAATCGCCTCACACTGAAAATAGTCGTTGACAGGTAAAATTGTGCTTACCCGCTTGCAACAACAGTTGGGAGGACTGCACAACCATCGCAGAAGGGTAGAGGACTCTCGATTTTTGGCACAAAGAAGGAAAGGGAGAGTTGATCGAGGCCTGGAGTGGAAGGAGAAACACCATAAATGATTCCTGATCGCAGCAGGCTCGCCGACTCCTGTGCCTGAACGGAGAGTCTAAGATCTGCGCCTACAACGTCGATTAGGGTTAGGAGATCGATCGTTGGGACCATGATCTACTTCGTCAATGCAAGAAGAGGGGGGAACGACAACCAATTGTGGGGTTTAGGTATTCGACTGAGAGAGTCGTCGCTAGAATTGAGAGAGGAGAGTTGTCGTGAGGGAGAAGAGATGAGCAACAGTATCCTTTTGCCGTCCGCTTATGGGATTTTAAAGAGGCATCAATGTCAGTGCTGGTGGTAGGAGGATTAACTGCAACAGAGGCATGGTGTTATGGGGGCATACTATGCTTACGATAGTATGTTGCCTTAAAATGACCAACCCGACCACAATGAGCACATTGAGGATGAGTCCTTCTGCGATGACCCCGCCCTCAAGACCCGGTGCGAGCCCCACCAGCTGATGAAGGAGTGCGGTGAGATGAAAAGGATTGTTGGAGGAGAGCTGAAGAGGGGGTCCCGGGAGCATCGGGGGGCATGGTGACCTTTAAAAGCATCGAACACAGATTTGAAAGAGATGGAATGGTCGAGGAAAAAAGAAACTGAGCACGAATGTTGTGGAGATGAGGCGGTATACTGGTCATCATCATGACAATGCCAACAACTTCTTTTTGGGCATGTTGGGCAGCGAGGTCCATTGTTCTAGGCTGATGTTGAATCCAATCCTCCACTAGAGTTTTGGAGCGCACAACAAAGGTGATTAAGTCGCCCGCCACCCCTGAATCGAGAGATTGAAGGTGCGGTCTCAGTAGAGACTCGACCAGTATAAGAGATGCGGTCTCAGCAGTCAAAGTGACACTGCGACTAAAGGGAGATTACGATCACTGGCGGTCCAACAACCTGAGAACCCGACGAAAACGTCTGGTGAACAGAGTAGATAAAGAAGTAGAGGTCAGGTTTTGTGTTTTGCCTGAATGGAGGAGATGTGAAACGGAAGAGTTCCAAGTAAGAGATAGTTGTCGATTCTACAACAGAGGCCGAGTATATCACTGTTGTAAATGCGGCGAAGAACACTGTATGGATTAGAAAATTCATCGGCGAGCTTGCTGAATACGTTGTCTCCTTGGATGATCGTTATTCCACAAGTGTATATTGTACATACTTTGATGGGTATATTATCACCTGACGCAACAAGAAGTAGTCTGTGCTTGCTCGATTATCAGCCGAAGATGAGTATCGTTCAATGGCTTTTGTTGTGTTTGAGCTTACTTAGTTGGAAAGCCTTCTAAGTGATCTGAGCGTGAAATTTACCTCACCGGCTATTCTCTATTGCAACAATCAAGTTTTTATACATATTGCCAAGAATCTTGTATTTCATGAACGTACCAAACACATCGAAGTCGATTGTCACTTCATTCGGGAGAAGATTCAACTTAAGAAACTGGAGCTAAAACATGTTCCTGCTACTGGGCAAGTTGTTGATATTCTCACTAAGGTCTTACAACATCCTCTACAATATCAGTTCTTGTCTAACCTTGGTGTTTATGATATGTATGCTCCATTTTGTGGGAGAGTGTTGAATAAATTATGTACTAAGGCTCATAGCAAGGCACGGCTAAAGCCCACTACCTCTTTAGGATTTGTTTCACATCTTAGAATGAGATTGCTTCTCCTCCCTCTCTTCTTATATAAATGTACAAATATGCATGTGAAAATTCATAAAATATTGCGACTATTTCTCTATTTTCCGTGTTTTCTACACATATCATGCTTACAAATAATTAAGCAAGAATTGATCTTTGGTGCTCTTTCTATTCTGCAACCATAGACAATTTAAGCTGAGACTGCTGTGAACAAAACAACCTTGAAAGAGTACTCTGACATGTAATTGTAGAAATGCAAAAAAGCTAAATTATTATCACACCTTCAAGGCAGGTAGGGCAGACATCTTCATCTTCATCTTGGGGAAAAATATATGTCACGTCACCTGTTTTCTTTGGTGGCAGCTCAATTGAAGACCCTGAGAGTTTCTTCTTGGAACTCGCATCAAAATCGAATTTTTTAAACTCCTCTGTAGCATGATAAACATCAATTATTTGTCAAGGTTCATAAGCTTCAAAGCAATGGCTTGAGACCTTACCTAACGTTGATGCAGATGTTCGGAATTGCGTTAGAACAAGTGAGCATCTAGGATCATCATATGGTAGAGGTCGAGGAGGAGGACGATATGTATCTGATATTGAGCTGTCATCAGTGGAAGAAGAAAAGACAGATGCTCTTCCATGATTGGTAGAAGAAACTGGATGAACATGCCCTCTTTGAAAAAGAATAGTGTGCTGTTAAAAAGGATGGAAATACTTCATTTGCTCAAGTTTAATAGAACGGAAACAAATCAGTATGATTAATAAACAAAATAAAATAATAATCATTATCTAATTTCTTGCTGGTGTATCTATTATTGTCATCTCTATATAACCAGCCTCATTAAAGGCACATTCAACTACAAACATTTATGAAGTCGCATTACAGATATTAGAAAAATTACATTAATAAGAGCAAACCAAAGTGAAAGCAAAAAAATAAGGGACAAGATAAGGTATATCCCAGCTCTTGGCCCCATAGTGTTATTGTGCCTCTCTCTCATACATGTATGTTATTGTGCCTCTCTCTCTTTCTCTCCCATCCCCCCCCCCCCCCCCCCCCCGAAGACAATTATAGCACTAAAATATAACAAAGAACACAACTTGAGGAAAAATCCTCACACAACTCATGGATGATTTCTCCAATGTAAAGAGAACCCAAAAAATTAGAGATAATCCCAAAGATGATCAACGCATACATGACTCTCCCATCAAATATAGACTCCTAGGCACGTTAATTAAGAAAGACTTACAGGAATAACTCATGACTCGTCTGCCCAAACGGTTAACCTAGCCCTTCGATCAGATTGTATCTTCATGTTAGGTTCAACATTGTACAGTAGGAGGCATGGAAACTGATGCTCCTGGCACTGCCAACAACAACACTCAAGTCTTTATCCCACTATAGTGGGGTCAGCTATATGGATCCTTTGTCTCCATTGTGCCCTATATTTTGTCATAATCTCACTAAAAAACATGTCTTCTCCCCGAGGTAGTCTGTGAAGAATAGTGGGTCGCAAGATGTGTGAGAAAACAAAATTAGGGGGGAGAAAGCGTTCATGTGGGTCGCAAGATGTGTGAGAAAACAAAATTAGGGGGGAGAAAGCGTTCATTTGGATCTTCGGATATTTAGGTAGCGAAGAAATAATGATGCAAAATATGAGCATCAGTGGTGGAATGAAGATGAAGGTGTGGCGCTATTGTAATAGGTCGATGTGCAAAACACCAAACAAAGTGTCCTGGAAAGCTGAAGATGTCGTGGAGAAGTTGGCCTAAAGGAGAAGGTTGCCAAAATGGAGACAATGTAGCAATGGGACGTGGTGCCAAATAAGAAAGTACCATGAGATTGGACATCAACGACGATGAATAGACGAAAAGCTTGCACTAGCATATGGGAGGTAGCAGGATTGTCGAGGCATGTTTATCAGAGGTAATGTTAGGTCTGGTGTGTTTGGGAAGAAGATACAGCTGGGTGTAGGGAGTTTTAGGTAGTGATGTTGTTACGCAGCCGAGGGTTCTGAGATAGAGAAGGGGAAAAAGGAGAGAGAAAGGGGAATAGGATGAGAAGAGAAAACCCCTAGGGTTATAATTTTATCATACTTCCAAGATAATTCAAATGAGAGATACACATAGACTTATATAGTGTGTAATTCCTAAGTACGCTAGGGAAACGATAAATAACCCACGACCCAAAATACATGTGTGATAATAAAGATAAGACAGACCGGTTGAGCTACTCCCGTGCACACTACTAGAGAACGTCTGTCGTCGAGTTGGGATCCGTGTTCACGTTAGCTACTCATGTGCGCACTACTAGAGAACGTTTGTAGTCGAGTTGGGATCCGTGTTCTCGACATATACTAATAGAAGAACGGTGTCTGTCGTGTGATGTCGAGTAAACAGAGAGAAATCTGTCGAGCTCTGAGTAAAACCAACTTCTCGAACAGCCCTACTGAACTCGTCGAACCATGTCTGAGGGGATTGTTTGAGACCATAAATCGACTTTTTGAGGTGACAAACCAGGGACTCCCCCGTGGTCACAAACCCCGGAGGCTGTTGCAAGACTATTTTCTGTATATCACCATTAAGAAAGACATTCTTGATATCCAGTTGATGTAAGGGCCATTTACGATGCACAACCACTGAAAGGAGGACATATAGCGTGTTGAGTTTGGCACTGGAGAGAATGTTTCTTCATAGTCAAGACATTATTGTTGAGTAAATCCTCGAGCCACCAGACGGGCCTTAAGACGGTCAATTGTCCCATCAGGAGCATGCTTGATGACAAAGACTTATTTACAACCAACAATAGTCTGGTCGGGAGGAAGAGGAACCAAATCTCATGTCTGATTAGCCCAGAGGGCTGTCATTTCTTCGTCCATGACAACTCGCCAGCCTGGATGTTGGAGAGCCTCCTGCACAAAGTTAGGGACAAAAATAGAGGATAATTAAGTATCAAAGGTGTGAAGCGTCGGGGACAAACGATGTAAAGAAACATAATTCGCCATGGGATGGGCAGTGGAGGCCGGTGTCGGATCAGCAGATCGCAGAGTGTCAGAGGTCGAGGCCGGTTGCATTGGGGCTGCAGAGCGAGGAGGGCGACGAGTATAGACACAGATAAGAGAGGTCTTGTGGAGAACGGAAGTTGGGTCAGGGTGATGTGGCGTTGGAGGCGAGGTAACAGGAATGACAGATCTTGGGAAGGATTGTGGTGTAAGAGGTGGGGTTGGAACGAAGAAGAACAGTTGATCTTCCTGAAAGGTAACATCAGCTGAAACGGTTACCTTGCGGGTAGTAAGAGAGTAGCAAACATAGCCTTTTTGAGTACGGGAATAACCGACGAACATGTACTTGGCTCCCCGAGGATCCAACTTGTCTGTGGACGGACCAAGTAAATGAACATAGCAGGTACACCCAAATATGCGAGGCATGAGAGAGAATGACGGAGTAGAGGGGAAGAGGCGACTAAACGGAGTAGCATTTTGGAGGACGGAGAAAGGGAGTCGGTTAATCAGATACCATGTCGTCGAAAGCGCAAAGTGCCAATAAGCCTTGGGTGTCTGCATTTGAATCATGAGAGAGCGAGCAACATCCAAAAGGTGTTTATTCTTACGTTCAGCCACTCCGTTTTGTTGGGGTTATAGGCACACGAAGTCTGGTGAATAAGATATTAGCAAACTCATGGCTAGTGTATTCGCGAACATTATCTATTAAGAGAGTTTTAATTTTATCGAAAACTGTGTGCGAGTTTCAAGAACGAAAGCCCAGAACACACGGGGAAGCTCGGAGCGATCACGAAGTAAGTATAACCATGTCATCCAAGAATAATCATCAATAAAGGTGACACCAGACACACTTGTTATTTTGTACGGGCCCCAAACATCAGAATGCACTAAAATAGAAGGAGCAGAGCTCCGAGTACAATGAGGGGAAAAAAGAGCAACGACGTTGTTTTCCCAAAATACATGAGTCATACGTAAAAGCTGAAAGAGATACATCAGGAAGGGCCTTCTAAAGGACCGGAAGAGGAGCATGCACAAGTCGTTGATGCCAATCAAAAGAGGATACTGAGGAGAGGATGGTAGGAGAAACATCAGAGAGGTGGAGCCTATTTTGCAATCGTACTTACCAATGATACTTTGTGTCCGTCGATCCTACATCAGAAAAGAAATAGAGGTGAATGTGATAGAGCAATTTAAATCGGCAGTGAGGCGACTAACAGAAAGTAAATTAAATGGAGAGCCCGGGACATGAAGAGTCGAGCGGAGAAAGATATAGGAATTGAGAGGGATATCAGCAGAGCCGGAGACCGGAACGGTAGCGTCATTGGCCACAGTGATACACTTAGGATATGAAAAATCCAAGAAGTGATGTGGCTTCAGCGAGGTGATATGCTAAGTGACACCTGAATCCACTATCCAGCGCAGAACAGTGAAGAGACAAGTGATACCTTCATTAGAGACGGAGGCAACGGAGGCAGGCGGGTGACGAAGCATCCCGTAAAGTTGCTGGAGCTGAAGGCGGACTTCTTCAAGATCAGCACGAGTGAAAGAGGGACTGTGGACAACAACAGAAGCAGTCGAACGAGGAGGAAGACCATATTTGTGGTAACAGGTCGCCTCAAGGTGTCCATCCTTACCGCAGAAAGAACACTTAGGTCGCGGCCCGCCACCTCAACCCCGTCCCCGAGACCCTGAACGTCCTCCACGGGTAGGGGAGGAAGAGGTAGTAATGGCGCGGTAGAATGTTGGAGCAGTGCTGGTCGTTGGAGCTTGAGGAGACCGGGCGGTCTTATGTCTAACCGCAGCGGTCTGCTTCTCTCAGCGGTCTGGCGGTTTGGCTCAGCAGTCTGATGGTGAACCTCAGCTAGCGGTCAGGAGGACAGCAGCAGTGGCGGTCTGAGGGATAGTCACAGCAGCGATCTGGTGATTAACCGCAATAGTGGTCTGGAGGTTAGCCGCGGCGGTCTGGGTGTAGCTGCAGCTGTAGAGTGGATGTTAGTCGCAGCGGTCTGGAGGTTAGCCGCAGCGGCCTGGATGTAGTCGCAGCAGCAGAGTGTATGTTAGCCGCAACGGTCTGGAGGTAGCCGCAGCAGGGGACAGATGGTTAACCGCAACTGCGGTATGGTGGCAACCCGCGGTTACGGTCTGGTGGCTTGCAGCAGCTGCAGTTTGATAGTTAGCCGCAACTGCGGTCTGGTGGCTACCCGCAGTTGCGATCTGGCGGCCTGGACCAGCGGTCTTCCCTGGCTATGTGGCGGATTTCCTTAGTTGTCGCTGGGTGTTCAGTTATTCGTTGTATAGTGTGCGGTTTGACAATGTCAAAACGCATAGGCCGCCCGACTTGTATTTAGTCCCACATTGATTGTTGTACTCTCTCATCTCCCCCGTTTTCTATAAATAATGGAGCATACTTATGTAATAATTATCTTTTTGGAGCAATAAACTTTACCGTTATTTAGCTCTTTTTACATGTATCAGAGGTAATCGGTCCTTTGCTCCAGTTCGCGCGGCTTCTTTTTTGTTCACGCGACTTCTTTTTTGTTCGCGCGGTTTCCCTCCTTTCCCTCCCTTGCTTGTTCTGTTCGCACGGTTTCCTTGCGGCTTGTTTTCCTCCTCCCTTTTTAGTCGCTTGTCTTTGCGACTTGTTCAGTTCACACGGTTGTTTCTCTCTACCCGTGCGGTTTCTTATTGTTTTCTATGGACACTCCTGCTCTATCTTCTTCTTCTACTGTATCTACATCTTCTTCTGTTTCTACTTCTTCTTCCTCTGCTTCTGGTAATTTGGGTACTGCTTCGAAGCTTACAGGACCCAATTACCCTGACTGAAGTGTGTCCTTTATTTTTTTGTTACGGTCTCAGCGCAAACGTCATCATTTGATTGTTGATCCCCCTCCTCCTGGCTCTGTTGGTTTTGATGATTGGGATGCTTCTGATGCTTTGGTGTATACCTGGTTGGCCAACAGTTTGTCTGATGAGTGCCTTCCTGTCATCTGACATGATCCGATCGTCAAGACTGCTTGGAATCATCTTGTTGCTTTATATTCCAAAGGAGATCAAACTTTGCGCATTTATACTTTGTATGCCGATCTTTTTGCTCGTCCAGTCATGACTCCTGCTTCTGCCTATCAGGAGGTTCAGGCTCTTGGTGCTGAACTTCTTCAGCATAGACCTTTTTTTGCTGATCTGGCTGAACAACACAAGCATTTTAAGAAACTTCTTGTTGTTTGCTATCTTTTTCTCCTACCGGACTCTTATGATATGATCCGTCAACAGATTCTTAGAGAGACGGATACTCCGACTCTGGATGCTGCTACTGCAAGAATTTTTGTTGTTACTACTCTTTTTCAGCGTCCTTTGCTTCCCTCTCCTTCTCTGTCTCCTGATCTTGTAGCTCATCCTGCTCGTCATGACATCTCTGGTGGCCGTGGTGGCCGTTTTGGTGGCCGTGGTGGTGGTCGTGGTTATTCTAAGCATCTTTGTTCTTATTGTGGCCACCTTGGTCACTTGGTTGATCGTTGTTGGACCAAACATCCTCATCTTCGTCCAACGTCGGTTGATTCCTCCAAGCAATCTACTTCCTCTCTCGCTACTTCGGGTGCTGCTCAGTTGGCGACAACGGGTAAATGACTCATTGATTCCGGTGCTACTAATCATATGGCGGACAATTCTCACATTTTCTCTTATCTTGACAATAGCACCCGGTTACCTCCGGTTCTTATTGCGGATGGTTCTCCATCTCCAGTTTGTGGTTCTGGCACCGTGCATGTTACTCACTCTCTTCAGCTGCAGGACACTCTTTATGTCCCGAATTTTCCGTGTAATCTTCTTTTTGTTACTGCTCTTTGCAAACCATTGAAATGTGAAGCTATTTTTACGCCTCTACTTGTGCTTTTCAGATTTCTCATTCCAAGGAGATGATTACTACTGGGACTGAGAGCGGCGACTTGTTCTATCTTGATACTGCTTCTGCTTTTTCTGCGTCTTCTTCTCTACTTCAGTGGCATCTTCGTCTTGGGCATCCTCCTTGGATTCTTTATCAGCTTATGGCGGATTTACCTCGCGGCGACTCTTCTCTTAATTGTGAAGCTTGTCAGTTTGGCAAGCATCACCGGTCTACTTTTTTGGCTAAGCATGACCGCAGTTCTTCTCGTCCGTTTGACCTGGTTCATTCGGATATTTGGGGTCCTGCTCCCCTTCCAACTGTTGGTAGGGGTAGTTTGTATTTTGTTACTTTCATAGATGATTTTTCTCGTTCTACATGTTTGTATTTGTTACGAGAACGCTCTGAGATTTTCTCCTTTTTTTTCATTTTATAATGAAATTCGTACACAGTTCAATACCCCTATTAAACTTTTCGTACTGATAATGCTAAGGAATATCTTAGTCATCAGTTTACTTCGTTTTGTTTGAATCATGACATTGTCCATCAAACTACTTGCCCTTACACTTCACAACAGAATGACGTTGTTGAACATAAAAATTGCCATCTTCTGGATGTGGCTCGTAGTCTTCTCACTCATATGCATGTTCTCCGGTCTTATTGGGGTCATGCGGTTCTTCTCTCCTATTTTTTAATTAATTGAGTTCCGTATTCGATTCTCAATGGCAAGACTCATTTTTCTATTCTATATCCTGATGGGACACCATTTCCGTTACCTCCTCGTGTCTTTGGATGCGCTGCGTTTGTTCATTCTTCTGCTTCTAGACGTGACAAACTCTCTCCTCGTTCTATCAAATGCGTCATTTTGGATTATTGTCCGACACAGAAAGGAAATCGTTGTTTTGATCTTGTTCTTAGGAGACAGTATGTGTCGGCGGATGTTACTTTTTTGAGGATGCTCCATTATTTTCTTCTCCCTCTCTTCTTCCTTCTTCTGATGGTTCTTCTTCTCCCACTGTATCAGCAACTCTTCTGGAGCCTGCCCTGCTTTCTTCTCCTCCTATTTCTGATTCTTTTATTTTTGATTCTTCTACGGTCCCTGATTCTTCTCCTGAGCGGCTGCAACCAGCTCCCGGGCCAGTAGTCTCTTTTTTGGATGGGGCTGATACAGTAGACAAGTCAGACCTGGATCTTCCGATTGCTCTTCGGAAAGGTGTTCGCTCCTGCACCCAGCATCCTCTTCAGGTTGTGGTCTCTTATGCTCAGTTCTCTCATTTGTCTAGGACCTTTGCTCTTGCCCTTTCTGCAAATGTTGTTCCAGCCTCGTATCAAGATGCTCTTGTTATCCCTTATTGAAAGGCTGCTATGGATGAAGAGATGTGTACTCTTACTGAACGGGGTACTTGGACTCTTGTTCCTACTCCTCCAGGCGCTAATGTGGTTGGATGTCGCTGGGTCTTTGTCATTAAGTTTCTCCCTGATGGCTCTATTGATCGTTACAAGGCACGGCTTGTTGCCAAAGGTTTTACGCAGACCTATGATGTGAATTTCTTTGATACTTTCTCTCCTGTGGCAAGAATTACTACAATCTGTGTGCTCTTTTCAGTGGTTGTTAACAGAAACTGGGAGATGTCTCAGTTGGATGTAAAGAATGTCTTTCTTTATGGTGATTTACAGGAAACTGTCTATATGGAGCAACCTCTTGGGTATGTTGCGCAGGGGGAGTCTCGGGTCTGTAAACTCCGAAAGGCAATCTACGGTGTTAAGCAAGACATCGGCTGGACTTGTTGTCCTTGCTGTTTATGTGAATGATATTCTTCTTACAGAGGATGATAGAGAAGGTGTGGATATGATAAAGAAGCATCTTCTTTACCATTTTATTACTAAAGATATGGGATCTCCGAAATATTTCTTGGGCATTGAAATATCTAGAAAACCAGGGTCTATTGTTTTTTCACAGCGAAAGTATGTCTTGGACCTTTTAAAAGAGACAGGCCTCCTTGGGGCTAAACCTGCTCGATCTCCGATGTCGGTTGGAGATGACAAGTGTTGGAGTGAGGACTCACCTCTTCTTGAGGATGTCACCAGGTACAGACGACTTGTGGGGAAACTCATTTATCTGACAGTCACAAGACCGGATATTTGTTATGCAGTGGAAAGAGTGAGTCAGTTTATGCAAGCTCCTAAGGAGTGTCATATTCAGTCGGCAATGAAGATTCTAGAGTATGTGAAATGTGCTCCAGGGAAAGGACTTCTGTTTCAAAAAAGGGGACATTTAAAAGTTGAGGCATATTCTGATGTCAACTATGCAGATGATAAGGAAGATAGGAAGTCCACGTCTGGTTCTGTATTTTTGTTGGCGGAAATTTGGTCAGCTGAAAGAGTAAGAAATAGGTTGTAATCTCCAAGTCAAGCGTAAAAGCTGAGTAAAGGAACATGGCTCTGACTACTTGCGAGCTGAAGTGGTTACAGATACTTATGCTTGATTTGGGAGAGGTTTATGATCATCCTCTGCCAATATTCTATGACAACAAGGCAGTCATATATATTTCGAGAAATCCTGTCTTTCATGAGAGGACGAAGCATATCAAAGTTGATTGTCACTTCATTAGAGAGGAGATTTTGAAAAATCAGATCTGCACTATGTTTGTTATCTCAGAAAGAGAACTAACTGATTTCTTCACCAAGCCAATTACTCCTTCTGGGGAGGTTTGTAGCAAGCTGGACATGGTAGATATATATGCTCCAGCTTGAGGGAGAGTGTTGGAGCTTGAGGAGACCGAGCGGTCTTAGGTCTAACCACAGCGGTCTGCTTCTCTCAACGGTCTGGCGGTTTGGCTCAGTGGTCTGATGGTGAACCTCAACTAGCAGTTAGGAGGACAACAGCAGTGGCGATCTGAGGGATAGTCGCAGCAGCGGTCTGGTGATTAACCGCAGCAGTGGTCTGGAGGTTAGCCGCAGCGGTCTGGGTGTAGCCGCAGCAGTAGAGTGGATGTTAGCCGCAGCGGTCTGGAGGTTAGCCGCAGCGGCCTGGAGGTTAGTCGCAGTGGCCTGGATGTAACCGCAGCAGCAGAGTGTATGTTAGCCGCAACGGTCTGGAGGTAGCCGCAGCGGACAGATGGTTAATCGCAACTGTGGTATGGTAACAACCCGTGGTTGCGGTCTGGTGGCTTGCAGCAGCTGCGATTTGATAGTTAGTCGCAACTGCGGTCTGGTGGCTACCCGCAGTTGCAGTCTGGCGGCCTGCACCAGCGGTCTTCCCTGGCTATGTGGAGGATTTCCTTAGTTGTCGTTGGGTGTTCAGTTATTCATTGTATAGTGTGCGGTTTGACAATGTCAAACCATATAGGCCACCCGACTTGTATTTAGTCCCACATTGATTGTTGCACTCTCTCATCTCCCCCGTTTTCTATAAATAAGGGGGCATATCTATGTAATAATTATCTTTTTGGAGCAATAAAATTTACCGTTATTTAGCTCTATTTACACTGGTGAAGGTGGGCCGATAGCATCAGGAGACGGTGTAACCTTTAGCAACATGGACCACACATCAGAGAATGAGGGAGTCGTAACAGACGAGAGGATCTGAGCCCGAACACTCTGTAGATGTGGCGGGACATGAGCTTATCATCATGGCAATACCAATAACTTCTTTTTGAGGGCGCTAAGAAGCGAGATCCGTAGTTGGGGACTGATGCTGAATCCAAGTTTCCACCAGTGTCTTGGACCGAACAACAAACGAAGTTAAGTCGAAGCACTGTCAGTGTCAAGAGTCTGAAGATCGGTGATGATATCATACAAGTGCTAGAGAGTGTCCTTGCCCGAGTAAAGAGAGTGGAGTTCATCCCACATTGCCTTGGACGTCTCGTGATACATGATCATGTGGTAAGGTTCGACATCAAGGGAGTTGAGAAGCCATGTTTAAACACGACCATCGTTCCGAATCCAGTCATCGGTAGGGGCATAGGGAGCATCTTGGGTTAAATGATGCAGAAAACCCTTTGACTGAAGAACCCGGCGAACAGAGTGCACCCACTCAACAAAGTTTTTCTTTCCAGTGAGAGAGATGGTGGTAATGCGCAACTCGTCACGGAGTTCAGGAATAGGGGCAGCCACAGCAGCAGGAGTGTAAGTGGTTGTAGAAGTATCCATGATCAAGAGGGCAGTCGGTTACACAGGACGGTTAGCCGATCAATGCGAGCAAACCGCAAGTGCACTGGGTTAGAAGGCACACCCGGCGGGTAGGCAGCTAAGCAAACTGGCGGGTAGGCGGCTAAGCAAAACTGCAAGAGCAACAGGCGGCAAGGCATGCCCAGCGAGTAGGTAGCAAAGCCATGGGCTAGAAAAACTGTGATCAGGAAATAGTGGAGAAGAAGGTCCGCACAGCAGAAGAAGAAGCCGGCAAGAGAGCAGCGGACAGGGAACCTTAATTAAGCAAGGAGACCGCGTAGTCCGCAACATGCAGGGGCAAGCCGGAAGGAACCTTAAGCAAGGAGACCACACAGAACGAGCAGCGGCTAGAGAGAACAAGAACGGAGGCAAGAGGAAGACCGCGCCAAGCAAATAGAAGACCGCAACGGACAAGAGGAATCGCAGAAGTGCGAACAGGACGCAGCTGACCGGGGCAGATCGCAGTGGACAAGGAGTAATCGTCGCGTAGCGGCAGGAGTCCGCGACGGCCAGCAGAAGCGGCGAGCACGAGAAAGAGCGCGGTCAAAAAGGGAGATAGCGGTGATCAATAGAAGGAGACAACAACGGGCAAGACCACGGGAGGGCAAGGACGTGGTTAGAAGAGGTAAACCGCGCGATCCAGAAGATGCAGACCGCGCGATCAAGAGGAGGCAATTCGCGCAATCAAGAAGATAAACCGCAGCGGACTCAAAGCAGACCGCAGGAGGGCATGGGAGTGGGTCCCAACAACATAGGCTATAAAAGCCCTTGAAAGATACGAGAAACAGGAGGGGAGTAACTTGTCGAGTACCGAGCGGATAAAAAAGAGCAATCCGGCAATGAGGTAGCTTGCCAAGCCCGCGGGAAGGAAGGAGACCGCCCAAGGGTAAGCAGTTAGAAAAGCAGAGACCGTCGAGACCGTGGGAAGAAAGGAAGGAGACCGCCCAAGGATAAGTGGTTAGAAAAGCAGAGACTGCCCAAGGGGGACCGGTGGCTCTGATTCTATGTAGAAGAATGTTGGAATCTTGTATATACTTCTTCAGTATGTAAAACAATGTATGAGTACATATATATAGGAAGAGAGAAGAGAGCAAAATCTCATTTACAAGGTGTGGAACTAATACAAGAAGAGAAAGAAGAAATTAAATGGGTCAATATGTGGGCATTTACATAGTCTTTTCTAACAATATCAAAGAAAGTTTCATTAAACTACCTCAGAGTAGAATGCAGGTAGAATTAAATTCAATTATTAATGCTTGTTACTCTATTCTCAAAGACTAGTTTTCTTAAATAAAAATACCCACAACCTTGGAGTGTGTAAGAGCATCAAAAGTAGCACAACAATTCATTAGATATGAAAAAAAAGCCTGATTATGACCATGCAAGGCCGATGACACTGAAAAAATCCATAACTAAGCTTACGGAAAGACATCTAATAAAAAAACATAAATGTAGGCATCAAGGTTAAAGGCTCAAGGCGCATTAAGACACAAAGAAAACCTAGAGCCTAAGAGCAAGGCTCAAGGAACAGGCGCACCACACACGCTTAGTGAAGGAAAGGCACAACCACGTTCTATTTTAAATAACCATCATGAACGTCAATTCATCCTCTTAATAAATTTTTTTCATTCATTTTGCTCATCAACCATTCATTAATATCATCTATATCTCTAAAGAACTTGGATCAATGCAGACACATGCATCATACTGAAGCCTCAATGTTTGATTATGATTCAGAAATACTAAATCTTTCAAAACCTTGAAAAAACTTGCAACAAATGGGCAAAAGTGTAATCCTCTAAGCATGGCGAGCGCCTTTAACGACATAGAATGTAGGTGGTAAAAGCAATGAAGATGAAGCTCATCAAAATTCTTAATCTTCAGTGTTTTCCCCAAAAATTTCATCCTAAAATTAAACTCACTTGCATGTTCAAGTCATAACATACCGCAGTCAAGAACTGAAAACAATTAGATGTTCCATGTCCAGATGCAGATTCCGCAGAATCTACATGTTCTTGCTCCTCATCATCCGCCCCACGGAAACAGCTACATAAGCCACCCATGGCCGTTGCCTTTTCAGCCGGCTGTCTTCTCAGGCAGTCTCCTCAAACTGGTCAAACCAAAAAAAAACCATTATAAATGACATGTTGGGGAAGAAAACATCCATTTTGATCGGTTAAATCATGATTCTTCGCCACTGGTCTCATTAAAGCAACAAAACAAACAAAAAAACAACATGATTTAAGAAGAAGAACAGACGAACAATCTTTGGAAATCTGCTCAGGCGCAGCCAGCCATTGAAATCTGAAAAAAAGAACAAAAAGCAAAAGCCAAAACCGCAGCTTTTTCCCCCCTCACTGCGCAAGGGTTTAAGAAGAAGTGAAGCGGATGGGGGGAGATTGGGAAAATACCTAGAAATTTCCATCAGAGAACGGAAAACCGATCGATGAACTTGGAAAGGGCGAGATTTGTATAAACTGTTGGGATTTGGGGTTATATTTCTGAAGAAAAAGAGCGCGGATTTATAGTGATTGAAACAAAGAAGTGTTCTTTATCCCCCCTCTGGTTTAGGAAAGCAGCTTAGTTATTCACACGCCGTGATTGTATATTTCTGAACGGCTGTTATTTTGAGATTTCCGAATTTGTAAGAACTTTCGGGTGAAGATATCAGGTGCGGTGAGGGCCTTATTTTTCGGACAAAGGACAGCGCTTGAAGGGGATCACTGTTCTCTTCATTTGGGATCTCACTATTAGATCTAGTGGTGTAAATTTGTTTGATTAAACAAAAAAAAAATAAAAAAAATGAGATTAGTAAACTCGCCGGATCAACCAGCCATAGTTCTCGATCATTAAATTGTTACTATTTATTTCACTTCAAATGGAGAGGATCCTGATGATTCACGAGTGTTTTTTTAATTTATTTTATTAATGGCGTGAGAAAATGACAACTTAGTGAAATGGAGGGTCTTATGGGAGTAAATATGTGGGATATTGTCGTCTTCTCAAAGTTGAGAATGATAATGCACATGAAATGATGATTTAGATGTATCTAATGAATTATTTTACATGCAAGATTCTTATGATAAGCTATAGTTTAAGGTTGATGTCCCTCCAATCATGACTTATAATAAGTTTAAGAAACAATTTGTTTTCAACATGAAAGACATGTGTGATTGTGATGAGACAACATGAATCCGTGTGGAATGGGATGTCCCAACAATTGAAGCACTTTGTCTTTGATTGTGTCTCTATCAGCTTGCATCATTCCTTCTTCGACATTGTTGTGTTTGACAATGCGATCGCTTCTAGATACGAGGGGTTGAGTATGTCTTGTAAAATGTATGGAACTCTCTGTGTCATAGATTGTGTGATATGGTGCTTCTGAGATATGATGTTGAAGTCTAATATTTTCTCATGTTTCTGCGAAGAAGGTCGTGCGTAAGCTAAAACAAGGTTGGGAGGAAACCGAATCGGTCCAAGATGACGAAGAAGTGGAGGGGCTTGCGTCTCCCCGAGAAATTCCAACATCTAAGTTTTTCACTCCTCTATGAGTCCACACGATCATGAAAGCTAGGCCATCTTATGTTGAACTTCAACACAATTTTAGGATGGATGGTCAAACGTCAAATTGTGGTGAGAGCAATCTCTAACAAGTTATTGTCGCTGCAAAATGCTAAATGGGAGGTCTCGGCGCGTTCGTTGTGGTTTCTTCCTCGTAACATCGTTGTTGGCATTGAGCACTTCCCTTGAATATGCACCTATTGATGATCTTTAGAGGACGGGTTTTGTTTTCTTACAAATGTTTGTGAATTATTGGAGTCTTGTTAATGTTTTCATGAAAGGTAAGAGTGGTTCATCATAGCATAAGAGTATTCGAAATTTTTGCGTTCAAGCCCAGTTATAATCATGAGTCGCTGGAGATACACTCATTTATATCTGAATTGCAACACATTTATTACGACTCTTTTATATTTGAGATACAACTCTTTTATCTCAACCACATTGTGTCATGTGAAAACGTAAATGTATATTAGATAAATGAGTTGTATTTGAGATAAAGAAGTTGTATCTCAGATATAAATGAGTGTATCTTTAGCAGCTCTTCCGGACATAAAAATTTTCTCACGAATCTAGATCGACCAAGACACCTAGCAATCAAAGTTGGCATTCAATCTCTCCATCAGTGTGAATCCAATGGAGCCGACACCACCCACCACATTCATTCATCACTCATCATGTCAATCTTTCACAAATACTCCCATTTATTGAAATTACACTTAAGCTCCGTTTGGGAGGACTTATTTTCACCGGTCAAGCGGTCACGATCGCATGAACCAGGACTTAATTAAGGTCTGGTTCATGCGGTCGTGACCGCATACCGGTGAAAATAAGTCCCTCCAAACGGAGCCTTAATTGTCATAACTAAAAATGCTTAGGGTTCGTTCGTTTGGACGGAATTGAGTTTGTAGAATTGAAATTGAATGTCGAATTCCAATTTTGTCGTTCATTTGCACACTTTACGTTGAAATTGGAATTTTAATGAATTCCGTGGAATTCATTTTGAACTAAACACAATTCTTTCTAATCTAAGTAAAAATTGGATAATTCCGCCTGATATTTCGTCTGAGCGCGTGATTTTCGCCCTGAAGCGTTTTTGCTAGCCTGAGCGCACACTTTTCACTCATATCGCGCTTTCCACCCGGGCGCGCATTTTTCGTCCTACCGCACGTTTTTTGCCCTGGCGCGCGCTTTTAGCCCAAGCACGTGTTTTTGTCGACGGGCGCGCGTTTTGTTGGTCGGGCCCGCGGTTCTCGGTCGGGCGCGCGTTTTTCGCCTGGGCGCCCGTCTTTCGCCCAGGCGCCCATTTTTCACCCGGACGCCAGTCTTTTGCACGGTCGCAGGTTTTTTCGCCCGGAAGTCCGTTATTTGTCTAGACGCTCGATTTGTCCCCCGGTCACGCGTTTTCCCTTGGGCGTGTGTTATTCACCCAGGCTCGTGTTTTTCGCCCGGGCGCACATTTTCTTGCGCGGACGCGCATTTTTTTGCCCGGGCGCCCAATTTCTCGCATGGGCATGCGAATTTCGCTTGGGCTCCCATTTTTCTCCCAGGCACTCATTTTACGTCTGGGAGCCCATCTTTTCTCCTCGAAGCTCGTTTTTCTCTCAAGCACGCGCATTTTACTCTTGGGCACAGGTTTTTTCGCTCAAGCGTCTGTTTTCCGCTCGGGCGCTCGATTTGTCCCCCAGGCGTTCTTCCCCCGGGAGTGCATTTTTCGCCCGGGCTCGTGTTTTTCTATCGGGCGTGCATTTTTGGCTCGGACGCCCAATTTTTTGCCCGGACACATGAATTTCGCCCAGGCGTCCGTTTTTCGCCAGGACGCCCATTTTTCGCCCGGACACCCGTTTTTCGCCCTGTGTTGGGTACATTGGAAAATGTGTACCAGATTTGGAGAAGCCTCATCTTAGTCAATGATATGCATCAATTTGTATTTAATAGATGTTTAAGTTACATTGTGCAGGTTTAAGCATTTGAAGGAAATTTTCTAAGTACAAGTGTTGACACTTGTGAAGAAAACTATGTCGGCACCCAGAAGTTGTGTCGACACTTATGAAGAACTTGTGTCGACACTCTGAAGTTGTGTTGACACTTCTGAAGGTGTTGTGTTGACACTCAAGTTGTGTCGACTCTTATGAAGAAGTTGTGTCGACACTCAAGCTAAGTCGACAATTCTGAAGAAGCTGTGTCGACACTCAAATAATGTCGACACCTGAGCCAGGAGTTATGTCGACACCAGAAGTAATTGTATCGACACACAGGACTTGTGTCGACACACAGGACTTGTGTCGACACACACTCAACGCCGTCTGGATACTTTCAACATTGTCGACATTCATTTAACGTCGTCTGTCGACAACAGCTATGTCGAGACCAGAAGCAGCTGTGTCGACACACGGGACTTGTGTCGACACATACTCAACGTCATTTGCCAGCAACAACTGTATCGACACCGGAAGCATTTGTGTCGACACACAGGACTTGTGTCGACACATTCAACAGAAGATGTGTCGAGAAGCAGAAATATGTCTGTGTCGACACTTGGAGTATTGTGTCGACACCATGAAGACTTGTGTCGACACTTGGCCAATATGTGTCGACACATATAAAGCAGCCTACTGAGTGATTTGTACTGAGTTGGAATGACTCTGATGTATCTACTGACATGTCTGGTGACTTGACAGCTGTCATATCCAACCAGTGTGACACCTCTGACAGATCTGTCAGTAGTTTGTTAGAAACCGGATCAGCCGGTAACCATGAAACAAACTCTATATAAGAGACAAATCGGAAACTTCAGTGTGGTGTGAAAAAAAAAGGAAAAAGAGAAACAGACTCAGAGTTGTTCTGCAAGAAAGATTCAGATTCCAATCTGAATTTAAGGAAGAAGCTGACTAAAGATTAACTTCAACAGCAAGAAGATCCACCTTATTTTGTTCTATCAAGAAGCTTTGAAAAGCTAAGTCAGGCTGGATCAGAAGGATCAGCTCAGTCAATAACTGATCAAGAAGGCTACACCAACAGAAGAATCTAGCTGGTGAATTTATTTGTTTCTGATTACATTTTATTTCTTGTAAGATCTATTATCAGATCTGAGTTGTAAGCCTAGTTATAAATATTGAGATAGGGCTGAGGTCTGAGATAGGATTATGGGGAAGAATTTGAGGTAGGACTTGTGGAAAGTCTGAGTTGTAAGCCTAGTTATAAAGGCTGAGGCACACTCCACACGCAGCATAATAGTGCCAGGGCTGAAGCCTGAGGTAGGATTCTAGGGAAGAATCTTAGGTAGGACTTGTTATGTCTGAGCTGTAGGAACCATTTTGGTTCTGAGATTGTAAGATCTGAGGATCTGAGCCAGTAGAAGGAAGTTAGGCTGAATCCAGTTATCTACTGGATAGGCGAAGGGGGAAAGTGGATGTACCCATATCTTGGGGAACCACTATAGATCTGGTGTTTGCTGTGATGTGTTTATATATGTTCTGTGATTTGATTAATCTGTGTTGAATAATTATCTATCTGTTTGCCTAAAAAGGACTTTACAAGATTAGAACTTATTCACCCCCCCTCTAAGTGTTTAGGCTCTTCAAACAAAGTCTTTCACCCGGGCGCAAAATTTGACTCTCAGGAGTGCAATTTGCCCCCCCCCACCCCCGGGGGCGCGTTTTTTGCCCGTGCATGCATTATCCGTCTGGTCTCATTTTTTTTGTTCCGGCGCGCGTTTTTTCGACCGGGCGAGCTCTTTTTGCCATGACTCGCATTTTTTTATAATATATGTGAAAAAATGTTAGATTTTTCATAATATTTTCCGATTCTTAGATTGAATTTTATTTAATAAACGAACAAAAAAATGATCATTTCTATAATATTCAACAATACTGTTTATTAGACAGACGCTGAAATTAGAATTAATTAGTTACCAATATTCAATTTCACAAAATTCATCAATATTGAATTCCAATATCGAATTTCAATTCCGTTCGAACGAACAGACCCTTCGTGATTTCTAAAAATTCTTATTAGAGTTTTTTACTTAATTAATTTGTTGTTCAATCTTAACTTAGAATGACTAAACATACCTAATTAGTCTCACAATTCATGATATTTTTTATAATGACTTCTTTTGTTGATTTAAAATGATATTCAAATGGACTTGTGTTGTCTGGCCTCAAAGAATATTTAATTTAATCAATGAAATTACTTTTAAGTTAATTAAAGGGAATTGTTAAAAGCACCGCATTTTTGGCTAATCGCACCGCATTTGAGTCTTTTAACACTTTAAATTTGTCACTCTAAAAATATACCCGCACCGCACTGCTGCTTCCTCGCACCGCAGTCCTAAAATCATGATCTCCTCCTCACGCCTCCTGACGCGTCGCTGGCTCCTCCCGCCTCCTCCAGCCCCCTCCAACCCTTTCCGTCGCCGACACCGGCAGATATCAGCGCCAACGCCGCCTCTCGTCACGCTCAGATTTTACGCATTTCAGAAATACGCCTTGTACATGCAATTTCAGGAAAAGTGTTCAACACAAAAGTTGTAGATCTCGACGAGATCTACAACGTTCGTGTTGAACACTTTTCCTGAAATTGCGTGTACAAGACGTATTTCGAAAAGACGCGAAGAGTTAGGAGATTTTTGGGTGCGACTTGCCAATAAAGAGTTGCGGCTAACAATCACATATGTTAAAGGACTTCTGAAATTTCTTTGAGTTCATTGCTGTTTCTATGTTTAGAAGTAAATTGTTGCAATATTATTGATCCTCATCGTGAATTGTGCCCCAAGTATTATTGGTCCATATTATAGATGTCGTTGATAAAGATCACAAATATTTGAAGAAAAGAGCATAACAATTTGGACAACACATTTGATGGTTTTTTTGTATCAAATAATTTTTTCTATTGAGTATATATTAATATTGTAATTCAATGAGAACCTATTTTAATTCATAAATTAAGTGCGGTGCGTTTAGCTCAATTGCGGTGCGGATAACAATATGCGGTGCTTTTAACAATATGTGAAAAACTGCGGTGCTTTTAACAAAGCGGTGCGATTAGCCAAAAGTGCGGTGCTTTTAACAATTCCCTAATTAAAATACCTAAATCCACTGATTTTTTATGGGGGCTTCCTGATTTAAGGTGACAGTTTTCTTGGATATGGTTATTTCAGGAGGTATTTTATTCTATTTAAAACAGTGAATCCATTCCTTAATGATTTAATTAAAATATTAATTAATCTTCATAAACGCTACAAAATTTATAGTAGATTTCAATTTTTATTATACAATTTATTTATGTCATACTTGGCTGGCTATGAAGACCTAAGGAGAATAGGAGATACATATATTTAGGGTGGTGTTAAAGGCACATCATTTTCGGCTATGTGCACACTCATCAAAAATATAATCCTTAATAATTTAAGTTTTCTAAACCCCACCCAACTAAAGCCGAAGCAGCCCGCCTCCCCCTTTCCGATACGCGCCTTTTTGAACTGCGTCTTCTACGTGCATTTTTATGAAACGTGTTCAACATGAAAGTTGTAGATCTCGACGATATCTACAACTTTCATGTTGAACACTTTTTGATTTAAAGCCGTTTATGCCCCCGATTTGGCCCCCGAAAAATATCACGCGGAACACTTTGATTTGAAAAATCACGCGTGATTTTTTTAGGGGGCCTAAACGGGGGCCTAAACGGCTTTAAATCAAAAAGTGTTCAATATGAAAGTTGTAGATATCGTCGGGATCTACAACTTTCATGTTGAACACGTTACATAAAAATGCATGTAGAAGACGCGGTTCAAAAAGGCGCGTATTTCATTTTAAAAAAAACTATGCAATCACGGCAACGTCATCCTCCCCACAGCTCTTGTGGACATGTACTGCAGATGCGGGTGCGTTGAAGCAGCTTTGGAGGTGTTCCGCCGGGTTTCGAGCAAAGACGTCGTGCTTTGGAACGTGATGATCGGAGGGCTCGCGATGCACGGCCATGGCCGTCTTGCCGTCGATCTGTTTGCTCTGATGAAGGAGACGGCAACGGCGCCCAACGAGTCCACATACATTGCATCTATGTTTGCTCAGACTGTGCACATAGTATTGGTGTGCACAAATCCGAAGATGGTGTGCACATAAAATTTCAATGGGTGCAAATAGTATTGGTGTGCACAAAGTCAAAGTTGGTGTGCCTTTAACACCACCCTATATTTATAATTAAAAATAGTTAATTGTCTATTAAATTATTACATTAAATACTATTTAATTTTCATAAATGCTATAAAATTTATAGTATATCATTTAATTTTTTTAATTTTCATAAATGCTATAAAATTTATAGTATATCATTTAATTTTCATAAATTCTAAAAAAAACTTTACAGTGGGTTCCAGATATCATTTTACAATTTGTTTCATACTTTGTTGGCTATGGAGACCTCATGAATTATTTGTTTATAATTAAAAAATGTGAATTATTACCTAAATAATTTAAGTAAATTTTTTTTACTCTCCATAAAAAAATACTAAATTTACAGTGGATTCCGATTACGAGTCTACACATTATTAATTATTTTCATATCAATGGTCTAAGCGAAAGGTCCATAATGAGACCATTGTTAAATTTATAGTGGCTTCCCCATGGTCTCTCGTGATCCCCGACTAATTTGGTTGAATCATGGATTTGATCGCGACACATGTGATCTGTGTGCACCGTCCGATCCACCACCACGACCGGTCGCCCGCGCCGCCGTCACCGGCGCGGGCGGCCCATGGCCGGCCGGCCATGCTGGGGCCACGCCGCAACCTCCCCTCCATGGGGCTGCAGGGTTCCGCTTGCAAGGAGAGGCCACGACCCAGCCGCCCCTCCCCGCGGCCGCGGGGCGCCACCCACAAGATGCGGGCGTGCACAGACGCCCCTCCCTGCGGGCGCGGGGTTCCGCTCGTAAGGGGTGGTCGTGCGCGGCTGCCCCTCCCCGCGGCCACGGGGCGCCGCCCGCAACGGGAGGCCGTGCCCGACCGCCCCTCCCCGCGGCTGCCTCCCGCTATCGTGGGGCGTCGCCCACAAGGGGATGTCGAGTCCGACCACCTTATCCTGCGCCCCCCCCCCCCCCCCCCCCCCCCCCCCCCCCCCCCCGTGTGGGGCGGCCGCACCTGGCCACCCCTTCTTGCGGGTTCTCCCGCTACGATCGGTCGTCCTGCCGGTCGCGACTCCTCTCCCCTCGATGGCGACCATCCGCCGATGAGGTGGCCGCTCTATCATAGCAGACCTTCCCCGTCATCCAGTAATTCTAAGTCCACGGGATAACCATTGTGGGTAGTTTTTTCGCCACAGTCCATTTTGTAGATAACCACTCACTAACCTCCAAGATTAAGTGGGGGTTATCATTAATTAAAAATGGCTTATATTTAGTAAATATTGTGAATGTCATATACGTCCGAAACTATATTAAATGCGGTCTACAAGTAGTAATTGTGGGTGAATATGGTGTGTGGATAGTTGCGTAACCACTGTAATCACCTCTCGTAGCCAATAAAAAGGCCCCAGGACCCCCTTTATTTTTAACCTTTCCTCTCTCAGTCTTCTTTTTCCTCAGGTCGGAACTCTGTCGAAATCCTCCTACGAGCCTCCTTCACCAGCCGGGTCGCACGAAAATCCGTCTAAGTCAACAACGCTCCAAGAAGAAGACGCTCGACGCGACATTCCGCAAAGCCTCCTACATGCGCAGTGCTGCTCAAGTCGTCGTCACCGCAAAGTTCGTCGAGCAGCATCTGAAAACACCCCATCAGAGCATAAAGAACCAGCTTCGTGTGAGGCGGTTTGTCGCCCGCCGAGCATTCAATATCTCATCTCAATGTTATAACGAGGAGTGTTCTATCGCCCTCAGTTCTCTGCACGTTCTGTAAACAACCGTCAATAGTGAAGTTTGACTGACACCGTACTGGTTACGTGATTTTTTACCCATCTAAGATATTTTTTCACGTTAAAATTATCTTATGTGCTTCTGCTTATTCAGTAAACTGTGTGCGAACTCGACCACTCCACGGGATAAGATCTAGTTTAATCTGGTCTATTAGAATGGTTGAGTTGGCCCCAACAGTTCCTTAATTGAATTAATTCTTTAAGGGTGCTGTTATTAGCACTGCAGTTTTTGGCTAGTCGCACCGCACTTTCACCTAGGTTTTCGCGCCTTTTGAAAATACGTCTTGTACCAGTATTTTTAGAAAAAGTGTTAAACACGAAAGTTGTAGATCTCGACGAGATCTACAACTTTCGTGTTGAACACTTTTCCTAAAAATGCATGTACAATGCGTACTTTGGAAATTTCGCGTCTTTTGGAAATACGCCTTGTACATGCATTTTTAGTAAAAGTGTTCAACACAAAAGTTGTAGATCTCGTCGAGATCTACAACTTTCGTGTTGAACACTTTTTGTAAAAATGCATGTACAAGGCATATTTCCAAAAGGCGCGAAAATCTAGGTGAAAGTGCGGTGCGACTAGCCAAAACTGCAGTGCTAATAACAGCGCCCTTCTTTAAACATGATTTTATTTAATTTAATTAAAATGCTAAATAAATTCAAAAAAACTTTGAAAGCTTTAGAGAATGTTTTCTTTATCATAGCCTGCACCATACCGAGTTATGTGACATACGCACACCCATTATGAATATGACTGTGCACACACTATAACCACATTATTTTTTATACGCAGACCGCCATACGTATTTTTGCTATATGCGTCTTGATATTTCATATTTTACTCTATGTATATTTAGCAAATTTGTCACGTGTACACCCATTATGAGGTTCGGTTATACGCACCCCAATAATGGATGGTTACATAGATGGTGGGGCGCGGTGGTTATGCAACCACGAGAGTTGAACGACATGAGTTAGGAGGTGGCTGAGGGGCCTGCCAGGAGACTGGTCGGACGGCAACTGAGGAGCCTGCTGGCGGAGGAGGGGTGGTGGAAGTCGACCAGCCGTGCACCGCCATTGGGGCGGCAGTCCGGGAGGCCGAGAGGGCTGAGCGGGCGCGCGCTCGGGGGGGGGGGGGGGGGGGGATGATGATCGGCCAGACGCCCGACCGCATAGCGATAGCCGGATGGGAGACCGACCCTTACGGCGACGGCCGGTCGCCCAACGCACGAGGCCACGCAGCCGGCCGACCGACCTACAGCCTTGCGCATCGCGCTTGGCCGCGTAGCCATCGACCGTGAGGCGGCGGCCAATCAGGCGGCCGACAACTTCATGGTGGTGGTGCGGCAGTTTGGCCGCGCAGGATGCTCTCACAATGGTTCGGTCATGACATTAATAAGGTTGACTTTGGACAACCACGCTTACCCTCCATGTTCTCTACAAGTTAGTAAGGAATATGAGAATTCCGACTATCTGCAACCAAAAATTTATATAAATTGAGGGAGCCCGTATCATTTCTAATTCTTTAAAAAATGGATCTATTCTCAATCTTTAAAATCAATTCTTATTCCGTCCAAACCAGACGAGACGACCCTCAAAGATTGTACTTAAATTAATGATCTTTTTAATACATGCATAAACCCTCTATGACTTTGTTTGTGACAACTTATGATTAGAGCTGTCACTTAAAACCGAAAACCGTAAATCGAATCGGAACCGAACCGGAACCGCAAAGAACCAAACCAAACCGTTCGCTAATTATTCGGGTTCCAGTTTGAATTTTGGAACCGTGAACAACATTGGTCCGGGTATGGTTCCATCATTTTATTACCCGGACCGGAACCGGAACCGGAACCGCAACATGCAAGTCTCGAACGGTTTCAAAAATTTTAGACCCGATCCGGACCGAACCGATACGGAACCGAACCGCAACCCGTTTGTTATTATTATTTTAATATAAAAAAATTTATTTATCATACAAATATACTATTAGTATTTATTTTATGTTTTGATAATATCCTAAAAAATATGCAAAGATATTGATCATTTTAAATGCTGTGTGTATAGATATTCTACACATATATTTAAGTAAAAAAAGATGTTATGCACTATTTAATAAATATCATAGCTTTTTATCATTATCATTTTAAACGTTGTATGTATAGATGTTCTGTACTATTTATTAGTATTATTATTATTTTCGCATTATTACAGTATTTATTTTATATTTTGATAATATCCTAGAAAAAATATGTCAAATATCAATCCGCAGCTGTCACATACAACTGTACAGGATTATTCAACTATACTTGAGTGCCTATTTTTCTTGTTCAGCACATTTATTTTTTCTTGGCTGCAGTGCTGCACATCTCCTCTCCCGCAGGGTTTCAGGCTGCAGTGCTTCACATATCCTCTCCCGCTATCCCAAAATACCCGCTTTTTTCTGATGTTGTCGTCGGGCTGGTTTCATTGAACTCCACCCCTCTACCGCTCTCAGCTCAGGTACCACCGTACCAACTCCATTGACGATCTTCTTGTCCTTCTATTATTTTGTGTTATATCTGATTCTGTTTTTGCAGAGAGTTTAGGGATCACGGGCGGCCCCTCCACAAAAAGGAAGTCTACATTCCGGTGATAGAGGAGAGATTTCATTCACTGCTCGCCCCTCGCCACCGAACAGAAAGAGATTGAGGCGACGCATCACTCATTTGTGGATTTGCTCTCTGAATCAGTGTACTCTGCAAGCGATCCTAGTGCATCACTATAATCCCTTCAGAAACCGATACATTTTTCTCCCATGACCTGCAATATTTTGTTCGTACACATCTATTTATTTATTTTTCCATGATCTGCAATGTTTTAATCGCTTTCTTTGTACACATCTTTTCCATATTCGCAACGTTTTATTCAAATATTTTATAAAGATTTGAACTTTTTTTTTCTGCATCACAATGTTTCGTTCATACTCCTATTGCACAAAAGACATGCAAATAAGAGTGTAATTGCTTACTCTAATGACTTTATTTGCAACTTTACATAATTTTTATTGATGTAAATTTCTTCAGATTCATTCATGTTTATGGTTAATTTGCTCCGAAACTTTAATATTTATGTGACTGAGGGTAAATTAGGAGTTATGCATAAGCAATATTGTTTTTTCATTTAAAAATGATAATAGGGAGAGTAAATTTGTATGTATTTATTTGTTTATATAAATGTGTGTGTATATGACTATATGAGGAGTGAACATTTTTCATAGAATGATTCTTTTTTCATTGGAACATTTTTCATAGGCGACACATCACTCATTCTGTGAGAGTGGTTGTTTTTATGCATAAATATCCATATATATATATATGGCCATTTATTTTGATCTCCCCTCTAAGTTTGCTAAATTACAAATTGCACCCCACCTACTTTCAAAATTACAAAAACATCTCTGAAGTTTACATTTCATAACATTAACATCCCTTGAACCGGAACCGAACCGGAACCGCATAGAACCGGACCGAACCGCAAGTAAATAATTTGATTTTGGTTCTTAGCGAACCGGAACCGGAACCGTAGGCCCTACGGTTCCAAAAAATTATATTAGAACCGGAACCGGAACTGGAACCGGTCAAATCAAATAAGGTTTTGGTTCTAACTTGAAGAACCGTTACCTTAATGGTTCGATTCACGGTTTTAGTAGAACCGGAACCAAACCGGAACCGTGACAGCTCTACTTATGATGATGAATAAGCTGGTAATTGAAAATTGATGATTGGATATAGATTTTATAAAAACAACGATGAATAAGTCGTAGGATGTTTGGATAGTTTGTATATAAGTGCTTATCTAAAGTTTTATTCATTCATAAAAGTCTGTTCATTTGGACATGTTTTTTTCCATCCAGACGATTTTTTTCATTCAGGAACGTTATTTTGCTTGGGTGCGAATTTTTCACACGAGCGCGATGTTTTCTTCCGGCGGCGATTTTTTTGCCCAAACGCAAATATTTTGCCCGGACGCGGTTTTTTCACCTGGATGCGGATTTTTCGTCCCGCCGTGATTTTTTCTCCCGGACGCAAATTTGTCACCCTGGATCGAATTTGTCGCCATGGTGCAAATTTTTCGCCCGGGCGCGGTTATTTCGCTCAGGTGTGATTTTTTTTCACGGAAGTGTTTTTTACGCCCGGGCACGATTTTTTCGCCCGGGCTCGATTTTTTCGCCCGTGCGCGAATGTTTCCCCCAACCACGAATTTTCCGCCCGGAAGGGAATTCCCGCCCTCCCCCCCCCGGCTCGAATTTTTCGCCTGTGCGCAAATTTTCCGTCGGGGCGCAAATTTTTTTCCCGGGAGCGAAATTTTCGTCGGGGCACGAATTTTCCCCCGTGCACGAATTTTTTAACTGGGCCCGAATTTTCCGCCCGGGCCCGAATTTTTTGCCCGGGCGCGAATTTTCCTCCCGGGCGCGAATTTTCCGACCGGACGGGAATTTTCCGCCCGGGACCGAATTTTCCGCCCCTGCCCGAATTTTCTGCCCGAGCGCTATATGTTTGCCCGGACGCGATATTTTTGCTCACACGCGATATGTTTGCATGGAAGCGAAAAAATGCATTCTGCCGAAAAAATCTTGTCCGTTCAAAAAAATCGCTCGCGAGCGAAAAATTCGTGTCCGGGCGAAAAAAATCGTTGTCAGGCGAAAAAATCACCGTCGGACGGAAAAATCGCGCCAGGGAGAAAAAACAGCTGTCGTGCGAAAATCGCGCCTTGACGGATAAATTGCCCCCAGGCGGAAAAATAGCGTCCGGGTGGAAAAATTCTCGCTGCGGTGTAAAATTCGTGTCTGGGCGTCAAATTCGCTCCTAAGCGAAAAATTCGCGCACGGGCGAAAAATCCGCTCCCGGGCGAAATAATCGCGCCCGGGCTTAATAATCGCGCCCGGGCGGAATAATCGCGCCCGGGCGGCATAATCGCGCCCGGGCGGAATAATCGCGCCCGGGCGGAATAATCGCGCCCGGGCGGAATAATCGCGCCCGGGCGGAAAAATCGCGCCCGGGCGGAAAAATCGCGCCCGGGCGGAAAATTCGCGTCCGGCCGGAAAAAACGCGTCCGGGCGGAAAAAATCGCGCCCGGGCGGAAAATGCGCGCCCGGGCGGAAAATTCGCGCCCGGGCGGAAAATTCGCGCCCGGGCGGAAAATTCGCGCCCGGGCGGAAAAATCGCGCCCGGGCGGAAAAATCGCGCCCGGGCGAAAAAATCGCGTCCGGGCGAAAAATCGCGCCCGGGCGAAAAAATCGCGTCCGGGCGAAAAATCGCGCCCGGGCGAAAAAATCACGCCCGAGAGAAAAAATCGCGCCCGGGCGAAAAAATCAACTTTGAGTTTTCTTAAGAGATAAGCGCTTATGAGAATCCATAAGCTGGACTTGAATAGCTTATGAAAAATCAGATTATCATCAATTTTAAAATAAGTGATTTTTCATAAGCTGCACAAACAATCACCTGAAAAACAATTTTTGCGTTTTGAATAGAGATTATACATCATCAAAAACTGTCCCAAACAGAGCCTATAACTTAAGATAATCATTCACAACAAATAAAAAAAAACTAGAAAAGTAATGTAATATGAAATATATTAATCCATGTGGGCTATTTCAATTAAATATTAATAATATTAAATTAAACTAATGAAATATAAAATAAAAACCTAGTCGGCTGACAAGCTGCCGATTCCTTACAACTACAATTGATGAAGACGCGTTTGTCCACCAAAAACTACTTCAATTACTCGTTTTAATGTCAACATTCAACATTTAAAAATTTGGGTAAATTTCAAAATTACTCAAATATTGAGTTGTATCGAAATCAGCTATAATTGATTTGATTCAATTTGAAACAATTTGAATCTATTCAATTTAACACGAATCATATTTTAAGTCAATTTCGAGCAAGCCCAATAACCGAAACATGATTCAGATTAAAATAGTAAACTACAATATATTTATTAATATATTTTTATTTTAAAATTAAAAATACTAAACTTTAAACCTAAACAAATAGAATAAAGCCTTAAAGTGTTTTATTTGCTAAATCTAGAGGCGTCCTAATTTAATTTTTAGCTGACTTGGAATAAAGAGAAACAACATTACTCAATTCGAGTTGTCTCAATTTGATTTCGAGTCGGCTTGAAATCGAACAATTTTGAGTCAAGCCGGATCAACTCAAAATTGATTTTGAATATAATTCGACTCACAATTTTTTATTTTGAGCCAAGATCAGATTGCTCGAACTCGACTCAAAAGCAGCCCTAGTTGGAGATGGTCACAATGGCACAATGGAGCCCTTCTAGAAGGAATTTTTTTTGTAGGTCCCTCGCCCTGTGTTCACCGCACTCGAATAGATACTGCTATTTTCGTGTGGAACCTACCTCGTCTTAAAATTTCGATTCTCTTCAAGTAAAAACTCGGTCGAGAAGAGGTGCAAGCATGTATGCAGTCGAAAGGTTACATTTGAATATTACAGTTGACAATCTGCGGTAGGGAAAGGTGCATGATGTACTTTACAGTAAGGTGAGGATATACAATGGTCCGCGTGGATACTCGGACACATATCAAAACGTACACATCTCAAAGCGCTTTGAAATGTGAGCGGGTATCCACGCAAACCATTGAATACATATACTTCACCGTAAAGTGCATCACCCTCACTTTATCCCCGTAATTCCTTGCCCAATTTCTGATGTCAAATATACACTGACACACTGACATTATTTTGGTCATCACACATGATGGGGTTCCTTAAGCCGGTTCGACAAAGCCTATAGAACCGCGCACAACCACCAGAGCCACGGGGCGAATTAGCATGTGCTGACTTGGCCTCGTTCCACCATGCACATCCACGCGCTCCCCGGGCCGTGTGCGACCATAGTCGTGCATGCCTTGACGCGTTTCCCCGGCCACATTCCCCAGCACGAGGCTTCACCGCGCTCCGGCCGCTGAAAGGGGGCGGCCGCTTCCTGGCAAGAGCGGGCGCCCACATGGTCGCCCCCCTCTCTAGCCGCCCAGATCTGGGCGGCCCTTCGACCGCCCAGGTCTGGGCGACCGTTTCCCGTCAGGAGTGGGCAGACACGTGGCCGCCAAAATCTGGGGGGCCTTTTGACGTCATAGGTATGGGCAACCGTTTCTCGTCAGGAGTAGGCGGCCACATGGTCGCCTCGCTTTCTGGTGGGGTCCGCCTTCCCGCAGGCCGGCGGCCAAGCCCACGCACCGGTCCCACCGGCTTTCACCGGTCGCCGACTTCGCCGAGTCGCCTCTCCCCTCGCGGGAGGCGGTTATTTTTCCTGTATGGGCGGTTATTTTTCATCAGGGGTGGTCTCATCATTTTCGTAAAATTGGTGATCCGCGTGCTTTTAACGGAGCATTCTAATTCGTACGTCCGGTAGATATCGGGGGAAATTACCGGCTTGTCCCTCTTGGAATCTATAAATAGATCTCTTTCCTCCTTCATTTTTACTCTCTCCCGGGTCAAAAAATTTCTACATATTTTCTCTCTCCTCATCCTATGACTTTCTCTCTCCACCACTTCTCTCCCTTGCGCGATCCCGCGTGCGTCTCTTTCTTGTACGCGCTTCTTCCTTGCATGTGCATCTTCCTTGTGCGTTCTCATGTGCGCCTCTTTCTTGCGCGCTCCCGCACGCCCACTTCCTTGCGAATTCTCGCGCGCCTCTTCCTTGTGCGCGCTTCTTCCTTGCGTGTGCCTCTTCCTTATGCGATCTCATGCACACCTCTTCCTTGCGCGCTCGGCCGCACACGCCACTTCCTTGCGAACTCCCTCGCGCCTCTTCCTTGTGCGCGCATCTTCCTTGTGTGCGCCTCTTCTTTGGGCGCTCTCTTGCGCTTGCCTCTTCCTTGCGCACTCACACGCGCTCTCCTCCATCAAGCGCTCCGCGTGCTCTCTGCCAGCAAGCACTCCGCGCCCTCCGCCTTCAAGACCGCTCCAAGTGCGTCTCTGTGCGCTCTGCCATCAAGTTCGCTCTAAGAGCACCTCGGTGCGCTCCGCCTTCAAGACCGCTCCAAGTGCATCTCCATGCGTTCCTCCTTCAAGACCGCACCAAACACGCCCCCGTACGCTCCGCTCTCAAGACCACCATAAGAGCACAATGCCCTCAACTCAACAACAGCTCTCCCGTCTACAACAAGTCAACCGCTCCAAACTTCCCTGTAATACACAATAGGAGACAAGCTGCAAATAATAAAGAGCGCAGAACGTGCCGCTCTAGTGTCTAAGTAGCAATACTAGGTAGTGCGCTACTGCCGCTTCCAAGAATCATTAAAGCACCAAAAAGTATAACGAGCGTATCACCCACTGAAGCACACGAATAGATACTTAGCTCCGCGAGTGGTGGTCTGTCACCCTCCGAGCTCTTCACCCTTCTCTCTCTCAACAATTGTAACGAGAGGCGGCTTGTCACCCTCGAGTTCTTCAAGAAAGTTTTGTACAACAACCAATAAATAGTGGAGGTTTAGCCAACGCAGATCCGACCACGTGGTTTTTCACCCAGTTGACGGTTTTTTCACGTTAAAAAAATTCTTTTTCCAGTTTTTTTTCTTTCTATGACTGTTTGTACGCTCGACCGCTCCCGAGCTAAGACAATTCATTTTAATTTGGTCTATCGGAGCCTTAAGCGATCCCCAACAACACAATCGGGCGACCATAACACATTTGACGGCCACAATGCCTTTATTGTTTGATTATTTAGTGTTTATATATTTTTAAATTTAAATTTATTTAAAATCCAAACAAATGATGAGTAAAAATGTAAAATAAGGTTTTGATTTAACTTTTAAGTTTTTATTTGATAGATAGATAAATATCATAATTTACTTGATTTTTTAAAGATGTGTGCAGTATTAAAGTTTAGGTTAGTCATCTCAGTACTACTTTCGCCCAAATATATATTGAGCGTACCTAAGGATGGTACACTCAACGTGGAATCTAGGCTAGAATTTTAATTTTTTAACAAAATAAGTTTCATAATTTTTAATATATATATATGTTTTTTGGCGCAAATACACTCATTAAAAAGTGATTTTTTTGAACTCAGGTCTTGACTATAATCTAAATTGAAAATACAGTTAAATTACGATCATAATTATAGTTGCAACTGTAATTTAAACTGAAAATACTGTTCCGCACAATTCATATATACGCTGAGCTTACCTAAAATTCTCTCAAATTGTAAAATTCTGATTGAGATCCACAGCTGTACTATTGGGTTGCTTAAAAAGAACAGTTGACACTTTAACTTTGTATAAGATAATATATATTATAATTAAGTGCTAAAAATTTATGATATATTTTACTAACATTAATGATCTGCTTTGCACTATTTTGTATAGTTTAAAGGGCGCTGTTATTAACACTGCAGTTTTGGCTAGTCGTACCGCACTTTCACCTAGGTTTTCGCGTCTTTTGGAAATACGTCTTGTACATATATTTTTAGAAAAAGTGTTCAACACGAAAGTTGTAGATCTCGACGAGATCTATAACTTTCGTGTTGAACACTTTTCCTAAAAATGCATGTACAATGCGTACTTTGGAAATTTCGCGTCTTTTGGAAATACGCCTTGTACATGCATTTTTAGGAAAAGTGTTCAACACGAAAGTTGTAGATCTCGTCGAGATCTACAACTTTCGTGTTGAACACGTTTTCTAAAAATGCATGTACAAGACGTATTTCCAAAAAATGCGAAAACTTAGGTGAAAGTGCAATGCGACTAGCAAAAAACTGCAGTGCTAATAACAGCACCCTTAAAATATTAATGCGCCGCAATTTTAGAAAAGCATAAAAAAATAATCTGGAAATATTTTAATCCAAAGTGGGCAAGTTTTATTAATAATTGTTGTGGTCTAACTCGATGCTCCGGTCGGGCCGGATATTCTTGGGCCGCCTTAGCTCTCGGAGCGGTCGAGCGCGCACACAGTCAATTGAAGAGTGAGGGATGGACACGGGAAGTTTTGACGTGGAAAACCCTTCAACCGGGTAAAAAACCACGTGACCGGGTCGGTGCCGATCAAAATCCACTAGTTTGCTGGAGTTTTACAGGTTGATGGGGGAAACCGGGGCGACAGGCCGCTCCCGTTACAATCTTGAGGAGAGAGAGTATATGCACTCGTTGGTGGGCAACAGACTGCCGCGCCAACGGGACTCGGATGGTGGAAATGCGCGAGGTACTTCAGTTGCACGTGCTCGGAGGCGACGCGTGTCCTGGGGTTGTCGTAGCTTCCTTTGTGCGTCTTCCTTGGTCCTTGGAGTGCTCCCCTTGTAACTGGGCTATGATGGGGTGCCAATAACCGATGACGGGTTCTGGTAGCTGTTGGCGGGTGTTAATATCTGTTGGTGGCCGCTGGAGGTTGCGGATGGCCGTCGGTGGTTGGCGGCGAGAGGTGGCCACCGGCAGAGAAAACGGGAGAGCTCCC
This sequence comes from Platanthera zijinensis, assembly GCA_039513925.1. NCBI lineage: Eukaryota > Viridiplantae > Streptophyta > Magnoliopsida > Asparagales > Orchidaceae > Platanthera > Platanthera zijinensis. Next base: position 37,699,205 of record CM077085.1, read on the forward strand.
ACCTGAGGAAGAAGAAGAAGGGGGAAGCGTCGGAGGAGAAAGTTAGGAAATGAGAAGCCCCTGGGGTCCTTTTATAGGCTCCAGGGGGAAGTTATGGCGGGCCCCACCACTAACATAGTGGGTTAGCGGGTGGTTTTGCCCCGATCGGACGGCCGGCAGAGCCTCCCCTTTGATCGGACGGTGGGGAGGTCCTCCCGTGGTGGGGCCGCCCGGACGATGCTGGCGGCGAGGATGCGGCCGGGTACGGCGGCGGCCGGCTCCGGCCATGGCCGGGGCCGGCCATGACCGCGACCGGCCATGGCCGCGGCCGGCCATGGCCGCGGCCGGTCATGGCCGCGGCCGGCCATGGCCGCGCGCCGGCCCTGGCCGCGGCCGGCCATGGCCGCGCGCCGGCCATGGCCGCGAGCCGGCCATGGCCGCGGCCGGCCATGGCCGCGGCCGGCCATGGCCGCGCGCCGGCCATGGCCGCGCGCCGGCCATGGCCGCGGCCGGCCATGGCCGCGGCCGGCCATGGCCGCGGCCGGCCATGGCCGCGCGCCGGCCATGGCCGCGGCCGGCCATGGCCGCGGCCGGCCATGGCCGCGCGCCGGCCATGGCCGCGAGCCGGCCATGGCCGCGGCCGGCCATGGCCGCGGCCGGCCATAGCCGCGGCCGGCCATGGCCGCGGGCCATGGCCGTGGCCGGCCGGGGGGAGCCGCCGGCGGCGGTTCCCTCCGCGGGAGAGGGGAGGAGATGGGGCCCACCCCCCATGATCTCCATGAGAGATCATGGGGGCAAGGTGGGCCCTCCCATGATCTCCCTTGGTGGGGATCATGGGGGGTCTCTTTCAGCCTTATAAATTAAGGTGGAGCCTATCAATTGCCCCCCAAATCTCTTTCAGTTGGGAGGGAAGCGAGCACGGGGAGAGATTTTTTTTTTCTTTAACTCTGGTGGCGGTGGTGATTGCCGGCGTGGAATCCGGGATGGCGGCGATGGTGAGCGGCTCCAAGGTATGTTGGTTCGCGTTGGTTTGGACAGCGGATGTTGGGCGAGCTTGCGCAGGGGCCGGCAAGGCGTAGGAATCGGTGGCGTGCCACCGTCGCGGGAGAGGGACCGAGCGCGCGCCGTCACGCCGCGCACGCAAACCTTGCGTGCGCAGGCGGCGCGCGCGCGGCGCGCGCGCAGGCGGCGCGCGCGCAGGCCGCGCGCGCAGGCCGCGCGCGCTGGCCGCGCGCGCTGGCCGCGCGCGCTGGCCGCGCGCGCTGGCCGCGCGCGCTGGCCGCGCGCGCTGGCCGCGCGCGCAGGCCGCGCGCGCAGGCCGCGCGCGCAGGCCGCGCGCGCTGGCCGCGCGCGCTGGCCGCGCGCGCAGGGCTTGCGCGCAGGCCTTGCGCGCAGGCCGCGCGCGCTGGCCTTGCGCGCAGGCCGCGCGCGCTGGCCTTGCGCGCAGGCCGCGCGGGCGCCGGTTGCGCGCGCGCAGGCCGCGCGCGCAGGCTTTGCGCGCAGGCCGCGCGCGCAGGTTGCGCGCGTGCTGGCCGCGCGTGTAGGCCCCGCGCGCGCATGCCATGTGCACTGGCCGCGGGCGTGCGCGCGTGCTGCCCGTGCGTGTGCTGGCCGCGTGATTTCACTATTTTGCTCTAACTGATTTTTTTGCGGTGTGCAGGTATCGAAACGCTCCGCTGGTCCCATGCGTCTGCGCTCTTCTTTGACCGAAGATGGTGTAGTTATTTGGAGAACAAAGTTTGGGCTTCCTTCTGACTTGGAAGTGAGGATCCCGCGTCCCGAGGAGCGGGTCCAAAATCCTCCCCGTGGCTGGTTGACTGTCTGCGAAGTGTCGCTCAGATCTGGTTTTCGTCTTCCTCCCTGTGACGAGGTGGTGGAGATTCTGAAGTTTTGCGGAGTTCCTATTTCCCAGTTTGCCCCAACCGGGGTGACTCGCATCATGGGCTTGATTGCTTTTTTTCGTGAGCACGGGGGCTCTTTTTCTCTGGACCAGTTCCGTGATTGGTGTGATGTGCGCTTTGATGGTGGCGAGCGGATCGAGGTGCGCAGCAACAAGGTTTGGCTGGAGCTTGAGTCTCGCAAAGATCGCCGTCATGGTAACACTTTGTTTGGATATGTAAAGAATTCCTGGGGTCTTCCTGAGGTGTGGAATGCGCTTCCCGATCGTTGTCGCCGTGTGAAAGGGAGGGAGCGAGATTTCTCTCCGGTGCTGGGATTTTCCGAGCCTCGTGAATTGGCTAACCGTCTTTTCAACATATATGCGTTTGTCGAAGAGAGGAGATTGCTGGGATGTGGTATTTCTATTGGCACAGGACGGGTGGTGTCGTCTTCTCATGGAGGAGGCCGCAAGAGAAAAACGGTTATGGCCCCCGATAGTGATGTCGACATTGTGGTGGTGGCCTCTGATGATTCAGTCCCAGAGACGCAATTGCCTGCTTCCCCGACTCCACGGGCGCTTGCTAGCGCATCAGTTCCTCGAATGTCTTCCTCTTTGAAGGCGATGAGTGATGCGGTAAGTTGGTGGCTCATTGTTCCTTCCTTTTCCTTCTATTTTTTTTTTGTTTGAAGGCGGCTAATTACGTGTTCTCCTTTTGCAGATCGAGACTCAGGCGCAGATAGCGGTCACCTGGAATGATCATTACGTGAGTCTGAAGGATGGTTATCTCGCTCTGCAGGAGAAGCTTCGACTGTCGATGGGTTCACTTTCTTCTCTCAAGGAAGAACATGACCGGGACATCGCGCGGTACCATCGAGTTGGGTCAGAGTTGAAGTCTGAGTTAGAAGACGTGCGTGCTTCCTTGGATGTGGAGAAAGCCGTGGTGGAGAGGACTGCCCAGATGTTAAAACTTGCGCGGGAAGAGATATCTGGCTTGGAGACTCAGTTGCATGCGGCGCGAGATGAGGTTGCAGGCCTTGAGACCCAGCTTTGTGCGGCGAAGGCGCAGGTGGAGATGTTATCTTCGGATGACCGTACATCAGAACTGAAGGCCGCAGGCCTTGCGGAGTACCTGGAGTCCTTGGACTATATGCGGGATCGTAGCCTGATCGCGGAGGAGGTTCGCGATGACATTTGGTCCAAGGAAGTAGAGCCTCAGATGGATGACATGCGCCAGTTAGCGCTTCGTCGTGGTGTTTCGAAGGCCTTTCGCTTCATAGGGAAGCATCTTGGGTGTGATATTTCTAGTTTCAGCTTTGCGGACGTTTCAGATGATGAGCGTTCTAGATCAGATGCTGATGACGAGTAGCTGTGGTGCCTATCTGTTTTTGTCTGTTTTGTCATTTACTTGTAGTCATTTGCTTCTGTTATAGCTTTTGAGATTGTCGCCGTTGGGGCTCCTATTCATTATTTGCTATGATAGCCTTACTTGTATGTCATTGTTCTGTGTTTTGTACAGATGTATTTTGACATGAGATAGTTGTTGGAGGGAGTTTATCTTTGTCATGTGTATTTGTATGGGGATGACCCATGGTTTAATGTGTGGGCCTGACTCGCGGCCTAGTTCGTATGAGGGCTTGTTTGTGAGGGGGCCGAGTCCTCATGGTGTTGCGTGGAGCAGGTCCACGGCTTTTTGCGTGGGACAGGCCCGCGGCTTCTTCGTGAGGGGGGCAGGCCCCCACGGTGTTGCGTGGAACAGGTCCACGGCTTTTCGCGCGAGACAGGCCCGCGGCTTCTTCGTGAGGGGGGCAGGCCCTCACGGTGTTGCGTGGAACAGGTCTACGGCTTTTGGCGTGGGACAGGCCCGCGGCTTCTTCGTGAGGGGGGCAGGCCCCCACGGTGTTGCGTGGAACAGGTCTACGGCTTTTGGCATGGGACAGGCCCGCGGCTTCTTCGTGAGGGGGGCAGGCCCCCACGGTGTTGCGTGGAACAGGTCCACGGCTTTTCGCGCGAGACAGGCCCGCGGCTTCTTCGTGAGGGGGGCAGGTCCTCACGGTGTTGCGTGGAACAGGTCCACGGCTTTTCGCGCGAGACAGGCCCGCGGCTTCTTCGTGAGGGGGGCAGGCCCCCACGGTGTTGCGTGGAACAGGTCCACGGCTTTTCGCGCGAGACAGGCCCGCGGCTTCTTCATGAGGGGGGCAGGCCCCCACGGTGTTGCGTGGAACAGGTCCACGGCTTTTCGCGCGAGACAGGCCCGCGGCTTCTTCGTGAGGGGGGCAGGCCCTCACGGTGTTGCGTGGAACAGGTCCACGGCTTTTCGCGCGAGACAGGCCCGCGGCTTCTTCGTGAGGGGGGCAGGCCCCCACGGTGTTGCGTGGAACAGGTCTACGGCTTTTGGCGTGGGACAGGCCCGCGGCTTCTTCGTGAGGGGGGCAGGCCCCCACGGTGTTGCGTGGAACAGGTCCACGGCTTTTCGCGCGAGACAGGCCCGCGGCTTCTTCGTGAGGGGGGCAGGCCCTCACGGTGTTGCGTGGAACAGGTCCACGGCTTTTCGCGCGAGACAGGCCCGCGGCTTCTTCGTGAGGGGGGCAGGCCCCCACGGTGTTGCGTGGAACAGGTCCACGGCTTTTCGCGCGAGACAGGCCCGCGGCTTCTTCATGAGGGGGGCAGGCCCCCACGGTGTTGCGTGGAACAGGTCCACGGCTTTTCGCGCGAGACAGGCCCGCGGCTTCTTCGTGAGGGGGGCAGGCCCTCACGGTGTTGCGTGGAACAGGTCCACGGCTTTTCGCGCGAGACAGGCCCGCGGCTTCTTCGTGAGGGGGGCAGGCCCCCACGGTGTTGCGTGGAACAGGTCCACGGCTTTTCGCGCGAGACAGGCCCGCGGCTTCTTCATGAGGGGGGCAGGCCCCCACGGTGTTGCGTGGAACAGGTCCACGGCTTTTCGCGCGAGACAGGCCCGCGGCTTCTTCGTGAGGGGGGCAGGCCCCCACGGTGTTGCGTGGAACAGCGTCATATGTTTCATCTGATTGCAAGATCTTTGTGTGGGCGAGTCATCTTTTCGATTCTTGTACTGTTTAAGATGGGTAAAGGGAAACATAATGTAAATGAAGGAAGTAATTTGAGAACGGGGATAACATGCCCGGGGTTGGTCCCCTGGTTAAAATAGTTAAGGCGAAATATGGGCCATTTGGATAGTTCGTGTTAGCTCAGATGAGCGAATTTCTATAATATTTAATAAACATAATAAACAAATTAAGGAAACGACTTAAGGATGGAGGTGGCTAGAATAGGATTGGAAGACATCCCAAAGTGACTGCTGGAGTATTGCTGTGTAGTCGGAATCAGCTTGGATGACAACGAACTGCACGTCGTAGGATGCCTGTCGGTGTGCATCTTTGAGGGTGACTGGTAGAGTGATGGTGCCGATGATTGGTACTGGGTGATCCCCGAGAACACGAGCGTTTGCAGATGTCAGTTTGAGATATCCGGCGGTGAGCTTGAGCTGAAGCAGAGTTGGTAAAAACAGTATGTTGATAGTGACTTCCTTGTCTGCTAGAACCTGATTTAGTTTGACGGGTGGTTTGCCAATCTCGATCGTCGTGCATCTTGTGCTCTGGTTGTTAGGTGGTCTTCTTCTTGATATGAATTGATCAACTGTTCCTAAGTTGGTCAGTCGTTGGACTTCTTCTTTTAGTCCCTTGCATTCGTTCGTGTTGTGGCCGTGACTTCGGTGATATTCGCAGTATCTTGCCTGGTCTGCCTTGGGGTTCGGTCGCGGTGCTCTTGGTTGTTGAAATGATAAATCATTCTGGATTGCATACACCACATTAGCGCAGGCGGTACTCGGAGGGATGTATTCCTGGAGTGAAGGTTGTCTCCCCTTTCTCGGGGGGCTATGCTGACTACCGTTGGGGCGACTCTGCTTCTGGCGTCGTTCTTTTCGCATCGTATGGGTTGGTTCACCTTCTTTCTTCCTCTTCTGTCTTCTGCCTGATCTCATATTTTCTGGTGAGGGCTTTTCGATCGTCATGAACCTTTTGATGAAGAGGGCGGCAAGCTCGATGTAGCTGTCAGTATCTTCTCTTTGTAGGGATTGAAGCCAGGTCCGAGCTTCTCCTGTTAGTGTTGCTGCAAATACTCGGATCATGAGTTGATCTGAGGCCTTGCGAGTGTGCATGATGGCTTCAAAGTGCTTCAGATGTACGAGTGGGTTGCCTGTCCCACTGAAACTACGGATTGCCGCGCTCGTGGCTGTGCATGAACTAGGTGAGTTATTGTTAGGTAGATATTCATCTGGTTCGTGCTTTGTGGCAGAGGTGCCATGGGCCGTTGTGTTTCGAGTGCTTTCTTCATGACGAGGACGTGTGAGGTAGTGTCCATACATTTCCTGGAGTGATGCTGCAGGCACGGGGGAGCTATTTGTGCTTGAGAATTCTTTTTCTATGTCGTATTCTCTGTGTGGGCCCGGCTTGGCAGGGGCAGGGAGTCCTTCTGACGGCAGTAAGACAACTTGTTCAAATGGCTGAGGCGTCTTTAGGTGGTGGAATGTCGGCTTATTCTGTGCCGCATGGGTTGCATCGACGTGGATGGTGCTGGGAGGTGAGTATCCTTGAGGTAGATGCTGCCCCCCATTTCCTGAGGGGTCTTGCCTTCGAGGGGCAAGCTGACGCCACTCTTCTTGTCCTGTATTAGTTTGCTCTTTTCTTCGCTGGGATTCTGGTGCCGGATCCAGCAGTGAGAGAACGGTTGGTGCTCCCAAATTTCGAAGTAAGGTGATCATTTCGGTTTGCAGTTCTTCCATCTGGCGGACACGTCCTTCCAGGGCTGGCGCGGGAGCTAGGGTTGTTCCCGTGGTTAGCGGTGCGTCTACCGGAGAGGGAGACCGTGCAGGCTCAGTGTGTCCGCCAAGTGCGGGTCCTTCGGCTAAGCGAGCACTCCTCTTTGCCATTGTGATGAACTTGCTCCGCGAAGGATATTGGGAATGCTTCCCACAGACGGCGCCAAACTGTTGTGGTCTAACTCGATGCTCCGGTCGGGCCGGATATTCTTGGGCCGCCTTAGCTCTCGGAGCGGTCGAGCGCGCACACAGTCAATTGAAGAGTGAGGGATGGACACGGGAAGTTTTGACGTGGAAAACCCTTCAACCGGGTAAAAAACCACGTGACCGGGTCGGTGCCGATCAAAATCCACTAGTTTGCTGGAGTTTTACAGGTTGATGGGGGAAACCGGGGCGACAGGCCGCTCCCGTTACAATCTTGAGGAGAGAGAGTATATGCACTCGTTGGTGGGCAACAGACTGCCGCGCCAACGGGACTCGGATGGTGGAAATGCGCGAGGTACTTCAGTTGCACGTGCTCGGAGGCGACGCGTGTCCTGGGGTTGTCGTAGCTTCCTTTGTGCGTCTTCCTTGGTCCTTGGAGTGCTCCCCTTGTAACTGGGCTATGATGGGGTGCCAATAACCGATGACGGGTTCTGGTAGCTGTTGGCGGGTGTTAATATCTGTTGGTGGCCGCTGGAGGTTGCGGATGGCCGTCGGTGGTTGGCGGCGAGAGGTGGCCACCGGCAGAGAAAACGGGAGAGCTCCCACCTGAGGAAGAAGAAGAAGGGGGAAGCGTCGGAGGAGAAAGTTAGGAAATGAGAAGCCCCTGGGGTCCTTTTATAGGCTCCAGGGGGAAGTTATGGCGGGCCCCACCACTAACATAGTGGGTTAGCGGGTGGTTTTGCCCCGATCGGACGGCCGGCAGAGCCTCCCCTTTGATCGGACGGTGGGGAGGTCCTCCCGTGGTGGGGCCGCCCGGACGATGCTGGCGGCGAGGATGCGACCGGGTACGGCGGCGGCCGGCTCCGGCCATGGCCGGGGCCGGCCATGACCGCGGCCGGCCATGGCCGCGGCCGGCCATGGCCGCGACCGGTCATGGCCGCGGCCGGTCATGGCCGCGGCCGGCCATGGCCGCGCGCCGGCCCTGGCCGCGGCCGGCCATGGCCGCGCGCCGGCCATGGCCGCGAGCCGGCCATGGCCGCGGCCGGCCATGGCCGCGGCCGGCCATGGCCGCGCGCCGGCCATGGCCGCGAGCCGGCCATGGCCGCGGCCGGCCATGGCCGCGGCCGGCCATGGCCGCGGCCGGCCATGGCCGCGAGCCGGCCATGGCCGCGGCCGGCCATGGCCGCGGCCGGCCATGGCCGCGCGCCGGCCATGGCCGCGCGCCGGCCATGGCCGCGGCCGGCCATGGCCGCGGCCGGCCATGGCCGCGGCCGGCCATGGCCGCGAGCCGGCCATGGCCGCGGCCGGCCATGGCCGCGGCCGGCCATGGCCGCGGCCGGCCATGGCCGCGGCCGGCCATGGCCGCGGCCGGCCATGGCCGCGGCCGGCCATGGCCGCGGCCGGCCGTGGCCGCGGGCCATGGCCGTGGCCGGCCGGGGGGAGCCGCCGGCGGCGATTCCCTCCGCGGGAGAGGGGAGGAGATGGGGCCCACCCCCCATGATCTCCATGAGAGATCATGGGGGCAAGGTGGGCCCTCCCATGATCTCCCTTGGTGGGGATCATGGGGGGTCTCTTTCAGCCTTATAAATTAAGGTGGAGCCTATCAATAATTAATTATTTATTTAAATATTACTATATTAAAGAATTAAACTAATGCAAAGAAGAAAAAAAAACACTCCGGTGACAGGCGCCAATTCCGCACAACTACAGGTGATGATGACGCGTACGTCCACCTCAAAAGCGAGTTTTTTATCCACGTGGCGAGCAAGGATAGGTTGGAAGTATTATATTAATTCCTACTTACGCCGACCAGAATATTGATGCTCCCAATTCGAAGTATGTGGGGACTTTAATTATTTTCATCAGTCAAGCGGTTACGACAGCATGAATCACACTTTAATTAAGATCCGGTTCATGCAGTCGTAATCGCTTGACTGGTGAAAATAAATCCCCCCAAACGGAGCTTTAGTAATTGAGTATTTTTAGTGCACGCTATTGCCAGGAGAGGAATATTTTCTGAGCAATGTTAAGTGCAAATCTATTTTGATAATGTGCAAATCACGATTCACTGCAAATTCAAAAAATTTAAGTGCAAAAATAATGAAAAAATTATATAAAAAAAATTGTGCATTAATAGTGAGCTAAATAAGGAAAAAAAATGAAATTTTGCAAAGAAGAAAACTTGAACACTGCTAAGCAAGGAAGAAAAAAAAACACTGGCTCCTTTTGATGAATAACGAAGAATAAAACATGAGTTTTGCAGTGATAAGATGAACGAATGAAGAAATTTTTTTACCAAGAAGATGAATAGGAGCTCAGGCAGCTACAACAAAAAATTTACCCCCCAAATTTTTATATTTTCCATATATCTTTACTGTACAACCCCGTGTTCGCCGAGTGGGCAGTAAAAATCTCACATCAAATTACACAGAGTTGCGCAGTAGAAGAGTGAGGCTTCGTTTGGAAGGACTTATTTTCACAGGTCAAGCGGTTACGACCGCATGAACCAGACCTTAATTATAGCCCGGTTCATGTGAACGTAACCGCTTGACCGGTGAAAATAAGTCCCCCCAGACAGAGCCTAAATGTTGCTACCAACGAATCTCGAGCGTGCACTGCAAACTGCATCGGGATACATTCAGTGAGAGCACAAGTGCTGGGACCAGTGGACCTGATGGGCATGCTTTGTGATTTCTCTAATACAAACAACATTGGACATCTCACAGTGGAAGTGTAAGCGTTGTGACCGCGGAACCTAAAACGCACGCACTTGCGCTCTCTCCACTGTAAACCACGACAGGTCGAAAACAGTGGAAGCGCAGGGGTTATGATCAAGGAAATAAAAATTCAATTATATCTACTATAATAAATCAATTAAGGCTTCATTTGCGTGGCGGTTGCGGGAGCGGCCGGCGAGTGGAATCGTCGGTCTCGAACTGGAGGGGGGAGGCGGGGATCGAAACGGAGCGGCGGCCTGACTTTTCCTCCTTGCTGCGGGAGTAGACTAGACAAACACCGCCGCCGCTTCATTTGATTTGCCGCCTTGCGGTGGCGCTTGCACCAAACACCGGGTGAAAACGCCTAACCAAACGGAGCTTAACTAATACAAAAAAAACTACAAATTTTTAATTAAATTAAACCAAAAAGAAAAATTAAAATTAAATTACAATACACATGACAATGTGAGTGAGTGCACAACCCCCAGTGTGCCCGTGACAGTATCACAGCCACAACAGTGTGGCGGCACGATGACACTCCCACCATTTGCACCCCAAGAGCGCAGCGGTCCGGCGGTCGCTCAATTTTCTAATGCACTCCAGGGGTCGCGAGCACGGGAGCGTCATCGCGCCACAACACTATTGTGATCATGGCCACAACACTATTGTGATAATGGCCGCAACACTATTGTGATCATGGAACTATTGCGGTTGTGTAAGGGCTTAAAATGCCGAGTTAATCTCTCACCCTCGTCGAAGTCTAATCTTTGGTAGTTGGGGTCATAGTGTATAATCCGTAATTCATCGAGATCAGATGCAACCAATGATGGCGTAGATGTTCTCGCTCACTTAGGAGGAGTGCAGTAGAAGTCACCCCCCAGGGGCGAGTCCAGGCGCCCTAGGGCGAGTGCAGCCCCCAGGGGCGAGTCCAGGCTCCCTGGGGCGAGTGCAGTCCCCTAGGGGCGAGTCCAGGCTCCCTGGGGCGAGTGCAGCTCCTCAGGGGCGAGATCAGGCTCCCTGGGGCGAGTGCAGCCCCCCCCAGGGGCGAGTGGCGAGTCCCAGCTTTATCGGGCACTCGCCCACCCCAAGATACCTCTTTAGGTCAGCTAGTATCCCCTCCAAATCGTTGAGTTACGTTGTTGGCAAACCGTTTTGGGATGCGTTTATTAAAAATCAAAATGCGGGATTCCACTATTTGCAAGCCAAATTTGAAAAACTATAAATAGACCATCACGGGCACTTTGTGGAGGGGACTGCCTCCTCCCCCCCCCCCCCCACCCCACCCCACCCCACAAGGTTGACTCCGGTGGGCGAGTGCTCTCAAGGCCCACCAAGGTGCCCAACTCAGCATTGGTTAGGGAGGGAAAACTCTCTTTGTTCTTCCGGATGTGTGGCGGGACCTCCACGCTGTAATTCAGGGTCCGTCTCTTAGTTCCAAGCAGCTGACCAAGTGCAATCATTTGAGAAAAGTAGGTGCAAGCTACCCGCTTGAATCAGAACTCTCGTTGAGACCAAGTTTTGGATTCAACACATAGGACAACTTATTTTAATTTTAAAAGAAAGATGGTACTAAAAATTTGTATCAAGCCATAGAGATTATAATTTTAAAAATACTCAATTTACACTTGCTGCCTTTCTATCGACAACAACAACAAAATTAGTTTCAAACATAACAGTAATAATATATAAGATTTTAGGCAATGTTTGGGAAAGACGTAGAGTTCTAGCGATGGTTGTGAGAAACTTCGATAATAAGCATAATTGTGGTGGTTTATTTGTGTTTGAAGTTATGGTGACAATTTTTTTGGGGCCCAAATTGTACTTTTTGGGGTCAAAACATTCAAGACACATAAAGCTTGACCATATATGCATGTCCATTGTAGTCGTGTGGCGGTATGACTTAAAACAAAGGCTCCGTTTGGGAGAACTTATTTTCACCAGTCAAGCGGTTACAACCGCATAAATCGGAGCATAATTAAGGCCTGATTCATGTGATTGTAACCGCTTGACCGGTGGAAATAAGTCCTCCCAAACGAAGCCAAAATTTAGAAAAAATAGCGTTCGCGACCACACCTACCAGACTGCTACCTATGTTTTCAATAGCTGCATTCACAACCGTCACCGCTCTCCCACCACCATCCCAAACAGGGCCCTAGTAAAGATCCAGGACTTCAAATGTATGAATCTCAGCAAGCACAAGTCTGCAATTTTTTTATAAAACATTCCCAAGGATTCAATAGAAACAGCTATGTATCATGTAAACATTTTAATGCTGAGAAATGTATGTAAAAGTTGTCACAAGAATATGAATTGGCAAAACCTTCTTATATTTGAATCTTTCAACAACAACAAAAACAGAAGAAAAAACAACTACTTCCTCCTTGTGTAAAAAACTGCAGCTGCTATCACTGAGAGGGCAAGTATAGCTGCAGGAAATGCCCAGAAAGTTGGGTGATTGAACATGCTGGTATAATTTGAAGGCTCTTCTTCCTTGGTGAAAATCTCAAGCTCAGGTATGACATTGGCACAGGACTCATGTATCTCTCCAATGCAGTAATCTTTCATGAGCTCTCTTGCAGTTTTGCTGTGCCCGGCATCTTCAAAATCTTCCGCCGAGTCTCTCCCTTATGCAACAACTGAGAAATTTCAGCATATTGTTCAATAGAATCATGCAGTCATGAACATTATTAGCACTACAATGTATTCGAGGAACTGAGAGAAACACACCAATTGTTGCAAGTGAACAATGTTAGATTGTTTTGGGCTTGTTTATGTTCACTTGTTAAATTTTGAAAGATTTCAATTGTTTATGTTCAATGCTGAGCAACTATTTGAATGGTTCAATTTATGTTGTGTTTGGCACAGCTTATCCAGACTTATTTGCTCCGGCGAGGTCGGGAAAAAATGTCATTGTCATATAAAAATCTTATGCCTCAAACTAGTTTCTTTTTTTGTAACATTTGTGATACCGAACATTCATTTTATGACAATGACGATTTTGTCCAACCTCACCGGAGCAAATAAGCTCCGATAAGCCACGCCAAACACCGCCTTGTTTTGGTTTCAAATCTTTCGTATACAAAAAAATGTGAACTTTGAGCAACAACTATGTATACAATTGTTTGATAGATAATGATGGTATTATCAATTTAAGAAACCAATCATGAACATGGTCTAGACTTGAAAGTATTCAGGCATTAAGGCTCCGTTTGTCACGGTGGTGGCGATCGTAAACGCATGGATTAAAATGTCATTCGTAAGGTTCACCTAACAAACATCATCTGTTTGAACATAAAAGTGGATGAAGTTCCTTAGGTGGGCATTAACGAATGACAATTTAACCCCGTGTTCATGACCGCCACCACCGTGCCAAACGGAGCCTAAGACTCTGTTTGGAACGGTGGTGGCGGGTGTTCATGACCGCCACCACCGTGCCAAACGGAGCCTAATTTGGAACGGTGGCGGCGGTTATGAACATGAGGCTTAAATTGTCATTCGTTAACGCCCACTTAAGGAACTTAATCCATTTTTATGTTCACACGAATGATTTTTGTTAGGTGATCCTTAACGAATGACGGTTTAATCCATGTGTTTACGACCGCCACCACCGTGCCAAACGGAGCCTAAGGCTCCGTTTGAGAGGACTTATTTTCACCGGTCAAGCGGTTACGAGCGCATGAATCGGACCATAATTAAGGTCCGATTCATGCGGTCGTAACCGCTTGACCGGTGAAAATAAGTCCTCCCAAACGGAGCCTAAGACTCATTCACATGGGTGTAACTATACTAATAAGCTAAATTGTAGTTTGTTTTAAGCTTATCCATATTCTTTAATTAGAAAATTCAACTCAATTTTGAAAGGTCAGATATAAATGAACTAGCTTGAATATTAATCCGCTTGTTTATTTACATATGCGAGCGTTCATTTTTCGCTTAACAAGTGGCTCAATAAAATGCCCTTTACAAATGGTATAATGACTCAATCCACATTCTTGTATTAATATTCTACCTTCCTACGCACTTTTAAAGAGATATACTACTAAAAATATGATACGAGAGCGGAAGATCTCATCCTCAGCAAGCGATATACAAGGGTTTAGACGAGGCACACACGGGGACCGGGCGCGACATGAGGATATGCCAGATTGGATCTGGGATTTTATTTCCGTTATCTTGAGTTTCCTTTTTATATTACAATTATCGTGTATTTCCCTTTTATCGTATATTTCCATTTTAGCATTATTACTATGTAATTGTTTCCCTATGTAATTGGAGGGGTACGACCCAGCGTAACCCTACCTTGCGTTCTTAACAATTTGGTTCGTCTGCTGTTTTTACGCGCCGCTAGACTTCTCGGCGCCGCACGTGCCACCTGCTGCTCCATCCCCCCAGCGCCGCACGGATTCCGATCGCTCACTGCTCTGCGCGATCGCCCCAGCAGCTTCTTCCGCCGACAAACTCCACAACAATTTTCACGACGCTGCTTCCGCGGATGCTCTTCCGCAATCGTTCCATCCGCGACACGACTTCCGCAAGTTCTGCGGCGCGACTTCCTCCCGTTTCCGCTTTCGGTCCGCGTCTTCTCCCTCGCCTGCTACCGCGACATAGGCCGCCGGATTCCGCCTGTCCCGCCTCTTCCCTCAACTCCGTGCATGCCCTTGACACGTGGTATGACTGCTCGTGACAAGAACAACCCTCCCTCGGTGGAAGTTCTCTCTGACCGCATGGATCAAATCGATACAACTCTTTACGACCTCCAAATCACAATTCGGGAGATTCACTCGCTCCTTTCCGCTCTACTAGCCACGCTGTCACCAGCACCCACAACCCCCTCTATCCATTCTTCCGGTAGCGTTGTTGACCCTTTAGGGGTTTCTGCGCCCTTCGATGACCCGTCGGCTTTCCACATCCGCCAACTCGACATTCCGGTGTTCGATGGAACTGATCACATCGGCTGGTTGGCCCGCACGGAGAAATACTTTGACCTCCAGGGCACTCCGGAAGCCCAAAAGTGCCCCTAACGACGATCTACATGGAGGGCTCAACCCTTTATTAGGTTCGTTGGCTTTGCCAGTCCACACCTACTCTTTCATGGGCTGGTTGGCCCGCACGGAGCAATACTTTGACCTCCAGGGCACTCCGGAAGCCCAAAAGTGCCCCTAACGACGATCTACATGGAGGGCTCAACCCTTTATTAGGTTCGTTGGCTTTGCCAGTCCACACCTACTCTTTCATGGGCGGCCCTCACGAACAAGCTTCTTCGTCGTTATGACACGGGCCATTCCGGAAACCCCTTCGAGCGCCTAAGCATTATTAGTCAGACAAACACTGTTGATGCCTACATTGATGCCTTCATTGAGTTCGCAACACATGTTCCCGGCTTATCGGCAGATCACTACTTGGGCACCTTCCTTGCCGGCCTACGACCGCACATTCGAGCCTGTCTACGGGTGCATGATCCGACAACACTTACACGCGCTATGGAACAGGCTCGCTCCAGCCCGACACTTCACTATGTCAACGCCTCCTCTTCTACCCGCACCGGCTCAGTCAGGCCACCAGCACCCCCGCTTCATCTTACGGCCGAGCCCTCTCCTACCCCGGGCTGGTCTCCACTGTGACCTCCTGCAGCACCTCACTGAGCCGAGATACCGCTCCATAGGATCTCGCAGGCTGAGTATTTAGACCTCCGCGGCAAGGGTCTTTGCTTTCGCTGCAAAGGTCTTTACTACCCTACTCATATATGCCTCTTTGTTCAAAATGCTCCTTGGAGGCGAAGATGAAGACATCGACATGACCGACTTTGAGGCCTTAAATCTGGATGAGGACAACCTCTAATCGACTACCAGCTCTTCTACACCATTCTTGTCATGACGTCAAGGCGAATCAAGGCGAGCATCGGGCTCCTGGACGCTTAGGCGACATGGCGGACGCCTAGGCAACAATAAGTCGAGCAAGTCGCAAGACGGCAACTAAATATATATAAAAACTAATGCAGACTATAGACAACGGTTATTATATCTAAAGTCTGCAAGACAGACTATTGACAACGGTTATTATAATAACTGTTGTCTAAAGTCTACTTTATACAGTCTACTTTAGACAACGGTTATTATAATAATCGTTGTCTAAAGTAGACTATAGACAACAGTTATTATAATACCCGCTGTCTATAGTTCCAGTTTTTTTAAAACTATGAAAGATAGTTTACCAACAGTCCAACACAGCAAGTCAGCCACACAGATATTATACATGAATCATACATTCAGACTTCAGAGTAAGAAATAACAATCAGTCAATCACACATGTTCTGGATAATTGTTCTGTGTTAATTAAGCACACAGGTTTTCCAAAATGAACCAGCATGAATAATACCACTAGCTTCAGCATGAATAATACCACTACATTCAGACATTCAGACTACATGAATCATACATTCAGACTACATGAATCATACATTCAGACATTCAGACTTCAGCACGAATAATATAACATCATACACACTAGCTTTTCCATGTGAATATATTTAGACTTCAGGAATATCATAGTATAGTATCATAGTCAAATCCAAAATGTCATCATTATATACACTAACTTTTCCTCATATTATCATACATAGTCAATTATAACATGAAAGTGAAAGACAAGAAAAGTGAATCAGCATGAATAATGTTTTTAACATAAACTTTAAATAATCAGCAGCCTAAGAGAGGAATAGAGCCATTAATACATGGGCCTTCTCCAACATTGTCCTGCAAGCTGAAGTATACAAGTCGTAGGTGTCAAGAGTGGAAAAAAACTGTTGATATAGTGAGCGAGGCAAAGCCTAGGAGAAGAAATCTCGAACTTAATCAGCAGCCGACACATGTCATAGAATCAATCTTCCAAATTGAACATTTTCTCGGACAAAGTTGCAGTCGACTTCGATGTGTTTTGTGCGCTCATTGAACACGGGATTTTAAGCTATATGGATAGCAACTTGACTATCGTAGAAGAGAATGGTCGGTGATGGAAGTTTGATTCCTAAATCAGTAAAGAGACTTTCTAACCATGTGAGTTTTGAAACAACGGTGGCCATGGAACGATACTCTACTTCAACAGAGGAACGAGAAACCAGTCTGTTTCTTGCATCGCCAGGTAACCAAATTTCTGTCAAAGTACGTGCAGTAACCACTAGTGAATCGACGGTCACCTAGAAACCCAACATAATCATCATCACAGTATGCAATGAGAGATATAGAAGTAGAAGGCTTATACATAAGTCCTTGTCCCGGAGCATTATTCAAGTATTTAAGAATATGCCCGACCTCCTAAAGATGGGAGATTCGTGGAGCGTGCATGAAATGACTGACCCTACTGACCGCAAATAATATATCAGGTCATATGACAGCAAGATAGATTAGTTTGTCAACGAGGTGTTGATAATACACCGGATTAGGGAGGAGTTGATCAGAGTCTGAACCATGAGCAGAGAGTTGGTGATTCACAATCATAAGTGTATCAACAGACTTACACCAAGAGTAGCCGACATCATGAAGTAAATCGAGACAATATTTCAACTGAGACGGGACAAGACCATCAGGTCATCGAGCTACCTCAATTCCCAAGAAGTATTAGAATCAGCCCAGATCTTTAGCTTGGAAATGACAGATTGTGTTTCTTGAATTTAGTAATGTCAGGAAGGTCATCATTGACAAGAATATCATCAACATAGACCAGAAAAATCACAGTGTCAGAAGGACGTCATCGAATAAAAAGGGAGAAGTCTGCGGAGCTCCGAGGTGAAGCCGCAATCACGAACTACCCGACTAGACTTATCAGACCATGCTCGTAGAGACTGTTCGAGGCCACAAAGTGATTTCATCAGATGGCACACTAAGGACTCCCCCATGGTTGCATAACTAAGAGGTTGTTGTATGCCTACAGTCTCTATAAGATCGTCATTAAAGAATGCATTCTTAAGGTCAAGTTGATGTAGCGGTCAATGTTGATGGACAACAAGAGAAATTAAGACTGGATGGTATTGAGTTTCAAACTGGAGAAAAAAATCACCTCATGGTCAAGATCGTGTTGTTAAGTAAAGCCTCTGACAACGAGACGGGCCTTTAGGCAGTCAATCATCCCATCAGGATGATGCTTAACGGTGAAAATCCACTTACAGCTTACCACAGATTGATTGGGAAGATGAAGAACAAACGAGGTCCCAAGTACGGCTATTTCCTCAGCCATTGCCGCCCGCCACCTCGGATGTTGAAGGATCTCCTGCACAGAAGAGGGGGTGAAAATATAAGACAAAGAAGCCACAAACCTGCATTGGCCAGAGGAGAGACGATGCAGGGAGACATAATTAGTGAGTGGATGGGCAATAGAGGATGACATCAAACTAACAGTGCACACACCAACAGTTGTAGGCGGGAGCAGGTCTTGTACTCTGGATCGAGGAGGAGGACGAGTGCAGACTCGAAGAGATGGGTTTGAGGTGGTTGGTGGTGTCAGAAGTGGAGGAGGATGAGAAGAGTGGGTAGGAACTACGGGACGAGGGGGGCAAGGATCAACATAGCCGACGTGGAGGGGAAATGTAAAGGTTGGTTCTAAAAAATTGTCACATTAGCAGACACAACAAACTTTTGAGTAGAAGGGGAGTAACAGACATACCTCTTCTGATGCGCAAATAGCCAATAAACATATATCGAGTAGCACGAGGACCCAACTTGTCCATGGAGAGGGGGGAGTGGGGGAGATGGTGAATAAAACAGACGCAACCAAAGACTCGGGGAGTCAAAGAGAAGGGACGTTCGTCCGGAAATAAAATAGAGAAAGGCGTTGCGAAGTAGTGGCAGGGGAGGGCATGTGGATGAAGAGATAACATGCGGTAGAGACAATAAAGTATCAATAAGCGGTGGGTACATGCCTCTGGAACATGAGAGAACGAGCAACTTTGAGAAGGTGACGATTCTTCCGCTGAGCAACATCATTCTATTGCGTTGTGTATGCACAAGAGGTTTAGTGGAGGATACCCAATAGGGTACACGTATCCTGAAATGCATGCTCAATGTATTCATGTGGATTATCAGTACGAACAATTTTAATAGAGTGGGAAAATTATGTTTTGGTTTCAGCTGCAAAGGAGCGGAATAGAGCAAGAATCTCACAGCGATCACGCAATGGGTATAGTCATGTCATGTGTGAGTAATCATCAATAAACATAAAAAAATAATGATATCCAGATACACTAGTTGTTTTATAAAGATCCAAGATATCAGAATGTACTAAATCAAAAAGAGCAGGGCTCCGAGTACAATGAGAAGGCAAAACAGAACGATATTTTTCCCATAAATACATGATTCGCAATCAAAACTAGAGAAATTAAAATCTGAAAGAGTTTTCTGAATGATGAGAAGAGCATGACCAAGATGTCAGTGCAAATCAACAGAGCTGACGAAAGAGAGAACGATCAAGGGAAGATCGAGAAAGATCGATAGTGTAAAGCTGATGTAGACCAAAATAGGGTTTTGAAAAATAATATATTTTTAATGCGAACAAATTTAACTGATGTGAGCCAAAACAGGCCAAACTGAAAATTCGCGCATAAAATCATTCTCAACGATGAACTTCGCTAAAACTGTTAATTGTCATTTGAAGATGTCTTGTCGAGCGTCTAACGAGTTGAACCAAAGCAGTTGGAGCAAGGATACGGGAAGGATATAACAATAAAAGGCAATTTGAACGTTCGGGGAAAGCTTAAGAATATTTAGCGGAACGCATAAAAATAAACAAACTAATTGGACCAAGGATATGTGAAGGATACGACGGAGGGAAGTCGATCCAGTCCAACTCCATCAAGCAGGGGAGAGAATAGCAGATGCACGACTTTGAACGATAGCCAATCTTTAGAACGTCGTAGGTCGACAACAATCATCACGTGAACTGGGCTGAATGGGACAACGGAAGTAAGCGACAAGGTTGATGGCAGCTCGAAGAACACTCAAACTTTATTGCTTAGAAATATTGGCCGAAGCTGAGATAATTAAAACATTGCAATGGATAATTAAAACATTGAAATATAAAGTTATTATGGTTGTCTTGAAGGGACAACTTACTTACATCACACACACTCTTACAAGTTATTCCATTCTTGACTTCTACGACACACCAGAATAACTTTACTTCTACGACACGTCAGAATAACTTTACTTCTACGACATGTCATAATAATTTTATATCATATCTTAAGTGATAAGATTCTTTCTTTTTTACACATCATACTTTAAGACAAACATATCACACATTCTTCTACATTACACATCATATTTTAAGAGAATATTTCATCCTTTCCCCTGGTGAAAAAAGATGATAGCTCCACATCATCGTGATCGTTGCTGTTGGAGGATGACAATTTTGGATGGGTTCTTTTGTGGAGCCTGTAGTCGGGGTGATCCCAATTGGTCGAATCGGCAGTGAGCATCTCCAGACTCAATTGGAAGTGGCAGTGCTGGATCTCTTCAATATACTTAAGTGAAAGGATCACAGGATTGTGCCAAAAAGTTGTTGGTAGGTCCAGTGGGTCATCTGTGATGGGCAAACCATTAATTGCGTTAGAACTGAGTTATATTTTTGTTCATGTCAAAAAGAACAAGAATATTGTTTGTGAATGATGATATCGTCATCCAAAATGCTCATAGATTGCTGACATTTGAAATGAATAAGAATATGTTTTTGTTCGCGAGCGCCATTTAGACTGTTTCCTTTGGGCCTTAATTTTTCACGCCAAAAGCTGGTGTCGCCAAATAGGTTGAGCCATTTAAGAAGTTATTTGTGTTTCTGCTCACATGACTGCATATCAACTAGGGCAATATACTGGATTAGTCGTCCTTTGTCAAAGATATTCCAAATGAGTAGGTTTTTACGAAGTACCATAGAACCATGTATGCTTCTTTAGGAAAATCGTAATAAAATTCTTCTATACATTCAAGTATAGTGAGAAAAGGAAACCAGAGATGTAATGGAAAGCTGGCAAGAGGACCTTCATTCAGGTTGTAACGTCTGATATAGATTTTCTAAAAAATGAGCAAACAGGGTAAAGAAATTTCTTGGAGGATCAAATGAAGTAATATGTTTTTAGTGTGTGCTGGAAGATATGTTGTTTGAAAATAGTAGATGACTGAGAACACCATAGATATCGTCATTTGAGTTCTAGATAAGAAATCCGGGAGAAAATTATTTTTCCCTTAATGTGTTGGACTTCAAATTTCCACTGAGAGAATCAATTAGCTCATCGCAAAAGTTGGGCCTGGGGTAACATCTTTTGTTTGAATTGTAGCATTTTTGGAAATGCTAACATATCCATCTTTATTAGAAAATATTGTCCAATAAGATGAGATTGGAATTTCTTGATACTCCTTTTCACGGCTAGGATTTTTTTGTATGTGGAGTGATAGTGAAGTTTTCCATTCTTGGAAGTCCCGCTCTTGTAACTGCAGATTCGTCGCTTCCCATGTAATTCGTCAAATAATATGGCTCCCCAAAGACGATCACTGGCGTCAGTTTGAAGGATTCACCTGCCTGATGATGGAATCTTCAGTGGTGGCAAGTCCTTTGTTAGAGACTTTAATTTTCTGACTGCATTAGTGCATGCGTCATTTCAGGATGGCGCCTCTTTCTTGAGCTGATTAGTAAGAGGTGCCCTAAATTTGACTAGATCATGAATGAACTGTCATATAATTAAACGTTAAATTCTCATCCAAAAAATAATCTAATTGGGTTGCAATGTGTGGCCGGAGTTGGTATTGACTATCTGATATATGCATTCCCAAGAAGTCAATATCAGTTTTTCTCATAATCATCTTTTTTTATAACATAGTGTCATATCGTTTGACCAAATCATGAAACTGTAAGAGCAAGGCATGATGAGAATCAATATCTAAAGAAAACAACAAGATATCATCGACGTAGACCAAAGCATTATCCATGATGGGCTGGAAAATTCTTGGCATAGCCTTCTGGAATAAGAAAGGAGACGGTTTTAGCGCAAAAGCTACAACGGCCCAATGGTAGTGTCTTTCAGGGATGCAAAATTCAATCTTTTGTCAATCATCTGGATGAATACAAAGCTGCCAAAAATTAGTTTTAAGATCGAACTTGGAGAATATCTTTCCGTGAGGGAGTTTTTGGAAAAGGGTTTCTCTTTTTGGTAGAGAAAATTTATCATCTTCAAAAAAATGGTTTAGAGGTTGGTAATTAATCACCCGACTCATCTTTCCTCTAGTTTGCTCGAACCTCTTGTTCACATAGAAGGTTTCGCAAGCCCATTGTGACTTTATGGGTTCAATTAACCCTTCCTTTTGCAATTGATCAACTGTTTTTATAGCAAGTGCATAATAATATGGATTCATATCTTTGTGACTTGTCTTTGTGGGGTTGATATCTTCATTCATTTTAAATGGCAGGGAGATGGAGAATTAAGGATTCTTCCAGAGAGGGTGATCGCACTTCTGCTGAAAATTGTGTGATTTTGCGCAAGAGGTGCAAGCAATATCAACCCCGATAGGGCTTAGAATTTCAATTGGGTAAAGATGCAGAGTCTTCGCCCATGGAAGTAGATGATTTTTAATATTTTACCCCTTCCTTGTTCCATGAGATTCGCTTCAGAGAGTGCAAGATATCAAACTCAATAAGTAAGTCTTTTGCAGGGAGTTCTCATCCATAAACTTGATGCTTGAAAATACATCATGGAAATATTTGAATGTTGATGGGTTTACTAATCAGTGTGATCGTGAAGAGGTCACTGTTGGCTGCTCGGAATGATCTATAGCAGGAGTTCTAACATTCATTTGGTAGAATGTTTGACTTCATGATGAAGGATGTGGCTCCAGTGTCAAAGAATGCTAGCACTGAAATAGGTCGGTCTCATTTCCCTATGAAAATGTGGATCTTCCCAGAAGGATTTGGTGGCAAAGAAGGTTGTCGCCAATTGTGAGAGTGTACATATTATTATCAAAGAGAACTATACCATCATCTAGAGATGAGTCTGATAAATCTGCTCCAAGGGTAAGGATCGTGTCAGGATCAGATTCATCATCAATAGAAAAGAGTGACTCAAAGTCGTCGTTGTCTATGTCTTCAATCTGAGAGAGTTTTGCAATAATTCGCAAACTCTTCTCTTTGTTTGGGCATTCTTTGGTAAAATGCTCTTCCTTTCTGCATATACAACACCTTGAGGATTTTGTATTTCCCTTCTTTCTTTTGAGAAATCTCCATTTCTTCCAATTCTTCTTGGATAAATAATCATTTCTTCCATACATTTTATGTTTGAAAGGCCCCTTGAGCGGCTTCTCGTTTGACAATATCCCACCATCAAAATGGTGTAACAGAATCAATGAAATGCATGCTTGGTACACTGCAGAACTGCTACAACCAGGAACAACAATGTTTGTTGTCACAGAGAGATTCGTGTCAAAGTTTCATGGCAAACTAAGGCAATGGTGATTGCTCTAGGAGCATATAGAAAACAGATGGTTAAATAGAGTCCAAATGTGGATGCCAAAAAGGATGAAATATTCTCTTAAAGTATGATGTGTAAAGTAGAAGAATATGTGCGGTATGTTTGTCTTAAAGTATGATGTGTAAAAAAGGAATCTTATCGCTTAAGATAAGATATAAAGTTATTCCGGCGCGCCGTATAAGTAAAGTTATTCTGCCGTGTCGTAGAAATAAAGTTATTTGGGCATGTCGTAGAAGTCAAGAATGGAATAACTGGTAAGGGTGAGCATAAGAGGAGTTCGCGATCTCAGAACACGGGATGCGATCCCCACGATCGCAAAGCAAGAGGCAGCGCGGTGCGGTCTCAGCGGTCTTCAACAGGCTCGAGATAGAGGCAAATGAGGCGGGCTCAAGGGGGAGGTCGTAGAGGACGGTACTTGCAAGAGTTATGGCGGGACCCAACAGGAAGCAGAAGTAGCTTATAAAAGGAGTAGGGAGGGCGAAAGAAACACGCAACATGAGCAGGAGGCTACTAGAGCAGCGGACTCAAGATAGAGCTCCCAGAGAACTCAAGCAGACGCAGCGTATTCAAGCGGGAGTTCGCAGAGAGCAGGAATGGCGAGGGAGGGATCAAGCCAGAAACGAGGCCATGAGCTCAATAAAAAAAATCAGGATTCGTATTGTCTCTGATAACATGTACAAAATGAGAATTTAGAGAATAAAACGGGAGGGCGGGATCAAGCCAGAAACAAGGCCATGAGCTCAATAAAAAAAATCAGGATTCGTATTGTCTCTGATAACATGTACAAAATGAAAATTTAGAGAATAAAACAGGAGGCCGGAATAAATTATTCTCCTTAAAATAAAGTTAATTCAAATACATGTACAATGATCTCCTTATATATAGAGAAAGAGAAGGAGCTAAGAATGAATCCAAGATGTGAAACTAAAGGAGCCTAAGAGAGGAATGAGCCCAATGAGCCATTTATACATAGGCCTTCTCCGACAGTCATGAACACAGTTTCATTGTTTGGAGATACTGTGTTTTCAATGCAGTCATGGATGTGTTTATCTGTTTGGTGGCATAGAACTGTGTTTGAAAAATGTCATGTTTTCTACATAAAATCCTTACATTCAAATGACTTTTCAATATCGTGCTTCTAACTGCATTATCACACATTCTATTGATTTCTCATTTTCTGAAGCCTGCGTGCTCCAGTGTATCAAAAACAGCAAATAATTAAGAGGGATTACCAAATGAGCAGATTATAACATTCAACTGATTCTTAAGCAAGACAATGAGATGATTGAACTATGAGATAATTGGGTAAATGAAAGCCTCAGCTTTGTTTAGCTATTGGATGGGAGAATGAGAACCTGGAGGAGAGTCGATCTGCTGGATCACTGGTGTCGGGCGAGGTTTCTTCAGGCGAGATCAGTGCCGATCTGCTGGAAGCGAGGGGCGAAGCTGGGGCCAAATTCCGATCGGTTGGATGCGAGCGGCACAGCTATTGTTGGAGGCGCAACTAAGACATTATAGAGAGGGAAGAAGGGTTAACGCGAGTTTGAGCAGATCGGTTTTTGGCCCGGGAGTCTTTGCGCGAATTCGGATATACATGGGTTTTGATCCGCGCAAGGAGAGATTAGAAAGACACGGCCCAGGTCGGCACAAAACTGTATTTTTTTTATTAATAGTGTTTCTCAGCCGCGCTAAAAAAGCTTCCCCAAACAGGGCCTTATTCTAGATAATGAAGGTATATACTTTAAATGATCATTATCTCATATACTTTTTATTACCTCAAATTAAGCTAGATCATAATAGCTCAAGTAAAGCTAGATTATAAATTGAAAATCAAATCAAATGAAAGCATGAATAAGAATTCTAAACTTAATCATGTTCCAGCTCCACTTAACTTGATGAGAAAATTAAAAAGCTAAAACATAATAATACTCAGCCAACACCATATGACACTACTGGGTCCTAACAGGCAGTTGTTGATAGAATATGGAAGATATATGCGCCTATTTGAACAATGTGGATATCTATAATATACTATATTAAAAAAAACTTTAGACGGCCACGGCCCTAAAATGGGACCCAAATGAATATAAGTGATTCGATGACATGGCCCTAAAATGGGACCCAAATGAATCTAAGTGATTCCATTTTAATCTCTCTAATCTAACAGAACACAACTTTCTTTAACATATACAGAGAACAAAAAAAGATGATGTATATAGATACTAACGACCGTGCAATGGGTCCCACATGCGCAATGTCAGTAATACTTGGCCTTCGCTCAAACGATCGTTGGATACTATCACAATCACACACTGTGCACGAGGGGATCCTGTGCATGACCACTAGTTTATGAATAAAAGTTAACAAGGTGGAGGAAATTTTGAAGTACCGGTAGCTGATATGAGAACATCGTCTCCTCCAGGATGATCATCTAAATATTTAGTTACATCATAAACCTGTCATAAGGAAAAATCACAAATAAACAGATTTTTAGAATAGAAGACTTTGCATGTTAATAATCTATTAATTTAAAGTCGCCACCAAATCACACTCAGTACTAAAAGCAGATTTCATCAGGGATTTCAAATTGTTCTTCGAAGAGATCTAAAAAGGGCTGCCCGGTGCACAAAGCATCCCGCACAACGAGGGTTTGGGGAAGGGCCCACCATAAGGGTGAAATGTAGGCAACCCTTACCTTGCATTTTTGCAAGAGAATGCTTCGAGGACTCGAACTCATGACCTCAACGTCACACGGCGACACCTTAACCAGTGCGCCAATGCACAAAAGCAGTATAAATAGAGCCCGGAAATTGACAATAGATCATGTAATTTGTACCTTATCTAATATTATAGTCTGTCAAAAACCACATGTTTATTTTCTATTATATTAATTTTGATAGATGTCAAACCCCTAATTTCTCTAATATAATCAATTCCTTAATCTATCTTTTCTAGTTTTACCACACATCCATCTTAGTTTTTCACTTATGTCACACTCAATTTAAATATCAACGACTTTTATGTCCAACACTAAGATCCATAAAACATTATCGGCCATTTCAGTATTATAAAATTTAATTTTAGGTCTCCACAGTACCTCCTGTGGTGTATCACTCTTGAGGCACTTTCTATTTTAACCACCAAACCTTAACTTTTGGGTCTCCATGATATCCTCTTATGACATAGTACTCTCCGGACATCGTATCTAGGTATCTCTTTATCTTTTAATAAGATATTAATGTTGAAAATGGTGAAGTGAAAGTGGGTGATTGGACAACTTGGGCGATCTGTTCGCACGAACTACGCGGACAGGAGTGGCGGACAGCCAGGTCGGCAGAGCTGTTGCAGACAGCTTGTTCTTTGGCGTCCTGGGCGGTCTGTTCGTGCGGATTATGCGAACAGAAGCGGCGGCCTGCCAGGCCGGCTTTTGCTCAGCAGGCAGTTGGATCCCAGAAGGTAACCGGGCGGATAACGACTCTATCCGCGGAGTCCGGCAAGCAGCGGACTGGACTGGAGCTCGACAGACCGGCTTGGCAGAAGCCTTGGTCTAGCTCTGGAGGAGCGGCTAGCAAAAGCCGCGGAGGTCGCCAGTCAGAGCGGACAGTTGCTGGAGTTCGCCAGGGAAGGCGGATTGGATCCAGTGTCCGCCAGTAAGTGCGGACTGGCCCTTGTGGCCAGTGGTGTGGACTTGGTTGGTTCTGAACCAAGTCCAGGTTTGGCTCAGTCCGGAGAGATCGCGTAGTTAAGCGCGGACTGCTACTCAGTCCGCCGAGCTCGGCAGCATTGCAATATGCCTTAGTTGCGAGCTTGGAGAATGTGGACTGGAGTTGCGTCCGCAAGGCGTGCGGACTGGAGCTGTGTCCGCCGAGTCCGACAGATTGCCTTGGTGGCTTGGCTGCGGGCTCGGGGTATGCGGACTGGAGCTGTGTCCGCCGAGTCCGACAGATTGCCTTGGTGGCTTGGCTGCGGGCTCGGGGTATGCGGACTGGTGCTGTGACCGCGGATTAGCGGACAGTGTTGCTACAGAGTCCGGCTGTGGAGGCGTCCTGGCTTGGCCTTGGGGCGACAAGGCGGACTAGCTTGTTGTCTGGCCTTGGTGAAGCAAGGCGGACTGGCTTGATGTCCGGCCTTGGTGGGGCATAGGCGGTCTGGCTATCTCGCAGAGGTCACGACAGACTGGGAGTGTATCCGCAGCTTGCGGATACACTTGTTTTTGCAGCGGAATGAGGCGGTGATCCTATCGGCTAGGGCGGTGACCACACTCCTCATCGTGCTTATAAAAAGGACCCCTGTCACATCAGATATAGAGCGAATGAACAGTAAGTGAGCCCGAGAACAATTGTTGCGGACTGGATTTTGGCATCCGCCCGGGTTAATAGAGTTGACCGGTTTGTGCTGTGCAGGTTGTGCGGAAAGCGCTAGAAAGCCAGGACTTGGCTCTGATTGCGGTCAGGGACAGTGCAGACTCTGCGATTAAGCAACATGCGGTAAACAGCAGGTCGCGGACAGCGATCAGGCGGTTTTCTCTCTGGCAACTTGTTTCGGGGTTCAATAAGTCGTCTTCTTCAGGCGGCCTGTTCAGTTTGGCATCAGCAGCCCGTGCGGTCTGGCAGCTAGGCAACCTCGCGGTTAGGCGGCTTGCAGATCGGCGGCTAGAGCTTAGCTTTGGAAAGGGGTAGTCCGCGCAACTTGGTTTGCGGTCTAGCGACCTGGCGGACTTGGCGGTTTGTGCGGACTCCATAGTGCAGCAGTAGATCCGGCGGCTACTTGTTCAGTCCGCGCGGTTTGTCTTGTCTTGTAATTGTAATTGTCTCTGCTCTCCCTGTGGTGGTTTTGGCAAATCATGTCTCACCATGCATGTCTTGCCTTGTAAAGAAGATTGTTGTTATCAATAAAGATTCTTGTTGCTGCATGTGTTTCTGGTTGTAACTAACTTTAGTTGAGATAACTCCTGCTCATTCCAAGATCCAGAAAATTCAACATGGTATCAGAGGGAGGTTGGAGTGGATAAGCAGTGATCAACTGAAGTGGTTGTTGCTCTTGTGAAGAGGGAACCAGTGGTAGAACCATGGCAGCGGGAGATGCAAGTGATCTTTGGATTGATCTCCTAACAGAGACTAATTTGAGAAGTGGAAGTCTTGTATGGAGAGCTATCTTCTTAGCGATGACCTTTGGGAGGTAGTGTGCGGAGCAGGAAGACAAGAGGTTACTGCTGACAATATTGAAGCGATGAGAGCTTGGAAGAAGACAAATGCGATGGCGGAGTCTATTCTCAAGCAGGTAATCTCATCAAAGCTCTTGGACCACATCAGTGAATGTCGGTCAATTGCGGAGATTTGGACTTCTCTTGATGGGTTGTTCTACAGGGAGATGAAGGAGGTTGCGGAGGATGGTCCTTCTACTTCATATCAGCAAGAGAGGAGTGATTCTCCTAGGCGTGATGGGAAGAGGAAGGAAGGACCAAGGTACTATAGATGCAAGCAGCATGGTCATCTCAGGAAGGAGTGTAAGGTTGTCTTGCACTCGGTGAACGTAGCTCATGCTGGGAGTAAGGAGAAGAACTTGGTTGGATCATCAACAAGTTCTGGTGATGATCGGATGAAGGTCAGTGATAGTGCAGCTATCTGGCATGAAAGACTGAGACACGTGGGGATGGACAAGCTGAAAGCAATGACGGTGAGAAGCCTTGTGAAAGGCTTGCCTAGGATGTCATCCTTCGACGACGGTCAGGCTTGCACGGGATGTCAACACGATGAAGTTTATCGCTTTACGTGTGATAAGGTGCAGTCCAGGTGTAAGGCACCATTGGAGGTTATCCATGGTGATCTGGTGGGACCGACCGTCACCGCCAGTCTTGGAGGCAGCAGGTACATGCTGATATTGGTTGATGACTATTCATGGTATACTTGGGTATACTTCATGAAGGAGAAATCGAACATGTTCCGCTTGTTTGTGGAGTTCAAGAAGCTTGTGGAGGGTCAACTTGGCCTGCGGATAAAGAAGTTGAGAGCGGGTATCAGTGGTGAGTTCGGCTCAACCGAGTTCTCGAACTTTTGCAGGAAGCATGAGATCCGAAGGGAGCTTTCTCGTGGATATACTTCACAGCAAGGTGGTGTTGCAGCTCGGATGATCCGTTGGTTGACGGAGAGTTGCAAGTGTTGGCTTCAGTGCAAAGGCATTCCTAAGGTTTTTTGGGCGGAAGGGATGGCCTGTGCGGCACATGTCATCAATCGGATGCCTCTTAGTCCGATCAATGTGAAGACTCCATATGCGCTAATGTTCGGGGTGAAGCCCAGTGTGAAGCGCCTTCGGGTGTTTGGATCTACCTGCTACATACACACACCGGATGCTCTCAAGACGAAGCTAGTCTTTGTTGGGTATGATGAGCAGAAGAGAAGATGGAGGTGTATGGATCCTGCGACGAAGAGGTTCATCGTGTCGAGAGACGTTGTCTTTGATGAGCTGACGTCGTATTGGGGCAGCTCATGTGTGGAGCTGGAGGAGAGCAGGTCAGATGGTGGGCTGAAGAAGGCTGCTGCTAAGGGTCAGTTGGAGTTACCCGGTTCACCAGGAGCTCCAGTTTGTTCTAGCTCCGGGGCAAAGGCGTCTGGGTCGGGAAGTAGGGGGAGCGATGCTCCAGGTGCTTCTGGCTCGAAGACGGAGGCTTCTGGTTCAAGAAGCAGGGGGAGCGATGTTCAAGAGCAGAGGCTTCTGGTACAGGTAGCAGGGGGAGCGTTGCTCCAGGTGCTCCTGGTTCCAGTGCGGTGGCATCCTGTTCAGGAAGCAAGAGGAGCATTGTTCCGGGATTGCCCGGAAATGGAGATGGTTCAGGAGAAGCAGCGGTGGTGGCTAGCCGAGATCAGGTTCTTCGGAGGTCGAAGAGGATCAACAACCCACCAGCTCGATATAGCGAAGGAAACGTGGTGAGCTTGGTCTCATGTTTCCTTGCAGGCCCTCAAGTCGAGCGAGTATCTTCTAGCTGTGATGACACCACTGAGTCAAGGAGGTGAATGATGTCATGGCTGAGGAGGTGACTACTCTCAGTGGTGACAAGGCTTGGGGTCTTGTGGCTAAGATCGTTGATGATACTCCTGTGACGCTCGAGTGGAGGTCGAAGCTGAAGAAGAAGGCAGAGGGAAACATGGCTCCTTTTGGGAGATGCTGGAGGGCTCCCTCATGGTCCAGGATATGCAGGGCGGGGACTATGTCTTGGACATCTCCTCGAAGGCGCTATCGAAGGGACCAGGTGCAAAGTTACAGGAGCTACTGGGGTTGTTCACCACTTCTAAACTTCAAGGGGAAGTGTTGAAAATGGTGAAGTGAAAGTGGGTGATTGGACGACTTGGCCGACCTGTCTGCACGGACTACGCGGACAGGAGTGGCGGACAGCCAGGTCGGCAGAGCTGTTGCAGACAACTTGTTCTTTGGCAGCCTGGGCGGTCTGTTCGCGCGGATTATGCGAACAGAAGCGGCGGCCTGCCAGGCCGGCTTTTGCTCAACAGGCAGTTGGATCCCAGAAGGTAACCGGGCGGATAGCGACTCTATCCGCGGAGTCCGGCAAGCAGCGGACTGGACTGGAGCTCGACAGACCGGCTTGGCAGAAGCCTTGGTCTAGCTCTAGAGGAGCGGCTAGCGAAAGCCGCGGAGGTCGCCAGTCAGAGCGGGCAGTTGTTGGAGTTTGCCAGGGAAGGCGGACTGGATCTAGTGTCCGCCAGTAAGTGCGGACTGGCCCTTGTGGCCAATGGTGTGGACTTGGTTGGTTCTGAACCAAGTCCAGGTTTGGCTCAGTCGTCTGCTTAAGGCGGCCTGTTTAGTTCGGCATTAGCAGCCTGTGCGGTCTGGCAGCTTGGCGACCTTGTGGTTAGGCGGCATGCAGATCGGCGGCTAGAGCTAAGCATTGGAATAAGAGGTAGTCTGCGCAGCTTGGTTTGCGGTCTGGCGACCTGGCGGACTTGGCGGTTTGTGCGGACTCCATAGTGCAGCAGTAGATCCAGCGGCTACTTGTTCAGTCCGCGCGGTTTGTCTTGCCTTGTAATTGTAATTGTCTCTGCTCTCTCTGTGGGGGTTTTGGCGAATCATGTCTCGCCATGTATGTCTTGCCTTGTAAAGAAGATTGTTGTTATCAATAAAGATTCTTGTTGCTGCATGTGTTTCTGGTTGTAACTAACTTTAGTTGAGATAACTCCTGCTCATTCCAAGATCCGGAAAATTCAACAATTAAGATAGAATGGTAATTACTAATATCAACCAGACTTAAAATACTTATGATGTACTCAATCATTGTTCTGCCAAATTGAAGCATTTCTTTTATGTGTGGGTGCGCACGAGGCTCCGCCCCTACGACCAATTGCGACAGTACCCGTCGGCGGGGTTTGCCCACCCCCGACACGACAGTACCCAGCCTGTAGTGGCGGGCTTCACCCGCTCCCGATGGTACGTGATGGAATTTTTAAAAAAAATTATTTAAAATTAAAAAAATATCATAATTATATATTTTTTATTATAAAACATTTTTTAATTATATATATATTAATTATTAACATTTTTCTCATAATATAATTTTTTAATTGATGTAATGTATATAAAAGATTCCTTGGGCCGTATAATATATATATATTAAATAGTTTCAAAGTTAACATTCATCACTTAGCCACGTGATGAGGTTTCTTGCTGTGATAGGAAGGACTTGGGTTCGATCCCCAGCCTCGAGATCTTTTTCTTTATTAAAAACATTTAGTCCCACGTCGTGGGATTCAATTGCATTTTTGGGTTTAAATAATATGTGAGTGCTCCTTTGTTTGAAGTTATATACAGTGGCTGAGCTAGGTTTGGTGCTAGATAGGGCGGCTTTTTATGCCGAGCGGGCGGGCTACAACGGGCGGGCTACAACGGGGCGGGCGACAACGGGCGGGCAACAACGGGCAGGCGACAACTCGTGTATTTCTGCAGTCCCATCTAATGAGATTTTGAAATTTTCAAAATCTCAAGGCTAAAATGGCAATTTCCCATTGTAGGGTAGTAGCCCTATTATATTTATAAGTTTAGGACACCCCGATTCTAGGTTTAGGATACCTACAAAATTGTAGAGAGAGGGAGCTGATTTATTGAGCTAGATCCGACGGTGGTTGGATTATTGAGACATATTCGATGACCTATATTATTTCCTGAAATTTTGAACTCATGATATTTGCAGACCATACTATTTCTTTATATATGGTATATATATATATATATGTATATATATATATATATACGAGTGACAGACACGGGGCTCCGCCCCTACGACCAATTGCGACAGTATCCGACCTGTGACAGCGAGCTTCACCCACCCCCGACAGCGCAATAGTACCCGGCCTGTGGCGGCAGGCTTCGTCGTGCCCCACACGACAGTATCCGGGCTATGGCGTCGGGCTTTGCGCGCCCCCGACACGACAGTACTCGACCAGTGGTGGCGGGCTTCGCCCGCCCCTGGTGGTTCGTAATAGAATTTTTTTAATTATTTAAAATTAAAAAAAATATCATAATTATATATATATTAATTATTAATTTTTTTTCTAATAATATAATTTTTGAATTAATGTAATGTATATAAAAATTTTTGCGGGCCATATAATATAATATATTAAATAGTTTCAAAGTTAACAACATTCATCACTCAGCCACGTGGTGAGGTTTCTTGTTGTGATAGGAAGGACTTGGGTTCGATCGCCAGCCCCGACATCTTTTTCTTTATTAAAAATATTTAGTCCCACATCGTGGGATTCGATGGTATTTTTGGGGGTTTAAATAATATGTGAGTACTCCTTTGTTTGAAGTTAAATATAGCGGGCGAGCTAGGTTTAGTGCTAGACCGGGCGGCTCTTTATGCAAAGCGGGCGGGATACACCGGGCAGGTATGCAGATCGTGTATTTCTGCAGTCCCATTTGATGAGATTTTTTCAAAATCTCAAGGCTAAAATGGTAATTTCTCATTGTACAGTAGTATCCTTATTAAATTTATAGGTTTAGGGCACTATGATTCTAAGCTTAGGATACCTACGAAATTGTGGAGAGAGAGAGAGAGCTGGTATATTGAGCTAGATCCGACGATGGATGAATTACTGAGACAAATCTGATGTCTTATATTATTTCCTAGAATTTTGAACTCATGATATTTGCAGATCATACTATTTTTTTATATGGTAGAGATATATATATAAATATATATATATATATATATTCAAATGTTTAATTAATTTTGTAGATATCTTAACAAAAAAAGTTAGCCCCACAAAGCATCCCCGCGCAGGAAGGGTCCCACCACAAGGATGAAATGTAGGCAAACCTTACCATGCATTGTAGATATCTCAACAATTAGAATATATATTTTACTGATTAGACCAACACTTAAGTAAAACAATAGCATCCATCCATCATATTTAATCCGTAAAAAGTACATGAATGCATCTTTGGATATTTTTGGAAAGTATATAAATAAGGAATATATAAACTCAATGTTGAGCCTTGTTTTAAACTTACTACGATTGAAAATTCTTTAGACATGCAATTGTTGGACCCTAAACTCTTCTGATTCGGTGGCTGAGAAAAACAAAGGTGGTCGGCGATCAAGACCCCACCACACACCTGAGAGTTCGCTGAATGAGCTCCCGCTCCGTAATTCGTTCTGAGGCTCCCATTTCTAGGGTTGGAAGGAAAAGAGCCAAAGAAGGCAAAGAAAAGTAGCAACAGCAGCTGGCCACTTTGTTGTTTTCAAATCAAGGCATATGAGGGCAGTGCACTAAGTTTCGTTAGTGGATAGTAGAGACTTCCACTAGTATGGTCTCGTGCAGGGAACTATCCTTCTCTTGTGGTTGGCCAAGACAACTCATAGAGTGTCAAAGTTGAGAATGACATGTTGCCTGCGATAGATAAGGATGAATCGAGGAAACATTGAGTGGAAGGTAGCGGGTAAAAGGACAGATACGCCTAGGTAAATGGAAGATTTGCCCTTGTGAGTGGCGAGGATTATGTGTTTGGTCTTGTAAAAGGGCGAGGAGTAGTGGAAATGGCAGAATTAATGGATTAAGACAGGTTCCATTAAGTCGCTTGCTTATCAGTGGCAAAGTTGAGGATTCTCGCTGGGGTATGTGGCATCTTGATACGACGAGGAGCATCTCGGTAAGGTAGGGAGCATCACGGTAAGGTAAGGAGCATCTCGGTGAGGCAGAGATCATCTTGGCGAGGCGTCGGGGAGAGAAGGGCGAGAGAGAGAGAGAGAGAGAAACAGCCACGTGACACTCGTCTAGAGCGTACAACGAGATGAATGGATATGTTGCTGAGATACTTATCTTGACTTTGTCATCTCAGAGGCGGTCTGAGGGTCAGGAGAAACGGACATTTGGTTAGCGAGTTGCGGTCGCACTTTTCGGATCTCGTTGTCATAGTGCTTTAAGATTTGTGGCAGTGAGATGATGACAATGTGTAAGAGTGTGATGTAACGAGAAATATGAGCAATTAATGTCAAATCCATTCATTACCAACAATTATCATTGCTTTCCAAGGATGTTTGAAATAACATTCTCGAAAAAAGAGTGGGATTCGAAGTGCCAAAAAGGGGGATAAAAAAAGAGTGGGTGGTCTGTGTGCCAAGCTACTTTTTGCTTTTGTGAGAAGTTTGTTTTTGTGCAATTGTTGTTATGTCAAACTCTAACACAGAGGGTGGAAAGAAGGGGAAGGCAAAGAGGCGTTTGAGAGCATTGCTAAATGTACAATGGGACATTTGACTAGAGGTACCTTGTGTTATATCGAGCTTTAGCATAGAGGGTAGAAAGAGTCGATGACACAGCGTTGAAGCAGGTAACAGGGGCGGCATTGGAGGGATCTGTTGTTCCTAAAGTTGGGAGAGAGGGGCATGTACTTGAAGTTCAACTTCATGCCTAAGAAGGTGTCGCAATAGACCTTGGTGTGGACCTAGGGTTAAGATTGGGCACCTATAGGAGCAAATTGACTTGGTGGGGACAAAGAAGGAAGAAACTGCGTCTCTAAGATGTCCCTGAAAGAGGGCAACACCTCCCTCATCCGGTAAGGGCTCATATTTGTTAGTGATTAACGACGGTTTATGCGGTACCTGATAATGTGTTTCCTTTTTGGCATAGAAATTGCGGCATAGGAGCCGGTGGAAAATCTTTCTTTCCACCCAGACGAGAAGCTATACAGGGATTTGGCTCCAGAACAAATAGAGGTGAGAGAGACCTCACATCAAAGGATGCCAATGGAGAAGAAAATAGAGGGGGGGTGAGCACACCTCCTCCCGAGGGGAACATAGGGAGAAAGAGAGAACGAGAGGGGCAAGGAGGCGGACCACCCTTCCCTCAAGCTGAGCAGAGTGACCAAGCGGCGAACATCACCTCGGCTTTTGTGGGGGGTATCGACCTGATGGGAGCTCGGAAGGTGTTCGAGGAGCTGTAAAATGCTATAGAGGCAGAAAAGTTGGGAAGTTGTTCGTCGGGGCGGTTTAGAGAGGAGATGAATGTTGGGGTCCTTAACATAAGAGAACTCAATTAATTCATCTCGAACATGCAAGCCTAGGATGGGGTCTACGACACAGATGGAGAAGTTGCAACGGTCTTGGGAGACACTGTGATAGCTTGAGGAGAAGCTTGTGAGCCAGAACAAAGTGCTGGTAGAGCAAGTGAAAGAGATAACGCGGCTCCATGAGGACAGAGGGCTCACTAGGATAGAGCGTTGTAGGAGGTAACAAGAAATGAAAACGCCTGAAAGGAGGTTGTCCACCGACTAACTATTCTTGTGGGGGAAAGGGTCAAGCTGGTCGCGGTCCGACAAAGGATGCATGGGATTATGGCGGCTAGTCCTTCGTCAAGCAGAGCGACGGAGCAGGCGCAACAGCTAGAAGTAGAGGACTACCTTGCGAAAATCGGCGAGTTGAGTGTCAACACACTGAAGACAGGAAGTCAACTGTTGTAGGACATGCGGGATACAAACATCGGCCTTGTTAATACTTTGAATGAGGTTGATATTGTTGTGGTGTCTATAAATGTTGAGACGATTAATTCCTTTGCGGAAAAATGCGAGCTCGGGTAGTTTTGTGTTGTTATTCATTTTTTATATGAAACAATGTGTCCTTTTGTTTCTCAGTCATGTTTATTGTGTTACTATGCTATCTTGTGTTTTTGTTTAGCTTTATGTTCGCTCATATGGCAAAGTGGAATAGCGAATGTTCTTTTGCTATCTTTTGTGGTGGTTGTAAATCATTTTGTTTGTGCGCCAAAAGAGTATTGTGTGCGCGTTTGTTGAAGCATCAGAATTCATCTTGTTAGAAGATTGTGTAATGATATCGAGATGTGCTTTTTCGAGGTGATGTTACTGGTTTGAAGCGTGAGCGGTTATCTATATATGTGAAGGAACAAATTCCGCATGTCTTAGATACTTGTCTTTGTACTTTTTTGAAGAACCTTGGTGTCTAAGGTTTCAGAGTGTGCGACCCTATTTGTTTCTTTTTCTTCTGTTGCTCAATCTGCTGTGGCAGAAGTTGACCTTCGGGAGCGGCGACGGAAGTATGAAATCCCGAAGAGTTTTCAATTGGAATTAATGGACAAGGGTAGAAGTGTAATGTTGAAACCAGCAGAACTAGTTTCTCCTAAAAGCTCGGATCTAAGGCTGCAGCTCACGCTTACTTCCTTTGGGCCACACTCCTAACAGAACTCCTAAAGGAACAGACCGGGGGCTTCAGCTCGGAGGTCCCACCGCTTACCCGGAAGAGCTGTAAATTCTTCCCCTCCCTAGCCAGTGCTGAGCTAGGTGCCTGAGTAAGAGAGAAAAAGAAGGTTCCACACACCTTTTCTCAGACACCTTACCGGTCTATTTATAGGCCTCAGGATTCGAACTGCAAATAACTAAAGCAAGCACCTGTGAAATTACCTGAATACCCTGGGTTGGGTCTGCCAACAGCCAAACTCCGCTGTTCTGAAGGGCTATGAGCAGACCACCAAGGGTAAAAGAGTAAAAAAGGCCAAAAAGGATGAACCGTTTGCCAACTGAACCGGTTCCCACCCAATTGCTGAACCGGCCTTATCTCTTCCTGCCGACCCGGTGCTTGGCGAGAGGACCACCTTGCGGCTGAAAACACCACCTCGCAGGCGAGACCCTCCATCACCATATAGAAAATCTTCCCTTGATCCCTACCTGTCAGGCGAATGGACTCAACTTTGGCTCCTCCTGCCTAGCGCGAGTGGACCCACCTTTGGGCTCCTCTCGCCTATCGCGGGCGGACCCAGCTTTGGGCTCCTCTCGCCTAGCGCGAGTGGACCCACCTTTAGGCCCCTCTCGCTTAGTGCGAGTGGTCTTTGCTTTGGGGCCCCTCTCGCCTAGGGCCCTGTCTCCTCTTGAGGATTCTTCTAATCCCCTCTCTGCTGACCACCTCCCGTGAGCCCGAGGTTGTACACAATCCCCGCTCTTTTCAGGGTTGTCCAAGCTCGAAAAGAAAAGTCCAACCGAGGCTCACGTCATCTCAGCGACTTTATAGCGGAATCTTTTTCGGGTGGGATTCTCCCCCCCCTGAGTCTATAAATACTGGGATCCTTCCCGAGTGCCACAGGCCTCCTCTCTTCATTTTAGCCCCCTTTACTTTCGTTGCTATGTCTCTTAGCAAAAACTTCCGTGATCGTATCGCGTTGGTGCGCCAGCGGAACAAGGCGAGCGCGGCTGCCTTAAACCTAATTCCCGCTCGTACTTCTTCCTCACCACCGCCCTCTTCCTCTCGCCCGAAGAAGGCGAGAACGACTGATCTTGTTCCCCCGTCGGGAGGACCCTTACCAAATCCCCCGGAGAAACGCATCCCTCCTACATCATCGTTTCCCAAGGGAAAAGAGGTAAGATCCTTGTATACCTCCCCTGTTCGCTATCTATCTTTTATTGCTCCTTTTGCTGTTGGTTTTCAGAAAAGTCATGCACCCCCCCATCAGTCTGGTAGCACACATGCTTATCTCGCCGACCACCATCTAAACTCTGTCTCGCCTCCTCCTTCCACTCCTCCTACTCTTGGTGGGAAAAATGGCGAGCCTTCCCATGTCGTTGGGACCTCCCGCCACTCTGGTTAGGAATCTTCTGCCCTGGGCTTCGGTCTTTCTTGCTGCCTACCTTTGATTACGGCCCTTATTCTGTTTTAGCTTTGCAGACGTGCGAGTAGACTCTTCTGCCGAGGACTCGCCTACTGAGGAGCGCCCGAGGCGAGCAGTCTCCTCTATTGAGTAATCAAGCGAGATGGTCGTTGATGAGGGTGCCTACAGAACCACTGGAGCGTTCTTCCTCTATTGAGGGAGGGGTGGAGTACGCCGAGTGATACTTTTGTCGAAGGAGGTTAACGTACGAGATATGGTGGGAAGGCCAATCTTTATTACCGTGGATGACGAGTTTTCTATTGACTTGACCAGTAGGAATCCCTCAGTAACGAGGGAAAAAGGGGGCACAGCGGTGTCATCTTCAGTAGACATGGATGCCTTGCGGGAGTTGCACTTATCGACGTTGGTGGCGGAGAATTGTAAGGCGCCCTTTGTGCCCTTCAAGTATAACTATATTAAAAAAACACCCATTGGCGTCAAGATAGTGGGAGAGAATTTAAGAGAGCAAAATAAGATATAGTACTTCGTCGTTGGGATTGGAGCTTGTAATTATAGAGGAACTGATAGAGAATTGTGTTGTCGACGACGTCAATAAGGATCAAGAGGAGACTAGTCACTGGAAGAACCAAAGGATTCACCCTTTTATGGTTTAGATGGATAAAGAGAAAGGAAAGATTGTGAGAATTGATAAAACAAACTTCAACAGCGTGGTGGAAGCTTTAAATATCATATTTGATAGAGGAAAATAATCGAAAAACTTTGGTAAAGCTGGATAGAGGAGGCTTCAATGGCACATGAAAGAGAATCGTCAAAGAAGCTTCGCACAAAAAGCTTCAACGGCGCAGGGAACACTCGGACTACTCGGTAGGGAAGCATCGATGATGCATAGGAGAGAATTGTCAAAGAAGCTTGAGATAGGAATTTAATGTGTACCACAGAAAACCTAAGATCAATGTGACAATAGAAATGAAAAAAATTGTATGGCTTTTACTTCTCATATTTCAATTTTGAGTTATTTCCATTACTCATAAATCAATTGATATGTGGATATAATGCTTGTAAACTTACTAATAGGGACAAGCACGCTTTATAGGAATTAATTTAAAGTTTCAACTATCAACCAAACAAAACTATTGAACCACTGCATTGTTTCTATTGTCCATGATCCTCTCATTGTTAATCTCATTCAACCTATTTGGTGTCAGTTATAATTATTTCATGAGCTACAAATTGCCTACGCTTCAAACCACCATCATCACCATTAGCATTATTCCAATTATGTGGAGCCAAACTGCTGAAAACTCTATGATTAGTACTAAGTTCTACATGAAGTAAATGTTCCATCAATATTATTCAAACTACTTATTGTCAGTTATGATAATTTCATAAGCTAATATACGCGAAAATACTTTAAGCATCACATTATCATCATTAGCATATCCCAAACATGTGGGACCAACATAAGAAAACTTTATGATTTAAATATGAGTTCTACATGAAATAATAAGTAAATGTTTTGCAAGCCTTTGGGCACAACTTTAAACTTATATTTCACCTTCCCATGTTCCATGATAATTCCTTTGCATTGATATGCAAATACCTCTTCATTCTTTCTTTTATCTCCATTCGATGCTACTCCCTCTGTCCTTCCACACATAGCATCAACACATCCAACCTAGCATTATCATTTGCCACGCTCAACTTGGCTATCAATGATTTTAATAGTGCCCGGAACTCGCATCTAAATCATAATTCCTATCTAATGATAGTTTAATGAACTTAAGTTTATATCCATGATACATTTTATTGAATAATTCTCCTGAAACACTTCTCTATTTGAACAAGATTTTTTAGAACAAAATTTAAGAATTCATGTGTAATATATTATTATATTAAAAAAATTATTACCAATCAAATCTAAGTGCATCATTTGATATCTCAATAATATTGATTGATAATATTTTGCAAAAATGATGGGTAAGGTTTGCCTACATTTCACCCTTCGTGATGGGGCACTTCCCCGGACCCTCGATGCGCGGGGACGCTTTGTGCATCGGGCTACTTTTTTTGAGATAAAATGTTTCAACTCATCATATTCCACATAATCAACATAAGAAATAATTATATAGATGTTAAAACAAGTACAAAACCAATGTAATTTATGCTAATTCTGAAATTAAAACCCAAGTAAACACTTCACACAAAAATATTAGCACACGCTCTCCTCCTATTCCATATTTGCAAACACATAAATCAGCATTAATCACAATGGGCATGAAGCCATGAATAAATGATGATAGTGTCACAGATTACCATCCACATCATAATTTTCAGCAGTTCTATGGGGCATGCATAAATATACATGATTACATAAATAGGCTCATCTGCAAATCTCTGCAAATAATTTTACTCGCAGTGCAGTAGTGAAGCATGTCCATTTAAAATTGCTTAACACTCATCCCACTTTACAAAATTAGTCAGCCAAACTCGTATAATGAATCCTAAAAACTGTTTTGTACATCATTTATTCAATCTTCTCCTGAAAAACTGCTCGAATATCAATTTTAGGACTTACAAGCACAAAATCATAGACATCAAAATGTGTTTTTAAGCTGAAATATATCCGTTAAGTGAACAAAATAACATCTTCAAGAACATGTAGAAAAGGACTTGATATTGATGTATACAAACGAGTAATTGTAATTCCATGTTCAATGTTAATATACAATAAAACAAACTTAAATTTTCTGGGGAAATGAACATAGATCCCCTGGAAACATGGAAAAAAACCACAAACATAATGTTTGCCCTAGCAACTCAAGATCCTTCGACACAAATTGGACACATGCACTCAGTTGCTTAAATGGAGGAAACCCCGGAGGAGGAACACTTAATGATTAAGGAGAAAGTCATGAAACACGGTAGAGCAGAAAATTTAGGCTTTTCAGCACTTTGCACCCCCCCCCCCCACAATAATATGGGGTTTTTACACTTTGCACCCCAAATCTTTAAAATTGGCATTTTGCACCCCCCCCCCCAATTACCATTTTTTGGCATTTTGCATCCCTAGGCCGAAATTTCAAGGAAATTTAGGTCTGTACAGCACAAAAAATGCTTATTTTGGCACAATGCATCCCGGATTATTGGTGTTGCCCGGGCATAAATACCCTTGATTGAGTATTTGACCTAAATACTTCTGAAATTTTGGAGGTCATCTATAATTGGGGGGATAGTACAGAGTGCCAATTTTAAAGATTCAAGGTGCAATGAGCCAAAAAAGCCAAAAATTTATCACATCAGATAGAAATGGCGGTAGGAGAAGAAAAGTTCAACAGCACAAACATCTCCGGCAGGAATATGAGTACAAAATGGCATCAAAAAACAATTTTTTAAAACAAACCCTAATAAACCCTCGATGCAAAGTGCCAATCCACAAACCCCCAACCTCGTAAACAAACATAAGGAAAGCTCCGGATCAAAATGGGATAAATCTAGTGCATCCTTCAAAACCAGCACAGCTAATAAAAAATACTACCAAGTAGAGGAGATATAGCTTAAAAAATCTAGCATAGTTCAAAGGCAGCGGCTTCAAAAGGGATATGAGATTTGGGGCCTAGGGTTTTATGATATTAAAAAAAAATCAAGAGTTGACCTACCTTGCCATCAATGACAACCCAGCAGTCCTCCCTTGTGGTGTGCTTCGCAGCCTCTTGCATCGAATAGAGCCTGGTTAGGGTGGGCATGGCCTCCCTCTTCCTCCCGGCTCCTGCTCTCTCTCTCTCTCTCTCTCTCTCTCTCTCTCTCTCTTCTAATTTATGATTTATTAGCCCTAGGGGGATAAAAGTGCAGAAATGCGAACTAACGAAG
Source organism: Platanthera zijinensis (assembly GCA_039513925.1). Taxonomy (NCBI): domain Eukaryota; kingdom Viridiplantae; phylum Streptophyta; class Magnoliopsida; order Asparagales; family Orchidaceae; genus Platanthera; species Platanthera zijinensis. The sequence continues at coordinate 37,741,242 of CM077085.1, forward strand.
AACTTTAATCCTGTGGAAGGTATTTCACTGGAAATTTTCGCATGCTTTACTTTCACTTAAGGGGCTTCATTTATTTCAGCATTTTTGTCGGGCGTTTTTCGCAAGCGCCGCCGGAACAGCGGGCAAATAAACGGTCTTTCCGGGTGTTTGCCGCGTCTCCTCTCGCAGCAAGGAGGAAAAGCTACAGATTTCCTTCGTTTCGATCCCTGCCTCTTCCCTCCTCCAGTCTGAAAACTGCTTCTCCACCCGCCGTCTCCGCCCCCCAAATTCGAACTCTGAAGCCTGAGTTCTTGCCTTCAACAAATATAGTGTCATGCAAACATTATTTTCTACAATATGTACTTTATTATTGTTTGATCATTCTTGATCTTATACAAACACAACTTATATCATTAGTTTTAGGCATCTCGGAATGAGTAGTAAGATATTGAAAATTGCGAATGTTTTGCAATACATCACAAAAAATTTCTTTCGGTTCCGTTTGGCGTCGTGGCGGTGATACTGTGATAGTGAACGCGATGATTATGAACCGTCTTTCATAACCTCCCGACCTCACCCGTTGAACTTCATCCACTTTTATGTTCAAAACTAGTTTTCTTTTCCTTGGGAATCATAACTATTGTCTGTGTCAAACATACATTCAAAAATAACATGCATTTTTGTAGTCAAAATATGCTCAATGTTCTTCAATGAGAGTTCTCTCATGCCGAGCGCGGTGGTTATGAATCATCATTATTCATGAACGTCAGACCTCACTTAAGGAGATCCATCCATTTTTATGTTCAAAAAATAAGTTTTTTCCGAACTACAGTCATAACCGTTATCTTATCAAACACATATCTCATTACGATGTCATTTTGTCAGAGTAAAAAACGGCCGTTCTAAACGGATAGTAAGTGTATAAACACCTAAAGTACTTCCCAAAAGAACATTTTTTTCATTATAATAACTCCATGCTTTTCTCAGTTGGTATGGAGGGCAAACACAACATTCCAATATGAACCTATAAAAGCTATGCTTCAGTCTTCAAAGCAAGAAGTTTATGATACAAGACCAAAATTCAAACGATATTTCGACCAATTGGAACTCTCTCTTTCGACCGCAGGGGATGATGTTTCCGACGGATTTCCGCTGCAGCCGCTCTGCTCGGAGCTCTTCTTTGAAAGCATTTTCCCGCGGAAGCTGAGACAGTAGCGAATGAAGGCGGCGAGGCCTAAACCGACGCCGACTATCGCATACAGCTTCACCAATTCTTCTCCTAAAACAAAACCCAGAAGCTTGTTCAAAGTATGCAGAATCTGTGCAATCTTTTTCATGAGAGACTCTATTTGATCTTCAAGATCATCATCGTCGTCGTCGTCGTGATCGCTGAACTTCGCCGTGACCAACCTTCTCATCGGGATGCTCGGCATTTATTCGCCTTTCAGTTCATTGTCTGCCCATCGTTCTATGGGCATTGCATCAATTTGTATGAATAAAATGGTTCAATGTGGATCACATTTATCTTTAATGGCGTGAGAAATGCATTTTAAATTTGATCAGTACTGTTTAAAGAAGGAAGAGTACTGTGGGTACATACACATACACTTGCTCTATCTCACAGGAGTAATTTTTGGGTAGGGGGCAGCGTGCATAAGACAGGTGTGGGTGAAATCCTGTCCAGTCGATCTTCTATCGGGCCGTCAAAAAAAAAGTCATGTGATGTCAAATTTTCGGTCGGATTTTAACTAAGTCCGATGTCCGGCAATATCTTTTTTTAATGCAAATTTATGCATAGGATATTAAAAGATTTGTAAAAAAAATTCTAATTAATATTTTATAATTATTTTTAGAAAAAAACGATTAGCTTTTTTCTTAAAATGCATTTGAAAAGATTCACCGCACCTATCTGTAAATACGGGTTCCCTACCCAAAAGTTTTCCCTCACACACTCACACTTTGCATGTATCCTTTGAAATATTTAGGGTCCGTTTGGCACGGTGGTGGCGGTCGTGAACACAAGGGTTAAACCGTCATTCGTTGAGGATCGCCTAACAAATATCATCTGTTTGAACATAAAAGTGGATGAAGTTCCTGACAATTTAACCCTCATGTTCATGACCACCACCACCGTGCCAAACAGAGCCTTAATCTTGCGGCGGTTTGGCTAGCACCTCAGGAGCCAATAAAATGAATGATGATGTTAGCTAGAGCATTTTTCTATCTTTTTTTACGCGAAAAATTCAGAAAAACAAGTAGTCTTAGGATATGGCCCTATTGACTAGTTGGTTTCATTGCATCGCCCATCTTGATTCTTCATCATGCTATATGCTTGTGAATATTTGAGAATGTTGCAACATATTGATCGATGGTAGAGTTGTAGTCGGGCATCAGTAGAATCGGCATTGGGAAGAGCTTAGGACTCCGTTTGGCACGGCGGTAGCGGTCATGAATTGTCATTCGTGAACGTCTAACCTCACTTAAGGAATTGTTAGGCTAGAAAGCACGCAAATCCGATCAGAGCACCTGCAAATTAGTTCGAGTAAGTACCTGCATAACCGCTTAGCGGTATGCCGATACACAACAAAAACGCAACACAAAATAACAACAATAAAAATGATATAGAGATTTAACGTGAAAACCCAATTGGGTGAAAATCACGGGATGATCGGAGTCCAACCGAGAAAGTCGTCACTAAAATGTATGAAACAATAGGCAATTACAAGGCTTTCTCTCATCGGTCCTTATAGGATCTTCAACAGTTTCACACTACACAATACAATAAATAGTAACAGAAAAACTGCAAGTTACCGACAGTGGCGGACGAAACAGATTACACAAATCCTCTTCAAGATGCCTCTTCGAATCCTTGCTCAAATCTGCTCTAGATCCAATCCATGTAGGCGAAGTACCCTTGTTAACGTCGTACAATGACGTCTAAAAGCTCTCTCAAATTAAGATGATTGCCGCAAATGGCTCTCTAGAAATCTTCCAATGCTTGAGTTTGAAGAGGAGTGGATGTTTTACCCCTCTTCCTTCATCCCTATTTATAGGGTCAAAACTGTTGCGGTCTAACTCGATGCTCCGGTCGGGCCGGATATTCTTGGGCCGCCTTAGCTCTCGGAGCGGTCGAGCGCGCACACAGTCAATTGAAGAGTGAGGGATGGACACGGGAAGTTTTGACGTGGAAAACCCTTCAACCGGGTAAAAAACCACGTGACCGGGTCGGTGCCGATCAAAATCCACTAGTTTGCTGGAGTTTTACAGTTTGATGGGGGAAACCGGGGCGACAGGCCGCTCCCGTTACAATCTTGAGGAGAGAGAGTATATGCACTCGTTGGTGGGCAGCAGACTGCCGCGCCAACGGGACTTGGATGGTGGAAATGTGCGAGGTACTTCGATCGCACGTGCTCGGAGGCGACGCGTGTCCTGGGGTTGTCGCAGCTTCCTCTGTGCGTCTTCCTCGGTCCTTGGAGTGCTTCCCTTGCAACCGGGCTCTGGTGGGGTGCCAATAACCGATGACAGGTTCTGGTAGCTGTTGGCGGGTGCTAATATCCGTTGGTGGCCGCTGGAGGCTGCGGGTGGCCGTCGGCGGTTGGCGGCGAGAGGCGGCCACTGGTGGTTGGCGACGAGGGGTGGCCGTCGGCGGAGAAGAACGGGAAAGCTCCCACCTGAGGAAGAAGAAGAAGAAGAAGCGTAGGAGGAGAAAGTTAGGAAATGAGGAGCCCCTGAGGTCCTTTTATAGGCTCCAGGGGGAAGTTATGGCGGGCCCCACCACTAACATAGTGGGTTAGTGGGTGGTTTTGCCCCGATCGGACGGCAGGGAGGGCTCTCCCCTTGATCGGACGGCCGGGGGGGTTCCCATGATGACGGGCCGTCATGACGGCGGCGGTAGCCGGGCGGCCGTCGAGGGAGGCCGGCGGCGGCCAAGGCCACGGCCGGCCATGGCCACGGCCGGCCATGGCCGGGGCGGCCATGGCCACGGTTGGCCATGGCCGGGGCGGCCATGGCCGGGGCGGCCATGGCCACGGCCGGCCATGGCCGGGGCGGCCATGGCCACGGCCGGCCATGGCCGGGGCGGCCATGGCCGGGGCGGCCATGGCCGGGGCGGCCATGGCCGGGCGGCCATGGCCGGGGCGGCCATGGCCGGGCGGCCATGGCCGGGGCGGCCATGGCCGGGCGGCCATGGCCGGGGCGGCCATGGCCGGGGCGGCCATGGCCGGGGCGGCCATGGCCGGGGCGGCCATGGCCACGGCCGGCCATGGCCGGGGCGGCCATGGCCACGGCCGGCCATGGTCGCGGTGGCCGTGGGAGGGCCGGCCGCCGGTGGTGGCTCGGCCTCTTGCCGGCAGCGGTTCCGATGGCGGCGGTTTCCCCATGAGGGGAGGGAGTGGGGGTCCGCCCCCATCATCTCCATGAGAGATCATGGGGGTGGGGCCCACCCATGACTTTCCATAAAAAAAGGGGGAACCCATCAATTGCCCCCCAAATCTCTACTTGGCCGGGAACGAAGCGAGCGTGAGGAGAGATTTCTGGAATTCCTTGTTGTTATGGTGGGTGTCGGCGAGAGATTCGAGATGGCGGCGATGGATTGGGGTATTATGCCGCGTGGAGGCTATGCGAACGGGCGCCTGGATGCCTGCGGACGGGGGCCGGTGCGGTACACGAGTGTCAAAACAGCGCATGCGAGGAAAGGCCGCAGGGGCGGGCTCTGGCCGCGCGAGCTAGCAGCGTGCGGGCTGCACGCGCGCAGGCCGCGTGCGCGGCCGCACGTGCGCAGGCCGCGCGGGCTGGCCGCGCGCGCAGGCTGGCAGCGCGCGCAGGCTGGCCGCGCGCGCAGGCCTTGCGCGCGCGCAGGTTGTGGGCGCGCAGGCCGCGCGCGCGCAGGCCGCGCGCGCTGGCCGCGCGCGCAGGCTGGCCGCGCGCGCAGGCTGTCCGCGCGCGCAGGCTGGCAGCGCGCGCAGGCTGGCAGCGCGCGCAGGCTGGCCGCGCGCGCAGGCCTTGCGCGCGCGCAGGCCGCGCGGGCTGGCCGCGTGCGCTGGCCGCGCGCGCAGGCTGACCGCGCGCGCAGGCTTTGCGCGCGCGCAGGCTGGCCGCGCGCGCAGGTTGTGGGTGCGCAGGCCGCGCGCGCGCAGGCCCCTCTCACTTCGGCCGCGCGCGCTCGTGTCGCGCGCGCATGTGCTGGCCGCCTGCGCAAGTTTGGCATGTGGCTTGTGCGCGTGGGTCTTGTGTGTGCGAGCGGGCTTTGCGTGCGTTTTGCGCGCTCAAGCAAGTGTTGAGCGTGTGGGCTCTTGCTCGCCCTGCGATTCTGGAGGCACCGTCATGGGCCTTTTTGTACTTGCTATAATATGCGCAATTGCGCCTTATGTGCGCAAGGCGTGAGGTGTGTAACGCGTGCATAAGGTACGATGTGTACGGTATGTAATGTGCACGATAAGTGAGTGATGCGTGCACGATACATGCTGCATATGCGGTGTGCGCAAGGTGTAATATGCATGGCGGACTAAGCGCCCAAGGGAAGAGACTACTGAGAAGTGGAGTTTCACTTGCCCCCCGAGTATATTATCGAGTACTTCTTATACAAGGTTGGACGAGGAAACTTGCTCCGACGAGGTTCCCGGATGTGAAGACGGTGCTTTCAGAATGGAACCTCAGTTGGCAAAGTTCATGTTGTTTCGTGTGAGTTTGACGCGTAACGTTGCTTTGCGCGAGACCGATTCGCGACTATTGCTTGCACGTGCTTGGCTCGTGACTTTTGCTTGCCCAAGACTTGCTTGTGAATTTGCCTTGCGCGGTTTGGGACCGCGTCTTATCTTGCACGAGGCTGGCTTCCGAGTTTATTTGCATGGTTTGAGACCGCGGATTAGTTTGCGTGAGAATTGTACGCGGCTTAGATTGCGTGAGGGTTGCAAAGAGCGTGCTGCGTGAAGGCAGTTGTTGTAAGGAGCATGCTGCACGGAGGCAGTGGCTGTGAGGAGCGCGCTGCACGGAGGCAGTTGCTGTATGGAGCGCGCTGCACGGAGGCAGTTGCTGTAAGGAGCGCGCTGCACGGAGGCAGTTGCTGTATGGAGCGCGCTGCACGGAGGCAGTTGCTGTATGGAGCGCGCTGCACGGAGGCAGTTGCTGTATGGAGCGCGCTGCACGGAGGCAGTTGCTGTAAGGAGCGCGCTGCACGGAGGCAGTTGCTGTATGGAGCGCGCTGCACGGAGGCAGTTGTTGTATGGAGCGCGCTGCACGGAGGCAGTTGCTGTATGGAGCGCGCTGCACGGAGGCAGTTGCTGTAAGGAGCGTGCTGCACTGAGGCAGTGGCTGTGAGGAGCGCGCTGCACGGAGGCAGTTGTTGTAAGGAGCGCGCTGCACGGAGGCAGTTGCTGTATGGAGCGCGCTGCACGGAGGCAGTTGCTGTATGGAGCGCGCTGCACGGAGGCAGTTGCTGTATGGAGCGCGCTGCACGGAGGCAGTTGCTGTAAGGAGCGCGCTGCACGAAGGCAGTTGCTGTAAGGATAAACGGATGTCTTCGCACTTTGGCGAAATGAGTATGCATTTCAAATTGCACGGATGATGCTTGTCATCAACAGGCCTATAATGAGAAAATGTTAACTTATTTAGAGTTGTAGTCGTGAGATTGTTCTTGCGGGAATACATAATTCGTAGGAAAGTAAAATTAATAAACGCCATAATAGATAAAGCCCTTCTGAGGTGCAAAGCCCTCTCTTGGGTTGGTCGTCTATGGGGTTGCCCCCCTGTCCGGTCTAGCATATGGTTGGCCGATTTCCTTTCAGCGGACTTCTGTGCCTATCCTCGTAAGAATCTCCCCAGGAGGCCTTGTTTGACGAGATACTCAATCTCCTCCTTGAGCTTTGAGCAATCTTCTGTGTCGTGTCCTTGTCCACGGTGAAACTCGCAGTACTTTGTCTGGTCCCCAGTATTTTTAGCGAGAGGTCTGGGCCTGCGGAGCGCCTCGTTGCCTTGGATCGCATGAAACACATTTGTCATGGAGGTGTTTAGGGGTGTGTAATCCCGGGGCGACTGATCTCTCTGATGGTCACATCGGTGTTTTACGTCTTGATGTTCTGGTCGGGATCTTCCTTCTTGGTGCTGAGGGGACGGTTCTTTTTCCCTTTTTCGCTTCTGGTTGTCGTCAAACTGTTGACGATGAGCTTCAATAGCCTCGTCGGCTGTGATCTGCGCCTCTACGCGGTACACGAGGTCGGGGTAGCTAGCGACGGTCTCCCTCATTAATGCTGAATAAAAGCTGCTCGGGCGAAGACCTCCGAGGAACATTCCTCTTAACAGTTCAGGGTCGACCCCTGGGATTTGGCGGGCTTCTGCGGAGAACCTGCGGAAGAAATCCTTCAAAGACTCCCCTTCGTTCTGGCGGATACCTGATAAGTGGGAAGGGTCGCGGACGATCCTCCGATTTGCTATAAACTGATCTGTGAATTGTCTTGTTAGTTCTGTGAAGTTGACGATAGTGTCCACTCTCAAGGAGTGAAACCATGTGCGAGCTTGCCCCTTGAGAGTGGTCGGAAACACTTGGCAGAGTAACTGATCAGGTGCGCTGTAAATCCTCATAATGGTGGTGAAGTGGTTAATGTGTTCTAGTGGATCATCGGTCCCGTCAAATGTCTCGATGTTTGGAAGCTTGAATCCATGTGGAATAGGATGATCGAGGATTTGCGGCGTCAAGGGGGAGCCTTGGCAGGGAGGTCGGTGAGCATGAAAGTCTCTTCTTTCAGCCTGGCGATATTCTTCGGCTATAACTTCCCGAATTTCCTCCCGAGTAAACCTTTCGAGAGGAGGGGGGCGAACGTCGTTGGCGGGATGGTGATGAGGATGATCTGTTCTTACTCTTCTTTGAGCTAGGTGAGTGGAGCTGGCGGCTTCAGAATAATCCTCGGGCTCTTCTTGGTCCCTTTCCGAGTTTGGTTGCGGAGGATTTGCTGGGGCCGGCTGTATCAGGGGAGCGGGTGGTGCTCCCATGTTTCGGAGCAATGCAAGCATTTCTGTTTGTTGTTCTTCCATTTGGCGGACACGTCCTTCCAGAGCGGTGACGGGGGCGTAAACTGCTTCAGCGGTCAGTGGCACGTCTACCAGAGAGTGAGAACGTGCAGGCTCAGTGTGTCCGCCAAGTGCGGACCCTTTGGCCGTGCGGGCACTTCTCTTAGTCATCGCGGTTGCAGGAATGGTGAACTTGTTCTGCGGAGGAGGTTGGGAATGCTTCCCACAGACGGCGCCAAACTGTTGCGGTCTAACTCGATGCTCCGGTCGGGCCGGATATTCTTGGGCCGCCTTAGCTCTCGGAGCGGTCGAGCGCGCACACAGTCAATTGAAGAGTGAGGGATGGACACGGGAAGTTTTGACGTGGAAAACCCTTCAACCGGGTAAAAAACCACGTGACCGGGTCGGTGCCGATCAAAATCCACTAGTTTGCTGGAGTTTTACAGTTTGATGGGGGAAACCGGGGCGACAGGCCGCTCCCGTTACAATCTTGAGGAGAGAGAGTATATGCACTCGTTGGTGGGCAGCAGACTGCCGCGCCAACGGGACTTGGATGGTGGAAATGTGCGAGGTACTTCGATCGCACGTGCTCGGAGGCGACGCGTGTCCTGGGGTTGTCGCAGCTTCCTCTGTGCGTCTTCCTCGGTCCTTGGAGTGCTTCCCTTGCAACCGGGCTCTGGTGGGGTGCCAATAACCGATGACAGGTTCTGGTAGCTGTTGGCGGGTGCTAATATCCGTTGGTGGCCGCTGGAGGCTGCGGGTGGCCGTCGGCGGTTGGCGGCGAGAGGCGGCCACTGGTGGTTGGCGACGAGGGGTGGCCGTCGGCGGAGAAGAACGGGAAAGCTCCCACCTGAGGAAGAAGAAGAAGAAGAAGCGTAGGAGGAGAAAGTTAGGAAATGAGGAGCCCCTGGGGTCCTTTTATAGGCTCCAGGGGGAAGTTATGGCGGGCCCCACCACTAACATAGTGGGTTAGTGGGTGGTTTTGCCCCGATCGGACGGCAGGGAGGGCTCTCCCCTTGATCGGACGGCCGGGGGGGTTCCCATGATGGCGGGCCGTCATGACGGCGGCGGAAGCCGGGCGGCCGTCGAGGGAGGCCGGCGGCGGCCAAGGCCACGGCCGGCCATGGCCACGGCCGGCCATGGCCGGGGCGGCCATGGCCACGGTTGGCCATGGCCGGGGCGGCCATGGCCGGGGCGGCCATGGCCACGGCCGGCCATGGCCGGGGCGGCCATGGCCACGGCCGGGGCGGCCATGGCCACGGCCGGCCATGGCCGGGGCGGCCATGGCCACGGCCGGCCATGGCCGGGGCGGCCATGGCCGGGGCGGCCATGGCCGGGGCGGCCATGGCCGGGGCGGCCATGGCCGGGCGGCCATGGCCGGGGCGGCCATGGCCGGGCGGCCATGGCCGGGGCGGCCATGGCCGGGGCGGCCATGGCCGGGCGGCCATGGCCGGGGCGGCCATGGCCACGGCCGGCCATGGCCGGGCGGCCATGGCCGGGGCGGCCATGGCCACGGCCGGCCATGGCCGGGCGGCCATGGCCGGGGCGGCCATGGCCGGGGCGGCCATGGCCGGGGCGGCCATGGCCACGGCCGGCCATGGCCGCCCCGGCCATGGCCACGGCCGGCCATGGTCGCGGTGGCCGTGGGAGGGCCGGCCGCCGGTGGTGGCTCGGCCTCTTGCCGGCAGCGGTTCCGATGGCGGCGGTTTCCCCATGAGGGGAGGGAGTGGGGGTCCGCCCCCATCATCTCCATGAGAGATCATGGGGGTGGGGCCCACCCATGACTTTCCATAAAAAAAGGGGGAACCCATCAAAAACCAAGGAGGTTGAGGTGGTAGATGACATGTGAATGAAGCTTCCATCGATCAAAAACACATGCATTTTGACATGAAGCTTCCTTTGGATAATTTTCAAGAAGCTTTCTTTAAAAGCACATGTTGATTTCTAGGCCAAAGACGGCTACTCTTTTTCATACTTGTCATGAAACACATGCTTGAAAATATGGTCAAAGTTGGCTAGCCTCTTTCACACTTAGGAGGAAATTATCTTAACAAATCTCATCATTTTCGACTAATTGAAGAAAACTTATCATTTTGACAATCTTCTCTAAAATCTCCAATTTGCCTCCCGCCAGGTCCTACAACAACATGTCTCCACATTCGATCAACAACACCAAATTCGAGTTAATGAGACTCGAACTCAACAGTTTTCTCCATAAAGGACGGGAACTGTACCAAACAACATATTCTCCCCCTTTACCTTTAAGTGAAGGGAACCGCCATGCCAGCGATCCTCACGCAGTGCTCAAACTTCCCTCTTGACACGGTTTTCGTAAGCATATCTGATGTATTGTCATTCGTGTGCACCTTATGCAAATCCAGCTCTCTTCGCTCTAGAGTATCACGTATCTAATGATATCGCATGTCAATATGCTTGGACCTCGAGTGGAAGGTGGAGTTCCTCCCCAAATGAATTGTGCTCTGACTATCATATAAGAGTTTATAGCGCTCCTGAGTGAAACTCAACTCCTTGATGAAACGCTTCATCCAAAGAAATTCTTTCCATGTCTCAGTGATTGCAATAAACTCTGACTCTGTAGTAGATAGTGCAATGCACTTCTGCAGTCTAGACTACCACGACACAGCTCCCCCTGCAAATAGGATCAGGTACCCAGAAGTCGATCGTCTGGAGTCTAAATCTCCACCCATATTAGCATCAGTATAGCCCAGCAGCTCTGGCTCACTACCTCTAAACTTTAATGTCAAGTCTGACGCCCTATATAGGTACCTTAGAATCCACTTCATATCATTCCAATGCTCTCTATCGGAATTGGAGAGAAACCTACTAACAGTACCAACCACATATGTTATATCTGGGAGGGTGTACACCATCGTGTACATAAGCCTGCCAACTGCATAAACATAGGAGACCTTCTACATCTCCTCTTTCTCCTCAGATGTGCTTGGGCATTGGTCAGTAGTAAGTCTGAAGTGAGCTGCAAGCGGCGTGCTCACCTTCTTCACTTGATCCACATTGAATCTCTGTAGTACCTTCCTGATATATCTTTCTTGCGATAACCAAAGTAACTTGGAGGTTCTATCTCTCCGAATATGCATCTCTAGTATGGTATTCACATTTCCCAAGTCCTTCATCGCAAATGTGGAGATCAACTATCGCTTCAGCTCTGCAATGCACGCAGTGCACCTCCCAATTATCAGTATGTCGTCAACATAAAGGAGTAAGATATAAAATCCTCTAGAGCATATTGCTTCACAAATACACAGTGATCAAGGGTGGTCCTCCTGAAGTTGATCTCCTCCATAAAAGAATCGAACTTCTTGTACCATTGTCGCGGGACCTGCTTCAGGCCATATAAACTCTTCTTCAAGCGACATACCAAACTTTTCTTTTCTTTGACACTAAATCCTTCAGGTTGCTCCATATACAACTCCACCTCAAAATCATCGTGCAGAAAGACGGTCTTGACATTCATCTGCTCGATCTCTAAGTCTAGTCTCGCAACAAAGCCAAGAATAACCCGAATAGACGACATCTTCGCAACAGGAGAGAAGATATCATCAAAATCAACTCCCTGTTTCTGACTAAAACCCTTCACCACTAATCTGGCCTTGTATCTGAGTGGTGTCGAGGAGTCTCTCTGCTTTACTTTGAAAATCAAACGATTCTTCAGAGCCTTCTTGCTCTTAGGCAATCTCACCAAATCATAAGTGTGGTTCTCATACAAAGACCACATCTCCTCATGCATAACAACCATCCATTTTTTTATTCTCTGAGCTATGCACCGCCTTATCAAAGCACTCGGGCTCCCCCACATCAGTCAGCATAATATACTCAGTAACAGAGTATCTTGAAGAAGGGTGTCTGACTCTATCAGACCTCCGTGGAGCGGGCTTGGCTGGTGGTGTAGGCACATCATCAATGATGTCCTCTATAGGCTCTCCATCAATAGTATCCTCATGATCTGGAAGTGACTCAGTGCCCTGTATCGGCTCAGGCTCTACAACCTTCTCACTATTATCACTTCCAATCATATGAGACTTTACATTAGTGCGAGAGTCGGCCTTCTCGGTCTTCTCAGGATCAACCATGGTTTAATTCTCACAAAATATAGCATCGTGGTTGCGTACAAGTTTCTTCTAAACGAGATCAAAGAACCTGTAGCCAAATTCTCCGTTACGTCCATATCCCAGAAATATGCATTGTCGGGTCTTGGAATCCAACTTCAATCTTTCGTACCAAGGGACGTGCACAAAGGTTTTGTAGCCAAGGACCCTCAAGTGACTATATAAAGGGTCCTTCCTATACCAGATTCTATCAGGAACATCCTCCTGTAATTCATAGCTAGGAGAGAGGTTGATGACATGTGCAACTGTGTATAAAGCCTCACCCCAAAACATGTCAGGTAGCTTTTGTTGGAATTTTTGAAGTGGAAGTGGGCGGCCTGGGCGGTCTGTCCGCGCGGCCTATGCAGACAGAGGGCGGCGACTTGCCGACCTCAAACAAGTTAAGGGAGGCAAATTGCCAGGTCAGCATGCTTTTGGCTAGCAGTCAGTTCCCTGAAGTAGTCGGGCGGATATGATGTTTATTCGCAGTGTTGTCGGGTTGGCCGGTGTTGCGGATTTGGTCAGGATCTGCACCAAGTCCAGGGTGGCTCCGGTCGATTAGTCGCGCAATCCTCGCGGACTGGTTCTTTGTCCGCCGAGCTCGACAACTGTCAGTTATGTTCTGGTTGCGAGCTCGGGGAGTGCGGACTAGATCGGTGTCCGCAGGAGTGCAGACTGGTTTTGTTTCCGCAGAGTCCGCCTGGTTGGCGACCGAGTTTTTCCTTGGTGGTTAGGCGGCTTGGCTGGGGTTCTTATTCTGGTGGTGCGACCTCAGCCTCAGCGGGCTTGCTGTCTGGTCTAGTCGCGGCGGCTTGTTTTTGTGTCCGCAGCTTGGCAAATACACTTGGTGCTCGCCGCGAGATAGGGCAGTTATCCTATCATCTAGGGTGATGATCCACTCCTCTCTGCGCCTATAAATAGGACCCCCCCTGTCACATCAATGATACACCGAGTGAACAATAAGTGAACTCACAGGAGATTGTTGCGGTTAGGTTTTTTTATCCACGCGGTTTGTAGAGGTTGACCGATTTGTGCTGTGCAGGTTGTGCGGATAGTACTGAGGATCTAGGGACTTGGTTCTGACTTCGGTCAGGGTCAGTGTGGATTTTGCAGTTTACAACCAACAGTTAGCAGCAGGATGCGGCTTGCAACTAGGCGGTATTCTCTTCTGCAACTTTTTCCCAGTTCAATAAGATGTCCGCCTCTGGCAGCTTGTTCTGTTCGGTGGCAGCAGCAGTTTGCGTGATCTAGCGGTTAGGCGACCTCGCGGTCAGGCGACTTGCAGTTCTGCGGATAGAGTTCTTCTCAGCACTGGAATAATGGGTCGTCCGCACGGTTTGGTTGCAGTCTTGCGGCCAGGCGGCTTCAGCAGACTCCCTAGGCAGCTCGGCAGGGTCGACAGCTTCTCCTTAAGACCGCACGACTTGTTTCTTTACCTTATTTTTTTCTGATCTCATAGGATATATCGGCGAATCATGTCTCTCCATGTATGTCTTGCTTCGTAAAAAATTTTTATAGTACAAGATTCTTGCCCTTTTGGTTGCATTTGGTTCCTTGGCCTCAGATTGGTTGAGTGTTTCTGCGCCTCGTGTCCCATTTTCCGCTTATCATAAATTTTTACATGGTATCAGAGGGAACAGAGGCTGAGCAGTGATCAACCATCAGTTTACTTGGTTGCTTCTGTTAGTCTGAGTATTCCAGGTTCTATGCAATGGAAGGAAGAATGACAAGAGGTCTTGGAATTGACCTCCTTACATCGACCAACTTCAAAAAGTGGAAGTCGTGTATGAAAAACTTTTTTTTGGGTGAGGACTTGTGGGAGGTCATCTGTGGAGACGATAGACAAGAGGTGGTTGTTGCTGCTGGCAATGCTGATGTTGTGAGGGATTGGAGAAAGACAAACGCGAAAGCAGAGTTTGTTCTCAAGCGGGCTATCTCATCAAAATTCTTTGACCGCATCATCGGATGTCGGTCTGTTGCTGAGATTTGGACTTCCCACGATGAGTTGTTCAACAGGAAAAATGTAGCAAGGCTACAATTTCTAGAAAATTAGTTGGCAAGGGCCACTCAAGGAGATCTGTCTATCTCGACGTTCTTCCTGAAGATGAAGAACTTATGCGCTGAGATTTTAGTGTTGGACCCTGATGAGAGTATTTCAGAGGCGAAGCTGAAGAGACACATAATCTGCGGGTTGCGGAAGGAATATATGGCCTTTGTCATTTTTGTTCAAGGCTGGGCCACTCAGCCATCTTTGCTAGAACTGGAGAGTTGCGGCTTCATAGGAGAGCTTGGCAAGACAGATGGCTGGAGTCACTATCTCTGAAGGAGATAGTGAGGCGCTATTCTCAGGGAAGAAGAAGAGATGGGAGAAGAAGAAGAAAACTGATGCTGGTGATGACCCTTCAACTTCTTATCAGCAAGAGAGGACTGATGCTTCTAAGCATGATTGGAAGAAGAAGAAGGATTGGTTTAAGTGCTACAGGTGCAATCACCCAGGTAACTTCAAGAAAGACTGCAAGGTCAAGCTGCAGCCTAGGCATGTTGCAGACAAAGAGGAGGCTGATTCAAGTGCTGAAGAAGCTGGATGGGGAAGTGCATTCATGACAGGCACATGTGTTTGTGCCTTGTCCTCAGTCGACTACAAAGATAACTGGATAGTTGACTCGGGGTGTGGTCACCACCTCACCGGGGATGAGTCAAAGTTCTCTTCTCTGCAAATATTTTCAGGTAATGAAGCTATCATAACTGCTGATGATACTGTACATGCAGTAGAGAATGAGTGTGTTGTTTCTTTAGGTAGTGATAAGGGTCCACTCACCTTGAGGAGTGTGTATCACGTACCGGGCATGAAGAAGAACCTCTTCTTAGTGATCAATGCAGTAGATGCAGGCTTTCACATTCTGTTTGGTCCAACATAAGTGAAGTTTCTTCGCAACATATCAGCGGTTAAGGCTGACATTGCTCATGTAGGGAAAAGGGTAAGGGATTTGTTTGTGTTATCAACAAGTTCCTATGTTGATCGGATGAGGGCCAATGATAGTGCTGCTATCTGCCATGAGCGACCGGGTATGTTGGGATGGACAAGCTGAAAGTCATGGCAGTGAATAACCTTGTGAAAGGCTTGCCTAAGTTGTCATCCTTCGGCGACGGTCATGTTTGTGTAGGGTGTCAATATGGTAAAGCTCATGGCCTTCCGTCTGACAAGTTGCAGACTAGGAGTAAAGCACCATTGGAGTGTATTCATGGTGATCTGATGAGGTCGACCGTCACCGCCAACCTTGGAGGCAGCATGTGCATGCTAGTGTTGGTTGATGACAACTCGAGGTACACTTAGGTATATTTTATGAAGGAGAAGTCGGACGCGTTCCGTTTTTTTGTGGAGTTCAAGGAGCTGGTGGAGGGTCGGTTGGCCTGCGGGTCAAGAAGTTGAGAACAGATAACGAAGGTGAGTTTGTTTCATCTGAGTTCTGTAACTTCTGCAGGAAGCACGATATCCAAAGGAAGCTCACGTGTGCTCATACTCCACAACAAAATGGAGTAGCAGAGTGAAAGATCTGTCATCTGACGGAGACCTGCAAGTGTTAGCTTCATGCCAAAGGCATTCCAAGGTTCTTCTTGGTGGAAGGAATGACATGTGTTACCTATGTCATCAATCAGATGCCTCTGAGTCCGATCAACATGAAGTCCCCATATGAGATGATGCTTAAGGAAAAGCCGAGCATAGGACACCTTCGGGTGTTTGGATCTACCTGATACATTCACGTCTCAGATGCTCTCAGGACAAAGTTGGATCCAAAGGCGAGGAAGCTCGTCTTTGTGGGTTGTGATGAGCGGAAGAAGGGATGTAAGTGTATGGATCCAGTGACGAAGAAGTTTGTTGTTTCGAGAGACATAGTCTTTGACAAGTTGATGTCATATGGAGGTGGCTCCTCTATGGAGTTGCAAGAAAGCAGATCGGATGACGTGCAGGAGGAGGATGCTAAGGATCTTATGGTGGAGCTGCATGTGTCGCTAGGGGCTCTAGGTGTTTCTAGCTCTGGGACAGAGGCTTCTGGTTCAGGAAGCAGGGGGAGCGATGCTCCTAGTGTGCCCGGGAACGGAGCTGATTTAGAAGAGGCAGCAGAGGTGGTCAGCAAGGGTCAGACTCTTCAGAGATCAAAGAGGACCATCAAACCACCAGCTTGTTATTGCGAAGGAAACACGGCGAGCTTGGTCTCTTGTTTCTTCGCAGACCCTCTGGACGAGCGAGAGCCTTCTAGCTTTGATGATGCTACTGAAGTCAAGGAGTGGGAAGACGTCATGGATGAGGAGATGGCTACCCTCAGGAAGAATGAGATATGAGACCTTGTGCCCAAGATCGATGACATTACTCATGTGACATGCAAGTGGGTCTATAAGCTGAAAAAAAGCGGGTGAGAGCATCGAGCGGTACAAGGCTCGCCTTATAGCTCGAGGTTTTTCTCAGTATTACGGAGCAAATTATGAAGGGATGTTCAACCCTGTGGCAAAGATAACTTCAGTTCGGGTGGTGATGGCCTTGACGGCTTGCCAGGGTTGGAAGATATAGCAGCTTGACGTAAAGAATGTTTTTCTTTACGAGGAGATTGATAAAGACATCTTCATGATTCAACCACCATGATATGTGCCTAAAGATCATCCAGGATACGTCTGCAAACTCCAGAAGTCACTTTATGGTTTGAAGCAGGCTCCGCGTGCATGGTATGAGAAGATCGCAGAATACCTTCAATTCTGCGGTTATTTTGCCTCGGATTAAGATTCGAGCATGTTCATCAAGAAGAAGGGGGAGCTTCATATCTTGGTGCTGCTGTACGTGGATGACATAATTATCACGGGAAACTCCAAGGAGGAGGTGGCTAGGCTGTAGTACCCCCCCAACCTTTTGCCCGGGTCGGTCGGAGGGGGTACTACTGGCCCAAGACGTCCACCCAGTGCTCATAGGGGAAACAATCCACCTTGTCCAAGCACTAGATGGCCGCCTTGGTTGGCTCGAATCATAACATTCACAACCCATCAGAATATAGCGGGAGCATTAACAGGAAACCATTGCAGATTTATATATCACATATCAAAATCATAGCGGTTCTAGGGCTGAAGCCTAAGTACTTATATAAGCCCGTAGGCTATACATGTGCTACATATAATCCTCATATACTCTCTCTCTCTACGCTGCTCGGCGGAACTCACGTCTCTAAACTTTGGGGACGGCGGGGGTGCATCTGCTCGAATAGACCTAGCTGCTGGCGTAATCTCCTGCGGCAGCGGGTCACTACGGTGCTCCACCTTCTGTGAATGGTTAATCAAATAACCGTTAGTCACAGAGCTAAGTGGAAACAAATCTCCTCTCGGATCCACATCCTGGGGACGAGCACGCACCCACCCAACAGAAGTAAATAGCCGAAGCACGAGAGGGTTAGCACAATATTTCATATAGGAACAACTAGGAGCAAATATAAAAGAGTGCAGTATAACCGGAAAAAGCAGCAATAGTATAAAACGGTTATAACAATGCTCTACTAGCTCATCAGCACAATAGGTTTTCATATCCTGAATTCTATCGCAGACATTCACAGCCGCGCACACACCGCAGACATTCACAGCCGCGCACACACCGCAGACATTCACAGCCGTGCACATACCGCAGGCATTCATAGCCGCGTACACAAACCCTATGTCGACATAGTTTGGACCGCTTCTGTTCCAGCAGGGTAGCAAGCCCTGCGGGCCTCACCGATGTGGCCGTCGGTGACAGTGGCCAGTTCTGCCACTTCTGGGGGTGATCGTACCGCACAACCCCAGGCCCTAACGTACAACCTGGTGTGCTCTTGGGTGTGAGTGACATCCAGCGAATCATTTTGGCCGACCAGCAGAGGAAAACCCGATGGGGAATAAAACGGTCGGTCACCCGTGGTACTCATCTCCCTATCGCCTTGAGTCGTCGACCTTCCCGCACCGGTACGAACGGTCTGCATGAGGGACTGACCCGCCACTATTCCACCGCAAGCAATTTACAATCAATCAATCAACGATAAACATAATACACACCGGGTCTACGTCAGTCTGCCCTACTAGGCTTAAACTTCGGGCGACGACGCTTAGCTCTACTTTCGTCAAGGAGCGTGAGAGCGCATTATTTGGGGCTAGACTTGGAGGAATACCTCAACTCCGGTTATCCCCAACTAAGGCTCAACCTTAATAACGACTGCTCGTCAGAGCAGGACTCGGGATTATAATAGTAAATTGCAATGAGGACAAATGCGATATTTATGCTGCTTATTTAAAGTGCTGGAAAGAAACGTGACCAGTACGAAACTGGAGTAGAACTGAATTAAAAGTACTTGACCAGTACGAGACTGGAGTAGAACTTAATTAAAAGTACTTGACCAGTACGAGACTGGAGTAGAGCTGAATTAAAAGTACTTGACCAGTACGAGACTGGAGTAGAGCTGAATTAAAAGTACTTGACCAGTACGAGACTGGAGTAGAGCTGAATTAAAAATACTTGACCATACGAGACTGGAGTAGAACTGAATTAAAAGTACTTGACCAGTACGAGACTGAAGTAGAACTGAATTAAAAGTACTTGACCAGTACGAGACTGGAGTAAAGCTGAATTAAAATTACTTGACCAGTACGAGACTGGAGTAGAGCTGAATTAAAAGTACTTGACCAGTACGAGACTGGAGTAGAACTGAATTGAAAGTACTTGACCAGTACATGACTTAAGTAAAGCTGAATTGAAAGTACTTGAATTAAAAAGAATAAAGGAGCAGGACCAGTGCAAGACTGGAATAATCATAAAGAAAATAGTTAGTAGTCCAATCACTACATCCAGGAGGCTTCAGATCTCCATTCTCAGGAGGCACATTCAGTTCTATTTCAGTTCTTAATAAGGCTTCATTGGATTACACTCATTATTAAGATCCGATTATGATTTGGTTTCGCCTTATTAATCATGACTTAATTGGATTAGTGGCTTATCAAGAGTTACACCCTTAATATTAATCGAGAATAATGTGCAACTCACTACTCGTATTCTCACTTTCCGAGCGTACCCAAATCACCCGAGAGTCGAGGCGCTCGATGGTTTCATGAAATCTCGAACCACCCGGAGCCTGGTCACTTGCCTCAGCCACTCTCGTTGATACGTCAACTTTGAATTTATTATTCAAATTAGGGAGGCTAGTCGCGCGCTCCAATTTTCAGTTTCGAGCGTAATAATTTCTGAGCGTGACACTAGGTTTCAAGATTTTATGAAAAATATCAAACTTATCCCAATGACCCCAAATTTTGATACAACCTTTAAGATAGCCTACAATGAGCCTAGTAATTTTTTTGTAATTTTTTAGAGTGTTTTGGGTCTTTAATTTGTCCAAACAAATTTTATTTGGCCTTTTAAAAATACCAAATCAATTTCAAAAATTCTCAAAATTTTTGTGAAGACTGCCCTCATCAAGGGGAACAATTTTCATGTTTAAAACTTTTTCATGAGGGCTCTATTTTAATTTCTGAAAAATCAAACCCCTTATTATAATATTATAATATTATAATAATATAAATTATAAAATGAAAATACTGTTCATCTCCTTCTCCCCCCCCCCCCCCCCGCTGGAACTGAACTGGCCGCCCTTACGGGCCTTCCCAGCCGCCGGCCGGCCGTGGCTCTGCCTCCGGCCAACTACCCGGGGCCGGGCGCTCCCTCCGGTGGTGGTCCGGCGGCCTCCGCCGCCGTCCATCGCCGAAGCCTTTTTTTTTTGGTAAACGGGAGGGGAGGGGTGACGGCGGCCGGAGCTCGCATGCGCTACGTCAAAAATAGGGAGGGGGAGGAAGAGAAGGTTCCACCTGGGTTTGGCGGGCTCGGAAGGGGCCGGCTTGGTCGGACATGGCTCAAGGTGGTGGAGGAGGGGGAGGAGCTCCTTGGCTTGGCTTTTTCCGGCCACCAGAGCTCCGACAGAGGGGGGAGAAGGGGGAGGGGATGCTCTGAGAGCTGTGAGGGAAAGAGAGGTGGTTGGGTGGATTTTATAGGGAGGGGGAGGGGGAACTCCCTCCCTTTGGGTGGTGTGGGACTAATCCCTCCTTAGGGAGGGATTAATCTCACCCTCCAGCTGTCCAAGGACAGCTGGAGGTCTCTCATTTTCCCCCATGTGGGGAAAATGGATGAGGCCCTTTATGGGCTTGGGCCTTATGGAAAGAGAGGGGAAAATGAGGAGAAGAGGGGTGGGGTGGGCCTCCACCCATCTTAGGCTTGGTTGTTGGTTGGGGGGCCCAAGGAGAGTGAGGGGGGCATGAGCCATCCTCCTTTGGAGAGGAGGTGAGCTCCTTATTTGGAGAAAAATCCAAAAAGTGGATTTTTAGGAGGGTTTGACCAAGTCAACCCTAGGGTGGGTCCCCCTTGTTGATTAAAGTCAAAGTGAGTCCAAGTCATCGGGGTCAGGTCAAAGTTTGGGTGTCGTGTCATAATTGGTGTGCGCACGCTTTTCGGTGCACGACTAGGCTTGATTTGACCACGGGTTGACCAATTATCGTCGAAATTGACCGGGATGACTTCCGTTGACTTCGTATTGACTACACTAGTCCAATGCCACTGACTGGGGTTGAATCGGAGTCCGTTTGGCGAAAGTCCAAAAATCTG
Source organism: Platanthera zijinensis (assembly GCA_039513925.1). Lineage (NCBI taxonomy): Eukaryota > Viridiplantae > Streptophyta > Magnoliopsida > Asparagales > Orchidaceae > Platanthera > Platanthera zijinensis. The sequence continues at coordinate 37,761,996 of CM077085.1, forward strand.
CGCGTCGCAGCGCGCTAAAATGGTCGAAGTGTGTAAAATTGTCGTTAGACCTCGGATCGTGACGTGACGAGCTCTGATGCCTTCATATAGACTATACGAGGCCATAGGAACTGACAGAACTTGATTCGAAGTTCTTCTAGCTTGATATCCAAAATCTCGCTTTCATTGCGTTTTATGAGGAATGGTCACATCCACTATATGATCTCGGGGTCCAATTGAACGAGTTCTGATGCGCTCGTATTGACTATACGAGGCCACAGGAACTGACAGAACTCAATTCGGAGTTCTCTAGCTCGATACCCTGCCTAGGGTTGCCTCATACCGGGTCACGGGTAGAGGCTCGGGTCACTCTTATTGGGCCCACTAGGGCTCTGGTGGCCCAATAAAAGTCAGAATGTTACATAGGCTCAGGGACAAGCTAGTCATTCGGTTCGAGATGAAGGACTTGGGTGAGCTCCACCACTTCCTTAGAATCGAGGTGGAGAGTAAAAAGAGTGGCATACTCGTTTATCAAAGGGGTTATGCGGATCGAATCGTTCAACGGTTCGGCATGCGGGAAGGGAAGAGTAGCTCTACTCTTCTTGATGTTAACATCAAGCTTCGACGAGATGAGAGGAGGATACTTCCAGATCCTCTAGTGTTTCGTGCTCTGGTGGGTAGCCTTATTTACTTAACGATTACGAGGCTAGATATTGCATATGTTGTAGGTTGAGTAAGTCGGTATATGACGGAACCTCGGAAGCCTCATCTGATGGCGGCAAGGAGCATTCTGAAGTACGTGAAGTCCACTTCTGATATGAGTCTCCTTTATGGGAGAGATACGAGCTTCATCATGCACAACTATACAGATGTTGATTATGGGGAAGATTCAGACGATCAGAAGTCAACATCTGGTTACGTCTTCACATATGGATCAGCAAGAATTTCTTGGTGCAGCAAGAAGCAGGATTCGATGTCTGTCTCTACTACGAAAGCGGAGTACAAGGCTTCGGCCTTGGCAGCTCGGGAAGCCATCTGACTTAGGAGGCTAGTAGAGGACGTCCATGAAGAAGTGTGCGGCCCTACTCTGCTACGCGATGACAATGAGAGTGCCCTAAAACGAGTTAACAATCCAGTTTATCACGCGAGGACCAAGCACATTAAGATTGAGCACCATTTAATTCGGGAGGTGTTGGAGGGGTCTCTTGTGGTTGGACATGTGCGGAGTGAGGACAACATCGCGGACATCTTCATGAAGCCGCTGTCGAAGGGGTCATTTACTTGGTTACGGGGATTGCTAGGGCTGGTCTCCACTTCTCACTTCAAGGGGGAGTGTTAAAATTTTTGAAGTGAAAGTGGGCGGCCTGGGTGGTCTGTCCGCGCGGCCTGTGCGGACAGAGGGCGGCGACTTGCCAAACTCAAACCAGTTAAGGGAGGCGACTTTCCAGGTTGGCATGCTTTTGGCTAGCGGTCTGTTCCCTGAAGTAGTCAGGCGTATAAGATGTTTATCCGTAGTGTTGCCGAGTTGGCCAGTGTTGCAGACTTGGTCTGGATCTACACTAAGTCCAGGGAGGCTCAGTCCAGTTAGTCGCGCAATGCTCGCGGACTGGTTCTTTGTCCGCCGAGCTCGGCAGTTGTCAGTTATGTTCTGGTTGCGAGCTCGGGGAGTGCAGACTAGATCAGTGTCCGCAGGAGTGCAGACTGGTTTTATTTCCACAGAGTCCGCCTGGTTGGCGACCAAGTTTTTCCTTAATGGTTAGGTGGCTTTGCTGGGGTTCTTATTGTGGTGGTGCGACCTCAACGGGCTTGTTGTCTGGTCTAGTCACGACGACTTATTTTTGTGTCCGCAGCTTGGCGGATACACTTGGTGCTCGCCGCGAGATAGGGCGGTTATCCTATCATCTAGGGCGGTGATCACACTCCTCTACACGCCTATAAATAGGACCTCCTTGTCACATCAATGATACACCGAGTGAACAGTAAGTGAACTCGTGGGAGGTTACTACGGTTAGGTTTTTCTATCCACGCGGTTTGTATAGGTTGACCGGTTTGTGTTGTGCAGGTTGTGCGGATAGTCCTGAGGAGCCAGGGACTTGGTTCTGACTTCGGTCAGGGTCAGTGCGGATTCTGCGGTTTACAACCAGCGATTAGCAGCAGGCTGCAGCTTGCGACTATGCGCTCTTGTCTTCGGCAACTTTTCCCAGTTCAATAAGCTGTCCGCCTCTAACAGCTTGTTCTGTTCGGTGGCAGCAGCAGTTCGCGTGATCTGACGGCTAGGCGACCTCGCAGTCATGCGGCTTGTAGTTCAGCGGATAAAGTTCTTCTCAGTACTGGGATAACGGGTTGTCTGCGTGGTTTTGTTGCAGTCTTGCGGCTAGGCGGCTTCGACGGACTCCCTATGCAGCTCGGTAGGGTCGGCGTCTTCTCCTTAAGACCGCACGGCTTGTTTTTTTTTCTTGTATTTTTTCTGCTCCCATCAGATACATCGGTGAATCAAGTCTCGCCATATATGTCTTGCTCTGTAAAGATTTTTTATAGTACAAGATTCTTGCCCTTCTGGTTGCATTTGATTGCTTGGGCTCAGATTGGTTGAGTGTTCCTGCGCTTGGTGTCCCGTTTTTCGCTTATCACAAATTTTTACGGCTTTGACTCAGATAGCATGCACTCACCCTCTTCATCAAGGTCCTATTCATTCTTCTTGATATCTCATTTAGCTGCGGCGTTTTGGGCGGAGTCTTTTCATGTCTGATCTCTTATTCTCTGCAATACTCATCAAAGAGACAAATATACTCTCCCTCATTATCGGACCTGATATACTTTAACTTTCTCCCAGTTTGTCTTTCCACTTTAGTATGGAATCTCTAAAAGGTGTCAAGGACCTCATCTTTGGTCTTAAAAACATAGACCAAAAATTTTCTCGAATGATCATCAATGAACATCACAAAGTAAGACGCTCCTCCTCTCGTCTTGACCTTTAGTAGTATGCAAACATTAGTATGTACGAGCTCTAGTGGTTCGGATCTTCTAGTGAAAGTGTGGCTTTGGAAAGATACTATGTTCTGCTTTCCAGCCATGTAGTGGTTGCATCTCTCCAATTGATCCTAATATAGATCAGATATCATCTTCTTCTTGGCGATACATCCCGGGCCCTTCTGACTAATGTGACTCAGTCTCTTATGTCATAGGGATGTGGATACACCATCTCTGATAGTGTTGACCTGAGCAACTTCATACCTCCTCTCTATGTAGTATAAACTAGTCTCTCTATAGCCTCTGGCCACTACTAGCGCCCCCTTGATAAGCTTCCAAAAACCTCCACCAAAGACACTTAGGGTCTGTTTGGCGCAGCTCTGGCGGCTGGAAAATCTCTATTTCAGCCGCCAGAGCTACTTTATATGTGTTTGGGACAGCTCCCTGTGAAGAGCTTTTCAATCCGCCGGAGCTGTTTTGCAGCTTTTCAAAAATCTCCTGCCCCCCAGCTTCTGCTCCCGCAAAATAGCTTTCTCTCTTACAGGTTTTGGAAATCTAATGGTTTCTTCAGTTGGAACATGCTCAGAGGCCGGACGGCCTTCCTCTGGCGATTCCGACCCCCGGACGGCATTCCTCCGGCAATTCTGAGCCCCCGACGTCCTTCCTCCGATGATTCCGAGCGCACTTCTGCACAGAACACCCAAACACTCTGCAGCTTTTCAAAACTGCTCCCCAAAGATCTATTTTAAAACAGCTCTATCCGGACAGCAGCTTTTCAATCCGCCAGAGCTGTCCCAAACAGAGCCTTAAATGTCCCTCATCACCTAGCTTCCCAACTGAAACTAGGTTGAAACGGATGTCAAGTACGTGTCGCACATCCTTCAGAATCAGCAAACCTCTCGTGCTCGTCTTCAGGTGCATGTATCCCCTCCCAATGACTTTAAACGTGCCACCATTTCCCATTCTAAGAACTCCACAGTCATGAGTTGTGTATGTGACAAACAACTCTCTATTGTGAGAGACATGTGTAGAGGCACCTGAATCAACAATCTAGCTCCTATCATCGCACGAAAGTGCAGCTGTGACATCATCTCCAATAATGACGACATCCTCCTCCTCTGTAGAGACGGTGGAAGTCGTATGCGTGTCCATCTTCTCATTTTAGGACTCTCCGTTCTTCTACTAATCATTCTTCAGAGTATAACAAAACTTTTGAATATGACCCTTCTTGTGGCAGTAGTGACACTCCACATTTTGGTAGTGGGACATACACTTCCCTTTGCTTTGGCTCCTCTCACTATTTCTTCCCCTGTTCTTGCTCCTGCCTTTCCCCCCGGGCTTAGTAAAGTGGATGTCAGCTCGTGAGAAGAGCCTGATATCCCTTGAGACTTCCTTCTTACTTCTTCATTCAGGATGCCACTCTTGGCAATCTCTATAGTAATGATGTCACCAAGAGAGGAATTGATTAAAGAAACTTTTTCTATCTCCCAAGAGTCTGGAAGAGACTTCAATAGCCATAGTGTGTTGACCTCATCCTCGAAGGTTACCTTCATTGTACTCAGTTGATCAATAATACCTTGGTACTAATTTACATGATCCAAAATGGGTGAGTCATCTCTATACTTGAACTCTCCAAGCTTCTTTAGTAGATATAACTTATTGATTCTAGTACTCTTGGCATATAATGTCTTGAGAGTCTTCCAAAGTATTTTTGCATCGATGATACTGACAACATGGTTGTAGACGTTCGGTTCTACGAACTATCTGATGAATCCACAGTTTTCGGTGCTCCACCTTGCACTTATTTGGATTTGTGTCTTTAGGCATCTCCTCAAAGCTAGAAGCATGTCAGCCCATGACGTATATGAGATCTTCCATCAGTAAGTGCCACTAGTGGTAGTTCGTGTCGTTTAATTTAACTCAGTTCTCTGAGTCGACTATTTCAAAGAAAGGAATCAAAGAGGATAGGGAGCGGACCAGTGGTCGTCACCTGCTACACCCGATCACTAACCCAAAATATCCGATCGACTCGTCTCGAATCTCAAACAGGTCAGCCCGATAACTACTCTGATAATGAACCTCCTCGGATACCACTTGTTGGGCTAGAGAGCGCATAAGCCCGACCAGAACACCTACAAATTAGTTCGAGCAATTACCTGCACAACCACTTAGCGGTATGTCGACACACAACAAAAATACAACACAAAATAACAGTAATAAAAGTGACACAGAGATTTAACGTGAAAACTCAATAGGGTGAAAACCACATGACGATTAGAGTCCAACCCAGAAATCTTCCACTAAAATGTATGAAATAATAAACAATTACAAGGTTTTTCCTTCTCGATCCTTATAGTATCTTCACCAGCTTCACACTACGCAATACAATAAATAGTAACAGAAAAACTGCAAGTTACCGACAGTAGCGGATAAGACGAATTACACAAATCCTCTTCAAGATGCTTCTTCGAATCCTTGCCCAAATCTGCTCTAGATCCAATTCATGTAAGCGAAGTACTCCTCGTCAACGTCGTATAACGACGTCTGAAAGCTCTCCCAAACTAAGACAGTTGTCGCTAAGTCCTCTTTAGAAATCTTCCAATGCTTGAGTTTGGAGAAGAGTGGATGCCTTACCCCTCTTCCTTCATCCTTATTTATAGGGCCAAAACCACGGAGGTAGAGATGGTAGATGATATGTGAATGAAGCTTCTCTCGGTCAAAAACACATGTCATTTGACATGAAGTTTCCTTTGGACAATTTCCTAGAAGCTTTCTTTAAGAGCACATGCTGAGTTCTAGGTCAAAGACAGATACTCCTTTTCATACTTGTCATGAAACACATGCTTGAAAGCATGGTCAAAGTTGACTAACCTCTTTCACACTTGGCAGAAAATTATCTTAACAGGAACATCATTTACTTTTATGTTCAAAACTAAGCTTCTTTTCTTAATAGCAGTCATAACCATTGTCATGTAAAACATACATTCTATTATGGTGTCATGTTTGTCCAAAACTCACCAGAGCAAAAATGTAGTGCCAAATGGAGCCTAAGAGGCATATGGGTGATTAGAAGGAGCCCGATATATTGGCGGCGCCCTTCAATTTAGATAAATTGAGGAACTATCTAAACAGTGGTCTAAACAGTGGTCCACTATCAAAATTAGGGGCTTCCTAATGGTTAAAGAGTCGATGATAAGACTTTGACCATAGAGGGCATAATGCATTCTTTTACTTAAGGTCCATTATCACACATAGAGGCTTCTTAATAGTCGGTAAGATAAAATTTAGTTGAAACATCCTGAATATGTCGAGGGAGATTTGATGAGGAAGAGAAGTGTCTTTGAGGTTTGTGAAGCTCATACAAAGTAGTTGTTTATAGGTTTCTAGCATATAAGGATTCTAGTTAAAAAGACGTGCATGAATGAACTTAATCTCACATTAAAATTAGAGGAAAAGTTATCAAACTTAAGTAATGATTTAGAACGCAAAATATTAAAGATGTTTTTTTGAAGTAACTGGTAGAGATGTGTTGGACACTCCAATGTTGAGTGTGCCCATGTGGGAGTTCTGGGAAGACCTCTTAGGATGTTCTCAACGGTCACCTATGAAAGGGGACAAAACCATGTGGTTTAGTTTAGTATAGGCTAGATTAAATCTAACCAAACCATACCTCTGATATATATTGTGGGTGTTGGGTCATTACAAATGGTATCAAAAACAAACCTTATGGAGTACAATGTGTGGTTCGGGATCGAACCCAAACAAAAGTTGGTGGACTTGAAACATCATGAATTTGAAGAGGGCGAAGAGTGTTTTTAGGGGGCAGTTAAGCCAAACCAAAACAGCTATTTACATGCTTCTAGAATATCATGTTTCTAGGTCAGAGGGGTGCAAGAATGAACCAAATCTCTGTGTGATTTGCTACAAAGTGGTGTGAGTGTCCAATACTACTGAACAAGTGGGAGTTGTTAGGTTCTCTCTAGGGTGTCACATCAGTATGTGCGCGGCAGAATAAAATACAAGAAAACCCTAAACAGTTAACAGGATCTTACAAAATCCATATATCAAGAAAATTAGATGACATATGCCTGTGCGGAATCAAGTCTCTACTCGATCAAGATGCTCTAAAGTTCTGCTTCTGAAACTTCTTTAGACTGAGTTCACGATAATACAAAAATAGATCTATCTTTACGGGAAGATCCATACTGACACCGAGAAACTCCTCGTCTGCGTCACATGAAAGCAGACTGGAGGAGAGATCGGGGCCTTCGTCTCCACGAACTGTTAGGCTCGATAACAAGAGAAGATCGTCGACGCAATGGCTCCGATCCGCAAAAGGGCCACCTCTGGGTTCACCACTCCGAGCTCTTCAGAATGGGGCTCAGGAGAATCAGAAAAACTTAACCCTAGATATGAAATTATATACATATATCTATATCTATACATATATCTATATCTATACATATATATCTATATCTATATATATATATATATATATATATATATATATATATATATATATATATATATATATATTGTGCGGTGAATCGGGTTCAACTACAACAAGAATTACCCTAAGAAAAATTGAACCGGGTTCATGGTTTAAAACAGGGAGAAACAGAACTGTCTTCTACTAATTCGGCCGGGCGTCAAGTCGAATTGATGTAGTCATTCGGCCAGACCATCTAGTCGAATGGCTAGAATGTCCGGTCGAATCTGTCCAGACAATACTAAACTGTCAAGACAAATTCTTATAGGAATTCTTTCAGACCATCTAGTCAAATTCTTCTAGACCATTTAGTCGAATTCTTCCAGACCATCTAGATGAATTCTTCCAGACCATCAAGTCGAATTCTTCCAGACCATCTAATCAAATTCTTCCAGACCATCTAGTCGAATTCCTCGAGACTATCTAGTCGAATTCTTTCAGACGATCAAGTCGAATTCATCCAGACCATCTGGTCGGATTCTTCCAGACCATCTCGTCGAATTCTTTCAGACGAACTATATTTTATCCCACACATCTAAGTTCGACTCTACACTCATATCTTATATGAGTGAAGTCAACCCGATCAATTATTCAATTTCTCGTACATTATTATGTGTTACCTCATAAACTCATATTATATTGTCAGCGAAACTAACTTGTTGACTACTTCCAAATCACCTAAGACTCCAACATGAGTGTTCTCATGCAATAATATATTCTAGGGGTAAGTCTCATAGACTACTTATCAGCCAAGGATGGACATGAGAGCCTTCCACATAATATGTGTGAGTGTTCCAAATTGTGTGAGACTTGAAGCCTAAATGTGTGGAAGCCAAGAAAAGTGTTTCTCTTGTATTATGATGTGAATTAATAGTTTTGCTCAACTTAAGCTAGCTAAGAAGGTTTAATAACTTTTCATGTTAAAAACCATGACCAATCTTTATAGCCTAAACGTAGAGAATGTGATTGATACATGTGATGCCTCTTTTAGCAAGTTACTTCTGGTATGCATACTCTTGATTATATTATCTTTTGGTGAAGTTTTGACTTGCAAAATGAGGTGGTTTGTTGGGATCTAATTGGTGCTTTCAAGATAGCAGTTATGGAACAACTAGTTTATCCTAAGGTCTCATGGGAAATAATGTCTTCACATTTAAGAAAAAGTAAAAGAACATACTTGGAGAATTAAAAGTTTGTACGCTCCAAAAAAAGAATCTTGGTAGTGGAAAGAGGAAATGTAACGCAAAATGAGGGCAAAGAGGGTCAGATATAAAACATTATACACTTGTACGAATGATGAAAATTTGGCAAGGTATAAAGTTGTCAAAAAAGAAGCTAAAAATACAGTAAGTAAAGCAAGAAGATAAGCTTATGAATAAATTTATAAGCAACTACGTATCAAAGATGAAGAACATGACATATATAAAATTACTCGAATTAGAGAGAGAAAGGCAAGAGATTTAAGTCATGTTAAATGCACAAAGGATGAAACATATACAGTTTTGACGGATGATATGCCTATTAATGAATGATAGAAAAGATAATTTTATCAACTCTATGATAAAACAAAAGACAATGAGCTGAACTTGAAAGAGTTAAGTAAATCATAGAAATATAAAAATATAATGTTTTATCATAAAATTCAAGTATTTGAGATAAATTATGCTCTAAAGAAGATGAAAAATTGAAAGACGGTTGAGTCAGATGATATACCTATTGAAGTATGGAAATGTCTAGGGAAAGAAAAAAATTTGTGACTTGCATACATCTTTCTTCAATAAGACATTGAAGCCAATGAGTATGTCGGACTAATGTAAAGAAAGTATCTTGGTACTTTTATATATGAACAAAAAAGATATACAAAATTGTGTTAATTACAGAGGGATTAAACTAATGGGTCATACCATAAAACTATGAGAACGAGTAATAAAAAGAAGAGTAGGATGAGAGACTAGCAACTCGGAGAATCAATTTTGATTTATGTCAGGGCGGTTGACTACGGAAGTTATACATCTCTTGAGAAGACTCATTGACAACTATCGAGAAAGAAAATAAAATTTGTATATGTTGTTCATCGATCTTGAGAAGACTTATGATAGAGTTCCAATAGAGATCATATGTAGTCTTAAAAAAAGGTGTAAATGTATCATACATTGTCATAATCAAAGATATATATACAAATTCACTGATGAGCGTGAGAACATCTGGAGGATTAACACAAAATTCTGTATCACTGTTGGCTCACATCAAAGTTCAGCTTTAAGCTCTTATATCTTTAACCTTATCTTAGATGCGTTCATCGAACATATCCAACAAGCAATACCTTGGTATTTATTGATTGCGGATGTTATCATTTTTGTAGATAAAATGTGCGAGAGTGTAAACGTGAAACTTGAATCTTGGCGTGATACTTTAGAAAAAAAGGATTTTAGATTGAGTAGGGCAAAGACGGAGTATATGGAGCTTAAATTTAGCAGTGCATGAAGGACGGATGACTTCATTATTAAGCTGAGTGATCAAGATATTTTCCACAATGAGTACTTTAAAAATCTCAGATGACAGTTCAAAAGGATGGAGGTGTTGATATAGATGTGATACATATAATCCAAGCAAGATGGTTGAAATGGAAAGGTGCGTCAAGGATCTTATGTGATCGTACAGTACCATTAAACTTAAAGGCAAGTTTCATCATACTGAAGTTAGATCAGCGATGCTCCATGGTTTTGATTGTTGGGCAGTGAATTGTGTACATGAGCAAAAAATTGGAGTTGCAAAGATGAGAACGCTTAGGTGGATGTGTGGAGGAATGAATATATCAGGGATAAGACGGGGTGACAACTTGCAAAGAAGATGCGGGAAGCTCAACTAAGATGATTTGGACATGTACACAGGAGACCATTATAGGCACCTATTAGGTGTTGTGAGAGTTTAGTCACTATGCTTGTTAAACGGAGGAGGGGTAGACCAATACAAATTTGATTGAAATGAAAATATAAGGAAAGACATGATGTACTTAGGCATTACTGAGATTATGACTAAAGATAGGGCACAATGTGGCAAAGAATCCATATAGCCGACTTCACTATAGTGGGATAAAGGCTTAAGTGTTGTAATGACTAAAGATAGAGCACAATGGAGGTGTTTTCTCTAATGGCATATTACTCATAAAGTGCACCTCAAATTTAACCACTTAATCATAACTAGTGATTATATTCTCATATATATTCATATTTACATATATAATAGATCTAAGGTGTTCAAAGATATCATACAATGTATTTTCTTTATCATCAAATAAGATAGACTGATAAGGGCTAACAACACCCTCACTAAGATTATGTATCATCTACTTGGGCCTTTGTATTGCTAATTCAAAGCCACTATTGATTTCTCACTCAATTCGACCGATATCCCACTTGAGTATTATTGCAAGTCGCCCGGTCTTTTTCCGGTTTGGAGAAATCGAACTGCCTTAGCTCGGAATAGGATCAGGCGCCCAAACGGTCAAAGTAAACCGCATCAAATGACAAGAAGCTTTTTTGACATGGAAAAGCCGAAAAGGGTGAAAAACCCGTGGCTGGATCTGTGTCGAGCCAAAGTCCACTAATTCCTTGGAGATTACAAAGATTGAGATTTGATCTCGGAGGACGACAAGCCGCTACTCTGTTACAAGTGCAAAGTGCAGAAAATGAGAAAAAACGATTAAGTTCTCGGAGCCCTGATGGAAGCGCACCGGCCTTTAAATGTGGCTGAGCTTATGAAATCTTGGTGGGAGCGTTCCGACCAGAAAATTCTCTAAATCCACGAAGCTTTTGGATGGAGCACTCTCGCTGAAGCGGAGCCTTGATGAGAGCGCTCTCGCGGAGGCGGTAAACATGACTTGTTAAAACCTTAGCGCAATGAGAGAAGAGGAGAGAATTCCTGAGCGGAGAATCAGCCTAAGTCCACGATCTCGCCGAAAAACCTTAGAGCTCTCTCTTGCCTCTAGAGTTGCTTGTCTTCAAATGAAGTCATGATGACCTATTTATAGTTTTCTGGAGGGAAACACTGACAAATGCGTCGGAGCGAATTTTGTGCTGGTGAATGGCGTCGCTCCATTTTGGTCACCTGAATCACCAATTTTAGCAAAATGACAGAAGTACCCCCCTGAGCTATTCGGGCGGCCCGCACAAGGTGCCCAAAGGCGGTGGCGACCGAAGACGGCGGGGGTCGCCGCCGGCGGGGCCGCGCGTGTTCAGCTTCCTCCTCGGTGGTTTCTGGGACTTGCGGCTTCAATGCATGTAATCGGTCCGGTTGAGCTCGCGTGTACTCGATCCGAGTCTTGCAGTTTCTTTAAAATTTCAAGAGGAACCCCATCAAGTCTAACTATATCATATGCAAAAAACAGACATCAAGACACATTATTTTTGTAACTTCTGTAAGCATCTTCGTGATTTGTAAATATTTATCATCGAGTATAAACATGCCGTAGGCAAAAAACGAACATCAAGACGCACAATTTTTGTATTTTTTGTAAGCATCTTCATAACTCTACGGATATATCATCCAGTATAAATATGCTGTAGCCAAAAAAACAGACATCAAGATGCGCCATTTTTGTATCTTTTGTAATCATCTTCGTGGCCAGTAAAAAAACAATTTATGTAAAGGGCACAAGGCCCAATGTAAAGGGCACTAATATTATCTAAAGTGTCTTAATGTATTAACAAAATATACATATGTTCACATAGTCAGGTTATTATGTTACAATACAAATTGTCCCCCAAAACCTTCACTACTACTACAGTCATTGATCCACTAAGTTCCAGCAAAATACTTCCCAAGCTCTTATTAATATAGCATCAGCAATCTAACAGAAAAATTAGTCCTAGATCCCAAAATTTTTGCGCCGCTATCTTCCTACACATGAAAGAGTAAGTACCCTAAAGTTGCCGAAAGAACCGCAAGTCGAAGAAGTAGAAATGAACCTAAGGATGACCGGGAACTCGCGTTCGGCAGCCACGGATACGAATCTGGGGGCGGCATGACACAGTTGTCACCGTTGAAGTATACTCGTCGAGGGAACGCCCATCCTTTTTGAAAGGTAAACGTAGATGCGTCTTTGCGAAAAAGTACCTCGGACTGCACATTTCCGGAAGGTCCGGCCTGCACTAGAAGATCGTTGTAGTACTTCACCCCCCAAAACATTGCGGTATCATCTGAGAAATCAAAGATTAAAAATTTGTCAGGGAGTGTGGAAGAGAAGGAAACCGAGGGCCCGTTTGGCACTGTGGTTATGAACCATTGTTCGTGCATGCCGGACCTCATCTAAGGGACTCCGTGTTCAAAATTAGTATTTTTTTTCTTGATGGTGGTCATGACTGTTGTCATGTCAAACACATTTTTTGATGGTGACGCTTTTGTCCAAACTCACTAACAAAAATGCCGCGCCAAACGAGCCCTCGGTTAAACTTAGGCGATGGTTATCCGCATTACAGTTTTGGTTATTCGCACGTTTTTTCCTAATTTTTCACGCATTTTGGAAATACGTCTTGTACATGCATTTTCAGGAAAAGTGTTCAACACCAAAGTTGTAGATCTCATCGAGATCTACAACTTTGGTGTTGAACACTTTTCCTGAAAATGCATGTACAAGGCTTATTTCTAAAAGGCGTGAAATCTGAGTATATTTCCAAAGTACGTCTTGTACATGCATTTTTAGGAAAAGTGTTCAACACGAAAGTTGTAGATCTCGATGAGATCTACAACTTTGGTGTTGAACACTTTTCCTAAAAATGCATGTACAAGGCGTAATTCCAAAAGACGCGAAAAATTAGGAAAAAAATATGTGCGAATAACCAAAACTGTAGTGCGGATAACAATCACCTAAACTTAATGCACCATTATTGGTTAAACATATTTTCAATTTAAAAGTTTAGGCATATAGGTGAAAGTTTCATTTTGATATGAGATTGAGCATAATTCACTCACCCAAGAACTTTTCACATCATCCAGTACTCTCTATTATGAACCTAATGTTATAGCAAGTAAATAGAGCCCATTAGTAAGGGAACTATTGTCTTTTTAACTGTGGAGCTAGGGTCATGTTCCCCAACTCAAGATTTCCTGTACTATCTATGAAATTTATCAATATCAATTTCGCTAGAGCTTTCTTCCTGCTAGAAGAAGCCAAGCCGGGCCCACAATGGGTTGACCGGACACACCTGGCCGACTGCAGTCTAACACATCCCCAACCAAATCACCTGGGTTCCACCTCAGTTTAATCTCAGGTAGGTTGTTGAGGCCCGGGGCTTGATCCCGGGACCTCCTTTATCAAGCCCCGGGCCTCAACAACCTACCTGGGATTAAACCGAGGTGGAACCCAGGTGATTTGGTTGGGGATGCGTTAGACTGCAGTCAGCCAGGTGTGTCCGATCAACCCATTGTGGGCCCGGCTTGACTTCTTCTAACACTTCCGTCACCGCCATTGCTTTTCTCGCACAAGTCCTCTTTCACTGAAAGACGCAATTCCTCTTGCTCCTGGGGGGTTTCTCGTCTTCAGCCTCCAGCAATTAGCTCATCCTTTTTCCCACCAAATAGAAGCTCGGTGAACTGGGCGGCGACAGCGTGGAAGTTGTCAAAGGTTTATGAAGTTTTGATCCAAAAAAGTTCTTTTTTTCCTTAAAAAATCTAAAAATGTATTCATTGAGGTTCTACTATCACATAAAATATGATTTTATGAGGTTTAACTATCATTCTTTCTTTCTTTTTAACACAAATATGGCTAATAAACTCAAAACTCTCTCATGGCTCAATAGAATCAGTACACATAATTAAATAATTACAAAAACCAAAGATAGTATTTTGAAGAACTTACTTATGACTCCATAAGGAGTAATAGACTTGTAATTGAAGCTAAAGGTTCGAGTGAGATTGTCAAAATTGGGGTGCTGGGCAACTAAGTTCCACTGAGTGTAGTTCATCCTGTAGTTGAAGTTTGTAACCGTGAGCTTCACTCTCCAGTACTCCTTGTAGTTCAGCTTCACATGCCAATGAACTCTCACCGGGCACATATGCGAGGTGCACTGAACCAAAGGCACGAGACTGTTCTTGCCTGGACCACCGACCACCGAACTAAGATAAGGTGAATCTCCCCTGTAAAAAGAAAATAATCATAGATATTTTCACTGCGGTAAAAAAAAAACAGCTCGAACTCTCAACCTTCGAGATATTGTTCGCATTGTCCTAGTACTTCTCGATGTTAAGAGTCCTGCTTCATTTAAATAGTAATTTTACCATCTCCTCTACGTTAACGGTGGTCCTACAAGTTCACAAGGTGGCTCACCCCGAGAAGATTACAAATTTTTTGAGATTATAGCCCCATATTGGGGAACTTATATAGACTTCTGTATTTAATATAGATGGATAAGATCATGACTCATGAGAGGAAAACAATGAATCAATGTTTATTCACAAGAATAAAGGGAATATATATACAAATACATGAGAGGGTGTTCACAATACCCACGGTAAGCCTAAGATAACTCTATCACATATGAGATACATTATATCTAACAAGTCACTCCATATATAATTAATTTGTTTTGGATTGGCTGCATAGGAACTAGCATGGTATCAGAGTACTCTAGGCCCAACAGAATACTAATTCACGTATTAGAAGCCAAAGACCATAAATTTTAAGAGGTGTGTTAAGAATATATTCTCATATCAGAAAACTAGTGTAACCATGTTGACTTAATATAGAGCACTGGCTCCTCCACCATAACCAATTGGCTTTGAGTTGGACGCATAGGTGGATCCCAATCATTTGTCAGGATATGATTTTATTTGTACAAGCGTGAACTATCATTTGTCATGTTTTGGTCCCCTTGGCTATAATTTTCCAAGATGTTAACCCCTCTAAGAAGCGCTCAAAAATGAACATTTCATCGAAAGATATTTCGATTTTTAAGAGTTTTGATGTGCTATGCTTTGAAAGATCATACAAAAGGTATGCTTATGATATGAATTTTCAGTACATGAGTGCAGTTTCTTACTCGACACAGCTCCCTGGCTGAGTTAAGTTGTTTTGGCAGCCACATGCACACGTTGGGCAGCTAACGATCGTGTCATTGTAGAAGGATGAAAGAGAAACACAGCATGATGGAGTCTTCTGAGCAAGAGTTTGAGAATAGATGCATGTTACATTCCATGTCACTGAATGAATAGGAAGAGGAGATACTTCAGCCTCCTTCCAAAACAAGTAGAAACAGTAAAGAAATGCAGAATAAACATTCATTGGGATACAAGTAATTATTTACTCACAAAAGCACATATAAAGTATGCTCTTATTATTAAATCATTATTCAAAGAAAATCAACCAAAAGGTTATATGCAGAAACTCGTAAATCCGAACAGTACCGTGAAGAGTTCGTTCCATTTTTGCGGAAATTTGTATTCATCCACTTGAACAATAGGTTAAATGCTTTGGTATGTTCAGACTAGTTTTTGTAACACCCCTTCCCAGTATTTCAGAAATCAGCCGTCCGGCCGGGTCAGCGATAAAAAGAAAACTAGGAAACAGTATTAAAACTAATATGCAGCAGGTAATAAAAATCTATACTCAGCAATTTAAGACTAACAGCGGAAGTTAAAAAAGTAAACTAAGGGTAATCACATACCCGACATCTGGATTCACAGAGTCACTAACAAGAAAAGAATTGAATTAACTGAAAATCTGCTTAACATTAATAGTCTGATACAATTTAGATAAAACATTAATAAATTACATTAACCACATCCACAAGAGTATACTGGAATTAAGGAAACTGAAGGGTAAAATACTACTGACTGACACCACCATAACGCTAATCCTAGGTGTAGTTTCCCACCTGGGTCACTTGAAAAACATTGCCCACGAGGGGTCAGAGTAAAGAAAAACAATTCCCCTTAGTGACACTAAAACAGATTTATATATGAATGCATGCATGCCTTTAAAAATAGTCTCGTGCACTGAAAACATTTTATGTTATATGTTATGCATGTTTTTCCTATACTTCCTGGTCAACACAACTATTAGTTCTATATTCGTGACTTTCCGTTCATTTACCCAAATCCTGACGTTTACTAACTAGTGTACTGACTCACGACAGGTCTATACTTGAGTTCTATGTGGCTTCTAACCTACTCATCTACTAGGAAGGCTCTAGGCAGAATAGCTCCTAACGCGCAACTGAAACTGACGACCCGAGACCATCTTACAAACTCAACTGTTCTAGTGTCGCGCGGACACGGTCTCGAATCTACTAACTGTCTCAAAGGAAAGTAAACTCCCAAGACTTGTACTGCTCACAAGATACCATATGCCTTATGAGAAAGATAGTGCGCCTCTACCGAGCACGTAAAGACTTGTGTGCTCATTGACCTTTCGGTTTGATGCTACTCTGTTTGGGATATCTCTTTTGGTGAACTACTGAGCGACCATTGACTTTCTTGTGGTCGACTTGAAAGGACCTTCTCGCCCTTGGTTGGACAATCTTCAAACTTACGTACACGGGTAAAGTTTCGTACCTAAATAACTGTTCCTGACTTTACTAACGTGGTTATGGAAAAAAGGGTGTTATTCTACGCGTTTCCACGATTATTTTCCTACTGCCACACTTTTCTATGCATGGTTATGATGCTTATACGAAACCTACTCATGCGAATAAAAATATAATTACTTGATATGTCTAACTAAAAGAAATTAGAATTTCCTTACAGCGGTGCTGCGGCGCTCGTAGACTCGGCGCGACGACATTAGCTTTTTCCACGGAAATTCTACTGTCTGGGACTTTCAGAGTGTTGCCCCGAGACCACCGAAGTCCTGAAATCCAAGGCAACTTTAATTTCATAATTTTCCCTTAAGGGTTTCTCCGTGGAAAATTTCTATATATCTAGGGTTGTAAAAATACAAGTGCTAAACTTCGGATATTACCTTTACGTGGAGTGATTGAGGCACTCAAAGTGCCCAACCCAAATTCCGCGGAGAATTTCGTATTCCCAAAACCTAATTAGGGCAATCAAAAATGAAAATCTAGGTTAAATTAGTTTCCAAATCGAAGGATTTTCACTAGGAATGGAGATTAGGGAGAAATAAACTCTTACCGGAACCAAACGATTCACTTCCACCGATTAGGGTTGAAACCCGACACTTCCACGGCCAAGGAATGAAGAGGAACACTCACTGGCGCCTGCAGAGGAGGGAGGAGTGGTCAGAATGGGCTTCTGGAGAGGAAACGGCCGTCGGAAAGGACCGAGAGGCGTCGACTGCTCGGCGGTTTCGTGCGTCGGCTTTGCGGAAGACGGGAAGTGTCGGGCTGCGCTCGTGCGGCTAAATCCCGTAAAAAAAATGAGGGAGTGCGGATCTTGAACTATCGGTATGCGGTTTTACTTGTAACCGCATGAGGAGAGGGGGGAGGACTGCTATTGGCACCCCAAAACAACATTTCTGGCTATACGCAACCCACTCCTCACAAAACACTTGCATACTAACTAATTTCGCCGCGCGCGTCGATTCTAAAACAATATGCATTACGCACTATTATTAACGCACTTAACGAACTAACGGACGCTAACAATAGGCAAAACAACATTATACCTTGACGACGCGCTGTCTCGATCAAAATTCGTCGCGACTCGGCCCTACAAATTAAAATAAATTTTTGCGTCACAAATTAGGATGTTACAGTTTTGAAGTGGTAGAAGCACAGAGAAACAATAAGAGGTATGAGTTGAGGATAAACAGGCAGTGCAAAGAAATGTATGCAAGAAAGTTTAGATTTTGAGGGATGCTCAGTATATGAGCCTTAAATATCATAAGAAACATTATTGAACTTGAGAAATAACTTCACCCAAAAAATTTTTTTGTCAAAAGGCTTCAAATTTGACTACTACAAACATTATTTTCAAAGGAAAATTACACCAAGGTCCTTCTAATTGATGAAATCTACCACTAAGTTGAACAACATCATCATTTCAAGTAGGTATATTACCTCCAAGTTTCCAAATATCAAGATAATTAGTTTACTTAGGCCACATTCGGGAGAACACTGATGGTGGCATAGGTGAAAAAAAGGGAGTCTTCACCCTTCGGTGGAAAATAACGCTCAAAATGGAGATTTAGATCTTTCCCACCGCATTGCAGGTCATAATGGACGTTACCCAAACGCTTCCATTTCTCCAGTGAAGTGAATCAAAAATGTCATAGGAGCAAAAAAAGGAGTACCAAACGCAGTCATGGTCACATATGTTGAAACCGTCAACCGATCCCAAAGAGAGTTCAGACTCAAACGGGGTAGCCTGCACCTACTTATCCCGAACCGAGTTTCTGGCCAAAGACTTTGAACTAGGAACAGACCCTAGGCTGCAGCGCGGAGGTCCCGCCACACACCCGAAAGATCTGAGAGAGCTCCCCTCCCAAGACAAAGCTGAGATGGGCACTTCGGAAGGCTCTTGAACCCAACCAAAGCAAACCAGAGGAAGAAGAAAGCCAGAGATCGATGCCCTCCAAAGGTGCCCTTAAGGGTCTATTTATAGTTTTTTCTGTCTTGGCCCGCCAATAGCGCAATCCCACCTTTTGGAAATATTATGTGTAGCCCAGATGAGTCTGCTAACAGACAAACTCTGTTGTTTGGAGAGACCATTCGCATACCAACAAGGGTATTATGGTAAAAAACACTAATGGGCGAGTGGTTCTTATGACTACCACTCGCCCGGAGCGGCGAGTGCTTTGATGAGGCTAGCTCTCGCTGCCACTCCGGGGCTGAAGGCGAGTGCGGGCCTGTTTACCTCACTCGCCTCACTCCTTCCTATGCCCAGGGGCGAATACAGGTCTATATGCCCCACTCACCTCCTGCTAACCCTTGGCCCGTTATACAGGTGGGACCTGGTCACTCGCGAGCTGGGCGAGATCCCATTCACTTGCCCTCTCGGCTTATCTTAGTCTAATCGACCCTTTCTGGCCTCGGCTCCACTATGGGGGCACACTTGCCAAATACATGGTTGTACACAATCCCCGTTCTTTGCGAGGTTTCCCCAAGCTCGTAAAGAAGAGTCCAACCCCGGATATTTGGCGAGTGAACACTTATTTTTGAGAGAATCTTTTGGTGGGTCCCCCAATGATCTATATATACGCTGGACTGAGGGAAGCAAGGTGAACCCTACTAACCATCTCTCCTTTCCCTCGCTTCCGACCCTTCCTACGAGATGTCACTTCCAAAATATCTCCAGGATAAACTTGCGATGGTGCGAGAGCGAAACAAGTCGGGAACTACTGGGCTCATCCCCTGGCTTTCTCGCAAATCCTCGGGCTCCCCATTGAGATGGAAGTCGGCCAAGAAGGTCAGGCTTAACCTAACAGCTGGAGAGCCCTCTATTGTTAGTGCGGCTGTCATCACACCCGGTCATGAGCTAGCTCCTCCCAACGAAAATCAGGTTCCCTCAACTCTGCTCATGTGAGTCACCTAGAAGGCCGAAATATGACCTTTCTAGAAATTCTTGCAGGAGGGTCATCCCATGGATTTAGGGGAAGTCCTATCGGATCGGGGCAAATCCCCTCGTGGCGACTCCGTCCATCTGACGGTCCAGGAAACTTCTCCTGCTGATGACGCGAGCACCCGCCACCCCTGCTAATCTCGGGTGGGTGTCAGGAGATTCATGAGTTGTCAACCTGCCACTCGTTTTTCCTACTCGCCGAACTAATCTCAAATTGTTCTCTGTAGCCTCCACCTCTGGGGTCACTGACCTAGACAGTCTGCTTCCAAAGTCGCCAACCTTCGTTCCCCCTCGAGACCTTACCCCCGGCTCAGCTCCCGCGACGAAAGGTGCTTTCGAAGTTCTTGTTCCTTCTTATTCCTTACTCCCTGACCAGGAATGCTCTCGCCCGGGTCTAGGAAGTCGATTGTTCTCCCCTTCAACGAACCCTTCACAGGTCAGCCGAGTTCCTCTCGACAAACCCTGGGGAAGGAGCTGGCCACCCCGCGAGGTTAGTCGGAACGCTCGCCCCCACCTCAGCCCTCATTTGTCGTGTTGAAACTCATTTTCCATGATCTCGACTTCTCGCAGACAACCCGAGAGTCTCTGAAGCCGAAAAAACGTCTGAAATGGAAGTCAACTCGCCACAGCCCTCCCGCAACATGGTCGGAGGCTTTTTAGGGGACTCGAGTGATCATGAAGGAATGAAGAGGCGAATGGCCGACGCCCTTCGGAAGTACGGGCTCATACTGCGAGAAATGCAGGAGGAAAGGGTTGTTAGCGAGCAGCGGCTGAGCCACCTTGAGTAGGAATATAAACGGCTCGCAATTGAGGTGAGACGACATCCCCTGGACCGCTCATAAATCGGATTGAGGAGCATCCTTGTCTTGTGCAACTTGATCTTAGCTTTGTTCGCGAGTACAATAATCCTCGAGGTCGGGGAAGATGGAAATGACTCCCCTTCTGAGCCTACCGGCTTTTGCAATCCCCCTTCCATGTTGGTCGTTTTTTTAATGTTTTCATTTTTCTTTATTGAATTTCTGGACATGAACATTCTATGATATTATGTATATATATTCCTTTTTTATTCTGGAGGATTAACACAGGAATTCCCTATTACTGTTGGCTTACATCAAGGTTCAGCTTTAAGACCTTATCTCTTTACCCTTATCTTAGATGAACTCACCAGACATATCCAACAAGCAATACCTTGGTGTTTATTGTTTGTGGATGATATCGTTTTGGTTGATGAGATGCGCGAGGGTGTAAACGCAAAACTTGAATCTTCGCGAGATATTTTAGAAAAGAAGGGTTTTATGTTGAGAAGGGCAAAGACGGAGTATATGGAGCTTAAATTTAGCAGTACAAGATGGACAGATGACTACGTTAAAGTGGGGTGATCAAGATATTTCCCGTAGTGAGTGTTTTAAATATCTTGGATCGATAGTTCAAAAAGATGGTACTGATAAAGATGTGACAAAAAGAATCCAAGCGGGTTGGTTGAAGTGGAAAGACACGCCGGGGATCTTATGTGATCGTAAAGTACCAC
Source organism: Platanthera zijinensis (assembly GCA_039513925.1). Classification (NCBI taxonomy): domain Eukaryota; kingdom Viridiplantae; phylum Streptophyta; class Magnoliopsida; order Asparagales; family Orchidaceae; genus Platanthera; species Platanthera zijinensis. The sequence continues at coordinate 37,783,475 of CM077085.1, forward strand.
TAAAACTTAAGGGCAATTTTTACCGTACTGCAATTAGACTTGTGATGCTCTATGGTTCTGAGTGTTGGGCAGTGAATTGTATACATGAGCAAAAAATGAGAGTTGCGGAGAAGAGAATGCTTAGGTAGATGTGTGAACACACTTGATTAGATAAAATTAGGAATGAAAGTATCAGGGATAAGACAGGAGTAGCACCAACTGCAGAGAAGATGCGAGAAGCTCGTCTAAGATGGTTTGGACATGTACAAAGGATACCATTAGAGGCACTTGTTAGGCGTTGTGCGAGTCTAGTCACTAGGCATGTTAAACGAGGGAGGGGTAGACCAATAAAGACTTGGAATGAAACTGTAAGGAAAGACATGATGTACTTAGGCATTAGTGAGATTATGATAAAAGATAGGGCACAATGGCGACAAAGGATCCATATAGCCGACCCCACTATAGTGGGATAAAGGCTTGAATGTTGTTATTGTTATATTCCTTTTCTATTCCTCTCGGCGCGCACTTTGAACTGAGATTGGTACTTGTAATCGCCTTAGGCGAGCACGATGTCTCACTTTCGTTTCCTTTTTTTATTTCACTTTTCGCCATAATGCCACTATGGGGGAGGGCTCGCCAGAGGGTAGGGAGAAGTTTGAGAGTCGCTCTGAGGTCGTGAGTCTGGGGTTGCGAGTTGACCACCCACTTCCCCGCAGCTTGCCTTGATTTCCTTCGGGCTTGCTCAATAAATAGCACCCTCCCTTTCTACCTGACTTACCACATTTATTGCTTTTCGACTCTTTGCTTCTACCTACCTTTCACACTCGTGATCAACATTCACACTCCAGTTCTCGCTCGAAATGACGGGTGATGACGCGACGACCAAGGGCAGGTTGAAGTGTGCGAAACTGTTCGCCGACTACCTCTTCCCTAATGGCCACTTGACCGAGGGGGAGCATTTGTCGTTCGTAGTAGATTACATCCCGCCGGGGTTTGTCGCCCCCCCCCCCCCCTCCCCCGTCCAGATGAAGCGTGTTAGGAAACTAGTAGGAAGAAGGAGATCTAGAGAAGAAGAAGACGGCTAGGTTAAAACTAAAGAAAATACCTCATAATATCTTGCATGCCCATCCCAGAGGGGTTCCGGGTAATATATACCCGGAACCAAGGAGGGGCCGGACCAAAGGGCTGGCCGGCCCCCATAGGGGCTGAACCGAACCGGTTCAGCCCCAAAACCGCGAAATCAGAGAGTGGGTGCTGAACCGGATAGTTCAGCCCCGTTGTTATGATCCTCCCGCCGCTCCCGACGCTTGTATTGTCTTCCAAATAGTCGCGACTCGGCCCGGAGCGTAACATTCCCTGCCCCATCAACAACCAGCTTGTCCTCAAGGTGGTAGTCAGGATAAAGCTCTTTGAAATCTAGCAGATCAACCCAAGAATTATGTGCCTCGGACGAGTTCTTCCATTTGACCAACAGCTCAGGCCGGTACTCGGCACCCCGTCGCTTCCACTTAAGCAATAAGACATCTTCCGGAAGGGGGCGAAGCTCGCCCGCGCCGGTGACTTCAGGTAAAAGAGCATTCGGTTGCACCGTGGCACCCAACTTTTGTTTGAGCAAGGAAACATGAAACGTTGGGTGGATGCGAGAACCCGGAGGAAGATCCAACTTGTAAGCGACCAGCCCCACCCTGCTGAGTATCCGAAAGGGGCCGTAATAGCGAGGAGATAACTTCTGGTTGAATCGACGAGCGACCGACAATTGCCGGTACGGTTGGAGCTTGAGGAAGACTTCATCACCGACTGCGAACTCCCTTTCCTTGCGATGCTTGTCGGCTTGGAGCTTCATACGGTCCTGGGCGATGCGGAGGTTGTCACGCAGTGTAATCAGCATGCGGTCTCTATCGCGCAGAGCACGATCAACGGCGGGTAAAGCCGTGCTTCCCGGCTCGTAGCTGCTCAAGGTCGGTGGAGGGCGGCCATAAACCACCGCAAAGGGGGTCATCTTACTGGCCGAATGATAAGATGTGTTGTAACAATACTCCGCCCAATGCAACCAATCCGGCCAAGTGCGAGGCTCATCCATCACATAGCAACGCAAGTAAGTCTCGAGACCCCGGTTTAAAACCTCCGTTTGTCCATCGGTCTGAGGGTGGTGGGAGGTACTGAAACGTAAACACGTTCCTTGCAGGCGAAACAGCTCCTGCCAAAATTTACTCAGAAAGGTAGGATCCCGATCAGAAATGATAGCACGAGGAAGACCGTGCAAGCGAATAATCTCCCGAGCGAAAAGTGCAGCCACCGATTCACCAGTATATGGATGATGCAACGCAATGAAATGCCCATATTTAGACAGCTTGTCCACCACCACCAAAATCACTGATTTGCCCTGGGATTTGGGCAACCCGTCAATAAAATCCATGGATACGGTGTCCCAAATCTGCTGTGGAATCTCCAAGGGGACAAGCAATCCAGCCGGAGACGTCGTCTCGTACTTCTGCCGCTGGCAGATGTCACACTGGCGTACAAACTGTTGGATGTCTCGCCGCATCCCCGTCCAGAAAACATTGGCGCGGGCCCTTTGGATAGTACGAAGCACCCCCGCATGGCCGCCCGTAGGTGAAGAATGGAACTCATTCAGCATAATCGTCTTCCATGCAGAAGAAGGAGGAACCACCACCTTGCCCTGGTGATAAAGCCGACCATTCAAAAGGTGGTAGCCGGCTGCCACGACCTCTCCGCGCTGCAAGGCCTCAACTAGAGCACGGAGCGTAGGAGTACGCATGACCTCCTCCTGTATTTCATCCAGAGAGTCCACAAGTGGCCCCGTGATGTGGGCCAAAGTAGATTCAGGGATGCGCGAGAGAGCATCCGCAACCACATTTCCTTTTCCCTGTCGATAGGTGATCTCATAATCATATCCCAAGAGCTTAGTAACCCATTTCTGTTGAAGAGGGGAAGAGACCTGCTGGTCCAAGAAATGCTTGAGGCTCTGGTGATCCGTGCGAATCTGGAAGTGTCGGCCCAGAAGGTATGGCCGCCACATTGCCACGGCGTAGATAATAGCCAACATTTCCTTCTCATACGTAGACAGACCCAAGGTTCGTGGGGCTAGAGCCTTGCTGTAGAAAGCCAACGGTCGCCCGTCCTGCATCAAAACCGCCCCGATGCCCACACCGGAGGCGTCTGTCTCAAGCACAAAGTCCTTCGAGAAATCCGGCAAAGCAAGAACAGGTGTGGTAGTCACGGCTCGCTTAAGAGCCTGAAATGCCTCCTCAGCCTCCTCAGTCCAAGAGAAGGCATCCTTCTGCAGCAACTGAGTCAAAGGGCGAGCAATCTTCCCATAGTCCTTCACAAACCGCCGGTAATACCCCGTCAAGCCGAGGAATCCTCTAAGTGCTCGCACCGTAAGTGGCTGGGGCCAGGATCTCATACTCTGAATCTTCTGGGGGTCAGCTCGAACGCCGAGACCGGAAACCAAATGTCCCAGATATTCCACTTCATGTTGACCAAATGAGCATTTTGAGCGCTTGGCGTAAAGTTGGTGCCGTCGGAGAAGGCTAAGAACTTGCTCCACATGCCTCACGTGGTCCGCCCAAGTGGCACTGTAAATAAGGATGTCATCAAAGAAAATAAGCACGAATTTGCGGAGAAGTTCACGAAAGATCTCATTCATGTTGGCCTGGAAGGTAGAGGGGCCCCCGGTCAACCCATTGGCCATGACGAGAAACTCGTAGTGGCCGTCATGTGTCCGAAATGCGGTCTTGTGGATATCCTCCTCTTTCATCAAAATCTGGTAATACCCGGAGCGCAAGTCCAACTTGGTAAAAATGAACGCCCCATGTAACTCATCAAGTAACTCATCCACTACCGGAATTGGAAAATTATCCTTCACCGTGGCGCTATTCAAAGCTCGATAGTCAACACAGAATCGCCAGGAACCATCTTTCTTTTTCACCAGGATGATCGGTGCTGAAAACGAACTAGTACTGGGTCGGATAATGCCCGCATCCAACATCTCGCGGACACTACGTTCGATCTCTGCCTTCTGAACATGTGGATAACGATACGGTCGGACGTTAAGCGGCTATGTCCCCGTTTTAAGCTGAATCTGATGATCACGAAACCGCGAGGGGGGTAGCGTGCGGGGTTCCTGAAAAACGTCAACATATTGCTCCAAAAGGGTACGTAACTGAACCGGTACCTCTGACTCACTGGTAGGCGATGCCTGAACCTCCATGAGGATTGCCATCATACTGCCTTCCTCGCCCAACCGCTGCATGCTCTTCACCGAAATTTCCTTTATAGGTGATGATTTAAGACCCCGTAGGCAGAACTGTGTCTCACCCTGGTGAAACTCCATGGTCATGTGGTCCCAATCAAATGTCACACGACGCAACTGTCGGAGCCACTGCACCCCCAAGACCAAGTCCGAGCCCCGGATAGGCAACAGATATATGTCGGTGTGCCCCGTATATGCCTGCATCCGTAGTGCCACACCCTTGAGTACCCCCTCACACTGTAGTTTGCTGCCATCCGCTACCATAACCGGGAAGGCCGATCCCGTATCCACCGTGTGTCCGACGCGCCGTGCCACCGCCGGATGAATGAAGTTGTGGGTACTCCCACTATCCACCAAAATCGTGACTTTCACCTGATTCAGCCAACCTGTAAGTCTCATGGTGAGTGGGGGACTGCACCCTTCCAAAGCATGTAGAGACACCTCGAGGTCGCTCAAGTCCAACCCCTCATCCGATTCCGCCTGTGCCACGTCCTCCTCCCCGTCCTCCAGCAATATGAAAACTTGTAATTTCTGACACTTGTGGCCCGGTGTAAATTTTTCATCACAGTTGAAACACAGACCCTTCTCCTTCCTGGCCGCCAGCTCACCCCATGATAGCCGTGTCACTGTGGGCTTGCTACCGGCTCCTGGCTGTAGTCGTGTGGAAGCCGCAGGTGGCTTTCCCGTGGCTCTTGCCCTCTGCCTGTTGATGCGTTCCTCCTGAATACGCGCCAATGTGATGGCGTGATTTAAGGTTCGTGGCATGTGCGCTTGTACCTCATCCCGAATGTGCTCCTTGAGTCCCGAGACAAAGCAACTCAAGAGCGTCCTGTCTTCCCAATGAACCCGGTTTGCCAGTTTCTCGAATTCAGTGCGATACTCCATCACAGAGCCCTTCTGTTTCAGTTTCTGCAAAAGAGCTTCGAAGTCCTCGTACTCTAGCGGCCCGAATCGAGCTGTAAACCCTTCCACAAACTCTTCCCACAAAATGTGCTCCCGCCCGCGCATGAACCATTGCGTCCACTGAAACGCATCCTCCTCCAAATGGAAAGAAGCCAATTGTACCCACTGACCGTCGGGTACATCTTGGTAACGGAAGAACAATTCCGCCTTTTGGACCCACTCCAGAGCGTCCCCACCGTGATATTTTGGGAAATTCATGCGAGTCAATTTAGGAGCCAAGTAGGGCCGCTGTGCCCCTTGCCCGAGCCACCCTTGACCATATCCATAGCCATCCCGCCTTCCTTGTTCAACTGGATCTGGAAACCCTTGACCATACCCGTAGCCATCCCGCCTTCCCCGTTCAACTGGCTCCGGAAAAACAGGCCCTTGATGTTGTCGTGCTCCCCAGGGTGGAGGTGGTGGCTGGCCTGCCCAAGGAGCTCCCTGGCCGAACCCTCCCGGTGGTCCCCCATGCCGTGGAAGGGGAAGAATCCCTCCCGGATTGCCTGGAAGATGCGCCGCCGCTGCAGCAGGCCGCTGGAAGCCCTGCTGTTCTTCCCCGGGCCGCCGCCAAGGAGGACGACCCGCGCCGGAGTCGCCGTTTCCCGCAGATGGTGCAGGAGGCCCCGTCGAACCTGCTCCCGTCATCGGCTGGCGCCAGCGGTCGCTGATCGCGCCGGCCCAACCCGCGCCAGGTCCCGCGTCGCGCGCATCGGGCGGGGCTAGGTGTCGTGACTCCGATGCGTCGGACCCCGAACCCGCCTGTTCGTCCGCGATCGGTGATTTGCCCTTCAACAGCAACTTGAGTTCTTCCATGCGAGCATCCATTCGTTCTTCCAATCGATGCGTCGATGTTGTCATGTTCTCCTTCATTTCGGCCACCGAATCCTTCAACCCTACGAAGTTTTCTTCTAGAGCCTCCAACCGGCCGGCCTCCTCTTGCGTACGCGTGTTCACCATGGGAGAAGAAAGTCCTCTGATACCAAATGTTAGGAAACTAGTAGGAAGAAGGAGATCTAGAGAAGAAGAAGACGGCTAGGTTAAAACTAAAGAAAATACCTCATAATATCTTGCATGCCCATCCCAGAGGGGTTCCGGGTAATATATACCCGGAACCAAGGAGGGGCCGGACCAAAGGGCTGGCCGGCCCCCATAGGGGCTGAACCGAACCGGTTCAGCCCCAAAACCGCGAAATCAGAGAGTGGGGGCTGAACCGGATGGTTCAGCCCCGTTGTTATGATCCTCCCGCCGCTCCCGACGCTTGTATTGTCTTCCAAATAGTCGCGACTCGGCCCGGAGCGTAACAAAGCGATTAACACATTTTATGACGATGAGCTCAGGTTGCCCATCTCGCACTTCGAGGTGGGGTTACGTCTTCCGCTATGAACTGAAATCCGCCAAATCCTCAAGTACTTTGGGGCCGTTCCCACTCAATTTAACACCAACACTATTTCCATGATGGTTGTATTTGTCTGCTTCTTACGCGAGGAGCGAATCGAATTAAACCTGACCGTCTTCCGCAAACTCTTCATCTTCCAGGCGACGAATGACAGTGTCACGTTCTTCTCCGGCTCGCACTTTAAGGTGTGCGAGACTGCCAACTAGCACTGTCACTGGGTGACGAAAATTGTGTTTGTCAAAGGGAACCTGGGCAACATCCCGAATTCGCCGACTGAACAAGACGAGGCAACATACCGCGCCCCGTCGGTGGGAGGCCAGGATGCCGACCTCCACAAATTCTTCCTTCAGAAGAATTTTGAGGTCGCCTGCTTGAGGCGACATATCGACTCACTAGCCCCTGTGCTCCCTAGCAAAGGTATGAGACTCTTCCTCTTCTTCCAAGATTTCGTTGCTAATTTCCTTCTTCAGCTCTTCTTTAGAGGTGTCATGATGTAGGGGAGAGGTTCCTTCCTCAGAACCAGCCTTTTGTGAGTGCCAAGGCCTTCGGGCTCGCCCTTGCCAAGACCACCGCAGCGGCATGCCGCAAAGAGCCGGAGGTACCCGCCTCAAGCAACGGAAAAAGGGACAGACCTGATGATTCCGTTCCCCCCAGGGCCTCGCTTCCTCAGAAAAAGGCCAAGAAGATGGCGACTTCCAAGGGGAAAGAAACCCAAAAGGACCCCCGAGGTAGAGGTCAAAGCGCAGAAGTCCTTCATGCGGAGGGTCGGGTCGCGGGAGGCGAGCTGGAGCCTTCAGAGCCCCGAGAAGACAGACTTTCTAAATCCATTCGCAACTTCGGATTGGGCCAGAAAGTCAAGGATAACACTGGTGAGCCGCTGGTCCTATGGGACGAGGCGGCGATTAGAATATCAGTTTCCACGCTCCTCCCCTCTTGGTCGGAGCGGCGGCCACCCATGGGTACGCCTATGCTCTCGGCTTCGGGCTCTATGAGCGTGAAGACGCTACGACCTATGACGACCTGACCATGCAGAGACTTGCCCACGAGAGCTCGCGAGCTCAGATGTGTTCCCTGGAGCTTGCGCATATGGCCGTGCGTCGAGGTTTTTCCCTGGCCAGGAAATGGAACGATGCGGAGAAAGCTCGTGCACTCGTTGTGGATGAGTTATAAGACACGAAACAAAGGCTGGAGGTCGCCGAGGGTCTTCTCACCAAGAGCTCTGGTGGGGTGGTGAGTGTCACTCTCCCCCCTTCTTTCATGCCTTTGAATCATTAATCCATCCCCTTTGTTAAAATACTTTCACTATTTCTGTAGGATTTCGAGACCGGTGACCGGTTGCGGAAGCGTGTCGCTACTCGCTAACTTGGAGGACCAAAATAAAGAACTCAAGGGTGAGCTCACTCGCCTCCATGACAGTATATTGCCTCCCATTCGCGGCGAGTTGACCAACAAAGGTTGCGGACCAAAGCAATTCAGCAAGCGAGAAGTCGATGAGATGATGATGACCAACTCCGTCAAGGCCGCTGAACACATCCTCAAAATGATGCGGGATCTGGAGGTGATGAAACCCGGCTACGAGAAGGTCACAGCTAAGGAACAGGTTTCGAAGTTGTTCGTGCCTCTCAACTTCTCAGAGGACAAGTTCAGCTTGTTGTTTGGAGATGAAACCAATGACTCGGGGGGCGAGACCTAAGAGATAGCTTAGGAACTCTTTGTTTTGTACTCGCGCCTTGAAAATTATATTGTAAATTTGCAGGTCATGGCCTCGCCTTTTGTAAAGACTTAAATAAAAATAATTTTGCAAACCTTTTCCATCTTCTTTTCCTGTTTTTGATGCACTCGCCAGCTGTGTTTGAAACATGAGCTCATTTTCCAGGGTCCGGTGTCGATTGTTCGTCCAAACAAAATGTCCCGCATAACCAAGCTAGACCATCGATGCCCACCACTCGCTAGATCCACTCTGATCTCGCTCTATCCTCACTCATAACTGTTTGCGTTGTTGACGGAACTTGCGGTTAATCTTTATTTTTTGTAGGGTGCGGGTTCGACCGGCGAGTGATCCTGGGTTCGACTGGCGAGTGGTCGAGCACTACTCTCACTCGCCTAAGTATCATCACTTCTCCAATCTCCTCCTGTCGGCGAGTGGTCTATCAGACTTGTCGGCTAGTTGGGAGCTTGGTCTTTGGGTCTGCTTGGGGTCTATATTTAAACAACTTTTTACTTTTCATTCTGTCACTGAGTGAGCCTTCAGACTGGCTAGCTAGTGAGAGTCCGGTCAGCGGGTTTGCTCGGGATTATTTTTTCAATTAACCTTCAGTCTGCCACTGAGTGCCTTCCAGCCATGCCAACTAGTGAGAGTCTAACATCGAGATCTTCTTAGGGCCCTTATTCCAACTAACTGCCAGTCTGCTACTGAGTGCCTTCCAGCCCTGTCAGCTAGTGAGAGTCTGACAGCGGGATCTTCTCGGGGTCAACATTTCAACTTTCTTTCAACCAACCACCGAGTGCCTTCCGACCCTACCATCTAGTGAGAGCCTGACAGCGGGATCTTCTCAGGGTCAACATTTTAACTTTCTTTCAACCAGCCACCGAGTGATTTACAGACCTGCCAACTTGTGAGAGTCTGACAGCGGGATCTTCTCGGGATCAACATTTCAACTTTCTTTCAACCAGCCACTAAGTGACTTCTAGACCTGTCAGCTAGCGAGGGCCTGGTCAGCGGGATTTGCTTGAGGCCAAACTGTACTTCCGCCACCGAGCAACTTCCAGACCTGCCAGCTAGTGAGAGTCTGGTTAGCGGGATCTGCTCGGGGCCAAACTTTCCTTCCGCCACTGAGTGACTTTCAAACCTGCCAGCTAGTGAGAGTCTGGTCAACGGGATCTGCTCCGGGTCAAACTTTCCTTTCGCCACCAAGTGACTTCCATACCTGTCAGCTAATGAGAGTCTGGTCAGCGGAATCTGCTCGGGGCCAAACTTTCCTAAGTCACATAAATTATAAATCAGTAATGAAAAATACTTTGGACAAGAGACAACAATAAGCAAAGACTTTTTCTTTTATTTATAAAAGTTCAAGGATATAAACGTTTCAAATCATCACCACTACAGGTGTTACCCAGGGACACCCCCTCCACATTCTGGAGACGGTACCCTCTCGACTTCAGTGCCTTTTCAACGATGTAGGGGCCCTCCCAGTTGGGATTAAGCTTCCCCACAACCACTGACCTCTCTGTCACGTCTACTTTCTTTAGGACGAGATCTCCTTTCACGAACTGCTTAACTCTGATATGTTTGTCGAAGTACTTGGCCATCCGCCGCTTCACCTCCTCCTGCCTAACAACGGCCAAGTCGCGGAGCTCCTCTACCAGGTCCAGTGAGAGTCGTAGCTCACCTTCATTCTCTACTCTCCATTATTCATCTCCTTCTCCGGCGGCTACCACCCGCGGTGACTTGACCTCGAACTCCACCGGAAGTACGGCCTCGCAACCGTGGAAAAGCTTGAAGGGGGTCTCCCATTTGGCTGTATTGGGAGTAGTCCTTAGAGCCTACAGGACCGAGGGAAGCTGTTCTACCCAGTTCCCCTTTCAGATTCTCTACCTTCTTCTTTAATAGATTCACGATGATCTTGTTTGTTGCCTCCACTTACCTGTTTCCTCTTAAGGTGGTGGACAGACGCAAACCTGAGGTCTATCCCCAGCTGGGAGCAGAAGCTGACAAACTCATCGCTGACAAACTACGGTCCGTTGTCTGTGACGATGGCTTGAGGAAGTCCGTGCCGGCAGATGATCTCTCCCCACACGAAGTTGCAGATCACTTGGGAGGTCACCTTGGCCAGTGCCTTGACTTCCAACCATTTCGAGAAGTAGTCAATCATGACCAGTAGGAACCTCCTTTGTCTACTTGCCTGGGGGAAAGGTCCTACCAAGTCTATTCCCCATATTGCAAATGCTCCTAAGTCTTTGGACCGGTTGGAGTTGGAGGGGAGCAAACAACTGACACTTTTGACATCTCCTTGCGAACTCCGTCGCGCCCTTGCTCAGGGTCGGCCAAAAATACCCTTGTTGTATTACCCTTGACTCCAAGGTATTGCTTCCAGAGTGACCGTCGCACTTGCCAAAATGGACTTCCTCCAAAATCTTTAAGACCTCCCCTTCAGCCATGCACCGTGCTAGGAGCCCTGAAAGGGTCTTCCGGTACATACCTCCGTCGTGCAGCAGGTAGTGTGCCGATTTGTGTTTGAAGCATTTTTGATCCGGGACCCCCTCCAGAAACCTACCTGTTGTTAAAAAAGTTATGAAAAGATCCATCCACGAGGGGTGTTGATCTACTTCCATCAACTCGCCTTCCTCAATGGACGGGCAAAACAAATCTATCAGGGTCCCTCCGGTACGGGGTCCGAACTTGGCCAACCGATCAGTTGGGGCACTTCTTCTCGGGGTATGTGTGAATGGAAAATGTTCGGAATGCCGCGATGAGCCCCTTTACCTTGGCCAAATACTTCACGAGTGTGGGTTCCCTTGCCTCAAATTCTCCCCAAACCTGTGACGCCACCACCATTGAGTCTGTAAATACCTCCACATCTTGTACTCCCAGCTCCCTGGCCAATCGTAATCCTGCGATCACGACCTCATACTCCGTCTGGTTGTTCGTGATGGAAAAATGTATCGTCGTGACTTGCTCTATCCTAGTCCTCTAGGGGCTTTCCTACACTACTCCACTACTCCGCCTCCCATGGAATGCCTTCCTGAGGCTCCATCCACCATCATTTTCCAAGCATCATGTTGTGTGGACTCTTCATTCTCTACCTCAATCACATAGTCGGCCAAAAAGTCTGCTACCGCCTGAGCCTTCATCGATAGCCGGGGGACAAAAGAAATATCAAACTCACTTAGCTCCACGGACCACTTGGTCAGTCTCCCTGAATGTTCCACTCCTTCGAAGATCTTGCAGAGAGGGTGATCGATTACCACTCTAATCGAATGCGCTTGGAAATATGGTCTAAGCTTCCTGACTGAAATGACCAATGCAAATGTCAGCTTCTACAGAATCGGATATTGAAGCTCTGCCTTCTTTAGGACCTTGCTCACATAGTATATGGGCAACTGTTTCTCACCCTCCTCCCATACCAGGATAGAACTTACGGCCTCTGCTCCCACTCCAAGGTACAAAGTTATATCTTCCCCTTCCTTAGGTCCTTGGAGAAGTGGGGCCTTGGTGAGTTGACTCTTCAAGGCTTGGAAAGCCTCCTCACATTCTTTCGACCATTCAAATTTTTGGCTGTCTCGCAGCACTTTGAAGAAAGGTGAGCATTTTTCTCCTGCCCGGGAGAGGAACCTGCTCAACCCGGCGAGCTTTCCTATCAAGCGCTGAACTTCCTTGGTATTTCACGACGACTCCAGCTCTATTATGAAGGGCTCCACTCCCGCCAAAGTAAGAAGGTGACCCAAGAACTTCCTCATGCTAGCCCCAAAGACGCACTTCAAAGGATTCAGCCGCATTTTGAACTTTTGCAGGGTCGCAAACGTTTCCTCCAGGTCCCGAAGATGAGAACTCACGTCCTTGCTTTTCACTATGAGGTCGTCAATATACACCTCCAAGTTCCTTCCTCTCTGCTCCTGAAAAACTTGGTTCATCATCATTTGATATGTTGTCCTTGCATTTTTCAGCCCGAAAGGCATCATCTTATAGCAGTAACATCTCTCCCTCGTGATGAAAGAGACATCTTTGACGTCTGGTGGGTGCATCCTACCTGAAAAGGCATCTAAGAAACTCATCACAGAAAAACCGATGGCTGAGACAACCAGTGCGTCGATTCGAGACAGAGGATAACAATCTTTATGACATGATTTATTTAAAAAAGAAAAATCAACACACATCTTCCACCGACCACCCCCCTTCTTCACCATTACCACATTCGAGACCCAGTCGAGATACTGGATCTCCGATACAAAACCTGCCTTGAGGAGCTTCTCCACCTCCTCCCTGATGGGCTCCTCCAGCTTGTTGGCGACGATCATCCTCTTCTGACTAATGGGGTGTGTGTTCGGGTCGAGGTTCAGATGGTGGCATGCCATATTCGCATTGATGCCCGACATGTCCGCCGCTCTCCATGCGAAGATGTCGATCTTCTCCGTCTTCCCTGCCTGGGTAAGAACTTCCATCTCTACAACCTCTTCCACTGCCTCCAGGCGGGATTGCTCCTCCCACTCGCCCTCTGCCCTCTCTCCTTGGACGAGTGCCTCTTCATCCCCTCCTCTTCTACTGCCATCAATTCGGCCTGATTTTCCAATGACTTGTCCGCCCCTAACTCCTGGGCGCGGACCTCCTCATCTCCTGGTACCTCTAACTCCCTCATCGCCTCCTTCTCAGTCGTTTAAACTTCTCCCTCCTGCCTTGCTCGCTCCTCCATCTCTTTCTATACTTTCTCAGCCTGTGCCATCCATGAGATTGTGTTGATGGCAGTCACGTAGCACTGTCTCGCCACCTTGGGATCTCCACTGATCCGAACCTGAACTCCTCCGTTGTTGAACTTGAGACATTGATGGAACAACGAAGGGACACATCGAAAGGCACTGATTAGGAGACGCCCAAAAATGATATTATAGATGCTCGGAGCGTCGACGATGACAAATCGGCAGTAGTTCCTTGACACTCCCCCCAGCGTCACATGAAGTCCAACTCCACCCTCGATTTCCTTCCTCTATCTAGAAAATCCAAACAACGGCCAATCCGAGGCCAGCATCCTCCTTGCCTCCACCCTCATCGCATCAAAGGCCTTCTTGAAGAAAACATTCACAAAACTTCCATTGTCGACTAGAATCTTAGAGACCGTAAAATTCTCGATCGCCATCTGGATCACTAGGGCATCGCAGAATGGGTCTTCATAGTCTGGCATATCTTTTGATGAAAAAGTTATCTTCCCTTCCGAGGGCGGGTTTTGGGAGATCGAAGCAACGCTCCTTCTGAACATTGTTTGGAAGCTACCCTTGCGGGTGGCCTCGATCTCTACCCCTCCGTGGATCACCATGATTCCTCCCCTGGCGTCCACGTCAGTCCGGACCTCACATCTATCCTCTTCCCCTTATCCAGTCAAGACTTCCTCAATCCGCCCAGGCAGCTGCTGCGGTGTCGGACCTCTCGCTCTCCTCATTTCCAGAAATTCTGGGCAGCTGGTCGTTGTGTGGCCTTCCTCCTAGTGGAAGTCACAATAGGGCAACGCCACCCTGCCTCCTCCACTTCCTCCTCTTCCATTCTCTCTTCTTCTTCCCCTTCCTCGGACAATCACCATCGCTTGCTGTTGCGGAGGGAGGGGCGACCTCTGGCCCTGTCTCCACCCTAAAGGGTTGAACCGCCCCTAACACCCTCGATAGTTCTCCCCGCCTTGGAATCCTCTCCCTTGCCCCTGAACGGGTCCCCCTGAGGTCTCCAGGCCAGCAAGTTGTTTGGCTCCTGGTACCCCCAACCTTGCTGCTGCCCCTGAAACCCCTGACTCTTGGTCTCTTCTCTCCTCCTAGCTTCTTGTTGCCTGCTTCCTCCATGCTCCTTCACCCTGTCCTCTCCCAACCTAGCCAACTTCTTAGTGAATGCCGGATTCTCCCTCTATCTTTTGTCGCCCTCTCCATCAGTTCCTCGAAGGATAGAGGAGACTCCATCTTCAACTCCATACTAAAGAATCATTGGCGCAGCCCCAGCGTAAAGGCAAGCATCAGGGTGTACCTGGTACCTCTTAGACCAAAAGGATCTCCTCCAGGAACCTATTTACGTAACTTCCCAGCGTCTCTTCCGGGCCCTACTTTATTGCGAATAGAAACACTGCTCCCTTCTTCCTCTTTTTCGATGTCGAGAACCTCAAGAGGAACTCACAGCACAAGTCCTCAAAGCAATAAATCGAACTCGTGGGCAGCTGGTGGAACCAGTCTAGCCTTCTTCTTTAAGGTGATGGCAAAGAGTCGGCACTTGGAAGCGTCTGACATCTGCCTGATGGAGACGACATCATCAAACCACTGGACGTGCTGCACCAGATCATCCCTCCCTGTGTAGTAGGACATATCTGGTTCTCAGAACCCCTCTAGGACTGGGGTTGAGACGATCAACTCGCTGAATGGGCTCCCTCCTCCCTCAGGGCGAGTCGACCCATCTCGCACGGTCGGCTCGTTGATCCTGTCAGCACTCACCTGACTGGGGAATAACTCCCGTCCAGCGAGAACTCTTTCACTACTTTCGACCGACACCTCTTTCCCGGGTCGCTGGCCAGGGGCGTTCTCGCCTGGGGATGGGGCCGCAACAACCAGGATTGAAGGCGTCGCCGACTCACCTCTCGCGGCGAATGCGAGATGAATGGTCTGTAGAACCTCTCTCTTGAAGTCTTCCAACATTCCGACCGTGACTTCACTCGCCAGTGGTGGCGGGTTGCCCGAACCGGCTCCTTCTCCTTTGCCTCCAGCCATGAGACTTTACCCGAGATTTTCTTGAACAGACTACGGTCCACGCTCACCGCAACAAAAATGTTGAAACCGTCAACTGGTCCCAAAGAGAGTTCGGACTCAAAGGTGGTAGCCTGCACCTACTTATCCCGAACTGAGTTTTTGGCCAAAGAATTTGAACTAGGAACAGACTCTGAGCTGCAGCGCGGAGGTTCCGCCACACACCCGGAAAATCTGAGAGAGCTTCTCATCCCAAGCCAAAGCAGAGTTGGGCACCTTAGAAGGCTCTTGAACCCAACCAAAGCAAACCAGAGGAGGAAGAAAGCCAGAGATCGATGCCCTCCAAAGGTGCCCTTAAGAGTCTATTTATAGTTTTTCTAACTTGGCCTACCAATAATGCAATCCTGTCTTTTGAAAATATTATGCGCAGCCCAGATGAGTCTGCCAACAGCCAAACTCCGTCATTTGGAGAGACCATTAACAGACCAACAGAGGTATTATGGTAAAAAACACTAATGGGCGAGTGGTTCTTATGACTACCACTCGCCCGAAGTCGCGAGTGCTTTGATGAGGCTAGCTCTTGCTGCCACCCCGGGGCTGAAGGCGAGTGCGTGTCTGTTTACCTCACTCCTTCCTATGCCCGGGGGCGAATGCGGGCCTATATGCCCCACTCTCCTCCTGCTAACCTTTGGCCCGTTATACAGGCGGGACCTGGTCACTCGCGTGCTGGGCGAGATCTCAGTCACTCGCCCTCTCGGCTTGTCTAAGCCTGATCGACACTTTCTGGCCTCGACTCCACCATGGGGGCCCACTTGCCAAATACATGATTGTACAACATATTTTCCATATTATAATAGACCAAATGAAGTGTTTTACTACCTCTAAGGGAACTAAGTGTATTTTTGCAAAAAAAAAACAATTATATTGACTTGCCTTATAAGTATCTAAAACACTGTAGTAATCATCAAAAACCTTTTTATTGATTTGTAAGTCCGTAAGGGAATTGAGAGTATATTTTGTAGAAAAAGAAAACAAGTATATTGACTTAATAATAAATAATCATCATGTAAAGTGAATCAAAGATTTGTAACAGCATACTCAATGCTTGTGTCGTTCGCCTTCCATCCAACGCAGCAAATTTGCTAGGCTGCACAATTTTCGCGGCTCCGCAAGTATACCCGGGGCCCGGAGCTTTGAGAGTGAAATTACTGGGTGGTCGAACCGTCTTGTTGGTGCTCCCCGCAGCGCCTACACTGAGCTGGAACGCGCTTATAGCATTGCACGAATCTTGAACCCACGAGCTAATCACTCCTCCCTTGCAGCAATTAGCTATCTGCATGTTGTATGGAGTTCCTGGCAAGAGATCAACAACCGATGGCTCTTTCTTGCAGCAATGAGGAATGTTGCCCTTAAATTTCGAGCAATCTCCTTGCTCGGTCGTCTGTGCGCCGACCATCGACCATATAACCTCCTTCTTCACCCACGTCCATCCCAATGTCCAACCCGGAGGCTGGATGTGGCGATATTGCTGGAAATTGTTTATGGTAACAAGGGCCTGAGAGATTATGTAATTTGATTGAAGTGTGATCATTTTCACTGAATAATCAAGAACGAAAAGATTGATTTCTCGAGTTTAAGTTATTCGAACTTACGCTATAGCCATCGGGAGTCCACTGCAGTATATCCCATTTGATGGTTATGTTTCCAATTGGGTCAAGAGAATCATAAGCTTCTGTGAAGAATATGAGGCAAACTGATAAATTTTAGTGATTTTAAATGTGCCAAATCTAATAAAGAACCAGGAAATAGCTCTCACTCTGGGAAGAGAGAATTATGAATACTGGTGTCTTTCATATTGAATCATCATAATTCAAAACCTCAATTTAACAATAAATCTGGAAACAAACTTTAGAATGAAACATATTATTCTGAAAAAAAAACATGCATAGTGAATTGAAGTTCGGTTGAATTTTCATAGCAGTGGGTTTAATTTTCATGTTTTCCTATAATAAATACCTCAGTGAGTCGGTGGGTTCAATTTACATGTTTTCTATTATGTGGCGCTGTCTGCAACCTCGTGTGCCGGCGTGCCGGAGGGAGCTCCACCAGTTTAGGGGTGTATTAGGGTTGGCTGAAGGTGGATTAGGGCCGGCTCGGGAGGGGGGATGAGAGAGAGAAAGAGATAATACGGGGAAGGGGTGAGAAGGAGAGAGAGAGGGGGAGGTGAGGATAATTCTTCTTACTTACTATTCAAGATACCCCACATGGGTAAATATAAAGAAAGCCAAAAGAGTACCATGCCCCCACTTGGGTTTAAACACGTGGGATCAAATACGCACCAAAATATAATCAAAAACAAGTGTGAAATAAAAGAATAGAAACGAAGATACAAACTCTCATGCCCACGTCTTCATGTTGGTGTGTCTGTGTTGCATCAGTGGTATGTACGCCCCCAACGCCGGTACGGTTCCTTGACCGGCGATATGTTATGGACCGTTCATTCACGGGCCTAATCCCGTCGATCGAGCCCACAACATGGGTCGCGGCCCTGCACACCCAACCCTTCTCGCCACGTGTTCTCGGTGGCGCGGGGTGTTGAGGCCGGGTCTCGAACCCTTTACCTCCTTGATAAGAGGCACTTAACGTTTGCCCTCATCACCAACTGACCCGCGGATTAGTTGGTGATGAAGGCAAGCGTTAAGTGTCTCTTATCAAGGAGGTAAAGGGTTCGAGACCCGGCCTCAACACCCCGCTCCACTGAGAACACGTGGTGAGAAGGGTTGGGTGTGCAGGGCCGCGGCCCATGTTGTGGGCTCGACCGGCGGGATTAGGCCCGTGAATGAGCGGTCCATAACATCAAAATGCGCATTAAGAAAGCAATTGATCATATGATAAAGGAGGTCCCGGGATCAAGCCCCGGGCCTCAACAACCTACCCGGGATTCCCCCCAATTGTGGACCCCGGAATATTTGGTTGGGGATGTTCTTTGTCATTCGACTGCAGCCGGCAAGCTTCCGGATTTCGCTACGTGGCGCCCGGCCTGGTTTCTAACAAAAGAGCGAATATGATCATATGATAAAAACATAAGATACTTTTTCCTTGTCTAAAATGTTATATTCTAATGGTATCATAATTTTAGATGATTAAATCTGTAAAGTAGAGTGGATTGGCCATATTCTGTTGTGAGAAACAATGCAGAAAAACAAAATCACACAAGCAAAAACAATAAACACGATGCGATTTACGTTGTTCGGCGAAGAGCGCCTACGTCCACGGGGAGGGGCTATTCACTATCACCGGTGGGGGAGAAAAGAAGAGGCCAAAACAAATTACAACACACCACTCTCTCTCTCAACACAAAAAGAGAACTCTAACCCTTTTATATTTATAAGGGAAATTAGGGATAACAAAAGGACAAAAAATACCTCCTCTCAAACAACATATTCCTCTTACCCCATTGTCTTTATCATCAACAATAAGTCATTCATTTATCTCCCTCGAGCCTAATATATGTAAGTAAACTATAAACGGATGCATCCGAATGGTAGTTTCAACAATATGACGAAACAATATTTTGATCTGTCAAGTAGGATCAACAGACAGTGATGGAGAGCATAATAAACGAGGAGATCGATGGCCCCAATGGACCACTCACGTTTATTTCCGTAGGAGGGATTGATTTACTTTCCCTCCGAACGATCTAAAACCACAGATGCTTCTGAATGGACGTTTCAACATATTCTCATATATTTAGTTTTCATTTTGATCTCAACCAATTTGAGCACGCATTATGAGATTGGTTCCCTAGTTCCTTTTTCTCTATTTATACATGTATATGTTAGAGGCGGGACTATCAGGGTTTTAGCTCAAATTTTCTAAAACTTCCGACCCTCTCACTGTGCGACTTCATGAGCCCCCCGGGTGAGACTCATAGGGTTTTCCTCTTCTCCTTATTCCCAAGCCTCCACTGCAACCGCCTCTCTTTCCTGACCCCCCCCCCCCACCAACTATAATTGCATCTCTATTCTCGACCCCTCCCTGCAACAAATTCCCACCCCGACCCCCCTGGGTTGCACCTCCTTCACCGACCCCATCCAGTAACTACCACCTTCCCTGAGCCCATTCGTTGCAAATCCTCCCTACCCCCACCAGCAATGCCATCTCTATCCATGATCCCCATCCAACAACTGCCTCCTTCCTAGACCACTCATCAAGCCGCCGCCTCTTTCCCAGCCCTCCCAATCCCCATCACCCACATCCAAAGTTCGCATATTTCTTGTATTTGCTATGTAAGCCTATAGTTCTTTAGTTATCCACATCCAATTTAATTTGGGCTCCTTGTCACATGTGTGCATCATTTAGGATTGATTAGGACTTTCATGTCACTGCACATATAGTTACCTCTGTTTAGATTGTTAAAATTTCACTAGATGATCAAGGTGATAGCTCTGATATCAAGTAAAACTTTCAAAGCTATCAAGATGACACCTTGATGAAGCAGAAAACGAAAACCAGGCGCAGGAACACTCCAACCACAATCAAGCTCAATAAATCAGATGCAAGGAAAGTAACAAGCAAGTCGTGTATTAACAATCTTCGTTACAACAAGAGGTATACATGACGGACATGATTTCACCAAGTACAAACAAGGAAGCAGAGAACAACAAAAAACAAAAGCCGGGCGGACAGAGGCCGAGACCACCGCCCTTGCCGAACTAAACGGCGAAGTCCGCTGAAACCGCGAGGTCGTGCCGACTACCTGTTATTCAAGCTGAAGAAGAGCTATCCGCAAACTGCAAGCCGCCTGACCGCTGAGGTCGCCTAGCCGCCAGTAAGACTGCGAACAAGCCGCTGCCGAACTGAAGAACAGACCGCCCAGACCGGCGGACAGGTTATTGAACTGGAATTTCTAAAGGAGAGAAGACTGGCTGGCAGCAACTGCGACATGCTGCTAACTGCTGATTGTAAACCGCAAGCTTCACTGATCCCTGACCGCAGTAAGCACCAAAGTCCTAGCTTCTCAGTGTTAGCCGCACAACCTGCACACAGTAAACCGATTATCCTTCTCAAACCACGCGAACAGAAAATCCGAGGCCGCAACAATTAACTCAAGTCCAACTTACCGTTCATTCAGTTAAATATGTTGACATAAGGGGATCCTATTTATAGGAACGGAGAGGAGTGTGGTCACCGTCCTAGTGGATAGAAACACCACCCCAGCTCGCAGCTAACACCAAGCAGTCCGCCCAGTCTGCATGGACAAGGCCGGACACTGCAACAGTCCGCAATAAGCAACGTCCACGACCAAAGGCACAAGCCGCCCGGTCAACCAGCGGATATTGCGGACACTGCGATCAAACTGGACTTGTCACAGATCGTGACCAAGTCCAGCAACCAGAATACCTATGGCGCGAGCTCCGCGGACATGAACTATCAGTCCGCTCAGACCGCCAAATCCAAACCAGTTCGCCTAGCCGCGAACTCCGCGGTTACCTCCTAACCACACCACCTGAGATCGGCACAGTCCAATGCCGATCTCACGAACTCGAAGAACAGTCCACATATAGCGAGCTCCGCGGACTCCAAACCAGACCGCCCAAGCCGCGGATAAACAGTCTATCCGCACGGCTTTCTCCAAGTACAAACCACCAGGCCGCAAACAGCAGACCGCACAGGTCGCACACCAGTCCGCCAGACTGCCCGCCCAGGCTGCGCGGTCTGCTCAATCAACCCCCACTTTCACTTCAATAATTTCAACATAGATAGCACTAGCACAACCTACGTCTGCATGACATAAAAGGTGATTGGTTCAGAGGCTTATTACTTTATACAACCATTAAAATTTTTCCTGTATGCTGGGTAATCCATGTTTGTCTAATTTATGCCAATTAATTCCCTTCTCATCTAACTTGTCATTGTTAGTGTGAGATGGAGAAGCCCACTTATGCTTCTTACAACCAGTAAATAAATGTGGTGAAAAACTATTTTACTTATTGTAGTCCAATGTCTTAGGGTCATGTCCTATAGTGTCGATACTCGATAGTGATTATCGATACTTCATTATTTTTTTTTATTGATGATTATCCTATTGTAGCATAGCTATATTTATTGAAGTCTAGAACTAAAGTCAGGTGCTTACAAATCATTTGTTATTGAGGTGCAAAATCCATTTGGAGCTAATATCAAAACCATGATAAGGATGGTGAAAAGGGCTAAAGGAGTACTTTAATAAACAAATGTTTACTCGGTTCTTGACGTATTTGATATTACCCATAACTACTTGTGTCCAATTACACATCAAAAAATTGGTGTTTCTAAATGGAAGAATAACAATTTCTTTGAGGCCAAGCGTGCTTTTCATTTATTTCATATGAATATCTATAAATATTATTAGAATGGTGTCATTCCCACTACTTGACATCTTATTAATTGTCTACAACTCAATATTAGGTGGACAAATTTAAATCTCTGTTTTATTTGCTATTAAATCTTTATTTCATCTTCCTTTATGTGTTTTTGGTTGTACTTATTTTATTCACAATCAAATAACTGAGTTATCAGAGCTTGATCTCAAATCCTTCATAGGAATCTAGTTATCAAAGGGAAACAAGTGTTATAGCAAGAAATCAATAGAGACTTATCTTTGCTGATGTGACCTTTATGAAAGTGCCATTTTCTTTGGAATTAATATAATACAGAAGTCGCTCGAAGAGGATTTTTCAATTAATGAAAATGATGTTCTTGTTATCAAACCCTCTCTACCTAATACTGAGGTCGCAACAACAAACTTTTTTCAAACTAGATGTCGCTTAAGTGAGCAACAAACATAAATGGAAGGAAAAAAAGAAAGAGGCGCCTCCAATCGTAGAAGAACTTAGACATTTTCCGTACTCAAATAAGATTCAACTGACCTTTGTCTTCCATTGCTCTTTGCAAAGGTGTCACTACCACTAAGCATTTTTATCCCCTATTATATCACATATGCAAGGCATTATACATAAAATTTAATCTTGTTGTTGCTATTTCCAATGTCATTCGCTCTTCTACATCTCATGCTCTAGCTCATCTTGGATGGAGGAAAGCTGTGAAGGAAGAAATGTTAGCCCAGAGCTTGAACAATCATTAAAACTTACCCAATTCGTCGTTGGGAAGAGAGTGGTTGATTGCATGTGAGTATATACCACAAAGCTTAATCTAGCAGTATAACAACCTCAACAGCATGCATCTCGAAAGGACGGCCGCCAGCACCCCCAGCACCCAGCTCGAAAGAGTCAGCCTCAACTGGTCCGCAGACTGTACACCCTAGCCCCTCTCCATGCCCACTAGAGGGTTTCTGGAGGCCACAACCTTCCTTTGATGAGGGAAACTTAAGTGGGAATGCAGGTACTTCCCAGAAGGTCACCCATTCCGCCACTTCTCTCGCCTAAGCACGCTTAACTATCGAGTCTCGGTAGCGAGGTGCTCGACCTCGTCGCCCAGCCCTATCTCGTTTAAAAGATTTTGTGTGGTTGCGGGTATGGTGGAGTGGTCAGCCGACGACGGAGCCTCATCGGCGGTAAGGGGCTCTTCAGTCCACTCCTTTGCGAGCTTTTTCTTCTTCTTACGGTCACCGTTATCGTCATCCGAGCGATGATTTTAGGAACTCGGCTTCAGCAGCTTCTATAATGTGTGCATGTTAGCCGCAATCAATTCAGCGGTGACAAATATCTCGTACAAATTCAGAAAGGACGCTCAGAAGAAGAACCCCCCCCCCCCCCATAAATGACGGGTGTCCGGTCCTCAAGGCTGAGCCGAGTAAGTCAGTTACTCGTCAAGAAGTCTTGCCGAATATGGTTGGATGTTTATTTCTGAGATCTATAAATAGCTCATAAAAAGCAGGGATTGTGTACAACCCGTATTTCTCAAGGGTGGTCTCAGTCGTGCCACGCAGGCAAGGTCAAAGTCAAAGGACAAGTTAAAGCCAGCAAGTAGGAGCAATTCAAGGATCTGCGCGGGTATCGCAGTTACTCGCCAGTTAGGCGACAATCGACGACGTCGCGCCAGCATGGGCAAGATCCTCATATGGTCTCCATAGCATGGGAAAGATCCTCCTATGGTCGCCAAAGTCGACCTAGTCGCCAGAGACAATCTCACAGGGGTTGGGTGTTCTCAGCTACATGCCCCCCTCCCCCCAGGATTTGTACATAAATAAGACCCCAGGTGTACCAGGAATGACATCTCAGATCATCTCACTTTTTGGGTCTACCATGAAATTTCCATTCCCCCTCCTCCCGTTCTTTGGATACGAGTCGTTTGGTGTCTTCCTCATACCTCGCTCAGATACTTTTGGTTGCAGAGGGGAAGTTTCTCTAAACTTTCGGGTACGTGGTGGGACATCCCTGTTGCAGCATCTGGGGTCCTTTAATAGCTCTCTCTCTCTTCTTTGCTCTAGCCTTCAGATCCGAGTAGCTGGACCGCAGGATCAGTAACCTCATGCTACACTTAGATCCGAACATTTGGAGTCGGGATTTTCCCTGCTTCAACACTAATGAATAGATAAAACTTCATTCAGACAATAGATACGCCAGTTTATTCGAGATAATCTTGATGATGAGATGTGAAAATTTTCCATATACACTCCAATTTGAGAGAAGATGCAGAAAATAAGAATAAGTCAAACATGTAATCTTTGCCTATCAAATTTTGAAAAAAACAATAAAATATCCATATGTGGGATCCACCAAAGAATAGAAAATCCCCAATTAACAAAGTGACTAAAATTAATCCTACTCAAATTTCTATGCATAAAATTTGAACAAATTACAATAAAAAAGCTCTGAAGACCACAATATTCCAAAAAAAAACCCTGAAGTCTGCAGATTTGTGCCTTCTAGAACAGATATCGAAGGAAACATTTACATGAAATTTGCAGAGTGAATAAATAAAAAATCTACAAAAGAAAGAAAGAACAGGGATATTTACCGGTTGATTTAGGAGTGAAACACAGAAGGAATAAGGCGATAAAAATGGAAAAAGGCGTGAGCTTTGGCATAGATTTTAAGTCACTGATGGCTAGTGAACTGATTCCGAACACCAATGCTGGTTCTTTTTCTGCTCTGAAATCCGCACCTCGCCGGAAATGGTTGCCGGCGGCCAGAAAGAGAGGGAGGGGGAAAGGAGACGAGAGGGAATCCAAAGCTCTCTCTCTCTCTCTCACACACACACACACATGTGAGTGGAAGCTAGCTTTTAGTACTTGATATCTGGAAGGAATTTTGGGGCATTTTTTTCTCTCACTGGATAGATTTGATTCCAAGTTCTATGTAAATTGGTTTAGAATTTAAATAATTGTTGCCAAATAAATTTCGATTGCTAAGATTATTATTAATTTATGAGATTTGATTACAAATATTTTGTATTTAGAATAATATATCTAGCTTTTATTCCTTTAAATGCATTTTCCAGCTCTTAACAGCAAAATGTTTGATCAATTGAACTATGTGTGTGTTGTGGGTCGTTCAATATTCTTATTGTAGAGAATGACTCAAAAGCTTGTATGTATTACTTCAGTATGTAAATACAAGGGGAGAATACAAATATATAAGAAAGAGGAGAGAAGAATAAATCATATACATGATGTGGGACTAAAGAATGAGGAGAGAGAAATAAAGAAAGAGGACCTAATAATGGGCCTTTTACAT
This sequence comes from Platanthera zijinensis, assembly GCA_039513925.1. Lineage (NCBI taxonomy): Eukaryota > Viridiplantae > Streptophyta > Magnoliopsida > Asparagales > Orchidaceae > Platanthera > Platanthera zijinensis. The sequence goes on from CM077085.1 coordinate 37,808,172, forward strand.
GGGTTTTTTTAATACTCCCCCGCATGCTGGAGCGTACAAGTCGTATGCGCCAAGCTTGGATAGGCACTGATAGAAGAGGGTACTTGGTAGAGCTTTTGTGAGGACGTTCGTGGCCTGTTCAGTACCCGGAACATGCTTGAGCTCGATCTTCTTCATGTAGACTTTCTCTCGGATGAAATGACAATCTACCTCAATATGTTTCGTTCTTTCGTGAAAGATCGGGTTCTTGGCAATATGTATAGCAGCTTGACTGTCACATGGGAGGAGAGCTAGTGAAGATTGCCTTACACCAAGGTCGGCAAGGAGACTCTCAATCCATGTGAGTTTCGAAACCACAGAAGTCATTGCCCGATATTCTGCTTCTGCTAAGGATCGAGCAACCACTGCTTGTTTCTTGCTCCGCCAAGTAATCAGATGTCCTCCAAAATATGTGCAGAACCCGCTAGTGGATCGTCGATCATCAAGAGAGCCAGCGTAGTCGGCATCAGAGTATGCCACCAATGTTGGGATTGAAGATGAGGTTTTGTAAACAAGTCCTTGGTCAGGAGCCGTCTTGAGGTATCTGAGAATCCGTTCCACTGCCTGAAGATGAGAGCTTCGAGGAGAGTGCATATACCGACTAACGAGCCCCACGGCGAAGGATATATCAGGTCTTGTTACCGTTAGGTAGATTAGTTTCCGAACTAGACGACGGTAATATTCTGGATTTTGTAGAAGAGTATCAGAATCCGAGGCCTGCACACATAGTTTGTGATTGACATTCATGAGAGTGTTCACAGGTTACAGCCGGAGTAGCTTGCATCATGAAGAAGATCTAGACAGTATTTCTGCTGAGAGAGAACCACACCATTTGATCGTCTAGCAACCTCCAGACCTAGGAAGTACCGAAGATGTCCAAAATCTTTAGTTTGGAAAACGGAGCTCAGATGTTGCTTAACGGCATGTATGTCGTTTGAGACGTCTCTAGTAATGATGATGTCATCGACATATACCAATAGGAGAACCGTACCCGTTGACTGGTGGCGAGTAAACAATGAGAAGTCAGCCGAGCTCTGAGTGAAGCCAATTTCCCGGAGAGCTTTGTTGAACTTGTCGAACCATGCCCGAGGGGATTGTTTGAGATCATAGAGCGATTTGAGAAGGTGACACACCCGAGACTCCCCTGTGGTCTCAAACCCGGGAGGTTGCTGCATGTAAACCGTTTCGTGGAGGTCGACATTCAGAAAAGCATTCTTGATGTCTAGTTGAAGTAAGGGTCATTAGCGATGGACAGCCACCGAGATGAGAACGTGGACTGTGTTGAGCTTAGCGATCGAAGAGAAAGTCTCGTCATAGTCGAGACCTTATTGTTGGGTGAAGACACGAGCTACCAGACGAGCTTTGAGTCTATCAATAGTCCCATCAGGAGCATGTTTGATGACAAATACTCATTTGCACCCAACTGATTTCTGTCCGGGAGGAAGGGGCACCAGGGTCCAAGTCTAGTTTGCCCAAAGTGCAGCCATTTCTTCTTCCATAGCAGCGCGCCACCCAGGATGTTGAAGAGCCTCCTGTACGGAGTTAGGAATAGAGACCAAGGATAGGGAAGTAGCTAATGTCTGAAGATGTGGAGAGAGGCGATGTAAAGAAACATAGTTGACCATCAGATGAGCTGTAGAGGCGGGCACCGGAGCAGCAGAACACGAAGAAGCTGAGGTTGAACCTGACTGCATAGGGGAAACGGAAGAAAGTGGGCGGCGAGTATAGACCCGAATGATGGGCGGCTTAGGAGGAGCAATAGTGGGAGTGGCTGAGGGAGGGTTGGAGGCGAGTTGACGAGGATAACCTGTCGTAGAATGGAAGGTGGTAGAGTGGTTGGTGGTAGAAGAGGTAGTAAAGAAGGAGGGAAGAAGGGTCTATCCTCCCAGAAAGTAACATCAACGGACACATAGACTTTTTGGATAGCCGGAGAATAACACACATAGCCCTTTTGGGTGCGGGAGTAACCGACAAAAATGTGTTTCACTGCTCGGGGATCCATTTTGTCTATAGTGGGACCCAGGGTATGGACGAAACAAGTACATCCAAAGACCCTGGGGGTGAGAGGAAAGGCAGGTGCGGAGGGAAAGAGAAGGCTGAATGGGGTAGCATTTTGGAGAACCGAAGATGAGAGACGGTTGATGAGAAAACACGCAGTGGAGACCGCAAAGTTTCAGTATACTTTGGGAACATGCATGTGAAGCATGAGGGATCGAGCCACATCAAGAAGGTGGTGGTTCTTTCATTCTGCAACCCCGTTTTGTTGAGGGGTGTAGGGACAAGATGTCTGATGAACAATACCGAAGTCTGCGCATAGATTTGCAAACTCGTGGCTAGTGTACTCACGGGCATTATCAGAGCGAAATGTTTTGATAGTAGTAGAGAATTGCGTACGAGTCTCTAACACAAAAGCCCGAAAGACACGAGGGAACTCTGAGCGATCACGAAGTAAATACAATCATGTGGTGCGAGAGTAATTGTCGATAAATGTTATAAAGTAACGATAACCAGAGATACTTGTAACCTTGTACAGACCCCAAATATCAGAATGTATTAAATCAAAATGAGCAGAGCTCCGAGTACAATGTGCGGGAAAAGAAGAACGTGGCTGTTTGCCAATAATACAGGAATCACATTTAAATGCAGGAAGGGATACGTTAGGAAGGGCCTTCTGGAGGAGAGGTAGAGGAGCATGCCCAAGGCGGTAATGCCAATCACTAGATGATACAGAGGAAAGGGCGGTAGAAGAGACATCGATGAGGTAGAGCCCGTTCTGCAGTCGACCCCTACCAATGGTAATCTGCGTCTGTCGATCCTGTATCAAAAAATCAGAAGAGGTGAAGGTAATATAGCAGTTCATATCAGTAGTAAGACGACCAACAGATAATAAATTAAATGGTGATGCCGGCACATAAAGAGCAGAGTGAAGAGAGATGGAGGGGTGGATCAAGAGATCAGCACATCCGGAGACCAAAACAATCGCACAGTTGGCCACAGTAATAGACGTGGGATGAGGAGCATTTGAGAACCTTGGCGACATCAGTGAGGTGATGTGGTGGGTGGCTCCCGAGTCCAGGATCCAACGGGAACTGGAGGAAAGACAGGTAGTACCTGTAGTGGAAATGGATGCAATACCTACAGTAGAGGTGGAGGCAACCGACGCAGACGGAGGGTTGAGTAGCCCCTGAAGTTGTTGCAGCTGAAGGCGAAGAGCCTCAAGGTCCGTACCGGTGGGTGAAGAGCTATCAGCGGTAGCAGCAGTAGGCGGGCGAGGAGGATAACCATGTTTCTTGTGACAGATTGCTTCAATGTGTCCATCCCGGCCGCAGTATGAGCACTTTGGGCGACCTCGACCACCACGACCCATTCCGCGGGAGCCTGTACGACCACCCCGAGTAGAAGATGGTGGGGGAAGTAAGGGAGGAAGGGCCTGTTCAAGAAGGGTCGGCGATGGTGGTGCAGACGTCTCCAGGGGAGGTGATACTCGAAGTAACATAGAGAAAACATCGGAGAAGGAGGGGGTAGCTGTCACAACCCGCATTTTCCCAACATTTAAAATGCTATCAGAGTAGGGAAAGCTACGCGTTGCGATGCCACGTCACGTAGGGGGCGTCTACTAACGTTAAGGCAAATCATCCTTCTTCGCAGTTCAAGAAATATTATCATTAACTCAAGAGATTCAAGTAAAATTTATGCAGAAAAAAATTAACAAGCCGCGTCCCTCGGCTTGGTGGATCAACTAGTCCACGCTTTTAAAAATATAGTTTTACGCAGCGGAAAAATACTTGATTTAACTACTTAGTGGCCTAAGTGAACATGAAGACTTAGTGAGGTGCACCATGCCAGATCGAACGTGTGGATTTACCATATATAAGAAATAGATTTATCACGCGTAGAAAATAGTGAGATTAGCATTTCAAAACATATTATGCAATGCAACAATTGCCTTAACATATCTAACAAGGGGGAGTCATAAATCCCACCAATATCCAACCATTCCAGAACAAGCGTTCAAAAGTGAACCATAAGTAACAGCAGCAGTTGAAGCAAAAAAAAAAAACTAACTAATCGACTCCACGGGCGTCAACACCTGACACGAACCCATGGGCCGACAAGTCCACAGAAACTCTACCTCAAAGAGTCAGAAGACAGCAACTAAAACAGCTCTGCACTAACACCTACTACTGTCCAGAACCTGAGGCATTCAAAGAAAGAACACCTCAGAAACAAGTACAAGTGGTGCAGAAAAAGAAAGTAAGCAAACCTCCGCGAGACCGGAGGGAAACAGGAGCTGCAAGGGTCAGTCATGACAAGCTAGCAGCAAGAAATCGACAAGAAATGAAATAACAGGAGTATCTAATCAGTAAAAATAAGCTCACCAAACAAAGGAGAGAACACCGGCGATGACAAAACTCGCCATAAGCAAAAGAAAAGCCATCCGTTTTCAAATTATTAATCATATTACTCTTGTTCAGAATTATAGAGACTGATCAGCTCATCAAAAAAAAGGAACGCGTGCGGGGATATTCCATCTCACATCGTCACGAGTTTCCAACAGATATAACATTTTAAATGAGAGCGTGCGGGGATATTTCATCTCGCATCGTCACGACTCTCCAAACAAATTCATATTTTAAAAGGGGCATCGCACCGGTGGCACCGCCAACATCGTGTACGATCCCCAACATATTTATCATTTCCCAAGCAAAGGGGCAAGACCCATCAGAACATAACATAACCTTTCAAATAACAAGGTGAGGAAGAGAAAATTTTATTAAGCAAAGGGCTAAGCAGACAATGAAACTAGCATAACCGAAATTAATGGAGCAAAAGAGAAAAAAAAAGAGGGGTAATATGGCACAGTTAAATCAAAGCACCGGCTTAGAGCGGTTATATGGAAAAGGGAAAGAGCAAGGGCAAGAACACCACTTGCCTTAGGTTTTGCTGGAAAAACTCTCTGAATCGCTCCCCGTTGTAGATCGGGTTAAGAGAAGACGAGAGGAGTCAAGATCTACAAGAGATCGGGCTAAAAGAGGTTAGGGCACAAAAGACCTAACAAAAAAGTTTCACGAAACGGACAACGCTTACCACGAAAACGAAGCTCTCTTCGAGAGCTTTCCAGATCTATCCTCAAACTGAGAAACCGAGCACTGGAGCTCCGTCGGCGGTCACCGGAAGCCTTACGGACAAGAAAACTCACGCTCTCGCTTTTCTCTCTGGTTCGGCTGAAACTGGGAAAGGAGGAGGAAATTTGGTTATCTCAACCTATTTATTCTCAGCCAAGGTCATTATAAATTGCATAATAGGGCATTACCTAGGATATATAAATTGTTTTGAAGTTTTAAAACGAAAGGGGCAGTTTTCGAAATTCCTACGCGCAGCCACACGAGAACGACAAATAGAGGGTCAAGATGGCTTTATTTCGAAAAGTCGCCAACATGAAAGTTGTAGATCTCGTCGAGACGAACAACTTTGATGTTCAACACTTTTTAATTAGGAGTCGTTTTGACCCCCAAATCGTCGACCGAAAAGTCAGTACGCACAGGACCCAAATCGTCGACCGAAAGTTGCAGATCTCTGAGCTCCGCTCAGAGATCTCAGAGCTCCGCTCAGAGATCTCTGAGCTCTGAGCTCCGCTCAGAGATCTCAGAGATCTCTGAGCTCCGCTCAGAGATCCGCTCAGAGATCTCTGAGCTCCGCTCAGAGATAAAATACAGGCTATAAAATTTATATCTCTGAGCGGAGCTCAGAGATAAAATTTAGGCTATAAAATTTATATCTCTGAGCGGAGCTCAGAGATAAAATTTAGGCTATAAAATTTATATCTCTGAGCTCCGCTCAGAGATAAAATTTAGGCTATAAAATTTATATCTCACATGCTATTACGAAGGCCCAAACGAGTGCCGAAACGGACGAAATTCGCTCTGTAGGCGAATGTCGACGCTACAAACCTAACGGCGAAGTCGGAATCAAAATCCGACGCACCGATCTTGAGTTATAGCCTAACGAAGTTAGGATAATTTATAAATTATTTAAAACTTCAAACGCGCGCCGAGCCTCCAAAAATGCTCGGATCGTGACGAAACTTGACGAGCAGATCAGAAATTATATAACTTAGCTTCCCGATGTAAAAATTTTTTTGGTTCCGACGCATATACCTAAAATATAGCTGGTCAAACCCAACAGACGCAAAAACGCACAAACGACGTCGCACCGTCAACTCACGGACACGTAACGCCCTTCCGTCATTATGACATCAGCAGGCAAAAGAATAATACCAGAAAAAAATCGGGGGCGTTACAGTAGCAGGTGATGCCAAAACCTGGGCCCGGATATTGTGAAGGTGTTGCAGGACTCAAGCCATAATCATAGCAATACAAACAGCCTCCTTCTGGGCACGCTGAGCAGCGAGATCAGTAGTAGATGGCTGATGCTGAATCCAGGCCTCCATGAGAGTCTTAGCACGAGCCACAAAGGAGGTCATGCCCATAGCCTTGCCAACATCCAACGCTTGAAGATCGGTGATGATGTCAAAGAGGTGCTGAAGGCTGTCCTTGCCCGAGTACAAGGAGTGGAGTTCATCCCACATTGTTTTGGCGGTCTCATGATACATGATCATCTGGTAGGGCTCACCCTCCAGAGAGTTCAGGATCCAGGTCTGGACGCGACTGTCATTTCGTAGCCATTCATCAATAGTAGGAGAAGGAGGTCCCTGGATAATGTGGCGCGCAAGGCCCTTGGCTTGCAGGACCCTCCGAACGGAGTGAACCCACGAAATGAAGCTCATCGCGGAGTTTAGGAGCAAGAGCTACGCGGTCAGCCATGGGGGTAGCTGTAGTGGAGTCTCTAGAAGACATGACGACCTGGAGGAGAGGAAGCGAGCAGAAACAGCGGACAGGAGCAGAGCAGAAGGAAGGCCGCGACGAGTACAGACGCGCTAGGCAAGGCGCGAGCAATTGTAGGCCGCGACGGACTGGAGCAGTCCGCGGCGAGAAGAGCACAACAGCTCGCCGAGAAGAGAGGGCAAGTCGCGACAAGATGGAGACGGAGAAGACAAGCGGGGAGAGCTCGGCAAGTCGCGGCAATGTGCGGCGACTAGAGGGCGATCGCAGCGGGCTGGACCAGTCCGCAAGACGGAAATCCCAGAGAGGAGCGAGTCCGCGGCGGGCAGGGAAAAGAACTTGCCCGCCAGAAGAGGGAGGAGAACATTAGCGGATAGAGAAAGCAACGCGGATAGAAGGGAGCCCGCAATAGCAACAGGTAATGGACAGAAGGAGACTGTCGAGCTCTCAGCGGACCAAAGAGAGCAAGAAGAGGAAGCGAGTTCGCCGAGCTCGCAGCGGACAGAAGTAGACCGCGGAGCTAGAGAGCGAGTTCGCCGAGCAAGAAGAGGAAGCGGTTCGCCGAGCTCGTAGCGGACATAAGGAGACCGCAGAGCTAGGGAGCGAGTTCGTCGAGCTCGCAGCAGACATAAAGAGGCCGCAACGGACTATGGGAAGCAGTGGACCCCACAGATCAGAGAGAGAGGGCTATAAAAGGACCAGAAGAGGAGTGGTTTCACGAAAGAAGGAGAGGGAGCGGAGAGGAGAAGGCCGACAGGCCGCAGAAGCTATGCAACTTAGGAGGTGCGGACACAAAACGTCAGGCCGCGGAAACCGCAGGCCGCCGAGAGGATAGACGTCTGAATCCTTAGGAGGCACCGAGTCCCTCTGATACCATATAGATAATGGCCCAAAAGCTTGTATGTACTACTTCAATATGTAAATACAAGGGGAGAATACAAATATATAGGAAAGATGAGAGAAGAATAAATCATATACATGATGTGGGACTAAAGAAGGAGGAGAGAGAAATAAAGAAAGAGGGTCCTATAATGGGCCCTTTACATGAGCTTTTCTAATACTTATTAAAGGGCATTTATCAGGACCTCCCCTCTAACTTTGAAAAATTATAGACTGCTCCTCTCTTATTATGGAAATTATAAAATTCTCCCCTCAATGTTACAAAACATAACATTTATCTTTTCTGAAATACACATTTCATAACATCCATGCACAAAAATATCCCCCCTCGGAGTACATTTTCAAGGAGGATATTTTGTGCACGGATGTTATGAAATGTAAACTTCAGGAGAAATAAATGTTATGTTTTGTAACATTGAGGGGAGGTTTTTGTAATTTTCAAAATAAGAGGGATGCAAGCTGTAATTATGCTATCTTTCAGGGGAAGTTTTGATAATTATTCCTCCTTATCAATTGATTGGGTCGGATTGTCTTAACACGTGAGTGAGCTGAACATGCAAATAATCAAAAGGAGAATGAGAGCCATATGTCGTTTGGTGTGATTGGCCGCTAGTGTCACCAAGGCACAAGAAGGCACTTGTTTGAGATTTTTTTGGATAATCCTAGGCTCGAGGCGGAAAATTTTGTACTTTTTAATTCAATTATCAGCGCCTTCAAATGAAAGTGCGCGATTGATATCGTTGTTATAATTGATTGGCAGACGAAAAGAAATGACAAATTCATGTTACTATGATCACCAACTTTGATAGTTGAAATAGGAGGAGGGGCAGCTGACCGTGGTGATCTTTTATGAAAAATAAAAGTTCTCAAAACTCAACAAAATTTTCATGAAAGCTTCCTCTCGTCGCGACAAGTTCTTTTATAGTGACGGTTTCTTGATTGATGGTCCAAAACTTTGACAATTATATTGGCCAAATGTTAGTTTGGGTTGAATGACCGGCCTATCAAAATTCTGCAAAAACATTTGATTGAATACACTACGTCGTAGAATTTTTTGAGAGCAACTCAACATTGCTTTTGGATTGAAGTTAACATATGAGGTCTCAATATTGTTGAATGAAGGGCGCCCGTGGAGACCCCCCCCCCCCCCCCCCCCCCCCCAAGGTAGGACTCGTGCCCTAGTGTGCTAAAGGGGTGATTGACCCGGGCCAATCTGGTTCGGGCGAGAGCCCGTTGACGCTCAGGCAAAAAATGCGTGCACAGAAGAAAAATGCACGTACGGGCAAAAAATGCACTATCGGGAGAAAAAAATGCAAGCTTGGTTGAAAAGCACACATGAGTGAAAAAGCCGCGTCGGGGCGAGAATACATGCTCCCGGACGAAAATGCCCGTGTTCAGGAGAAAAGCATGCGCCCTGGAGAAAATATCGCACTCGAGCAAAAAAACTTGCGCTCAGGCATAAAAATGAACCCGGCCAAAAAACCCACTTGTAGGAGAAAAAATGCATGCCCGTGCAAAAAATGTGCGTGCCCTGGTGAAAAAAGCACGACCGGGCGAAAAAAATGCATGCCCGGAATAAAATGCACTCCCGGAAAAAAAACGCTCTTTCAGCAAAAAAAACACACCCTCTGACAAAAAATGTGCCATAGAGAAAAAACGCACGTCAACAATATTATCCAATTATTATATAGATTATAAAATATTGGATTTAGTTCATATTGATTTCTTGATATTCTTTGAAATTCTAAATCCAACATTAAGTACGCAAATAAACAGCAATTTTGAAATTAAACTTCAATTTAAATTTCAGAATCTAACTCTGTCCAAATGAAGAGACTCATATATTCATCACTCTATTTTGTACTCATTTTTTTAAAAAAATTATTTTAAATGTCCTTAAATTTAATTTTGAAGTATTTTCAGCAATTAAAATTTAAATACCCACAAATATTTTATCAAATAACCTATATATTTTTCTATTGAATCAAATTGTAAACAAAAATTGTACAAATATTTTGCCAATTTCAAAGACGATTGTTATCGCACTACGAATATGGCTATCCGCACTCATTTTAGGGTTTTTTTGGAGGCTGTCAAAATACCTAACCGCACTCTTGTTTCTTCACCCTTCCTTGTTCGCAAACCAGCTTCCTGTGCGATTTCGTCCCACCCTCGCTCCCGCCGCTTACCCCCGCTCGTCCCCAACGGACCACCGTACTCACTGGTTTATATTGTTTTCTGTTCGTCATCACCAATTTAGTGCTATCCTATCGTTGTTCGTCATTGCCGGTATACAACCTTTCTTGTTCGAAAAAGACACTGAATTTCTAGGGGTGATTCTCTTTTTTTTTTGAAAATGGATGGTGATTCCATTTTGTTTCAGCAATGCTGCAGAATCTAGATCTGTGATGACAATTTTACTGCAAATTACAAACTATTTAGGGCCATGCTACTGTTTAGGGCCATATTTTTTTAAGAATATTAATTTTTGATGGATCATAAATAACCCAACCTATAAGTAAAATAGCAATTGGAAAGAGGCAAGAAACAATTTGCTGCGGTGCATAGTAACCAGTGTGATGAATTTTGAATGAGATGAATTTTGAATCCAGTTCATATTTAAGTTTTGATTTGAAGTCGTCCTAAAAATTGTATATTTTAGTTACTTTGATTTAATATTTTGGACTGTTTAAAGACTGTAAGTCATAATTGATTGCTCTTTAAGTTGTTATTTTTTCATTTTTTTTTTGCGGATATAATTTTTTGAGACATTGTAGTGCGAATGTCAATTATTTGCGGATATCCAATATTATGGTGCGGATATCGATCGCCATTTTAAAACTATAATTTCTCGCAACTCCATTTAATATCTTTAAAGATCCGTTCATTTCGACGACATTGATATTAAAGTATTGATTTTAAGAAAATGAAAGCCATTTCTGCTGTTCGTATCAACAATTGTAGAGTGAAATTGGCTTTGTGGTGGAAAGTCGTAGATATTCACACAAAAATAAATACTCATTGGTTCAATGTCTATCTCCAGGTGCGGATATTGAGATTACCAACATCGGTTTTTCAAAACAAGAATTATTTTTTCTGCATGAATGTAATTTTTTTGGATCAGATATGATTTTTTCGCCGGAACGTGACTCTTTTGCACAGAGGTGATTTTCTGTCCAGGACGGTATTTTTTCGCCATGACGTTATTTTTTTGCCCGGACGCGCTTTTTTCGCCCAGACATGCTTTTTTCGCCCGGACGCGTTTTTTTTGCCCGGGCACGATTTTTTCGCCTGGGCACGATTTTTTCGCTCGAGCGCGCTTTTTTGGCACAGACGCGATTTTTTTCGCCGGTGGGCGTTTCTTCCACCCGGCCGCGGTTTTTTCGCCAAAGCACAAATTTTTTTCACCCGGACGTGATTTTTTCGCCTGAACGTGATTTTTTCGCCGGTGATCGTTTTTTTTGCCCGGAAGTGTTTTTTTCTCCTGTGCGCGATTTTTTTGTCCGGGCGCGTTTTTTTCATTTGGACGCGATTTTTTCGCTCGTGGGCGTTTTCTTTGCCCGAACGCGATTTTTCGTCCGGGCGTGATTTTTTCGCCCAGGCGCGATTTTTTTGCACGAACGCGATTTTTTCGCCCCGAGATGTTTTTTTTCTTCCGTGACCATTTTTTTCGCCCGGACGCGATTTTTTCACTCAGGCGCGATTTTTCCGCCAGGGCGCAATTTTTTCGTCCGTGAACTTTTTTTTCGCCCAGAAGTGTTTTTTCGACCGGACACAATTTTTCCGCCCCGCCGGGGCGCGATTTTTTCGTCCGGACGCGATTTTTCTGCCTAGACGCCATTTTTTCGCCCACATTCGATTTTTCGTCCGGACGCGATTCCGACGTGACTTTTTCGCTTGGACGCGACTTTTTCGCCCAAAAGTTATTTTTTCGCCCGGACACGCTTTTTCAGCCCGAAACAAAAATTTCGCGTCGGGGTGAAAAAATCGAGTCCGGGCGAAAAATTGCTTCCGGGCGATAAAATCGCGTCTGGGCGATTTTTTTCGTGTCCGGGCGAAAATTCACGTCGGATACATTGAAATTGCTTGATTTGAATCTTTCGTTGAAAAAGGGGAAGAAGAAAACTTCGTTTAAAAATCGTGTCGAGGAGAAAAAATCGCGTCAGGCGAAAAAATCGCGTCCAGTTGAAAAAAATCGTGTCCCTGCGAAAAATTGCATCCGGGATTAAAAGTCGCGTCCGAGTGAAAAAGTAGTGTCAGAGCGAAAAATTTGAATTCGGGTGGAAAAATCGCGTCTCAGCGAAAAAATCGCGTTCGGACCGAAAAGTTTAGTCCCGGGCAAAAACATCGCGTTATGACGAAAAAAACGTGTCCGGGCGATAAAATTGATGCTGGGCGAAAAATCAACGTTTGTTAATTTTAATTGAGAGCATTGACCAATACCAATTCCTATGATTGAAAATCTTTCTGTAAACAAACAATAAAAAGTGATTAATGTCAATTCCAATGACAGAAAGTCATCATGCGGTCGAACAAAAGAATTGGATTTAAAGTCAATGTTATTTCCCATGTGTATTGATATTGGATTAAAATCCAATACTTCAATATCAATGTCGTTGCAAAAGCATTTATTTTTAAATTATATCTACAAATCAAATTATTATCTTCAAATTAATTTTTTATATATATAAATTGAAAAAATGTAAAAAAAATATTGTTCCCTAATATGTTCGTGATAACATAAAAAGTTAACAAAACTAAATAATTTTTGAAGAATATGAGTGACAGACACGGGACTCCGTTTCCTACGATCAAATGCGGCAATATACCTCAACTGCAATAGTGCACGGGGAGATCTCGTGTCCCGCGCGATATAATCCCAGCCACGACATTGTCCCGACACGACGACGCTTCCACCTCTCGCAAACTTCTGAGTTTTATATCCCGCTCGTCTCTCATTTTTACGGTGTGCCCAGGGATTTACGAGTGACCGAAATAACACATTTTTTATTATTGGTAGATAACGTTCTTGAGAGCACATTATTTAAATAAAAAACTATATAAATCTAAAAAATAAAATTTTATAACAAAAAAGAATTAAAATCGAAAAATGAATATTTAATGAAAGCTGTTTTTCCTTTTTTTGGCGTTGTTATTAGCACCACAGTTTTTGCTATAAGCACTTAAAGTTCGAATTTTTTGGGGATTTTTTTATTTCCTATTAGCAAGCGGCGTCCTATTTGCATTTTACAGTAGGAGTTTTCACCTCCCCTGCTTTATTTTTCCAGCGATTTCCTCTTCCTCTGCTTCGTTTTTCCGATGTTGAGAGGTGACGGCGGCGGCGGCCGTGGTATTGAGAGACGACGACGGCGTCCGTGGTGTTGAGAGGCAGCGGCGGCCGTGGTGTTGGGAGATGACGGCGGCGGGATCCGTGGTGTTGAGAGGCGGCGGCGGCCGTGGTGTTGGGAGATGGCGGCGGCGGGATCCGTGGTGTTGAGAGGCGGCGGCGGCCGTGATGTTGGGAGATGGCGGCGGCGGGATCCGTGGTGTTGAGAGGCGGCGGCGGCCGTGGTGTTGGGAGATGGCGGCGGCGGCCGTGGTGTTGGAAGATGGCGGCGGCGGGATCCGTGGTGTTGAGAGACGGCGGCGGCCGTGGTGTTGGGAGATGACGGCGGCGGGATCCGTGGTGTTGAGAGGCGGAGGCGGCCGTGGTGTTGAGAGATGACGGCGGAGGCGTCCGTGGTGTTGGGAGGCGACGGCGGCGGTGTCCGTGGTGTTGAGGGGCAACGGCGGCGGCGACCGCGGGGTTGGGAGATAACGGCGGCGGCGTCCGTGGTGTTGAGAGGCGACGGCGGCGGCCGTGCTGCAGGGGCGCGCTTGCGGGCATGCATCGTGTTGTGCTTAAGTAAATTCATGGTCCAACCGAATCTGGCTAGGGGAACCTCATCATACATAATCTTAAATGAAATATAAGATTATGTTTATTTGGGTTTTTATTTTTTCGGTGAGCTTTTCAAAAGATAAAAACAATTTTTTTTATCGTTTAAATTGCCTTTATCTCAAGCTATTAATCACTAAAATATTGTTTTGTGTTTGGCTCCAATTATTGCAGGCCTTCTATAGCTGGCCAGCTAGCTATAGTTAGCTTTATTTTTTCCACATTATTTTGTCACTTAGCTATAGTTAGCTACTCTATTTTTTTTTTGCAAATTCACTTAGCTTTATTTAGCTTCTTTAAAATATTTTTGCAAATTCACTTAGCTATAGTTAGCTAATTTTTTTTTCTTTTGCAATTCCACTTAGCTACAATTAGCTACTAAAGTTTTTTAAACTAGTCCACTAAGATAAAAAATAGGAAAGCAACAGAAGTCATATTTGTTAACATAAAAATGAAATGCATTAATTCCATATATATTATTAGACCGGAGTAAAATCAACAAATGACAACATATAATGCATTTCTCATAATATCAATCAAGTTCTTAAAATTAATTTCAGTGAACTTTCATAAATTAACTCAACAGTGGAGTAGTGTTTAATTGCATATTATATCGGAAATGGAAAGCATACACATGTAATGAATAAGAAGAAAGACGCATCGTCTCATCCTCTACAAGATAACCCCCTCCCACATTGAGGACTTCAAACAAAGCATGAAGTTCAACACATTCACCAGAACATGCACATTTTTTATGAAAACAAAATAAAGAGATAAGATACATCACCATTTTTGACAAAAATAACTTCATGTTGACTTGATTAACTCCAATATAACACATTCATTGTGTTTACACATCTTCCTTGCTACAGTCATCTCCCAATTCAAGAATTGATTCTTCGTCCTCCGCATCAAATCCCACAAAGCGATCATCATCGTCATCACCGTTGTCTCCCTCGCCCGGCATTGGGGGTCGATCTGGAAGAAGCGTCTCCCATATGCCACCAACGTCATTAACAACACCCGGATTTGTGGGTATGAGATGTTTGTTCAACTTATTGAACATAGCAACCTCTACTTAAACCTGGGCGCAAAGTTGACCGTTTAGGGGCTAAAACGTCGTTCATTCCACCTAAATCACACTCCAACCCTCCGGTTGAAGCTTTGTTTGCAAGAAATGTTGAGGCAGTCATAGCAAGGCATGACATTTTGGCCCTCTTTACATACCACCAATTTGGCAAGTCGGAAAAATATTCAGGACCTTCTTTGCGATCGAGAGATCTTAGTTTCCCAAAACAGGGAAATCAAATGGAGGAACGCAGGATCGACCTTTTTTTCTCAAGAAAATCTTATGCCTTATCAAGTTTCTGGTTCCAATCCAAACTTGCAGGGCTCTCTAAAAGTCGAGAAACTGATTCGGAACCAAATTGAGGTATAAAATCTGACACATTGGTTTAATTTATCCTGATGTTCGTTTCATGTTTCTCCACTAATACTATTTGAAAATTTCATGCAATGACCATAAATTCAAAGAAGAGAAGTAATTTCTCACAGGCGATCCGGCGGAAAGAAGAAGGTCGGCCTAGGGTTTGGGAGCTACAACACAAGCTTCACAACGAGCAATCCGGCAACTCCAGACTCTGGACGGGGAAGATGGTGGTGGCTGGAGCATCGTCAGGCGGTGGACGAGTGGATGAACTGTCCGGAAATGGATGGAGAAATGCACGTCGACCCTTGGAAAGCTCCCCAGTGGCGGCGCCGGAACAAGACAGAGAGGGAGATCTCGTCGGCGCTTCAGTCGAAGAACGCCGGTCGAATCTCCGGCGAGCAAGGGCGCACGGGAGATGGGGATTGCTGGACAGGAACCGAACGGGAACGATTTCGATGAATTTTTAGCCGCCTGGAATTAGGAAGGGGTTTGCTTTTATTGGAGATGGGTTTATGTCAAAATGGTTATTGAAAGCCATTTTAAATATGAGAGAAGTTTGTTTATATATGTATTTTTAGGAGAAATAGGCATTGAAAGACAACCGGCTGAGGATATATGATGACAAAATCAAACGGTTAATTTTTTTTAACTCATGTTATTGGCAGATCTGGTTAAATTTAAAATAGAATTAAAAAAATGAAATTAAGCTAGCTATAGCTAGCTATTTTATAAAAAAAATTAATTTTTACTTAGCTATAGTTAGCTATTTTAATATTTTTTTTAAATGTTACTTAGCTATAGTTAGCTGATAATTTTTTTTTTGTAATATCCACTTAGCCTCGGCTAGCTGGCCATAGCTAGCTGTCCGCGCTGTACCACTTAGTTTGCTGTCCGAGGTCTGAATTATTGGAAGAGAGCTCCATTTAAAACAAATATATTTTATATTTATCTTTCATTGTCACCACTTACTCAAACAGTCTCCAAATTTAAAAGGGAATAATTATTCAACACACAAAAACTTTAATTTTATGTATTTTCTTTAATATTTTAGTTTTATTTTGGACAAATAAACTGCTATAAATGTTGCTTGCAGATAGTGAAAAGTGCAGTGCTGATAAAAAATTACTTGCCGACCAGTTAAACAGTGCTTGCTAATATCCGGAAATGTTAATAGCGAAAATAACAGTGCTAATAACAACTAATTTTTTTTAATCTTTATACTATAAGCAAACTTCAAAATAACGATGGTGTAACATTCGTTTACCCAAAATACCCCTCAGTCATGGTGTAATATTCACTTACCCAAAATACCCCCTTCATATCTTCTTTTTATTTCAAAAGATTTGGTTTTTGAGTCATTTCGACTTTGCCGCTAATATCTCCCGCTCAAATTTGCGAATGGACGCGGTAATAAAATCGGAATGCTGGACGCGACAATATGTCCCGCGACAAATGTCGCTCCCGCGACAAATGTCGCTCCCGCGACAAATGTCGCTCCCGCGACAAATGTCGTCACCACGATAAATGTTGCCCGCACGGGATCCCCGTGCACGACTGCTTGTATAATATAAATAAAGACTAAAATAATAAATTTTAACAAAGATGTCAATGTTTCTTCTTTCTAATCACCGCTTCACAAAGCCTTATTGTATATTTTCTCTGTAAATTATATTCTCATGTTCAATTTGAATCGACTTATCTATTTATCTCAAAGGCGAGAACTTGCAGAGCATTTGGTGAATCTCCTCCTCATCAATGGCGTCTCTCTGCTTCTTCTTCCCTCTCCCTTTCCCCAGGTTCCTCTATCTAATTCTTCGCTCTACATTTCTCATCATATTTTGCCCTAAAAATCCATTTTTGTGCCTTTTTTCCGCCACTTATGAAGCTGGAACTTACGCCGGGTTTCTTGTAGTTATAGAAAGGATTTTGTGAAGTTATGATTTTGCTTTACTCACTTTATATGCGAAATTAAAATCATCACTATTGAGCGAGCTTTGATGAAGTTTTTTGAAGCTTGAATCGAACGTTAGGGTTTAGCTGCATCCACTGAAATTGTGGATTTGATTAATTACAATGTTTTATAAATCATGCTTTCTGATTTCAAGCCATCAGAGGAGCCCTAAATGTTATTTTTAATTAAAAAAAAAATATTTTTAAGGCTGCCTTTGGATTCCTTCAATGCCATTTATGTCATTATGTGTTAATTTTATTAAAAAAAAAACTTGGGCTGCGTTTGGGACCGTGGCGGCGGCAGCCTTGAACGCGATGGTTGATCTCACCTAAAAAAATTGATGCATTTTATGCTCAAAATTAGTTTATTTTCCTGATAGTGATCATAACTTTTGTCTTGCCAAACGTACATTCTATGATAATGGCTCTGTTTGGCATACCGGTGTCGTTTTAAAAGCGGTAAGTTCAAAAAGGAGATGCTAAACTGTTGTATTTTAAAAACTGTGGTTTTAAAACTGAGATTTTGTTTGGGTAATCTCCGTTTCGGTGACGGTTTAAATTATTTTCAAAATTATCTTCACATGAATTTTATTTATGTCAGGTCAATTTTTTCTGAATTTTTAAAAACAAAATTATGTCTTATATCTGTGATTTTTTTTACAAATTTATGGATATAATTAAATTTTTTATAGGGGTTAAATTGATTAAATAAATATCCCAAATGACCGTTTTGAAAGGGTGAATGGAGGTCTCCCTGACCTTTTCAAAACGGAGGAAAAAGTAAGTTTTAAACCGGTCGTTTTAAAATGACAACGTTTTAGTTGTTTTCAAACAACTTTCTTCCGGTCCGTTTAGAACGGAATGGAGTCAAAACGGGCTCCCAAACATAGCCAATGTCGTTTTTGATCAAACTCATGAGAGCAAGTAAGCCACGCCAAACGAAGCCTAGTAGTATTACATGCTAGTGTTATGTGACAATTACTATGTATTTGGTTAAATGTGAATGTTTAAAGGTTTCTAGAAAATTTAAATTGTGATTGTTTTCATTATAGAAGATCCCAGTGGCATTAGGAGAGATTAGTGCACACCATTTTTGTTTTTTTTTTGCAATTATTTGAAGTATTTTTTGTTGGTATTTGCAAGATCCTTAAATCAAACATCACTTTCAATTCATTAAGGAGGCAGGTTTGATGATCCAACATTGGTTGTTACTTCTTTCCCCTTAGGTCTCATTTGGTTTTGTTGATATATGTAGAAAACCTTGTATATCATTCTTCAGTATGTAAATACATGAGTACAGATATATAGGGAGAGAAGAGAGAGAAGAATCTCAAATCCAAGATTTGGGACTAAAATAAATAGGAAGAAAATACACAAATAGGCCAAAACATGAGGTCTTTACATTGTCTTTTCTAACACTTTCCCGCAAGCTAGAGCGTACAAATCGTAGGAACCCAGCTTGGACAAGAACTGATAAAATAGAGCACTTGATAGAGCCTTAGTGAGAATGTTATCCACCTTGGTCCGTAGCCGGAACATGTCTCAATTCCAACTTTTTCATTTGAACTTTTTCCCGAACAAAATGGCAGTCGACTTCAACGTGTTTCGTTCTTTCATGAAAGATCGAGTTCGCTTGACTGTCATAGAGTAAGGTAGCTGGTAAGGAAAGTTTTACTCTCATATCACTTAAGAGATTTTCAAGTCATGTAAGCTCGGATACATCAGATGTCATTGACCGGTATTCAGCTTCAGCTGAAGATCGAGCAACCACAGCTTGTTTCTTACTGCGCCAGGTAACAAGGTCAAGGTGACCTCCAAAGTAGGTACAAAATTTGCTAGTAGAACGTCGATCATCCAGAGAACTAGCATAATCTGCATCTGAATACACAACCAATGTTTGAGTAGAAGAAGAGGTTTTGTATGTCAGCCCTTGACCAGGAGCAGTTTTTAGATATCTCAGGATTTGTTCGACGGCCTGAAGATGAGACATCCGAGGAGAATGCATAAACCGGCTGACTACCCCAACAACAAAAGATATGTCTGGTCTCGTGATCGTTAGGTAAATCAATTTCCCAACGAGTCGTCGATTGTATTCTAGATTTGGAAGAAGAAGATCTGCATCAGAAGCATGTGCACATAATTTGTGATTGACATTCATAGGAGTGTTAACCGGCTTGCATCCAGAATAGCCAGCATCCTGAAGAAGGTCGATACAGTACTTTCGTTATGATAGAACGAGGCCATCGGGACGTCTTGAGATCTCAATGTCAAGGAAGTATCGAAGGTTCCCCAGATCTTTTGTTTGAAACACGGAACTAAGGTGTTGTTTGACAAGTTGTATTCTCTTTAAATCATCTCCGGTGATTAGGATGTCATTAACATACACCAAAAGAAGAATTGTTCCTGTTGTTTGATGTCGAGTAAACAGAGAGAAGTCTGTCGAGCTCCAAGTAAAGCCAACCTCCCGAACAGCCTTACTGAACTTATCGAACCATGCCCAAGGGGATTGTTTGAGACCATAAATTGACTTTTTAAGATGACAAACTTGGGACTCTCCCGTGGTCTCAAACCCTGGAGGCTATTGCATGTAGACTGTCTCTTAAAGATCTCCGTTTAAAAAAGCATTTTTGATATCCAATTGATGTAATGGTCATTGATGATGTACAACAACGGAGAGGAGGACGCGAGCCGTGTTGAGTTTCGCTACCGGAGAGAAGGTTTCTTTATAGTCAAGACCCTATTGTTGAGTGAAGCCGCGAGCCACCAGTCGGGCTTTAAGACGGTCAATTGAGCATGCTTGATGACAACGACCCATTTACAGCCAACATGGGTCTGTCCTGGAGGAAGAGGGACCAGATCCCACGTGTGATTTGCCCAAAGAGCAGTCATTTCTTCGTCCATGGCCGCTCGCCAGCCCGGGTGTTGGAGAGCCTCCTGCATAGAATTAGGGACAAAATTAGAGGATAATGTAGTTGCAAAGTTTTGAAGCGTCGGGGACAGGCGATGTAAGGATATGTTATTCGTCATGGGATGCACGGTGGAAGTCGGCGTTGGATCAGTAGGTCACAGAGTGCCAGAGGTTAAAGTCGGTTGTATTCGGGCGGCGAAACGAGGAGGTCGACGAGTGTATACACGAAGAAGAGGAGGTTGGTGGTGAACAGGAACTTCGGTGGGAAGTGGTGGTGGTGGTGGAGAAGACGTAACTGGAATGACAGATCGAGGTAATGATGGCGATGAAGGAGGTGATGAAGTAGAAAAAACGGTTGATCTTCTAGAAAGGTAACATCTACCGAGACAGTCACCTTGCGGGTAGTGGGAGAGTAGCAAACATACCCTTTTTGACTGCGGGAGTAACCAACGAACATATATTTGTCTGCCCGAGGATTGATTTTGTCAGTGGAGGCCCCGAGATGATGAACATATCAAGTACAGCTAAATGTGCGAGGGGTGAGTGGGAATGATGGTGTAGAGGGAAAGAGGAGACAAACCGGGTGGCGTTGTTGAGGATGGAAGAAGGGAGACGGTTGATGAGATAACATGTCATGGAAATCGCAAAATGTCAATACGCCTTGAGAACATGCATTTGGATCATGAGACAACGAGAAACATCCAGAAGATGCCTATTTTTACGCTCAGCCACACTGTTTTGTTGAGGAGTATAGACACACAAAGTCTAATGAATAATCCCAAATTCAGAACAGATAGTATCGAATTCATGACTAGTGTATTCACGAGCATTATCTGTCTGGAGCATTTGAGTTTATCGGCAAACTGAGTGCGAGTTTCAAGAATGAAAACATGGAACACACGAGAAAGTTCGGAGCGATCACGAAGTAGGTACAACCAGGTCATCCGAGAATAATCATCAATGGAAGTAATGAAATAACGATAACCAGATATACTTGCTATTTTATAGGGGCCTCAAATATCAGAATGAACTAACATAAAAGGAGCAGAGCTCCGGGTACAATGAGGGGGAAACAAGGAACAATGTTATTTCCCTAGAATCCATGATTCACAAGAAAAAACTTTAAGCGGAATATCAGGAAGTGCCTTCCTGAGAACGAGAAGCAGAGCATGCCCAAGATGCCGATGCCAGTCAACTGAGGAGACCGAGGAGAGAATAGTAGGAGAGACATCAAGAAGGTAGAGCCCGTTTTGCAATCGTCCTCTACCAATGATACTCTATGTCTTGCGATCCTGCATCAAAAAAGAAGAAGGGGTAAACATGTTAGAACAATCCAAATCTGCAGTGAGGCGACTAACAGACAGAAAATTAAAGGGAGAGCCCGGGACATGGAGAGTCGAGCGAAGAGAAATAGAAGGATTGATGGGTATGTCGGCAGTGCCGGAGAGGAGGGGTGTTGCCATTGGCGATAGTGATAAACTTTGGATGTCCAAGTATCGGGGTGGCTTCTGGGATGTGATATGGTGAGTAGCACCTGAATCCACTATCCAGTGCGGACTAGTGGAGAGAAACGATACCTTCATTAGAGATGGAGGCAACAGAGACAGGCGAGTTGTGGAGCAACCCTTGAAGTTGTTGGAGATGGAGGCGGACTTCGTCAAGATCAGCACGAGTGGCCGACGGGTTAAGGGCAACAACAAAAGCATTTGGATGAGAGGGAGGCCATGTTTGCGGTAGCAGGTGCCCTCAAGATGGTCATTCTTTTCACAAAAAGAACACTTGGGCCACGACCGGCCTCCTCGCCCCCTCCCCCAAGAGCCTGAACGTCCTCTACGAATAGGGGGAAGGAGAGGTAGTAATGACGCCGAAGAGTGTTGGAGAAGAGCTGGGGAGGGAGGCCCGATAGTATCAGGAGGTGGTGAAACCTTAGCAGCATGGAGCACACATCAGAGAATGAGGGAGTAGCAACAGACGAGAGGATCTGAGCCCGAACACTCTGAAGATGAGGTGGGACACGAGCCATCATCATGACAATACCAACTGCTTCTTTTTGAGCGCGCTGGGCAGCGAGATCCGTAGTAGGGGGCTAATGTTGAATCCTGGCTTCAACCAACGTCTTGGACGTAACAAAGGAGGTTAAGTCAGCAACACTGTCGGGTTCAAGGCTCTGGAGATCAGTGATGATGTCATAGAGCTGCTGGAGACTATCCTTGCCTAAGTAAAGAGAATGAATCTCATTCCACATCGCCTTAGCCGTATCGTGATACATGGCCATGCGGTAAGGTTCGTCATTAAGGGAGTTAAGATACTATGTGAACACGACCATCGTTACGAAGCCAATCGTCGGTAGGTGCAGAAGGAACATCTTGGGTTAAATGATGTAGAGATCCTTTGGACGGAAGGACTCGGCGAACTGAATGCACCCACTCAACAAAGTTCTTCTCCCCAATGAGGGAAATGGTGGTAATCCTCAATTCGTCACGAACTTCAGGAACGAGAACAGCCGCCCCAGCTGGAATAGAGGTCGCAGTAGAAGAACCCATGTTAGGCGGTTAAGATTAGCGGTTAACTGACAAGCGGGTAAGCGGGCAAAGGGAGACGACCCGCTCGGGAAGAAGAAGAGGCCGACAAGAGGAACCCCGGCGAACACAGGGATCAGTCCGAGCGAGAAGCAACAACGAGCTAAGCAGAAGCAACACAAGCTGCGGTGGATAGAATAGTCAGCGCGTAGCGGCCAACGACCAGAGGAGAAGATCGCAGCGAACAAAAATCCGCAGCGACTAGAGAAGAATCCGCAACGGACTTTAGGAAGCACGGAAGGTTGCAGCAATCAATGACTATGGAGAATCCGCAGCGACTAGAGAAGAGAAAGCCGCCGGACAGGAGGTCGCAGCGGACAGCACAACAGACAGCGACTAGAGAAGGCTGGAGAGAGATGTCGCTAGCGGATATACAGAGCAAGCCCGCAGCGGCAAGAGAGAACAAGACCACAGCGGGTAGGGGAGAAAGACCGCAACGGGTAGAAGAGAAGTACAGCGGGTAGAGAAAAAGAGAAGCATAACGGGTAAAAGAGAAGCCCACGCGACAAACGGGGGTCGAGAGACGCGGAAGAGGACCGCGCGAGTTCGCAAGAGGCTGCATCGGGTAGTCAAGGCAGCAAGAGTAGGTCGGAAGAAGACAGTGGGCGATTAGGATTCCGAGACCGTGGCGGTCTGAATGGATGTGGGGCCCAGAGAGATCCCTATAAAAGAGAGAGGGTGGGGATCAGACGGGAGGGAGAGAGAAGAAAACACGAAACCACGAAACCACACAGATTGCGGTTTCAAGAAGACTAACCGCACAAAGGGTTGCGGCTAGGAAAGCCGGAAGACCGCACAAAGGCTTGTGGTTCCACGGGAGAAGCCATCTGCGGTTAGAAGAAGAGGGAGAAGTGGAGAACCGGAGACTGCAAAGGCAGAAGAAGGAAAACCGCGGTCAAAAAAACACTAACCGCCCACAACGGAACCTGGCTCTGATACCATGTAGAAAACCTTGTATATATTATTCTTCAGTATGTAAATACAAGTATGAGTACAAATATATAGGGAGAGAAAAGAGAGAAGAATCCGAAATCCAAGATGTGAGACTAAAACAAATAGGAAGAAAATACACAAATAGGCCAAAACATGAGCCTTTACATTGTCTTTTGTAACAATATAAAACATGATTTAGAAAATGATGATTCCATTTTCACTTTTAGGATCCGTTGTTTGAGCGTTTTTTCTCTATTGCGTTTTTTGAAAACACAAACGCTAATTTTTTTGTTTGAATATCCTCCATTTCAAACCACGGATCCACCGAGATGCCATTTTATGTCTGATTCCAATGGCATGGTTAGAGTTCCATTCAAGAATATCATCTTATTTCCATCTCCAACCACCACCACCTGCCCGAATAGACCCTTAATTTGTGTGAGAAAGTGACATAACCACTCTTGAAGAGATTTTTAGTGAATTACTGTTTGTACCTAACTTAATCCAACCAAATAATGCATTTAATAAATTGAACCGCTTTAGAAAAAAGTTTTTGTAATTTCAGTCACTCAAATGAGCCCAATGTTGGTGTTCTCGGATAAGAGCATTGCTGGTTAAAGCTATGTTTATAGATTGCAATGATAATGTTTATAATCGTGTAGCTGTTTTTGTTTTGACATTTTAATTGTTTCTTTTGTGAGTTGTGGAAGTTTTAACATGAATCTTGTTAATGTTGTATTATACAGGGTTCATTCAAGCGATTACGAGCATAATATTATCCAATATAATGGTGTGAGATTTAAGAAGTGGTGCATCCTTGCGGTGTCCAAGAAAATTTTTTCTCAACTTGATCAACAAGATTCATCAGTGGTAGAAAGTGGTGAAGATTCTCAAAAGAAAGTTCCACGAGCTAGACGAAGGAAAAAAATGATTACCGATGAGGCTCTTGAGAAAAGCTTGATGGATATGGCTGGTAGTGCTAAAGATATGATTGAAGCTCCTGAGAAACCTGCAAGTAGGGGTAGAAAAAAAGGTGTGCTTTAATTTCTATAATCCAAAGCTTTTTTTGGTAGGCAAGAGAATCCTAAAGAAGTTTAGGAGGCTCTTTCATGCATGTGCCCAATGCAATCATCAGCAACTCGGTTCACAACTTGATATCCGTGAATTATCCACCAAATCAGCCATCAAGTTCCTAACATCACGAACTTGGCCATCCCGCGCATCCAAGCAGGATGTTGAACCTTGCAGCCAATCGATAACTGTCGAAGAGTCCCCTTGGATCTTCAACCATCTAACGTTCAACATTGAGATAGTATGATGCATGCCCGCCCGAGTTGCACGAAGTTCGGTGGTTATAACCAAGAGGCAGTGAATATAATACAAAACTTACTTTTAGTTACAATAGCTAATTCATCATCATCCTCACACCATAGTCTCATAGCTACTATTGCAGTCTGTTTTATGAATCATCATTTATCCTTAGTTCCTATTCAGTGCTACATGAGGTGTTGAGCTTATTCTGTGTACATACTTTATCCATACTAATGCAAGTACTTTTTCCTTTCTAATCCGTTGTCAATAGTTTTATCTACTCATCTAATGAGTTTATTATTACCTTCATTGTCTTTGACCAAATCGCCCGGGTCCATTTTCAAAGACCTTGGTCTTTGATACAGATTTCTTTGATCATTCCTATTGGAGTTATCGTATTTATGAGTTAATATTGTTGTTCTTTCTATGTATTAGAGACTCTAGGTTTATGTGTATTTGGTTCTATATGTTTAGTAGTCCCACATGGGCTATCGATGTTTCATGTGTTCTGGTAGTTCATTAAATACCCATTAAAGGGAAGAATAGCATGCACCTTCTATTTTCCTCTCAATATTTCAATATGGTATCAGAGAAAGAATTAATTCCTCCATGAGTTCTCTCGTTCAAAACCCCCGTTGCTTCGTGTTACGCGTCATGCCCGTTCCCTGCTCCAGATCTTGTTGATTATTGGACTGGAGTTTACTGTGATTCATCGTCAATCCCATCGATGATTTCATCAATCACTGGCCTCGACGATCTCCTTCCAGATCCCACTGTCTGCCCTTCTTCTGGTTGACATCGATTGCGCTTCAGATTTTGTCCACGACATCGACGATGCTCCAGCATCCTGTGATCGGCTCAACGTCAACCGGACGAGACTACTTCGTAGACATCTCTTCCCTCCGATCCATGGCTCGCTGCAAAACCCGCTAAAGTTCTCATCTCGTCGTCGGCTGCTCCAAATCCAAGACATCTCAACCCGTCAATGCTTCAGATCTCATTGGCACATGTCCTTGCCGCTCCTCGTCCCCGACATCTTCTCCCACTCATCGAGAGCTCATCTTCGTTTATTTGGAGATACGATCCAGACACTTGTTTATATAGGACTTCCCACTGCATCCGCCGTCGCTTCTTGTTTTCCATCCTCAAGACTCTTGGATTCTTCCTCTCCATTTTGGCGGGTTTCTTTAGAACAAATGTTGACCTCATCGACTTGCTGCAATCCACGTATCTTTCGTCGACTTTCTCCCTCCTGTGGCATGCTCTTATGATGAATCGAGACGATGAAGCTTCTGTATAGTTTATTCATCTTTATGTGTCTTTAACAGTCTTTTGTATCGTCATTGTCTGTGTCGTCCAGAGGTTCATTTTGTGTTTTTTCATGCCTAGATGCACATGTGCCCTACGTGAGGGGGAGTGTTAGAGATGAAGGAGACTCAAACCTCGACTATGGTTGACCCTCACATAGTGGAATTTGTCCAAGTGGCTCCCCGCATGTTGCACGGTGGTATTTCTCGACTCTTACCTTAGTCTCACACGCCCCATCAGGCTTATGTCTATGTGTTGCTCTTTTCATCCCCCATAGTTTCTCATTTTGATAGGTACATGTGCTCCAATACAGAATTTCTATGTGAATGTTGTTTGATCTAGTGGCCAAACTTAAAGGGGGCAGAGGGTGGATAAGGTTTGCAGAGATACACTGTGATGCGGAGCAGAGACGAGCACGAGCTTTGGGCCCGTTAGGGGCTGATTTGACGACTTACCATATATGGCGTGCCCGGATCGACGATCAGACGCCGCGATTGCGTCCGGCACGTCGCCGCGAGTCAAAAACATATATTAGTTTATTTTCATGTATTTAGTGGCCGATCCCACCGGTCAATCATAGTCGTTGATGGTGAAGCCCTAGTTTGTTCTCTTCTTATAAATATTGGTCTAAGAGGTTGAATCAAGTCATTGCAGAATTTGGAGAGTTCATTTTCGGACTCCTGCGATCCTTCCCCGGTGCCGACGCCGTGGAACCCTAGGTGACGACTCCTAGGTAGTTTTCTTCATCCCCAAGGTAATACGCATCCATAGCCTTCTCCTCCCCCCTCTGAAACCCTCATCCACATCCCCTACAACCCACGGAACAGCAAGCCTTTTGCTGTCCAGAATGAAAATACTGCTCATGGTGCTGTACGAGCCCTGTCCATACGCGACACTGTTCATCTGACGTTACTCTTCATACACACTATTCATCCGCCGGTACTGTTCATCAGCCGGCCCTATACCAATCCCGCAGCCTTCTTCCCCTCCGTGGATCCACTTCCCACCGCTCCAAAAATCCTAGATCTACCTTGATCTAGTTCTACCACCCTCCGATCCATCATTTTCCCCAATATTCATCATCCCGTAGCCTGGATCCGTCATCAAAACATCGGATCTATCCACCTACACCCAGATCCATCCCCTAGTAGCCGGATCTTTCCGTTTCCGGCACGTTTTCCCTCTTTTCCACCGTGGGCAGCCACCTCGCCATCGTCGTACCACCGGTTTCACCTCCGATCGCCCGTCTACATATCCGGCCCTTCAAATTCTCCAGTGCCTCGGTTCAGCCCTCTACGTTGTGAGCGTTTGTGGTATTGTATTTTTGGATTTGACATTTTCATTTGGTGTTTTATTGTATTGTGCTGAAATTATTGTTGTGTGGAAATTGGTTTTATTATACTAATAATTGCAGGAAGAATTATTCGCTGCATGTTTGCTTTGGCCCTCTGAGCGGAAGAAGCCATTACTTAATTGCTGAAATTAATTGCTTGCTTTTGTTTCAAATATTTGCGTGGTGTTTAATTCTCATTGCTCATTTTAATTGTCGTCGTCACCGACGGTCGCATTACATTTAGAGTTGCATTAGTGTGTCACCCCCGCACCAGCACTTAGAGTCGTAGTCTCCGAGCACCACTAGCCTACCCTACATCACACTGGGTATTAAAATTTCTTCTGTTACGAGAAGTAACTTTTCTGGAGTTATCGTCAGCGATATCCCCTGAAACCTTGTTCCTTGTTCCTGAAGATCGTATTGATACTAACACGAATTCAATCAATTTTTAACACTGAACACATGATTAAAGATCAAAACAAGAACAAATGATTTCATTTAATATAGGACATAAAGTTTACAAATTTCAAAACTAGATCTCCATGACGTCAGAGATCGAAGGCGGTGAATCGTACAATTCTAGGGGTTTCTATACCGACCCAATGATAGGACCGATTGGTTCTCTCACTCTTTCCAAGAAGATCGACGAGTCTACTAGATCTCTCAGATTTAGACGTCCTCCCAAGATGATTTCCGCAGATTTCTGGGGGATTTCTCCCAGAAATCTGACGACCTCCCAGGTTGATTTCTCACGAACTCCTCCCAGGAATCCAACGATCTCCCAGATCGATTTCTCGCACACAAGATACAGAAGAGAATAACAAGAAGAAAGAAAATAATTTTAAGAAGATTTTTGCTCCCTCAAAAATATATCTCTGGAGGCGGCGATTGATCGGTACTTTTGATTCTTGTGGCATGGGCATGCGATCGTCTTTAGAATCTCGTTCTAGCGTTCCTTCTCCAGAGATCTTCTTCTTTCGTGCAAGAGGGGAAAAGTTCTCCTTGGATGGTGGCTCTCAGCAGTAGGGACGGCAAGGCACCGCCTTTGGACGTTCTAGGGTTCAAGTCGTTCCCTCAAAAAAAGAAATCACTTTTATAGCATTTAAAACGCTATCGTCGGCGATAGGGATCTATCGCTGGCGATATCCTAAGTTAGCGTCGCCTCTAGCTGTCCCGCACCGGAAAGGAAAGGTGGCAACCCTTTCCTAATTTACTACCGCTATCACCAGCGATATGCGATATTGTCGGGCGATAGTGAGTTTTTTTTATGACTTCCCCCTGCGTTCCAGCAGCCTACGGATCACTGACGTGTTCACTCTTAGGCTATCGCCCAGCGATAGTGGCTATCGCCCAGCGATAGTGGCTATCGCCCATGATAGTGCAAAATTCGTCGTTCCTGAAAACTTCACACCTGTAATCTTGCACACTATACCCAAAGAGTGTATGATCAAATGCAATTTGTGATTTGATATTATCAAACCTGAGAGATGCAGAGCGCATATTCCAACAGATGTCTCATTGTGTGTTAAATGTACACACGCGACCCCACATCTTCTGTTACTGTGTTTCTTCCACATGTTTTTCGAGTGTAGATGATGTTGTCATACCGCCATATGTTTGTGATATTGATTGTTGAATTGTGCGTCTATTGCTTGTGTGTTTTGTGCGCTCATGTCGTCACACCTCGAGCCACCGCTGATATTCTTCCTTTCCTATCTCTATCTCAATTACCTTAAAGTTGTGTCTTTTACCCTCCAACTTGAGGGGAATGTTGGATCTATCATATTTATGAGTTAATATTGTTGATCTTTCTATGTATTAGAGTTTCTAGGTTTATGTGTCTTTGCTATATGTTTAGTCTCACAAGGGCTATCAATGCTTCTTGTGTCCTTGTAGTTCTTTAAATACCCCTTAAAGGGATGAATAATATGAACCTTCTGTTTTCCTCTCAATATTACAACAATTCCTCTAATATAATCATTCATCTTTTCATTCTCAATTTTATCCCTCTCAACTTAGAATTCAACTATTTTTTTAGCTCTCCGGTCCATATTACATTGTCAGTTTACAACAATTTATAAGATTTACTCTTTCTTTTTAAACTCTTATAACACAGTACTTCTGAAATGTTTATCCATTTTAGCCACTCACTCTTAACTTTAGAAGTTATATCATCATTCTTTGCCTTCTTTTATAGTGAACTCTTCACATTACTTACTTTTGACTTTTTCAGCCAACCCCTCACCAAGCCCTGTGGAGGGGAACACTGAGAAGAAAGTAATTAAGAGGAAAAGCAGACGGAAGGCTGATGTTTCAGAAGATCAAAAAATGGAACCCTCAAAACTAAGTGACGCCAAGGAGATCATTATGTCAGCCAGTGTAGAAGATGGCGTGGAAAAAGATGAGACACTGCTAGGAGATGATGACGAAGAGGATATTAGTTTCACATATAGCTGGCCACCTCTTGTGTGTTGCTTTGGAGCTGCTCAACATTCATTCATACCTTCCGGTAGACCAGCGAATAGATTGATAAACCACGAAATCCATAAATCAATGAAGGATATGTTCTGGACCCCCACTAAGTTTGTGAGAGCGCCGGGGAGTTCTCCATCAAGTGTTGCAATAGCTCATGCGTTTATCGGCGGTCGAAGTGCTTTTATGGGAAAATTGGGAGATGATGAGTATGGTGGAACTATCCTCTATCATTTAAATGTTAATAAAGTCCAAACACGAGCTATTAAAATTGACAGTTCGAGACCTACATCACTATCTCAGATGAAGATCTATAAAAGGGGTGGATTAAAGGCGACTTGTGTCAAACCTTGTGCCGAGGATAGCTTTTTGAGCTCTGAGATCAACATTGATGTTCTGAAGGAGGTGCTGAATCTTTTCGCTTGGGGTGATTGACTGTATGCCTTTATCAAAGCTATTATTGAGTTGATTTTTATCTTGTTTTTAATGTGTATAATTTGATGCTTATAACACTTAGTTTTTTATAATAACTATTAGTGTGCAATGATGACAATACCCGACAGTCACTCAAGCAACGATCGAATATTGATGCACACTGCACCCTAGATGATTATGTGGAGTTGTGGACGACTGCCAGTATCTATAAACAATATATAGTTTTATTTGGTTTTATGCTAGCCGTATGTATGAAAAAAAAAACATGCCTCAGGACTTGGATTAATTTAATGGTCCTATTTCAGGACCGTGGCCGCCACATGTTTTTCTTTAACCATAGTGTAGATGCACAAATTAATGTTTTATTTGGACAGGTTACCTGTTAATATCTTTGCTTGGATTTCAAAACAGAAGAAATAATTCATATTATGGACGTTAGAAAATACTTCTTGTTTTTAACCATGGTGATAATTACAGGTGGTTTGGGCTTTCGATAGTTCACAGGCTTGTGGTGCTTTACATACATCCTATTGGGAATTTAATAGGTGTTCTGAACATTTTCTCCTCTGAGAGAAAATGTAGCCACTATTTCAGTGGTATCTGTGTGCAGCCACTTTGTGCATTTATTGTCAAAGGTTGGGTCTTTCTCCTCTGAGAGAAGCCACTTTGTGCATAGTGCCAAAGGTTAGGTCTGTTTCCAATCTTCCCCTGCCCATACCCTCAATGATTGGGGACTATATGGGTTCTGTTGTTGTTGTTGTTGTTTTGAACATTTTCTATGGTTCTCAATTCTCATGCTGTTCAATGAACACATCAATGAATTCTACATGTTATTCATTTCTGCTTGGTTGATTGATGTTTTACTTCCTGACAACTATTTTTCAGTCTTCTAATGAAAATAAATTTTGTTATTTACTTCTCAAAATCTTACTTTGAATGCAGGCTAAGATGTTCTACTTCAACTCCTCCTCCTTGCTTGAACAAAACACAAGATCAACCGCAATGGAAGCCATTAGAATTTCCAAGAAGTATGGAGAAGTTATTTTTTTCGATCTTAACCTCGCCTTACCGTTATGGAAATCCAGCACGGAAACCAATATGTTCATTCGAGAAGCTTGGAATGCTGCGAATATCATTGAAGTGACAAAACAGGAACTGGAATTCTTGTGTGGAATAGAACCAACTGAGAAATTTGATACAGATGACAATGAAAAATCCAAATTTAAGCACTATGAACCTGAGGTGGTCAAGCAGCTCTGGCATGATGATCTCAAAGTGCTATTTGTGACAAATGGGACTTCAAAAATACATTATTACACGCCGAGTGATAACGGTTTTGTTCGCGGGATGGAAGATGCACCAATCACTCCTTTCACAGGTGATATGTCGATATCAGGAGATGCCATTGTTGCAGGTACTTAAGAGATCAAAACCCACAAAGTTATTTTACAATTGTATTTGGGTTGTTTTTACATTCAGTACTTCTTTCTCTAGCTCTTACAATCGAGAATAGATTTCAGAGTCAAAGTATTCATTGATTGTGTATATTCAAGTGTCTGATGTCTTACCATTGAGAAATGGATAGGCATAGTCAAAGTATCCATTGGTTGTGTAGATTCAAGTGTTTATTGTAAAAAAATATTGTGTTATGTACTCGCCGTAAGATGTTGGTAGATTCGCCGGAGGA
Source organism: Platanthera zijinensis (assembly GCA_039513925.1). NCBI lineage: Eukaryota > Viridiplantae > Streptophyta > Magnoliopsida > Asparagales > Orchidaceae > Platanthera > Platanthera zijinensis. The sequence continues at coordinate 37,840,215 of CM077085.1, forward strand.
GTATCCGGAGTCGAAGATGACGACGGCAGAGGGTACTGTGGAGCGGAACCGTGTCTTCCTAGGCGGGATGTGCTCGGGGGGAAAGACCTACCACAATCTCATAAACAAAGACAAGGAAAAAAGAATAGTTTTTGCTTGCCCATGATAAGACTATACGATAAAACTTAATGCACTCATAATAAACCCCTACTCACCACCACACAAAGACACAATATAATAGTTGGTCACGAAGCCCATAACATATTGTTGATACTTAAACACGAGAGTAGAAGAATTGAGAATGTTAAGATGGATTCATTGTTAAATTCAGGATAATTGATTAAGGAGTAATTATATTAGAGATAGACCTAGAAGTTACTCAAAATGATTTGCATTTAAGGACTGGTGTCACTCAGACAACATTAACATTTTGCTTTTCAATTTCATATTAGGCTTTTGGCTCAAATGCAAACAAATACATTTTTTTGTTTACATAAATCCCTATTCAGTTTTAGTAAGGTCATCATGTCTTGAGGTCACATTGTGACTCACACTGATATGAAGCAAAAACTCAATTTTCCATCAACCAAATAGGACATGTAAGCAGTTTTAACTCATTTGAATTTCACAATTGTTATTAACTTGCATCTTTTGTTGTCTTCAGCTCTTATGAGAATGCTTACAGTTCAACCTCATCTGATCACCGACAAGGGGTATTTGGAGCGTGTGATCAAATATGCAATCAGCTGCGGAGTTGTAGATCAGTGGCTGGTTGCAAGAATTATGGGATTCCCTCCGAAAGAAGGGATGCATCATTCCGTCAAGTCCGGAACGAGATTGATGTCAATATCAGAGAAAGAATTCCTCACAGTTTGAGGGTGGAAAAAATGTTATTCTCGTCAAATTCGTCTCCACCGATCTACTTCGGATGGATTGCATTTCACGGAAGATTTCCCGATAAGGTTAACCCTAGATCTCAGATCGACTGCATTGTCAGGAGATCAAAGCGCGATTTTGAGTGTTACGATGATGTAGAAGCACTGAAGAGTTGTAATTTCTTCTCATTGGCTTGTGATATTGTTTATGGTGTGTTGGTGCAAGCCAAAAAGATGCAGAGCCATTCAATTTTCACCATTGAATTATATTAGGTTTTTCTACATTCTAACAGATACTTTTTCTCTTCGTTCTAAATAGAACATTTAAGTGCTAATTTCTATCGCCGAACTCAATTGACGTAAATTAATGGAATTAGGGATACATTATATCGAGGAAAGCTCGATAATATCTAATCTCTTGATGGCAAGATTTCTCTAAAGAGCCTTTGTCTCCTATGATAGCCTAACAAGACTAGAGGCTGCGTTTAGCGCGGCTTATTTGCTCCCGTTAGATTGGACAAAAATGTCATTGTCATGTCAAAATCTTATGCCCCAAACTTTTTTTTTTGTAACGGTAATAACATTTGTCGTACCAAACATACATTCTATGACAATGAAGTTTTTGTCCAACCTCACCGGAGCAAATAAGCTGCGATAAGCCATGGCAAACGCAGCCTAATGATCCCATGTGAAATAAGAGACTCACCTCTACTCCCTTATATATGCAGGACTAGACATACATTAAATTACGGAAATGCCACTACGACTATATAGACAATATAACACGTGCTCGACTATAGTGATGACGATTGACGAGGCGGTAGTGGACCAGGAGAGCATATTTGTATCAGCAATTTGCCTTTATTATGCACTTCACTGATTTTCTTAAAACATTCTTCTGCAGGATTTTTCTTTCACCATTCAGCATTCTGCTTGTTTTCTCAGTTATGTATGTACAGTGAATTGTTAATTTTCTTCTTCTGATGATGATGAGCTATATATACAATATAACGCGTGTTAGACTATGATGACGATGTTTGGGGAGGTGGCGGTGAGGCAAGAGAGTCGTATTCGTATCAGCATTTTCCTTTATTATGCACTTTACACTTTTTATAATTCTTTTGCAGGGTTTTCTTTCACCATCCAGCATCTGCTTGTTTTCTATCAATTATGTTTGTTTAGAGAATTGTTTAAAAAAATCTGATGAGTTACATGAGCCATATAGACAATATAACACATGTTAGACTATGGGCGCAAAGTAGTCTGGCAAACCCGCCGGTGGAGGGTGGGTGGGCTGGCGGCGGCAGAGGCCTCAATCGTGAAGGTTTTTAAAGTACTTTTTGGCAGCAGCTGTCGCGAGTCGGTTGCGGAATCGAACGAAGGGTGCAAAATCGAACGGCGGTGATGAATTTGGCGGGCTTGTGCTACACCAAGAAATCCTATTGGCTGTCCATATATTTTTGTATACAGTATATATATATATACACACACAAAGATTTATCGGGAACCAATCAGAATTCACGGTGTAACACCAGTGTAACGCCATTTAAATCTGGACCGTCCGATCTTGTTAGATCACAAGATCTCAGCCGTTCGATCTCACGAACAAATCATGACCGCCCGCCATCATTTTTATAGGTTTCCTAAACCTATGACGATAGGATGTCCTAAACCTATTTTTTGTAGGGCTTCTTACCCTATACTGTGAAATTACAATTCTGCCCCTCTAATTATGAAAAAATTTACCTGGACGATATGTGGCTTTGTGCTTCCCCTAGAATCCACTCTAGGTTTACCTGGACGTTTCTCTATCGGTCAACAATGAGAGAGGTTCGGAAGAGCTACTACGTTGTGAGAGAGTCGGTGGTGGTCGGCAAATAAGTATCCTTGACAATCGACAATGAGATAGGCGAGGGGAAGTTGCAGCGTGGCAAAAAGTGTTGAAATTGTTAAAGTGAGTAAAAGTGGAGCTGGGCAGTTAAACTAGTCAAACCGCACAGACCGCAGAGTCCGTCGCGGCTTGGCGGATAGCTTTGGCGGATAACCTTTGACGGGTTACTGATAGTTCTTGCGGTTTGGGTCAGAAAGCATCCTTGATTAACTGTGCGGTTAGGGTTGGCTAACCGCGGCTGTGGCGGACTCTTCTGGAGCTCATCGGTGTTCGGCTTGGTTTTGTGCTTACGGTCTGGATGATCGTGGAGGTCGGCACAGATGCGTGGACTGGTTTACCTGGAGGTCGCGCTGTCTGTTGGAGCAGTCTGCAAGGTGGCGGTCTGGTGTTGTTCAGTGGGTGCGTTCTTGGTATCAGGTGGCGCGGTTACTTGGAGTCCACGAAGCTTGTGGTGGACTTGGTCTGTGGGACTAAGTCCAACTTGTTGCCTAGCTCGCCGAGTTCGCCTGGTTGCGGACTGCTTTCGGTATTCGCTGAGTTTGGCAGATTGACTGGGCACGGATTTTGTCTAGTCACGAGCTGCAGTTTTGCACGGACTGGAAGTTGTGTCTGCAGGGTTGTGCGGTCTGGTAGCGGTGGTCGGCAGTCCGCCTATGCTGTGTTCGCCATTTTTGTGGTTTGATGTTCGGCATGGAGGACTGATCGCTCTATCCGGATTTGTTGTTTGTGGCGACCTTGGCGAACTGGTGATGGTGTCCACACTGTGCGGATACGTGGTGTTAGCCGACAGGGTTAACGAGCGGTTATCATATCGCTATGGGTGATGACGGTACTCCTCCCCATACTTATAAATTATTGGTGTTACCATGATGATCTGGAAGTGGTCAAACAGGTAGTCTCACTGCCAACGCAATATGAGTCTATAGGGTCGCACATAAGAGCGTTTGGAGAAGTTAGAGGAATGGATTGTGGTGGTCTTACTCATATGTGATGAGTGAAAGACCATACATTTGAAAACGTCGAGTGCGTCGAGACCACGCAGCCAAGGCATTAAGTGCATTGAGGCCATACAGCCAAGGCGTTGAGTGCGTTGAGACCACACAGCCAAGACATTGAGTGCGTTGAGACCACACAACCAATGCGTTGAATGCGTTGAGACCACACAGCCAAGGCGTCGCGTGAGTTGAGACCTCTCAGCCAAGGCGTCGAGTGCGTCGAGACCTCTCAGCCAAGACGTTGAGTGCGTTGAGACCTTTCAGCTAAGGCGTTGAGACCTCTCAGCTAAGGCGTTGAGTGCGTCGAATGCGTCGAGACATCTCGTCGATTGGTCAAGTCACCTCATTCATGTTCTGGGTCTGCAGATAGCGTCGGTTCTAGCCTGTTTGTGCTCCTGGGTATATATATTTGTTGCCTTAGGGCTTTGAGATGTATGAGTTAGGGTGAACCCGAAACTGGCAGAAAGTGTCGATCTCGTCGCTCTCGTAAGCCCCGATTCCGATGCTCGTCGCTGCTGCCTCTCCTAGTACAGACCTAGCAGTCTGTGGAGTCGCACATGACTTTCCATTCTCCATCCTGGATCTTGTTTGACAAGGTGTCAATGTTCTCCCCGTTCAGGTGGATTTCTGAGAGCCGCAAATCCATTTTGCATGAACTCACCCACCGACCAAGAACTGTTTAGGAGCATCTTGATTGAGTGCTGACTCAATCCCACTCAGGTATACTCTTATTTTTGTTATGTAAACTTCTTGATCAATGTTCATCGCAAGATCCAAGTTTCTCTTTAGAGTTTTCTTAAACTTTATTCCGCTGCGCACATTTGATGTGCTATCAAGTAAAACCCTACATAAATAGAAGTCATCGACTCGTCATATTTAGTAGTGAACAGTAAGAACTAACTCACGCTTATTTTTTGCGGTTACGGTTTTCTAACTGTTGCGACTAAGGAAGTTTAATCTGTGCAGCCTGTGCGGCTAACATCAGTCGGCTAGACAACTAGTGGAAGCTTGGTGTGGAACAGTTCGCGGATAGCAGTCAACGGATAGCAGCTAGTCGCGGTCTCTGCGAGTAGATCTCTTCCTCCGAGTGGCGGATAAGCAGAGCAGTTCGTCCGGTCTATCAGCGGGTTCTGTTTGTGTTCCTTCAGCATTTCAATAATAGAAATCTGCGCGGTTAGCCGCGGATAGGAAGCTTCGACAGTCTCAGCGGTATCGACAGACTCGACTGGCGGTTAGGCGACTTGTGCGGCTACAGCTTGCTGTCCGCGCGATTAACTTCTTGTGGCAGATTTCTGTTTTCATTAGTTACATTGTAATCATGTCTTGCAATATATATCTCGCTCTGTAAAGAAGTTAATTTCAATTGAAAATTCTTGTGATGTTGTTGCTACTGATTTTTATTTGTCTTCGGTTGTGGTTGAGTGTTCATGTGACCTTGTTTTTAGTTTCCTATAAATTTTTACAAGGAGGGGTGTGGAAGTTTCTGTGGTCCGGCTGGTGTGCACTTATAGGAGGGGGTTTAGAAAAAAATAGAATTTTGAAGTTTTTTGTTGTTGTTTATGAGAAACCAAATCAGAAATATATTTTCCTTAAAAAACAGGAAATTTCATTGAGCTTAATTAATTTAATTATTAATTAAGAATTCAATCCAGAAAACAAAGGAGTGAAGGACAGTTTCAAATCTCAATCCCTTGACTAATCAATGAAGGAGATCAACAGGGACAGACATAAGTTCACAATCTTCTTTCTCATGAAACATTGAACTGCAAGGAAGACCTCAAATTAATACCTCAACTATTTTCTTTTCTTTTGGGGCGCTCATATTAGGGCTATAGTTTTGGTTATTAGCACTTTTGACTATCCGCAAACATTGTTTTTTAAAATTGGCTATCCGCAAGCACGAAAGCTATCCACACTCAAAAATTGAAAAAAGAGAGGAGTGGAGCACCACCGCCTGCAGGAGGAATGAACGCTTGCAAAACACGGAATAGAGGAGCACCGCTGCCAAGAGGAAGAGAGATCGCTGGATGTGGAAAAGATAGCCGTCAGATAATGGAAGAGAACATGCCCGAATAAAGAACGCCACTCAGAAAATGGAGGATGAGCACTTGCCGGATTTGGAGCCCTTCAGACCGGACGGAAAGAGAGGAGGAAGGGTCGCTGATGAAATCATGATTTGGAGAGAAGACGGAAGCACGAGAGGGGTGAGTGCGAATAAAGAATAATTTTTGTCTAAAATTTTGAGTGTCAATGAGCAAATCTTTCATGTGCTTTAAACTTCCATTAATTACATAAGAAGCCATTAATGATAAAAAAAAAACAAAAGGCCCTGTAGCAAGCATTGAAGAACTAATGGACACTCCCATAAGCAAATCTTTCATGTGCTTTATCTTCTTGGAAGAGTGCAGGTGGGAGTCGTTCAATCTTGATGGTAACTCTCACAATCAAATTCTACAGCTTCTATTACTTAGATTTCGTTTGGGGGGACTTATTTTCACCGGTCAAGCGATTAAGATCCGGTTCGTGCGGTCGTATCCGCTTGACCTGTGAAAATAAGTCCCCCCAAACGGAGCCTTATAGTCAGCACATTCTGAAGTTCCAGACTATAAAAATCTTTGTTCTTTTTAATAAAACGGTAGAATTAATGCAACATTTGCCAAAGGAAATACAGTTTTGAAGAAAACGCTGCTACTCATGTGAAAATCCCAGCTTAAGCAGTAGTGAGAAAGAATATCAGTGTTGGGTTTGACCTAACTCAACCTGAAAAATCGGCTTTACAGGTGAGAGTTGCCTCGCCATATAAACAGATCATAACAGAGTTGATAGGCGGTGTGGGACTATTATTAACATCCCCTCTCGCCAATAACATGGATTAACCGGACGGAACCGGGATACATAACTCATGGGCGGACCGGACGGAACCGGACAGAAACTGGATTGAACCAGCCTCTAATACCATGTTAGGTTTGACCTAACTCAACCTGAAAAACTGGCTCTACAGATGAGGGTTGCCTCGCCATATAAACAGATCAGAACACAGTTGATAGGCGGTGTGAGACTATTATTAACAATCAGCACATAAACACAGCTACAAAGAAGACAAGATTCAAAAACAAATGGTGCCTCTAACAAGCAGAAGATCATGATAGTTAAAGTGTTAAACTATATACAAATAGACTATGGATTGCTTGTATTCTTCATTCCAATCCGTTCAGTTGCACGCCGCGCCATCCATTCCAGCTTGCACCGCCTTGACCGAAGCTACCCGAGCGCACATCGCCGCTTTTAGCGCGCTCGCAACGGCCTTGTCAACTTGCTCCTCGGCGCTGGAAAGGAGAAGCGTCTGCTCCAAAGCTCTTCGCGCCGGCTGTGATCAAAGGCAAAATTTTAGACTGCTGTGAGTTCAAATCAACTAGCATTTCAACATATTGAAAAATGAAAGTAGTTTTGTTAGATTCTGCAGAGCAGCTTACAATTAACATTGGATGAATCAACTTGAAAGAAACACGACAATTTGTATACCTGCATAGCCTGTTCCACAGCCATGGCTTCCCCCACTTTGAAAGGTGTATACTCAGAAACCTTGCTGCTGGCCTTCGTGCCACGACCCCTCGTAAAATCGGCCATTGGCAAAGTAGTACACTCCAAAACCATGAGTTTTTTCTGCAAAATATTCGCCATTTCTGAAAGAAAGACATTAAAAATTGTTTTTTTTTTTGGGTTTCCACAGTTTCCTCCAATTCAAAACAGAGATTCGAACATAACTTAAATCTTCATAAGTGGGATAACAAAGTAATGAATGCCTCATGAATCATACCCGAAACGATAGTAGCCTAATCCGTGTTTGGCGCTGCACTTGAACTGCCCCATAAAACAGCTTCCATCGGCACAACCTTGCACTCCTCTGTCATGGCTTCGCCCTTCGAACCACTCTCCGGCGTAGCTATCTCCGTTGTAGAGTTTATACACCCCAATTCCTTGCCTGAGACCCTGATGATAACGGCCGTGATACCGGCTGCCCTTTGCCCAACTCTCAATCCCATAGCCGTCATATTTCGTGTGTTGTTTTGAGGGGTAATTTGGTCTTTATGTATTTTCCCTAACTTTTCCCTATAAATATAAAGGGGTTAGGGTTCTCTTTAGAGAGAGTTGAGTTGTGTGGAGTTGTATTGGCCTCTTATTTTTCTCCCCACCGTTGATAGTGAACAGCCCCTCCCCGTGGATGTAGGCGCTTCTCGCCGAACCACGTAAATCGCATCGTGTTTATTGTGTTTGGTTGTGTGATTTTATTTTTCCGCATCGTTTTCGCACAACAAGTGGTATCAGAGGCAGGTTGGTGGTGCGTTTTTTGTTTGGAGGCGGTGTAGTTCATGGTCTTTCATTCGGAAGAGGGCTGCTGCATTTTTGGATCTTTTTTTTGTTTGTTGGAGGCTGCGTTGTAGATCCAGCCGCTTGATTCGGTGGAGGCACAAAAGGCGTTGTTCGTCTCGTTGTTTTTTTGGAGTAGGTGTCCGGCATCCACAATCACCAGCGGCAAATTGCGTGTACCATTTTGAGACACAAAAGTGGAAGTGGTGGTTTCTGTATGCGTCGGTCGGCCGGCCATGTTACTGTCTGAACAGGCGACGTCCAAGTAACGGAGAAGGAGGCGCTTGCATGTCAGGCTTCCTGTTGGCGGAGGTTTTACCTTGAATCGGTTTCTGGTTTTGGAGGAAGCGACACAAAATTCAAAATTTGTTGGAGGTGGTCTCTTTCGTCGGAAAGCACAGTAAAAAAAAAGAAGGAAGTTTTTTTTTCGAGGCTTTCCTATTCCAGCAGTGTGAGGCAATTTTGAAAAACAAAAAAAGATTTATTTCCTTTTATTTTTGTTTTCTCTCCTCGGGAAGCTACCAAAGAAGAAAGATTTTTGGGATTCTATTATTCAGAGGGCAGCCCGAAAATTAAAAAAAAAACATTTTGCTTTGGTTTTGGCTCTCTCTCTCTCACCGGCGACATAATAGGAGAGATTTTGAAATGTCTTTTCACCCCAGCAAGGCAGCCCGTGAACCTGAACAAAAAACAAAAAGGTGGCTCTCTTCTCCTTTGGCGATACAGGCGGGCACTGCAGTACAAAAAAAGTTTTTTGCTAGATTCTCATCTCCTTCGGCAGAACAGTTCTTATTTGAGAGGTAACAAATTTTTATTTTGTTCTAGATTAATTAATAAAAATTTGTTGTTTTGTTTTTTTTGGTTCTCTGTATTGTTTTTATTTGCGATCAATTAAAAAAAATGGGAGACTCCGGTGCGACTTCTTCATCTTCCGGGGCAATGGAATCCACGATCCATCATACGGGTTTGCATCCGGTCAAAATCGATGTCACCAAGTTTGATGGAAAGAGTAATTTTGGCATGTGGAGGTGCGAGGTGATGGATGCGTTGTGTTCACTAAATTTGGAGGACGTTCTTGATGGTGACGAATGTCCTGATGGGATGACTGAAAAAGTTTGGGCGAAGATAAATCGGAGTGCTTGTGGGTTGATCAGAAATTGTCTGACTCAGGAGATCAAATATGGAGTTATGTTGGAGACGTCTGCTGGAAACCTTTGGAGGACGCTGGAGAACAAATATCTCACGAAGAGCGTGGAGAATCGTCTCCACATGAAGCGTCGATTGTACCGGTTCCAGATGAGGCGTGGAGTATCGATTGATGAGAATTTGAATGAGTTCACGAAGCTATTAGCAGATCTGTTGAATTTGGACGAGGATGTTGGCGAAGACAAGACACTCCTTCTATTAAATTCGCTTCCAGATGAATATGAGAACTTCACGACGTCTCTCATTCATGGGAAGGAGGTCTTAAAGTATAGTGAAGTGTCTACGGCATTGTTGAATCACGAGTTCCGTCGAAGAGATAAAGAGTCGTCGAAGGCGGAGTCGGCCGAAACACTTGTGTCTCATCGAGGCAGATCTGAGAAAAAGAAGAACTGGCACAAGAAGACTAGTAACAGTACTCAGAAGCGTGGTAATTCACGTGGTCGCAGTCTTGGGCGCAATCAGTGCGCATTCTGTTTGGAGACGGGTCACTGGAAGAAAGATTGTCCCAAGTTAAAGGAGAAAAATAAGGGGCTTTCTTCAGAGGCGAAGGCCCATATTACCCAGGAGATTACCAGTGGTGGTGAGTCTGATGTGTCTCTTTCTGTTACCCCACAGTGTTTACTTACTGATGATGTATACTGGATTCTGGACACAGGTGTTACCTATCACATTTGTCCCAATCGGGAGTGGTTCTGTACTTACAAGTCTTTGGATACTGGTGCTGTTGCTATGGGCAATGATCAGACTTGTCGTACTATTGGTGTTGGGAGTATTCTGGTTCGGATGCATGATGGAGCAGTGAGAGAGTTGACAGAGGTCAGACATGTTCCGGATATCAAGAAGAATTTGCTGTCTGTTGGCTTTAGAAGCCAAAGGCTACAAGGTAGTGATCGAGGCAGGAGTTCTAAAGATTAGTCGCGGAGCTTTGGTTTTCATGAGAGGAGTTCGACACCACAATTTATATTATCTTCAGGGGAGTACAGTTACTGGGACTGTGGCTGTGGCTGATGATTCCTTGGATGCCAGTACTTTATGGCATATGAGATTGGCTCATGCTGGAGAGGCTTCCCTCCAGGCTTTATCAAGACAAGGATTGATTAAGGGAGCGAAAAGCTGCAAATTGGATTTTTGTGAGCATTGCGTGATTGGCAAGAAGACGCGAGTATCTTTTGGCACTGCTGTCCACAGTAGAAAAGGTATTTTAGATTATGTTCGCACAGATGTTTGGGGCTCGACGAAGACGAAATCTTTTACGGGGCGACAATACTTTATCTCCTTCATTGATGATTATTCCAGATATGTTTGGGTGTACACCATGAAGAATAAGAGCGAAGTTCTGGAGATATTTGTGACTTGGAAGAAGTGGATTGAGAACCAGACTGACAAAAAGATTCGATGTATCAGATCAGACAATGGAGGCGAATATACATCGAAAGCGTTCTTGCAAGAGTGCCAGAGATCAGGTATAGAACATCACTTCACAGTCAGGGAGACACCACAACAGAACGGGGTGGCAGAGCGCATGAACCGGACTTTGGTGGAGAAGGTTCGATGTATGTTGTCTAATGCTGGGTTAGGCAGGATTTTTTGGGCTGAGGCCATTGATTATGCTTGTCACTTGGTGAACCGTCTGCCTTCTGCAGCTATTGGGAAGAAGACACTAAAAGAGATGTGGTCGGGGCATCCTGCTAGAGATTACATGCATATGAAAGTATTTGGGTGTCCAGCTTACTATCACGTGAAGAATGATAAGTTGGAACCACGGGCAAAGAAAGCAATCTTCATTGGCTTCAGGCGTGGAGTCAAAGGTTACAAACTATATGATCAGTTAGAGAGGAAGATTTTTATTAGCAGGGATGTTACTTTTGACGAGACGAGTTTACTAAAGCCTCGGGACTCAGAGCAGGTGGAGAGTTCAAAGTCGATCACTATTACTGATCAGAAGAAGGAGTTTGATGTGACTCCATTTATTCCACCAACTCCTCACACTCCTGATGAGGTATATGATGGGACTGTTGATGAGGTACCAGATACTGATGATCAGGAGGTGGAGGAAGTTGAGGCAGAGAGTCAAGTTCAAGATTCTATTGCCCGAAGCCGGACCAGGAGGCAAAATGTCCCGAAGCCAGCTTGGTTGAGGGATCACATTGCATTTGCACTTTCAGCATCTGAGGCTGAAATCCCTTGTCACTTCAAGGAGGCTGTAGAGAGTCATGAAACAGATTTTTGGAGGGATGCGATGGATGAAGAGATGACTTCTCTAAAGAAAAATGCTACATGGAGATTAGTGAAGTTACCTCTAGGTAGAAAAGCAATTGGGTGCAAATGGGTGTATGCGAAGAAAGAAGGATCTCATGGAGCTGTTGATGTACGCTACAAGGCAAGATTGGTGGCCAAAGGCTTTGCTCAACGTGAAGGTATTGATTATGACGAGGTGTTTTCCCCAGTTGTCAAACATCCGTCGATCCGTGTTCTCTTGGCCTTAGTAGCGCAGTATAGTCTGATTTTGGAGCAGCTTGATGTGAAGACTGCATTTTTGCATGGAGATTTGCAAGAGGAGATCTATATGAAGCAGCCACCTGGATATGAGGCTCAGAGTGACTTGGTATGTAAATTGGACAAGTCACTTTATGGTTTGAAGCAGTCACCGAGACAGTGGTACAGAAAGTTCGATCAGTTTATGCTGGGACAGAAGTACACACGGAGTCAGTATGATCACTGTGCATATTTCAAGAGATTGGCTACTGGTGAGTTCATCTACCTTCTACTGTATGTTGATGATATGTTGATTGCCGCTTCAAGTCAGTCAGAGATTGATAGAATGAAGAGGCAGCTCTCAAAGCAGTTTGAGATGAAGGAGTTAGGTGAGGCTTGCAAAATTCTTGGGATGGAAATCTGCAGGGACAAGAAAGCTGGAAAGGTTTGGCTCTCTCAAAGAGCATATATTGAGAAGGTGCTGAAGAGGTTTGGGATTGATGACACTACTAAGGCAGTGACTTTACCATTGACAGCGCATTTTCAATTGAGTGCTGACTTGTGTCCTAAAGACGACCAAGAGAGGAAGGGAATGCAGCTAGTTCCGTATGTCAGTGCAGTGGGCAGTTTGATGTATCTCATAGTTTGTACAAGGCCAGATATTGCACAAGCTGTTGGCGTGGTGAGCAGGTTCATGCATGATCCCGGTCAGGGTCATTGGTAGGCAGTTAAGTGGATTTTGAGGTATCTCAAGGGTACAGTTGATGTTGGTTTAGTGTACGAGAGGCAGCAGTCCAGTGTTGGGTTGTGTATGGGCTACACCGATTCAGACTATGCAGGTGATATAGATAGGCGCAGGTCTACGACCGGATATTTATTTACATTGGCAGGAGGTCCAGTGAGTTGGAGGTCGACTCTGCAGTCGACAGTGTCTTTATCTACAATAGAGGCTGAATACATGGCAGTGACAGAAGCTATGAAGGAGGCCATCTGGATGCACGGCCTACTAGATGATCTGGGTGTTGAGCATATGGCTTTAACTGTCTTTTGTGACAGTCAAAGGCGATTTTCTTGGCGACCAATCCAGTGCATCATGCTCGTACCAAACACATTGATGTCAAGTACCATTTTGTTCGAGACTTGATCAAGACAGGCGAGGTTCTTTTGAAGAAAATTGATACAAAGGAGAATCCAGCCGACATACTCACGAAGGTGCTTTCAGTCCAGAAGTTCACATATTGCAAAGGATTAGTGAACGTTCGAGCTCAGAGGTGAGTGCCTTGAGAAGCACTTTTGAAGAACTACGCGTGGCTTGATCCCATGGGAGGGGGGTACGTAGGCAGCCATCTTGGCGTAGTCGCAATTTAGTGTTGTTGTTTATTGTGTCATCTCATATTTGTTTTGTGTCAAATAAGAGATGAGGTGGAGATTGTTGTTTTGAGGAGTAATTTGGTCTTTATGTATTTTCCCTAACTTTTCCCTATAAATATAAAGGGGTTAGGGTTCTCTTTAGAGAGAGTTGAGTTGTGTGGAGTTGTATTGGCCTCTTATTTTTCTCCCCACCGTTGATAGTGAACAGCCCCCCCCCCCCCCCGTGGATGTAGGCGCTTCTCGCCGAACCACGTAAATCGCATCGTGTTTATTGTGTTTGGTTGTGTGATTTTGTTTTTTCGCATCGTTTTCGCACAACATCGTGTTGACCCAGCCGCCGTCGTAGTTCCCCTACCGGCTGAAATTGTAAACCCCGCTTCCCCTGCACTTCCCTTTGTAGAACTCCCCTTCATAGAAATCCCAGTCGTTACGGTAGAATTCGACCCCTTCACTACTCGCGGGCTTTTCATCATCTCTCGGGTTCCATCTCGGATTCTCCACGTCGCCGTCATCATCGCCGATGAACCACCGTACGGGCTTTCTCCGTCCAAAGCGGAATCGCAAGAAATAAAAAACAACGAGACCTTTTCAGAACGAGGGAGGCTACGGTAATGGCCGCGGAGGCCAAGGAGAGATTCCAGAGATAGGAAGACTGGCGGCGGAGGTAGATGAAGGACAGGAGGAGGAAGACGATTAGGAGAATGGGGAGCACGGTGAGATGGCGGCAGAAGCTCATGAATCCGGCAATGAAAGAGGTGAAGGAAGCTAGCTGCGGGGGCGAGTGGAACTTAATCTGTTATGTCGCTCGAAACATCCGGATGGGGATCAAAGTGGAATTCTCTATCTGTTGCCCCTAGGTAGGTATATAAAGCAAGCCTTAGGAGTATCTACGGGTATTGGATATCCGTGTATCCGACACGACCCGTTAAGCTTCCGAACCCGTTAATTGTCCAAATATACATTAACAGTCTCATCTTATATTTGTGACAAATAACGTGTACATCTTAGAGTGCAGAAAGTGGAGAGTATCAAAAATAAGTTTCCGACTTTACACATTTTCATAAGAGTTAACACAGTTTAAAATAAAACATAAACTTAAGTTTTAAACAATAACATAAACCATCAAAAATATAAAGGCGCTACTCCATAATAAATAAGTCTGGAAAAATAAAAATGACAGTGGATAAACGTATAGCAATTCTACTCAGAGAGTAGATCATCATCATTGAAGTCAAAGTCCAATTTCTCTCCTCCATCCTCACCAGTGTCTGCAAAGAATTTCATGAGTTAGACTCTATGAATTCATAAACATATGCAGTGACATATCAAAGTAAACTAGCTCTACCTAAATGAGCTTAGCACTTGTACCAGTAGTGAAGTAACACTGTCAGCATCTCTATCCAGTCTAGCTAGGACCGGTCAAGTTTTGATTTTAATAAATCAAACGTTATTATCTTACTCATTAGTGACCACTATGTACCTCATCATATGATTTGACATACCGTCATTTGCAACATTATCAAATATGGAATAATGTGTTATGATCACTAATGTTAGATTAACTCATACAACGACTTTCTATTCCTGGTTGAATAATTCTCAAATCAACGTACAATGAGAAAGATGTTAAGTCATCAAATGTGAAATGACTAGCATCCAACCATCTTAGGTTTTCATCAAGAAATTATTTGAGGTTTTCAGTTTGTTAATAGATGCTTGAATGTTGCAATTATAGGTTCTTGCTATCAAAACATAAACATAGGAGGAAGTTTCATATTTTTATGAACTTTAATTTTATTTCCCCTGATATTTTGATTGTGAGAGCTCTATTTAATCCTTTTGTCAAGCCGTCTGCAACATTATCTTTCGACCTCACATCAACTAGGGTAATAATCCCTTGACTTGTGAGGGAGGTCAACCAGGCTTGTTTCATCCGTAGTTGCTTTCTTTTGTCATTGAACAAAATGTTTGTAGCAATCGTTTTAGTAGTCTGATTATCGCAGTAAACTGCAGCAGAACTCAATTTCATGCTTGACAGTGGAATGTCCATCACCAAATCTCTTATCCACCCCGCTTCTTCTCCCACTGAAGCTAGAGCGTAGAGTTCAGATTTCATAGAAGATAGTGCAATACATGATTGCCTCTTGAACTTCCAGGCTATAGCTGCTCCTCTTAGTGTGAAGATAAATCCACCAATAGACTTGCTGTCGTTTAATTATGAGCACCATGATGCATCCGAATAACCTTCCAAAACTGGAGGATGACCATGGTAACATAAAACATACTTTTGAGTGTGTTTTAGGTATCACAGCAGCCTATCGAGGGCATCCCAATGGTCTTGATTAGGATTACTAGTGAATCTACTTAACATGTCGACCGTAAAGGCTATGTCAGGTCTTGTGCAGACCATAGCATACATAAGACTACTAATCAGTTTAGCATAATATAACTGTCTAACCGTAACTCTTTCATTGGGCTTTAAGTGATTATTGTAATTGTATGGTGTCTCTAATGCTCTACATTCACTGTATCCCCATGTATCCAACATGGAATTTATGTAGTGGCTTTGACTTAGGGAAATATCATTTTTCCCAAAGCTCACTTGCATGTCTAGTATAGTCTCAGCTATACCTAGATCTTTAATGTTAAACTCTTTCATTAGTCCTGACTTAATGTCATCCAAGTCAGATTGATCTGAACTAAGAATCAGCATATCATCCACATACAAGCATATTATAACGACTTTATTTGATTTCTGACGTATGTAAAGATATTTATCCAAGAGACTCGACATGAATCTCATGTTCTTTACATTATAGTCAAACTTCTTATGCATAACTTTAGTGCCTGTTTTGGTCTATATAGTGATTTGATTAACTTATAGACCTGGATTTCGTGATCTTCTACTGTGAAGCCTTCAGGTTGGCTCATGTATATCTCTTCAGTCAGATCTCCGTTCAAGAACGCAGTCTTAACATTCATTTGATGAACAATAAAGTTTTTAATAGACGCAATAACAAGTAAGATCTTAATGGTTGCTAAGTGATACACTGGTGAATAGACATCAAAATAATCCACCCCACTAACTTGTGTGAAACCTTTAGCCACCAGGTGTGTTTTATACTTAGCTACGGTACCATCAGGATTGAGCTTCATTTTCAGAACCCACTTACATCATGTTGTTTTAGCCCCTTTTGGCTTATCAACTAACTTCTAGATGTTGTTCTGAAGTAGAGAGTTCATCTCTTCATCAATGACTTCTTTCCAGAGTAATGAATCTCTTGATCTCATCGCTTCCTTATAGGTAGATGGATCAGCCTCGACGTGGTAAGTGACAAAATCACTACCGAAGGTTCTGGGAGTTCTCTCTCTCACTGAAGTCCTTCTAGACTCTAGGACACTATGGTCTACTAGAACGAAGTAGGAGGTGCTCGATACGGATGCAAGATCTTCCTCAGTAATAGTTGCTTGCATACCTGGGAGTGATAGGTTCTTGTCTTTAAGGAACTTATCTTCAAAGAACGCAGCATCCCTAGATTCAATAATTATATTATTAGACAGGTCTAAGAATCTATCTACAGCATTATCTTCAACACAACCTAAGTAAACGCATGTGTTTGTCCTAGGTCCAAGTTTAGATCGTCTAGGGTCAGAGACCCTGACATAGGCTATGCATCCCCAGGTCTTAAGTCTAGTTAACGATGGGGGTCTCTAAAACTAAAGCTCGTAGAGTGTAACCTCTAACTTAGCATGAGGGACTTTGTTCAGAATGTGATTTGTAGTTAAAACTGCTTCTCCCCAATAAGCAGTAGGCATGCCAGCATTGAGGAGCATAGAATTCAATATCTCTATTAACGTTCTATTTTTTCTCTCGGCTATACCATTCGATTGGGGTGAGTAAGGAGCAGTTGTTTCTGCTATGATGCCTTGAGAGATAAGAAAACATCTGAACTCACTGGACACGTATTCTCCTCATCTATCACTTCTAAATTTCTTTATTTTCATGTCTAATTGGTTTTCTACCCTGGTTTTGAAAAGACAAAACTTTTTAAATGCTTCATCTTTAGTTTTAAGAAGATAAATGTGACAAATCTAGAGCAATCATCTATGAAAGTGATCACATACTTCCTTCCTCCTTTAGTGACAAAAATTTTAAAGTCACAAATATCGGAATGTATAAGCTCTAGATATGTTGTGCTTCTAGTAACCATATTAAAAGGTTTCTTAGTAATCTTAGTCTGAGCACACACTTCACATTTCTCAGGTTGGTTTTTAGTGTCTAGTGTGATCTGCTGAGTTCTAGCTATTTGGAATATTTTCCTATAATTCACGTGTCTTAGTCTCTCATGTAGAGTCTTAGAGCTAACTAAGTTTGTTTGAACTTGTTGAACTAACTCGTTTGCTAGACTCAGACGATACATCCTATTATGGGCATATGCACATCCAAAGTAGTGAGAGTTAACTAACAATGTTACTCTACCGCTATAAAAAGTAAAGGACATATCAGCATCACATAATAAACTTATAGACACTAAGTTAACAGCTAGAGAAAGAATGAATTTAACGTTTTTTAAAGTTAAAGTCTTACCTGAGGATAACAGCAGAGTTGCATTCCCCACCTTCATCACATCAGTTGTTTCACCATTTGTCACCATCACAGATTCCCTTACAGCAGTGAGCCCTATCATCAAGTTAGGATTGTTGCAAACGTGCCACGTTGCTCCCGAATCCAAGAACCACTCATTGTTGGTCTTCGCATTTCCGACTAAGGCAACAAAGTTGGAAAGCTCAGCAAGGCTAACCATATTGGCCTGGTTGCCTTCTTGTGGTGCTCTGGCTCTTTCCCTTTTAGGGAGCTTGCAGTCAGATGCACTATGTCCCCACTTGTTGCAGTTGAAACATTTGTCCTTGAACTTTTTGATCTTTTTACTAGGGCCTGCAACCTGTGTTATTGTGGGGAAGTTTGGTCTTTCTCGGAGGAGGTGCGCGTTTAAAACTTGAAATCATGTTAGCCGCAACTTTCTGCTTGCTAACAGTTTCTAAGGCATGCCTTGTCCGATTTTCATCCTCAATGCGTATAAAACGCTTGAGGTCATTTAGACCAACTTGCAACTTCTTGCGGTACATTTCAGTTTTGAAACTGTACCACGTGGAAGGCAACTTATACACAATTGTGCCTGCAATAAAACTTTCGGGCAGAGAGATATTCTTACTGTGCAATGAATCGACTAAGTTTTCAAAAACAGATACCTGAGGGAGAATAGCTTTCTCTTCGTCGAACGTGAATGAGTGAAACTTGTCCACCAGGTGCGCCTTTGACAGGTCCTCCTCCTGCCTGAAGTGCTCCTCCAGAGCTTCCCATATCTCCTTGACAGACTTCATCTTTATGTATGTCTTGGTCAGGCTCGAAGACAAATAGTTCAGCAGGTAATCCCTGCAGAAGTTTTTATCAGCAACCCACTGAGCTTCGTCATCAGTCCCTATAACATCAGCCCGAGCAAACTGAACGGTGTAGAAGACGTTCAGATAGTTCATCCCAAACTGGGTATTCAGCTTCCAGTCATTGAACTCAGTTGCAGTGAACTTTTCGAACTTGAGCATCGGCACCAGAGACGAAAAATTTCCCCCTTTCATCATTTTGATGATAGCAGACACAAGAAATCAAAATTGGTCCACAGCACCAAACAGCAGCACTCGACGCCAAACAACAACACTCAACGCCAAGCAAGGCCACTCGACATAAAACAAGCCACTCGACGCCAGAGGCGGGAGGGTGACTCAACGCTGGAAAGTCAACACTCAACGCCAAAGTCAAAGCTAGGGTTAGGCGAAAAAAGTCCCGACCGCACCAATGGACGGCAAAGACTAATCTTGACCTAAACAGCCCTACCCGGCAGCGGCGACGGCTAAACCTGACGGCAAGCTCCTTAGAGCAGCAATGACGACAACAAAATCCGACGGCGAGCTCCTTTACAGCAGCAGCGGTGGCGGCAGAATCCAACGACGAGCTTTCCCTTACCACAGTAGCGACGAAAAGCTTTACCCCCGACCCCAATGGAGCTCAAGCAGCGACGGCGAGCGAATCGGATATAGAAAGAGGCGACGATGAGCTCCTCTATCCCGATTCCAGCGGCGGATGGGATCCACAATTAACTCCAGGAAAAACAGCGACGGAAAGCCTTTTGCAGATAGCGAGCGAAGCGGAGCAAAGAATGACGGAGCAGAAACTTCGAGATTGTTATGTCGCTCAAAGCATCCGGATGGGGATCAAAGTGAAATTCTCTATCTGTTGCCCCCAGGTAGGTATATAAAGCAAACCCTAGGAGTATCTACGGGTATTGGATATCCGTGTATCTGACACGACCCATTAAGCCTCTGAACCCGTTAATTGTCCAAATATACATTAACATCATCTCCTCTGGGTCGTCGGATTCAAAGGAGTCCGGTGAGGCGAGGTTGTGAACGGAGGAATAAAGCATCAATATTGGGTTGTGGATGGGGCAGGAATGCACGCGGCTAAGCTTCGACGACTGACAGTCCATTCCTTCTTCTCTTTGCACTGCTTTTGTCGTCGTCCAAGCGCTCGCTAATGGCAGCGAGAACTACAGAATTAAGGCGAAGCTGGAGACAGATTCATAGAAAGCTAGAGGTAGACGAAGCTGGAGCGGATGAGAGAATGCAGATGACTGAGATTTCAAAAATGCTGCCTTTTTTATTCTTGCGTGGTTGAATTCGAATCTTGTCCTCTGCCTCCATCGGAGCGTCGCTGATTCATGATTCCGTTAGTTACTTGAAATAGAATTTCAAAGCTCCGCCTCCGGCAACCCCGGCGGCGACCTCCACCATTATTATCCTCGGCTTAAAATCCTCTGCCTCGACGCGGCGCCGACGGAGATGAATCTATTACAAAGAGATCACCCTCGACGCTCCTTTGCACTCCCACAAGGTTCGCCGAACGTAAATTGGCCACCACCTTCCATGGCCTCTACCTCCGTCAACGACGGAGACAGCGCCGCCAATTCCCTTTATAAGCCCTGGCTCAGAACCCAGCGCCTTCTCCGCAATGAACTCCTTGTCCGCCGCGACGGAGAGGGTGGCTAAGGCTCCGTTTGGGGAGACTTAGGGCCTGTTTGGGATAGCTTTTTAGCTCATTTCCATTTTCTGGAAAACGCTACCACACTTAAGAAATCGTTTGGATTGTCTACCGGTGGGAAAAGCTACCACACTTAAGAAATCCATGGCCTCTGCCTCCGTCGACGACGGAGACGGCGCCGTCAATTCCCTTCATAAGCCCTGGCTCAGAACCCAGCGCCTTCTCCGCAATGAACTCCTTGTCCGCCGCGACAGAGAGGGTGGCTAAGGCTCCGCTTGGGGAGACTTAGGGCCTGTTTGGGAGGGCTTTTTAGCTCCTTTCCATTTTCTGGAAAACGCTACCACACTTAAGAAATCGTTTGGATTGTCTACCGGTGGGAAAAGCTACCACAGAAAACTCCATTTTCTCATCTTTGAGAAAAGTCACTTGTCACATACTTTTAACCTTTTCGAAAAGCACTTCCTCATCACAAAAACGTTATCTCTTAAAATATCTCCAACTTAATTTTTTTTTCCAGCCGTGTTTTTCGCGGGCGTAAATTTTTTACCCAGCCATATTTTTTTACTTAGGCGCGAATTTTTCAACCGGACACAAACTTTACGTCCGGGCGTGAATTTTTCTCCTGGGCACGAATTTTTCGCCCGGGCTGGCATTTTTCGGCCAAGTGCGGGGTTTTTCGCTCGGGTGCGTTATTTTCGCTCGAGTGTGGTTTTTTCGCCCGTGCTTGATTTTCTTTGCCCGGACAAATTTTTTTCGCCCGAGCCGATTTTTTTGTCCGAGCGCGATTTTTTCGTCTGAATGCGAATTTTTCGCCCGGACGTGAATTTTTCTCCTAAACCCGATTTTTTCGTCCGGGCATAAGGTTTTTCGCCTGAGTACGTTTTTTCGCCCGAGTGCAGTTTTTTCGTTCGTGCACGATTTTTTTTCGCCGGGCCGATTTTTTCTTCCGGTCGTGATTTTTTCGCACCGCCGCGATTTTTTTGCCAGGGCGACATTTTTTCGTCCGGGCGACATTTTTTCCGCCCGGCCAAGATTTTTTCGCCCGAGCGCGATTTTTTGCCCGGGAGCAAATTTTTCGCCCGGGCTCGAATTTTTCTCTCAAGAGCGATATTTTTTCATCGGAGTTATTTTTTTTCGCCGGAGAGAGTTTTTTCGCCCGGGCGAAATTTTTTGCCCGAACGCGGTTTTTTCGCCTGTGAGCGAATTTTTGCCCCGGGCGTTGTTTTTTTCGCTCGGTCGCAAATTTTTCGACCAGGCACGAATTTTTAGCCATTGAGCGATATTTTTGTCTGAGCGCGTTTTTTTCGCCCGGGCGAGATTTTGTCGCCCGAGCGCGCCCGGGACGAATTTTTTGCTCGGACGCGTTTTTTTTTCCTAGGCGTGATTTTTTCGCTCGTTCGTGATTTCCCCCGGCCGTGCATTTTTTTCACCCGGATGGTTTTTTTTGCTTGAATGCATTTTTTCGCTTTCGAGCAAAAACATCAAGTTTGTAAGAAAATATCGTATTCGGGTTAAAAATTCACGCCTGTGTAAAAAAATCACGTTCGGGCGAAATATTTGCGCATGGGCGAAAAAAATCGTGCCCGGGCAAAAATTTTAAAATTGGCGCTCGTGCGAAAATATAGCGCCCGACCAAAAAATTTGCGTCCGGGCGGAAAATATCGCACCCGGGCGAAAAATTCACGGTCGGGCGAGAAAACCGCGTCTTGACGAAAGAATTGTGTCCCGGCGATAAAACCGCATCTGGGCGAAAAAACCGCGCCCGCGCGAAAAAATCGCGCCCGGGCGAAAAAACCGCGTTCGTGCGAAAAAAAACGTGTCCGGGCGAAAAAAATGGCGTCTTTTCCCCCCGACGCATTTTTTTGGTCGGGCGCGCATTTTCCGCTTGAACGCGCATTTTTTGCCTAAGCGCATTTTCCTCCCGCGAGCTCATTTTCTCCGGACGCACATTTTTAATAAAAAAAGTTACTGTAACGGAGATTTGTCAAACGGTTTATAAAATGTTTCTCTTTCTGAAAAGCTCTATAAATTGATTTTATCCAAACAGTTCTCCTTTTCTAATAGACATTTTACAAAAGTTTCTTTTTCTACACTTTTTGTCACCGCTCCTTCTCCTTTCTGAAAAGATTTCCCAAACAGACCCTTATTTTCACCGGTCAAGCGGTCACGATCGCATGAGCCGGACCTTAATTAAGTCCCGGTTGCAACGGAGCGGATGGGGGCGGTGATCGCCGGAGCAGATGGGGCGGGGGTAATATATTATCATAATTTGATGTATTTATTGTATATAATTTAGGTGTATGTTAACCGCATACCCGCTATTGGCTAGTTGCACCCCAAAATCTCATAATTTTTGTGCCTTTTTGAAATACGTCTTGTACATGCAATTTTAGGATCAGGTTTTGCGCCTTTTCGTCGAGATCTACAACTTTCGTGTCGACACTTTTCCTAAAAATGCATGTACAAGACGTACTTGGAAATATGCTCAGGTTTTGCGCCTTTTCGAAATACGTCTTGTACATGCAATTTCAGGAAAAGTGTTCAACACGAAAGTTATAGATCTCGTCGAGATCTACAACTTTCATGTTGAACATTTTTCCTGAAATTTCATGTACAAGACGTATTTCGAAAAGGCGCGAAAAAATTAGGAGATTTTGGGGTGCGACTTGCCAATAACGAGTTGCGGTTAACAATCACCATAATTTAATAAAATGTTATAAATAATAGCTATCATAATTCGGCTATAATAACTTAATAACTGAATACAATGTTTTTATAATTGCTATAATAATTCGGCCACAATGTTATATAATAGCTCTCACAGCTGAATTTTGGATTTAGGAGTATATATAATATAATAGTTAGACTTAACATATCATATTATTGTTGCGGCCAGCTCAACGCTTCTGATAGATCGGATTAAAGTAGACCATCTTATTCAGTGGAGCGGTCGCGCACACAATAACAAAGTAAGTAAAGAAGAGTACAGTCGATTTTAATGTGGAAAAATCTCTTAACTGGGTAAAAAATTACGTGACCGATTTGGTGACCGTCAAACTTCACTATCAGCAGCGGTCTACAGATTATCAGAGGAATCGAGGGCGAAATACCGCTCCTCGACACAGCTCGGAGATGAGAGAGATTACATGTGCGCTCAGTGGGCGACAGACCGCCCCACACAAAGCTCAATTTCTATTGTTTTCTGGCGGCGGTGGATGCTCTTGGACACCGCTCTGATGCTAAACACTGTTGCGGGGCGTACAGAGATGCGTTGGCGAGTACTTGCAAAATGTTGTGCATGTAGGAGGCTTTTTGGAGTGGTCGGCGATGCATCTTCTTCCTTTGGACGTTGTGGTAGCTCGACGAATTTTTAGGTAGCTCGACGAATTTTTAGGTAGCTCGACGAGAGGTGGCTCGTAGAAGTATTTTGATATAGCTCCGGCCTGAAGAAGAAGAAAGTTGGGAGGAGAGAAAGTTAAAAATGAGAGTGGTCTGGAGGACTTTTTATAGGCTCAAGGTGATGGTTACATTTGTTATACGGCTATCCGCATACCGTAACCACCTAAATTACTGGGTGCAAACCATATTCAACATAGTTTGCGATGGATATTAATTAATATATTTTAAATACTCGCGCCATAATTTATTTATTAAATATTTCCCCCACTGATCATGATGGTTACGTGGGTGGTTACCTATGAAACGTAGGACAACAATGGCATCAGGACAATCAGACGGTGGAGAGGGCCCACCATTGGCAGGCGGCGTTCCTAGCGGAGGGCGGTCGCCAGAGGAGGATTCGTGGGCGGCGGGACGATCGGCCGCGACAAGCAAGGAGGGTGATCGGCCCTAGCACCGGTCGCCCTTCTCGATTGTGGTCTCGCACCTGGGGGGGGCGAGCGCGAGGTATGACCGCCCCATGCGGCCTCTTGAGGCGGTCGTGACCTTGTCGCCGGGGAGCGGAGGCAACTAGCCATTTTGGCCGGTCGTGGGCGGTTCGTGCGCGTAGTGGGAACTCGTGCGCGGATAATATGCAGATCGCGCACACGGTGGTTATTTCCAAGATCCTCACCAAGTTAGTGGGGATTATGAGCGATCGTCTACTTGTACCCAAATTTCTCTATAAATTTAACTTTGCATCATCATTTGCCCCCCAAAATCCTCGGTGTTAAGAGCCGGAGCGTGTGAAGAACGAGGATTTTATACGAGAGATTTTTCGTGTGCCGATTATGGTGGCGACGAACGGAGAGATGTCGGAGAAAGCGAACGGCAGTGGCACGCGTGCCAAGGTACGTTGTGAATAGGCGGAACGGTTGAGCGGGAAAGAGGCGTGCCTGTACGAGGTTCGTCTGGTGCATGAGCACAGGGAAGACCCGCACAGGTGGGGCGAGGCATGGGAGCGCCTGCTCACACGCGCGTCGGCGTGTGGAGGCAGGACTATGTGTGCACCTACACGCGGTGGCGGGTGCGCTCGCGGTCCGGCAAGCGCTCCAGCGTGCACGAGCGCGCAGGCTCTCGCGTACACGCGCACGCAGGTCTGGAGAGCGATCTCGCATGCACGCGCGGTCCTGCGCGCGGGTCTAGCATGCTAGCACTCGCGCACGAGTCACGCGCCCGCGCTCCAGCGCGGGGCCAGCGTGCGTGCGCGCCCGCGCGCACCTTGGTGTGTTTGTGTGTGTGCGCCCATGCACACCCACGCGTATAGGGAGGGTTGTGTGCGCACCTATGTGGGCCCCCGGGTGCTCGTGATGGGGTTGTAGGTGTTGTGCTTATAAACGAGGGCTCTCTTGAGCACCCGAAGTGTGATGGTCATGCTTACGAAGCGACATTCTTTTGTCATGGGCAACCGTTTTTTGGTGTTTTTTTCATGATTTTGCCTTGTCTTATTTTTCAAGCTTCGAAGCGCAATGGACAATATCGTCCAATGCGGTTGCGCTCCACGCTTACCATCAGTAAATTGTTGTTTGGAGAAAAAGATATGGGATATCTGCTAATTATGAAGTGAAGATATCCCATGTTGAAGAGAGAGTTTAGAATCCGTCAAAGGGTTGGCTGATAGTGTGTGAAACGATATTGCGGTTCGGATTCTGACATCTGCCGTGCGAGGAGGTGATTGATATTTTGAAGTTCTGAGACGTCCTTGTATCCCAATTCACTCTTCTTGGGATGAACTGTATTATGGGGTTAGTTGCATTTTTCAGAGAGCTTGACTCGAAATTTTTCTTAGACTTGTTCAGAGATTAGTGTGAGGTTCGTGTTGATGGTGGTGACCGTGTTGAGATCTATAATAACAAGAGTTGGCTTAACTTTTAGAATTGGACGGATCGTCGCCATAGGAACACTTTATTTTGCTATGTCCAAAATTCCTGGTACGCCAGAGCTTTGAAATTCACTTTCTGATCATTGCCACCGTCAGAAGGGCGAGAGCGGGACTTTTCTCCAATATTGGGGTTTATAGAGCCTCGGGAACTGGCAAACTGTTTATTCAGCATTTCTTTATTTGTGGAGGATAAACGTTTGCTGCTATACGAGCTTTTTGCTGATCCTTGGCGTGTTGTTGTAACGCCATTGGTTCGTAACCGGAAGAGGAAACTTGTGTTGAAAGGTAACAGTGATGTGGATGTAGAGCTGTGATCTTCTTTAAGCCCGAGAGATGGCTAGGTAGAGGAGGTCCCTTGCAGTCCTCGAGATGAGATTATACCGTCTGATCCTGATCTTGGGGGCCTAGGATCTTCTGCCCCCCCTGAGTTCCCCATTCAGAGCCCCCATCCTGTGTGTCCTCTTTTTTGAAGACGATGAGCGATTTAGTGAGTAAACTCTCTTTTTCAGTCTATTGTTTTGTTATTTTGTAAAAACCTGACCTCTTTTTTTGTTGCAGATTGAAGCTTGGGCTCATATTGTGTTTACGTGGAATGATCATTATGTGTGCCTGAAGGATGACTATTAGTACTTCAGGAGAAGCTCCGGGAAGAGGAGGATTCACTTGTTATTTTAAGAGAGAAGTAGGATCGAGACATATCTCGCTTTCGATAGATTGGGTTGGAGCTGAATGCGGAGCTTGAGGAGTCACTAGTGGCGTTGCAGACAGAAAGATCCTTGGTAGAGAAGACCGCGCATTTGTTGAAGAATACTCGGAAGAGACTTCTCATTTGGAGGCCGAGCAGGGGGATTCCAAAGCTAAGGTGGAGTGACTCTCTTTAGAGGATCAGGTAGCCAAGCTAAAAGCCACAGAGCTAACCGAGTACAGCAATTCTCTAGACTTCATACGTGATTGTTGCTTACTTGGCGAGGAGATACGGGACGAGGTCTGGACCAGAGAGATGGAGCACCCGATTGAAGAGGTTTGAGAGGTCGCTCTTAGGCATGGATTGTCAAAATCTCTTCAGATGGTGGTCAGGAGACTCGAATATGATGTTTCTGATCTTGACTTTGATGATCTTTCCGAGGATGACGACTTGAGTTCTGAGTTAGATATTAATGGCGAGTAGCAGCCTTGTCCTTGTGTGTTTGTGTGTGTTTGCTTTGTCAATTGAGTTAGTGTGATTCTGTCGCTTAATGATAGATCATGTATCTGTTCTTTGCGCTTTTATACTTGCAA
Organism: Platanthera zijinensis; assembly: GCA_039513925.1. Classification (NCBI taxonomy): domain Eukaryota; kingdom Viridiplantae; phylum Streptophyta; class Magnoliopsida; order Asparagales; family Orchidaceae; genus Platanthera; species Platanthera zijinensis. The sequence continues at coordinate 37,867,066 of CM077085.1, forward strand.
TTTATAGTAGTTTATGTTATATGTATGATGTTTTTAAGCACCCTTTGCATTTCTTTTGCAAATATTTTCCGGCGTTGAGATTTTCTCTGATATTGAGGTTGTGCGGTATTGACATCGTTGTTTTGAGCGTGTTCATGATCCTCTTTCTCGGATGTTTGAAGCTGGAGGATGAAATCTAGGCGACGTTGTAACTCCTTATCAAGTCGTGGAGCGAACCCCACTAGCCATGTAGTAAGAAGTCTGAACGTCAGTCTTTGGGATGTTGTTGATTGATTGAATGTTGAAGGACGATACTCAGTGACGTCTCAATCTACTAACAAGACGGAGGGAAAGCCCTTTTAGCCAAGTAGGGATTAAGATATTTGAACTGGGGGTGTCATTTATTGTAACAGTGAAGTACCAACCTTCAAACCAAGGCAACCGTGAAGGGGGCCGAACCTGACGGTGTCGCGACCTACCACGGGGGAGAATGGTTTACCTTTGATCCGGGGCAGTGGGAGGTCATCGGGGCAAGGCCCCAAAGACGACGAGGAGTAGACCCTACCAACCGTTCGGCGCATGCGAGGGGGGCTTGACCTGACGTCACTTTGACCTACTAAAGGGGAGAAGGGCACACCTTCGATCCAGGGATGTGAGAGGTCACTGGGGCACGGCCCCGGTGGCATGTTCTTATCGCGGGGGAGAAAGGCTTATCTTAAATCTGGGGAAAATAAGGACTACCATGACGCTGACTGTTGACGAATGGGTTGAAGAGATTTGAGCGTTGCTATAACAACAAAGTTATGAGTAAGAAAAGACATTGCATTAGAATGGAATGAAATGTATTCTATGTGTATAAATGTTTGTTTGTGATTTCAAAGTAACATCATTGTTTTGAGATTAATGTTACTGATAGAGCCGTCGCAGGTTTTGGGTATTCCAAGTCCCAGGAAGAGTCTTTCCCTTGGCGATTCTGAGTTTGTATGTTCCAGGTTTAACAGATTCATAGATAATGAACGGTCCTTCCCATGTCGGTGGTAATTTATCTTTCTGTAGGCCCTTGACGGTCGCTTCCACGTTGCCCAAAACGACATCCCCTATGCTTATGGGCCTTAGTTTTACCCTTCTATCATAGTTATAACATCATGCCCATCATGAAGAATATAACAAAATGTTCGGTTGGGTCCCCACACCATATTCCACGAACTAGCGAAAGCGGTACTAAATAAAATACTAATCATCTTCACAGCCTAACTCAGAGTTACATTCTAGCGGAAGCAAATAAGTAAACATAACCCACAACACGAAATGTCCACTATATTGATATAATCAAGAAATGAGTATATACATAATCTTTAACCTTAAGGTCTTACTTACACAAAAAAGTGATTTTCATACATCTACACGTAAACCAGTAACACATAAAAGCAGTAAACTAGCACTTGGGCATTCGAGGGACAGCACAGCAAAAGGGCTTCAGCTCGCTCCTTTCCGCTCGGCTCGCCAGTACCTGCATAAGTACAATCCACAAAGATGTGGCAAAACAAAACATCAGTCAGCTTTAACTGGCCACAATTATAACAACCTCACCTAATTCCCGGGGCGGTGTTACTCCTTTCCTGCAAGCAAGTAGTATAACAGTTTATATAATTACACATTCATCACAGACATTGGCATGCGCCACCACACGTCTCGTGCACTGAGGGAAAATTATCGGTGTACTGAAATTCAGGTCCCACCTTCGTTCTAAGTATTAACCACTTAGATGGTCATTGAGCTTTTACCATTAAGGGCACCTTGCCTCACAGACTCTCCCAAAATCAGAAGGAGCACCGAGGAGCGACCTCTTTACCTACCAATAAGAGATGGGTTCAAATCAGCTTTGCACGTGCTTAAATCGTCGAAATCACACTATCGCAACGCGGGTACGGCTTCACCCTCTGCTTGTTATCAAAAAGATAACTAACATTATCTATTATGTTTAACACTCAAGGGAACCAAGCTATACACTGCAGACCTCACAGATTAATGCTATGTACCCGATCCGTAAGACCTGGGCTTCACATCTGTCATATCAATTCACTAGGAGCTATCGCCAGCAGTATCGTTGCACGATATCGACAGAACCACAAATCTGTCTCAAGTTCGGGTTCACACCCAGAACATGCAATTGCTCTCTGGTCTCTACCAGTAGAGCTATCGCCAGCAGTACTGACTACCATCAGACGATATCATCAGAACGTCGATTCCATTAAAACTCTAGGTGTTTCCTGGAGACACCCTCCATTACTTCTACATCAACCTGCAGTACCCCAAAACCCCCGTAAACTACTTATTTTTCACGTAGTCTTCTCCGACATGCAAATTAAACATCACAAATCCAGACCAACTTGTCCAGATGAGCTTCACACAACATGTCTATGTTCGTACAGTAATCTGGACTCTAAACGTAAATTTTACCGGGGATAAACCATGTCAACCCGGTGGAGGTCTTTTCCTCCACCAATTGGTGGGAATCTCCACACAAACATGCCAAATAAATGACTTCACATGTCTAAGTATTCAGAAAGAGAGTCATTACACTCGAAGCACGTTTCAGAGCCATGAAGTTGCCCTTTATCCTGATGGAATCACTATCAGTGCTTTCCTCTCCGCAGATCTAGCCTCGAATCGCAATTCCAACAGTAAAAACTCCTCCTAAGCTCTTCCAAAGGCTGAGAACAACATTCTTCTTCCTCTCTTTCCCTTTTTTATTTTCTCAAGTTGAAAGAGAGAGAGAGAGAGAGTGAAAGTAAAAATGAGAAGAAGTTTATCATCAGCCGCCTTATAAATCTTGTGTCTAAGCTCAACCGCAGGATCCCCAATCCAAAAGAAATGGATGACCCGATTTGCATTGAGAGATTTACTCAAAACTCTATTGCCGGGCAATATCTCCGAAGTGGCCACTTGACCAAGTCGACACTGCCCAACGACCACCTCACGACCAACTAACGCATGGCAGCATGCCACGTGGCACACCCTCGCCTGCGATATCGCTATCGCCAGCAGTAACAAATCGACTTCATCGCTTTGTCGACTACACGTTTTGATCACTATCGCCAGACAATATCATTATCACTAGTGATAGCTCAAGAATTACAATTTATTGTTTTTCAACTATTGAAAACCTGGGGTGTTCAAATCCCCCCTTTAAGAATTTTGTCCCGAAATTAATCAGTACAAAAAAACAACATGGAAGTACATACATACAAAAATATACTTCAACTGAACAACTCGGGGAACTCTTCTCTCATGGTTTGCTCACGCTCCTACGAAAGTTCCTCGCGACCACAATTGTCTTAACAGACTTTAACCATCTTGATCGCCTTGTTCTGCAACTATTTGACCTCTGTGTCTTCGATACGAATGGGATTGACTTTCGTCTTCAACCCACCATCGATTGGCACCTGATCCGCAGCAATGACATGTGTAGGCTCTTGCACAGTCTTCCTCAGCACTGATATATGAAATACATCGTACAAGCTGCTCAATTTTGATGAAAGAGCAAGCTGATAGTCAGTTTCACTAACATATTCCACAATCCCAAACGTTCTAAGGTATCTCGGGCTTAACTTTTTCAAGTGTCGAATCCTTGACAAACCCTTGAAAGACTTAATTTTAAGATACACTCAGTCGCTAATAGTGAATTTAACATCACGGTGCTTAGTGTTCCAATACTTGGCTTGCCTATCCTAAGCAATCAACAGTCGCTCCCGGATCGAACGTATCCTCGAGTTTGCCTCATTAATGTTTTTTCTCTTAAACAACTTTGTTTCACCCATTTCTGCCCAAGCTAATGGAGTATGACACTTCCTACCATATAAAGTCTCGAAAGGTGTCATTTGTATACTCGTCTGGTAATTGTTATTGTAGGCAAACTCAATCATATAGAGATGGTCCTCCCACCTCTTGTCGAAATCTAAGGCGCAAATACAGAGCATATCCATCATTGTCTTGTTAATTCTCTCGGTTTGACCATCCGTTTGCGGATGAAAGGTCATGTTGAACGTCAGCTTGGTACATAACAATTGATGGATTAACCTTCAATCATTCGATGTAAAGCGCTCATCTCAGTCACTAACGATGCTATAGAACACACTGTGCAATTGTACTATGTTGTCAACTTAGAGCTTTGCTAATTTTTCCACCAAATCATCCATTCATTTCAGAATGAAATACGATACCTTTGTCAATCAGTCTATGATCACCCAAATGACATCGTTCTCGTGCTGGGATCTCAGTAATCTATGCAAAAAATCCTTTGAAATATCATCAAATTTCCATTCCATAATTGGTAACGACTTCAGAAATCCATCAGGCTTCTAACCTTCTGCCTTCAGTAGTGCGCAAGTATGACACTTTGTCACATAAAGAGTTATGTCTTTCTTCAAACCTGGCCACAAGAACAACTTTTTTATGTTCTTGAACATCTTTGTGCTCCCTGGATGAATTGAGTACTTTGTGAAATGTGCCTCGTACATCAATTCATCTTGTAATTTTCCAATATTCGGGACGCTCAATCGACTATCTTTCCATAAAAGATCATTGTAAAAAAAACTAGGAATTTGACTCATCCATAGTCTCTGCCAAGTAGCATTAAATGCTTTCATCAAGCTCCAACGCCATCGAATCCTGTCTACAAAGTCATATTGTACCTCCGTCCAGTTTAAATATGCATTCACAGTAGTTCTCCTGCCAACAAAAGAGACCTCCAAGACCTCCAAGTCACGAATAAGGCACTCATCATGCATTTGTATCCAATTTACTTATGTTGCAACCCTGCGACTTAACGCATCCGCGACAGCATTTCCCTTCTCGGGAGTATAATGTATCTTGAAGGTGTAATCCCCAAAGAACTCCATACACCTCCTCTATCACATATTCAGATCCTTTTGATTCAACAGATACTTTAGGCTCTTGTGATCCGTAAAAATGTCAATCTTCACGCCAGACAAGTAATGTCGTTACAGCTTAAGAGTGAATATCACAGCCGTCAACTCCAAGTCGTGGACTGGATAGTTTCTTTCATGCACCTTTAGCTGGCGAGAGACATAAAATAGTCCTTTCCAAACTGAAGCAAAACATAGCCTAAGACACTCCCTGAGGTATCACTATAGATCTCATAACAAGTTCAAGGAACTTGCTGACTTCAGCCATAGTAGTCAACACAAGCCACTCCCATATCTAACAATCTTCGTCGAACCCACAACAATATCCTCTCTACTAACCACATGACCAAGGAATGTCATCGAGGCTATCAAAAAATCACACTTAAGGAACTTGGCATAGAGTCGACTCCTCCTCAGGATATGCTAAACAACATGCAAATGATTTGCATGATCCTCTTCCGACTAAGAGTACACCAATATATCATCTATAAAGACGATCATAAATCGGTCCAGGTACTCTCAAAAGGTTCCGTGCCTCAGATCCATGAATACCGATGATATATTTGTTAGCACAAACGACATCACGGTGAACTCATAATGTCTATAACATATATTAAACACTGTCTTTGGAATATCACTTTCTCTGATCCTCAACTGATAATACCCGGACTTCAAATTCAGCTTCGAATACACAGTTGATCAAACAAATAATTGATTCTCGAAATTAGATACTCGTTTTCCCCGCCATCTTATTTGGTTCACGACATTCGATACATAGACGTAAGTTTTTGTCCTTCTTCTTCATAAAAAGGATCGGTGTACTCCAATGAGACATACTTGGACGAATATAACCTTGCTCTAGTAACTCATGTAACTGAACCTTCAGTTCCGTCATCTCTTTTGGCGCTACTCGGTATGGTGAGCGTGACACATGATTAACACCAACACCAACTCAATAGTGAAGTCGATATCTTGCTGAGGTGCAATTGCAGGGAGATCTTTAGGAAACACATTTGCAAACTTCGACACAATATGAACGTTACTCAAACTAGGCATCGACTCTGAATCCTCCAATAGTGTGAAGAATAACTTCACGCATTTTCAAACCGTCTTGACCACTTGGAGAGTGGACATTAATATCTTACTCGATCCTCGCATACTAGCAAACATATACTTGGGTTCGGTGTTCTGCCCCAGTGTGACTTCCTTGGAGTTGCAATCAATGCATGTACGCTGCTCTGAAAGCCAGTCCATGTCAAAGATCACATCAAACTCTGATATCAGCATCACAGATGCTTTCAATCTAAACTCGTGACTTCCTATCCGTACCTTAACACAACAAACTCTATCTGCACGCATCAAGCACCCATTAGGCAGTAACGCATCTAGTCTGTCTGTCGATATGAACGAAGGCAATCTAATATGCAATACGAATTCCTCATACAGAAAGGAATGAGAAGTCATTGTATCAAATAGTGCTCTTGCCAGATAGTTCAGAATCAGGACAAAGCCTAACACAAATACGTTAAACAAGCAATGCACAAGGTAGCAAGTATATAAAGCAGTAAAAGCTGCATACTAAATCGTACCTGTCACCACATCGCTCTATTTAATGGCCTCCTACTGGTCAATATTGTATACTCGGGGCTGAGCTGGAGCAAAATAAGACGCATTTGACTCCACTGCCTTCCCTTTCTCCGCATAAGATGCACCGCCTATTTCTCCGTCCTCAGAAGACCATTGTGATAGTCTCGAGCTAAATTTCCTAACTTGCCACTAGTATAATAAGTGAATGGACCTCGCCTAGTAGTTGTCTCAGAAACATTAGAAGAAGCTGGCCTCAAAGACCTAGACTTCTTCCTCTATCTACTCTGCCCAGACTTCGCAGAGTTCGGTACTTTAAAATCCGTCTTTTACACCGTTAAGTCCTTCTTACGTTGGACCCGTTTCATATACCTGCTCCAAGTATCAGATAGTGTTCACCAAGGTCAGAAAGTCTCGCATCATCGGACATGATAGAAGTAACCCCGGATTATCCCAAACCTTCATAAAAACATATTAGTCTTACACTCTTCATCAGCAAATGTGGAGCTTGCATATCGTCCAAGGATAGTAAACTCGTGCAGATAGTCATCCACCGAACTATCACCCTGAGTCAACCTCTGGAACTGGTTATCCCGCCAAAAATAATCTTTAGAACTCATCCATTGACATATCTTTCAGTTGTCTACCCACAAACTGATGCAGATATAACTCATCCCACCAAATCCTTGCATCTCCATCCAACGGTAAAGTAGCTAAGGTGACTTTCTGCCCTTCCTCCGTCTCTATTGTCGTCAAGGTTCTCTTTATCCAAGAGAGCCAATCTTCAACTTGAGTTGAAGATTTAGTACCCATAAATACATGAGGATTGAAGCTCAGAAAGTGCTTCAGTTGTTTATTCATTGCTCGTCTTGCTGCTAATGGTTCTTCAGTCACTTGTCTCACCATCATAGACTCAACTACGTCAACTGGCGTTAGGGCCACTCCATGAGTAGGAGGCTATACCAGTCTACCTGGTTACACATTGATCATCGCAAAGACAGTTTTAGAAACTAAACAAATAGTCTCAGCAGAAGAAGGAGGTGTAGACACATCAGCTGGTGCACTACTCTCAGTAAAGTGCTGGGATTAAGACTGCCCTGCACTACTCCTAGTCACCTATAATCATGAAACACATAATTAAGTGAATATTAACATGACAAACATCAATCAAAAGAACACGTAGGTTCCTCAAACATGTGTATTTTTCATTCCTAGGTGGACATTCATGAGTTGTTTGACATTGTAACGGTAACACACACACGTGTTCACCACCCCTTAAAAGAATTCGACCACGAATTCGAAAGAGAAGGAACCGACATTAGAAGCGGATGCCAACTTGTAACACCCTTGCTGTCACAAAGAATACAATAGAAGGTCCGGCCGGGCCCCCACGCTATATTCCACGAACAGACGAAAGCGGTACTAAATGAAATACTAAACATCTTCGCAGCCTAACATAAAGTTGCATTCCAGCAGAAGCAAAGGAGTAAACATAATCCACGATATGGAATGTTCACTATATTGATATAATCGTGGAATGAGTATATACACAACATTTGGCCTTAAGGCCTTACATGATTACACAAAAAGGTGATTTGCATATATCGGCACGCAAATCGACAACACATGAAAGCAGTAAACTAGCACTTGAGCCTTTGAGGGCTAGCACAGCAAAAGGGCTTTAGCCCGCTACTTCCCGTTTGGCTCGCCAGTACCAGCACAAGTCTAGTACATAGAGATTTGATAAAACAAAGCAACTGTCAACTTTAGCTGACCACAATTATAACGACCACACCTCATTTCTGGGGCAGTGGTACTTCCCCACAAGTAAGCAGTATGACAATTTATATAATTCCACGTTCATCACAAATGTTGGCACGCATGGTTATACGTCTCGTGCACTTAAGGGACATTGTCAGTGTACAAAAATTCACTTCCCACCTCCATACTAAGTATTAATCACTTCGACAGTCATTGAGCTTTTACCATCAAGGCCACCCTGCCTCACAGACTCTCTCAAAAGTAGAAGGTGCACCAAGGAGCGACCTCTTCACCTATCAGTAAGGGAAGGGTTCAGATCCGCTTTGCTTGTGCTCAAATCGTCGGAATCCCACTGTCACGATGCAGGTATGGTTTCACCCTCGGCCCATTATCAAAAAGATAACTAATGTTATCTATTAAAGTCGGCACTCAAGTCCACCAAACTAGGCACTGCAGGCCTCGCATCTTAATGCTACGCACCCAATCCGCGAGACCTGGGCTTCACATCCATCATATCAGCTCACTGGGAGCTATCGCCAGGGGTATCGATCACTGCACGATATCGACAGAACCACAAATCTGCCTCAAGTTTGGGTTCCCACCCTGAACATACCACTGCTCACTAGTCTATACCAGTAGAGCTATCGCCAGCAGTACTCACTACCGTCAGACGATATCAACAGAACGTCAATTCCATTGAAACTCTTGGTGTTTCCTAGAGACACCCTCCAGTACTTCTGCAACAACCTGCAGTACCCTTAAAACCCCGTAAACTATTCATTTTCCGCAGAGTCTTCTCCGCCATGCAAATCAAACATCTCCAATCCAGACCAACTTGTCCAGATGAGCTTCACATAACATGCAAATGTCTGTACAACGATCCAGACTCTAAATGCAAACTTTACCGGGGATAAACCATATCAACCCGGTGGAGATCTCTTCCTCCGACAATTGGTGGGAATCTCCGCACAAACATGCCAAAAAAAGGACTTCACATGTCCAAGTATTTGGAAAGAGAGTCGTTACCCCCGAAGCACGTTTCAGAGCCATGAAGTTGTGTTTTATCCAGATGAAATCACTCGCAGTGCTTTCCTCACTGCGAATCTAGCCTCGACTCGCAATTTTGACTGTAAGAACTCCTCCAAAGCTCTTCCAAAGACTCAGAACAACCTTCTTCTTCCTCTCGTTTCCTTGTCTTATTTTCTCAAGCTGAAAGAGAGAGAGAATGAAGGTAAAAATGAGAAGAAGTTTCTCATCAACAACCTTATCAATCTCGTGCCTAAGCTCAGCCACAGAATCCCCAATTCAAAAGAAATGGATGGTCTGATTTGCATTAAGATATTTACTTAAAACTCTATCACCGGTCAGTATCGCTATCGCTATTGCCGGGTGATATCACCGTTGTGGCCGCTTGACCAAATCAGCACCGCCCAATGACCGCCTCACGACCAACCGACACGTGGAAGCAAGTTATGTGACACACTATTGCCTGGCGATATTGCTATCACCAGCGCTAGCAAATCAATTTCATCGCTTTGTCGACTGTATCGTTTTGATCTTTATCGCCAGGCAATATCGCTATCACCAACGATAGCTCAAAAAATACAATTTGTTGTTTTTCAACTGTGAGAAACCTGAGGTGTTATAATATTAATAGTAGCGAGTAACGCGCTTCTGGTGGGTTGCAGTGCATTGTGTTGCCACCTCTCGTATTTCTGAGATGCAGTCAAGGTTTTCTCTGAGAAGCTCCTTATTCTGCTCTGGATCGAAGGTCTGAACACGAGCGCTAGGAATGCTGATGTCGATAGGGAGGATGGCCTCGGTGCCATAACACATATTGAATGGGGTTTCCCCGGTCGGGGTCTTTTGGGTGGTGCGATATGCCCATAATACATTAGGGAGTGCATCCACCCATTGTCCCATTGCCTCTTGAAGACGTGTCTTTAGTCCTTTTAGGATGATGTGGTTTGTTACTTCTATTTGTCCGTTGGCCTAGGGATGCGCTACAGTAGTGTGATGAAGGTTAATTTTTTATTTTTCACACATATGGGTGAATTTCTTTCCGGTGAACTGAGTTCCGTTATCCGTAATGTTTACTGTAAGAATGCCGGATCGATAGACGATATTTCTCCAAACAAATTGCTTGACATTTTCCTCGGTTATTTTGGTGAGGGGTCCTGCTTCTACCCACTCAATGAAGTAATCTATGGCCATAATTAAAAACTTTCTTTGGCTTGTTGCTACAGGAAGAGGTCATAAGAGCTATTCCCCATTGTGCAAATGACCAGGGACTTTGAAGACTAGTGAGGGTAAATGTTGGCAGATGAGTCGCGCTTGCATGAAGTTGACAGCTTTTGCACTTTTGGACGAAGTCCACTGCATCTTTTCTTAGGGTCGGTCAATAAAACCTTTGTCGAAGAATTTTTTGCGCCAAAGCTCTACTGCCTTGGTGCTCACCATAGATTCTTTCATGAACTTCACACAATGCATACTTTGCCTCAAATGTCGGTTGACACTTTAGGAAAGATCCGGATGTAACGTCCCCTCGACTCAAGGAAACAATCTCCTGCCAAAGCGGAGCTAACCTGGTCAGGCGGACCGTTACCGGGCTGCAACCTAAGCCCTCAACTCCTCTCCAGCCCACCGACGGGTTGTTGGTGGTCATAACCTCTCTTCGATGAGAAGTGATTCAGTTAAGCACCCCCACGAAGACTTCCCAGGAGGTCACCCATCCCTGGACTACTCTCATCCGAGCACGCTGAACTATAAAATTATTTCGCTTCTCATCATCAATTGAGCAACTCGAGGGGGGGGGGGGATGGGTGGGTGTACCCCCCCCCCCCCCCCCCCCCCCCCGCACGCGACTGTTCTAGCCCGTGGCGGTAGGCTTCGCCTGGCCCAGCAGTTCTCAATAATTTTTAAATTTAAAATTATTTTGTGTATTTTTTTAGAAAAAAATGAAAAAGAAAACCGCGTGGGCGTGCTCACCGGGAAGGATCCATCGCCGCCGGTGGAGCTGCTGGCGGCCATCCCGACGCCCACTGACGCCGTCGCCGGTGGTTCTACCTGCTCGTCGCCGGACAACCCCCGACCGGTTTGCCGGGGTCCAGTGATCCCGCCGGTGGGCTAAATCCCGGCGAACGGCGGGCAAGCCACCGACGCTCCAGTGTTGGCAACAAGGCAAAAGCGTGAGTACGTGAAGGGCTATCGGGAAGAAGTCAGGAAGGATGTAGGGGGATCTTCTTGTTTACGCTATTTGCAGTCCAATTTAGACTTTAATCAGATGACTAATATTAAAGTAAGATAGATTGAACGGCTGAGATTTATTCTTACACAGTTACACAATTAAAGAATATATTTATAGAGTAGTGAGACTGTGAGAGATAAATCACGATTTCATAAGAGTTCGAAATTACAAAAAGATTTTTTTTGGCTCTTTCTCTCCGAGAAGGAGGGAAGGCCGAACTGACAGTCTCCCCAGTCGCTATTGGAGCGTTTCTTCTCTCCATCGAATCAATTGTTAGGGTTTCTCTCCCGCTCGTTCTTCCCGTCGTCGTTATCAGAGCAGCCATGGATTCGAAGAAGAAAGCAGCGGTTAATCAGAAGGAGATCACCTGGGACAAGTGAGCTTTTGATCTTTCCTTCCTTATATTATATAGATTCTACGCCTTCTTTGCAATTCTTTTGGGACGGTCTTTAATAGATTCGTGAGCATTAGGCATTTTCTTTCACTGCAATCCATCACAGTTCTGTTGATATTGCAAATGCACGAAGCTAGAAGAAGTTCAAGAGGTTTCGATCGGATAAAACTTTGGCCGCATCACATCTTCAGATTATCCTAACTATTTTGAAGATGGTTTATGCGAATTTTGTTCTCCATTCAATTTGAATCATAAATCTTGCATCTAAATTAATTCTTGATTAGATCTGAGATTCTCTGACCTTTTTCAAGATTTCGTTAGGGTTTCATTTATTTGTAAGGATGAGTTTTTTTAGCTCTTCTTTGATTAGACCAATACAGGTTTTAATGCTCTTCAATAAGTTTACAGATTACTTTTACTTATATCTTCTTTCTTATATGGGTATCGAATCAATTTTGCTGATATTTGAATATGTGAATAATCAGTATGAAAATATTTTTTGTTCTATAGTTCATTTATCATTTTAGTAATAGAAAATTACATAAATAGCAACATTGAACCTGAAGAAGAAAAGGTTAATGCTAGAGCGGTTCGTCTCGTTAAATATAAAAAATATATTTATGACAATTATATTAATATATTTGACTCATCAAAATTTACCTCAAATGTAATAATGTTATGTTGACTCAAAATTTGAAAATTTGAAGAATGTTGTAAAATTTACTACTACTTTGGATTACATCAAACACAATATAACAAATAATTATAACGTATTTTTTCATAGTTTAATTTTCATAGAAGAAGTTTTCTTTTTTTAAAACATCCTTTAGGCACTTGGTTTTTCAAAACCGTGATTAGTTCTCTAGTTTCCAGGTGGTTCTCAGTTGGAACAGTTCTTGAGCCAGATCGAATTGGTTTATAGGACGATTCACGGTCTGACTGACTGGTCTAGTTTGATTTTGAAAGTGCAAAATATGATCTGAATATTTCTCTACAGGAAAGGGGGTGAATATAGAATAAAAGTTTCTCTTCATAAATCACAAATAAATACAGTAGAAAAGACATGAAATAAAATTATAGTTATAGAAAGCTACACACAGAAGACACGAGATTTAACGCATGACACATCTACATATGAAGGACGCGCAAATGCCTTAACTCTAAATGCAATGCGAGCAATCACAAACAAATGCAAAGGTCCATGAAAAATCCTAAAATGATAATTTAGATTCAAGCAAGTAGAAAACATGCGATCGATGAATGGAAAACCCACAACATAACCCCTGTGCAAATGCAACATCTCAATCATGTAATTACTTTCAACACACAATTGATTAAACAATGTTAATTTTAAAATTCTGCACCCTTGTCACAATTGATCACAAATATTGTGATTCAGGTAAACATATAACACTTGCAAATTATTGAAATTGCAAAAAACACTAAAGCACATGACAAATAAGAAATACACATCAATGGATGAAAATTAATCAAACTTGATCAGAGCGAAATAACACTAGTATTAAATGAGAATATCGACACAATGAAAAGAAAAATTAATCTTAAATATAAAATTCACCAAGTAATTAGTGCTAGTGGTGGAGGGAAAGATCTGGTGGTGGCCATGACTGTCTGGAGGGGAATGTAATGTTGTGGGGACTGTCAAGTTCGGGAAGGCTTGGGAAAGGGTGGGTGACAGTATAGAGGAGCTGGAGTGGGAGGCTTCAAGGGTGGAAATGGTTGACTGGGTGCTGGGATAGGGAGGAGGGAAGCTGGAAGGGTTGTGTGGGGTTCAGCGACACTGGGTGGGGACTCTGGAGGTGTGGAGGAGGCTACATGATTGATGGAGGATGTAGGAAGAGGTAAGGTCCAAATGGGCAGAGACGATATCTTCTTTGGAGGGAGGCGACGACTGGGAATTGATTTGGGAAAGGGGGTAATTGGTAGCTCTGATCTGATGAGTTGATGTGGTTGAAAGCATCAGAACTGGAGGAGGTGGGTGGTAATGTTGAACCGGAGGAGGAAGTGGTTGGCGATGTCGGAGCTGGAAGAGGAGTTGGCTAGCGATGTTGGGATCTGGGAAGGATGAAAAAAGCGGTCATGGTAAGACCCGGGCGCTAGAAATGGCGATGGTGGATCAGAATGGCGGGTCCAGTGGATTCGACACCACCAAAGGGATCAATGACCGAGCGACTTTAGTTTTGAAGCCAAATTTCTTGATACCCCAAATGTCTTGGTTGGTATTTGTTAAGATATAATGAAAAAACCTATTAAAAGAAGCCCATGTACAAGCTCATGTATAGTCTATTTAGTCTCACATTGTAGATGTAAAAGACTCTCCCTCTCTTCCTCTCTATATAAGTGTATGTACTCATGTATTTGAAAATTAATAATATTTCTGGGTGATTTTCTCTCACTTCTTTCTCTACATGGTATCAGAGCCATCGGTCCGATTTTTTTTTCTGCTCCCAGCGGGTAATTTTTTTCTAACCGCCGGTCTCCTCTGTCTATTCGCGGTCTACTGCGGACTCCTTCTAACCGCAGTCAGTCCGCCGGTCTCCTCTGTCTATTCGCGGTCTACTGCGGACTCCTAACAACAGTCAGTCCGCTCCTCTATTGCGGTTTTCCTTTTTCTTACCCGCAAGCTTGCCCAGTTCTCCCGTGGATCCCCCCGCCTCTCTCGTGGCTTTTATATACTTCTTCGTGGGACCCACCGGACTTTCCACTCTGACTGTCGCGGATTGGATTCCTGCTCGCCGCGACCTGCTTCTATTCGCCGCGAAAAATCTTCTCTTCTTGTCGCAGACTGTTCTCTCTGTTTGCCGCAGATTGCCCTCTCTGTTCGTTGTGGAATAGGTTCTTGCTCGCCGCGACTTGCTTCTTCTGTTCACCGCGGACTGCCTTCTCTGTTCGTTGCGGACTAGGTGCCTTCTCTGCTCGTCGCGACCTATGTTTTTTCTATTCGCCGCTGACTGCCTTCTCTGTTCGTTGCGGACTGGATTCCTGCTCGCCATGTCCTGCTTGACTTCTCTATTCGCCGCGGACGGTCTTCCCTACTCGTCGCGATTGTCTTCGTTGTTCGCTGCGGACTCCTCTCCTTGCCGTTACGACCTGTGCCTTTGCCACTGCTGATATCTTCTCCTATGTTCGCTACCCGCTGCTCCCTGTTCGCTGATTGTGTCCGCGCGACCTGTGTTGATTGTCGTTTTTGTCTAGTCGCGGCGACCTCCCTTCCCTAGTCGCGGAGACTTCTTCTCTAGCTACCTTCTCTTGCACGGATTCCTGCCCTAGTCGCCATAGACACTGCGGCTCCCTCCCTTCCCGCACGTGCTGCCCCACCGTCTGAGGTTCGTGATGAGTTTCCTATAACCACCATCTCTCTCAACGGGAAGGCTAATTTTGTTGAATGGGTACATTCGGTCCGCCGTATTCTACAAACAAAGGGTCTTCTCCACCATCTCACTCGGGCAAAATCTGCAGAGCCCACCGATGACTGGCTCCATGATGACGGGTGGGTCCAATCGTGGATGATTAATTCCATGGACACCGAGCCCTACCGAATGACCATGTATTATGAAACAGTCAAGGAAATGTTGGATGAGCTGCATTCTCTCTACTCTGGCAAAGACAGCTTACAACACTTGTTTGATATTATCTCTGCCCTTCAATCACTGGACTCTGGCCTCACGGGCGACTTAACTTCCTTTGTCGCAAAGGCTAAATCTCTGGTAGAAGCTTGGATTCAACATCAGCCCCCCTCCACCGATCTTGCTATTCAGCGGGCACAGAAAGAAGCTGTTGGAATCGCGATGATGATGGCCCGGGTTCCAGTCATCTTTCCAGTCATCTTTCCTCTTCCGTTACGCCCTCCTTATCTGATGTTTCCTCCATGGTGCTCAAGGTCACACCACCATCCAAGGCCCCCACCAGCTTTTCTCCGGCTCCACTCCAGCAACCCCTCTTACCTACTCCGGCTTCTCTGGCTCGTAACTCTTCTACTTGGGTTGGTCGCTTCACGTCTCAAGGACGAGGCTGTGCCGGACGCTCTACTCTCAAGTGTACCCACTGTGGTTGAGATGGTCATCTTGAAACCACCTGCTACCGCAAACATGGACTGCCTCCTCATCTTACTGCTACAACTACTGCTGCACCACCCTTCACAACCCCTACAAACCAAGATATCAATGACCTTCGCCTACAGCTTCAGTAGCTCCAAGGCATTGTTAATCGCTCCTCTGATTCGGTTGCTTCTTTCTCCACCGTAGGTATATCCTGCCTCTCTCATAGCTCTCACTGGATTGTCGACTCCGGTGCTACTCACCACATTATCTCCCAGAAGCCACCTCAGTACATGCACTCTGAATATCCCAAGTTCATCACTGTGGCAAATGACGACACAACTCCGGTGTCTGGAGCTGCTGACCTGCGCCTCACTCCAACTCTCTCATTATCATCGGTCCTTCATG
The DNA here is from genome assembly GCA_039513925.1 of Platanthera zijinensis. NCBI lineage: Eukaryota > Viridiplantae > Streptophyta > Magnoliopsida > Asparagales > Orchidaceae > Platanthera > Platanthera zijinensis. Next base: position 37,883,425 of record CM077085.1, read on the forward strand.
TTCCGGGATCCCCCTTCAATCTACTCTCTGTGAGTAGGCTTACTCAGTACCTTGATTGCTGCCTGGCTAATTTTCTCTCCTTCCTCCTTTATAGTGCAGGATCGTCGAACGCGGAATATCATTGGTAAAGGACGGCTGTCAAATGAGCTTTATCTCTTGGATGTCTCCCCTACTATCCTCTCTGCAGTCGCCTCCGTCGATTGGCATCGTCGTCTTGGCCATGCTCCCCACTCGATTCTCAAGAAGGCTCTTCCTGATGTCTCTCTGCATGAGTTTTCTTGTGAATCATGTATCTTTGACAAACAATATCGTGTTTCTTTTTTGCCTACTTGTACTCAGTGTTCTTCTCCGTTTCTATAGTACATTCTGATATCTGGGGCCCGTATAAAGTCCCAAGTATTTTTGGTTATCAGTACTTTGTTACCTTTATCGATGATTATTTGCGTCTTACATGGTTGTACCTGTTTCGTGATCGTACTGAACTAACATCTGTTTTTTGTACTTTTATTATTGAGACGCGTACGCAATTCTTTGTTACCTTAAAGATAATCTGCACCGATAATGCTCGTGAATATACTAGTCGCACCTCCCAAATCTATGCACCGAGTTTGGGATTATTCATCAGACATCCTGTGCTTATACCCCCCCAGCAGAATGGTGTGGACGAGTGGAAGAATCAACATCTTATTGATGTCACTCGGTCCCTTATGCTTCAAATGCAGGTAGTCACAAAATATTGGAACTTCGCTGTCTCTACTGCTTGTCACCTCATCAATCGCATGCCCTCTTCTGTGCTAGACTTCGCTTCTCTGTTTGGCCTCCTCTTTCCTACCAAGTCTCCATTCTCTTTCATGCCCCGTGTCTTTGGCTGTACCTGCTATGTCCACTCTCTTGGCCCGCCGAACGACAAACTTGCTCCTCGGGCCACAAAATGTATGTTTGTTGGCTACTCCCGCACTCAGAAAGGATATGTTTGCTACTCTCCTGAAAATGAAAATGTTTCGTCTCCGCTGATGTCACCCTTCTTGAAGATCAGCCCTTCTACTCCACCTCACACGTACTGCCTCCACCCTCCACTATTGCGCGTCCGGCTGTTCCCGTCACCACGTTGTCCCACACCGCACCTCCTCCTACTCCACCCTCAGTGCCAACATTCCCTCAACCCCCTCCTCCTCCTCCACTTCTCCGTGTCTACACCCATCGCTCATCCCGGATAAAAATGCCCTCCAGCAGCTCCCTTCTACTGATGTTATCCCGCAGATTGACGATCAGACAACATTCCTTACGGCTCATCCAATGGCGAATTATGTCTCATTGCATCGCGTTTCTCCGCCTCTTCTCCAATTTGCCCTCTCTCCCTACCATCTCCATTCCTAACTCCTTGCAGGAAGCTCTCTAACACCCGGGGTGACGTGTGGCTATGGATGAAGAAATGACAGCTCTTTGGGCTAATCAGACTTGGGACTTTGTCCCTCTACCTCCCGGTCAATCTTGTGTTAGCTGCAAATGGGTCTTTGATATCAAACATGCTCCAGATGGCACTGTTGAACATCTCAAAGCCTGTCTTGTGGCCAGGGGCTTCACCCAATAACATGACATTGATTACGACGAAACATTCTCTTCAGTCGTCAAGCTGAATACTGTTCGAGTCTTGATATACCTTGTTGTGCATCGAAAGTGACATCTACATCAGCTTGACATCAAAAATGCCTTTCTCAATAGCGATCTCCAAGGGACTGTGTATATGCATCAACCACCCGGGTTTAAGACCATGAGGGAGTCTCGTGTATGCCATCTGCGGAAGTCTATTTATGGTCTTGCCAGAAATTGACACCTTTCTTTTCCTGGTTTCCGTTTTCGATCTTCCTTTTCCTGCACCTTCCTTCTTCGACGACTTACTTTTTCATGCTTTGCAACGGCTCTTTTGAATCCTGACAAGTTCTTTAGACGTCAAATACAATTTAATGTGCTCTGATAAGCAAAGACTTAATTCTTCTTCTTTCTTAAATGTCGAATACAATTCAACATGAGGCTCTGAGAATTCTTCCTTCGGTGAGCACTGATGGAGGGATGGCTCGGTCGGCAATCACCGAGCCTCGGTCGGCAATCACTGAGCCTCCGTCGGCGATCGTAGATTCCTGTTCTTTAGGAGAATGAACTTCCTTCTGTTAGTGCTGATAATGAGAGGGCTTGGTCGACGAATGGTCATCGTGAATGAGTCCTCGATCAATAAACGCCCTGTCGGCGATCGTAGGTGAACTTAGCTAATTCTTCACATATCTTCACAACTTATCTTTGGCTTCTTCTTCTGAACGACTTCCTCCTGACTTCTTCTGAATAGATTACTAACTCATCTAAGTTGTATTATCATCAATTATGAGATGTGTTTGTTCCATCAGATCAAAAGAGATTTTTCCCAATAGGTTCTTAAAACAGTTCAATACTACAATATTTCTTTCTCATACAGTTCTTCTGTAGGTTGCTCTTTCAAATTGCTGACTAACATTTGAATTTGTTCTTACTAACCTACTATCTTTATATTAAGAGTTTGCTTGTGATGATTGCTGATTCATGTAAATCGATGAGTTGCTACTTAGGAAGATTAAAAAATAATAAAAGCAATTTGTTCCATGTAGTTTGATTATCATTATCTTTAGGTTATTGCATTATTATCAGAAAGAAAGTTTGCATGATTTTTAGTTCACTCTCTATGTCCCTAATGATATATAGTCCCGATATTGAGTGCATTTTGGCCATTTAGTTGTGTTACTGGTTTAGTAATTTGTTCTTTTTATCATTTTACCTTTAGATGCACTTAGTGAAGGTCTTATCCTATCTCTCTTTATTTAGAATTGAATGTTCATGGATTTTGCTTGTATTACCAATAAGAAATAATCTAAAAACACAGTATCATGTTTATGAAATTGCTGTATTGTTTGATATTTTAGCCATTTGACCTGGCAAACTCTCTCAGGCTTGATAAAACTAAGTTGTATGTCGTCGGAGCTGGTATCTTTACCGGCATCACCACGGTCTTGTATCCGGTATCCCTTGTAAAAACTAGGATGCAGGTTGCTTCAAAAAATTATGCTCAGAAGACTGCTTTCGATGTTGTCAGAAATATTCTTAAAGCCGAAGGAATCCAGGGTCTATATAGAGGATTTGGTGTAGTTATTACTTTTAGTGTTCCTGCTAGGATTATCTTCCTGACATCTTTCGAGACCACAAAGATAACTGCTATCAAAATGGTTGAACAATTTAAGCTTTCTGAGCCCGTACAGGCTGCTTTAGCAAATGGCCTGGGGGGAATGGCTGCATCTATATCGTCTCAAGCCGTATTTGTTCCCATTGATGTGGTAGGGCTACTCTATTCTTCCAACAATCTGTTTAAGTTCCCTATATCTTCTCAAATTCTTAACAGTTTTGCTTTTCTCACTTATTGTGTTGCACCAATAATATCTACTCTTATCTCAGCTACAAACTGCCAATGCAATTTTTTTCTAAGTTGGATGATTTTTTCTTGTATTCAGTGATTATATTTATGTTTTGCTATGCCACTTCAATTTGTTTTTTCACCGTTCTCTAGTTTGTTTTCAGATGATATTTATTCTTCTGTCTCATGGGCAAGAAAAAAGGTAATTATTTATAGGTCCTCGAGGTTTAGACCACCTCATATCTACAAATTCATCATAAATATTAAACTCGCATGGAGTGTTGGATTTTATGAACAATATGATCTATGCAATTATTATATGCCAACATTATATTATAGTATATTTTGAATATTATAACATTGAATGATAATTATAGGTTTAACATAATTGATCATGTTGAGGGAAAAAGAGAGATATGTTGTAAGATATATTATTCAACATAGATGCCATTTATATATAATACAAGCACAATCTGTCCAAGACATGCAAAAACAATTTGGATTTGAGACTCAAATAAGGTACTACTCCAATGAGTGCATAGCTAAAACTAAGAAAATATGATGGGAGCATCTCCGTCGACCAAGCTAAATATCGAGATATGATATTTCACGAGAATTAAACAACTATAGTAAGACTTTGCTAATGACACTAATATCATCACTAATAACAAATTGAGTTCAATTTGCTAACAATGTAAGTGCAAAATATGTTGAATATACTAAAAATCCCATGTAAACCCATTGCACTGTTGATAAAGATGTTTGAATTACAACATGGGTTTGAAGTTGTAGCTGATGATAATGATTGATGATGATGAGCTAATATATGTGAAGAATCCAGTGATAAGTACATTTAATATCTGAGAAGGCGCAACTCAAAAAATTAAATCAGGAAGTTATGAGGTTTAGCTGTTTGAGAATAAAGTTCAAAATTGAGGTTTAGCTACATGAGGGTGAGGTTCCATAATTGAGGCTTAGCAGCATAAGACTGAGGTTTAATAGTTGGAGAGTGGGGTCAACATCCTGAGAGAGTAGGTTCAACATCCTTAGAGAGAAGTTTAGTAACGCAACAACACTCAAGCTTTTATCCCACTATAGTGGGGCCGGCTATATGGATCCTTTGTCGCAATTGTGCTCTATCTTTTGTCATAATCTCAGTAATGCCTAAGTACATCATGTCTTTCCTTATAGTTTCATTCCATGTCATTATTGGTCTACCCCTCCTTCGTTTAACATGCCTAGTGACTAGACTCTCACAATGCCTAAGAGGTGCCTCTAATGGTCTCCTTTGTACGTGTACAGACCATCTTAGTCGAGCTTCTTGCATCTTCTATGCAATTGGTGCTACTCCTGTCTTTTCCCTGATACATTCATTTCTAATTTTATCCAGTCTAGTGTGTCCACACATCCACCTAAGCATTCTCATCTCCGTAACTCTCATTTTTTATCATGTACACAATTCACTGCCCAACACTCAGAACCATAGAGCATCGCTGGTCTAATTGCAGTACGGTAAAACTTGCCCTTAATTTTTAATGGTAATTTACGATCACATAAGATCCCTGACGTGCCTCTCCACTTCAACCAACCGGCTTGGATTATGTGTCACATCTTTTTGAACCTCCGTATTTTTGAACTATCGATTCAAGATATTTAAAACACTCACTACAGGAAATATCTTGATCACCCAACTTAATAACGAAGTCATCTGTCCTTCTTGTACTGCTAAATTTAAGCTCCATATACTCCTTTGCCCTACTCAATCTAAAACCATTCTTTTCTAAAGTGTCTCGGCAAGATTCAAGTTTTGCGTTTATATCCTCGCATGTCTCATCAACCAAAACGGTATCTTCCACAAACAATGAACACCAAGGTATTGCTTGTTGGATATGTCCGGTGAGCTCATCTAAGATAAGGGTAAAGAGATAAGGCCTTAAAGTTGAACCTTGATGTAAGCCAACAGTGAGGGAATTCCTATGTTAATCATCCAGATGTCCTCACCCTTGTCACTGAATTTGTATACATATATTTGATTATGTCAATATATAATACATTTACACCTTTCTTTTCTAAGACTCTCCATAAGATCTCTCTTGGAACTCTATCATAAGCCTTCTTAAGATCAATAAATAATATATGCTGTTAGATGACATAGGAAAAACAATTGTAAAGGCCCAATTATAGGCTCATTTCCTTCTCTCTTTAGTCCCACATCTCTTGTATAGGATTGTTCTCCTTCTCTTCTCCTATATATTTGTATTCTCTTACACCCCGTTCGGCCCCCTGGAATTGAATTTCAAACTTGGAATTGAGTACAGCGGAATTCATTTCCGCTGTTCGGCGGGCGGGATTTGACACGGAATTGGAATTCCGCCTAAATCCAAAACTTTTAACTCACGCTCGGGCGAATTCTTAGGGTGTCGCCCGGGTTTTTACGGGATTTCGCTGGTCTTTTCTTTTCGCAAGCCAGGCGCCGCAGTCATCCCCTCGACAACCCTAGTTCTCCCGCCCAGATCTCGCCGATAACTCTCGCCGGGAGGTAAGATCTCCTTCTTTCTTCCCCTTCTTCTTCCCTTTCGGATGCAGATTTGCCTTGTTTTTTCTTTTTCGCCGGTTGTTGATGGAGGATGCGTAGATCTAGATCTCGCATTTTTACCGAACATGCGTCGATCTGGCTAGTACTCGCCGGCCACATACCTGAACAACCCAGGCCGCCTGGCATTGTGCCCTCACTGCCTATGGCTTTAGCCCTATGGCTGTGGATTTAACAGTAGTTTATACAAGAGGGAATTGAATCTGATATTTAGTTGAAGAAACCTAGGAGAGTGTTATGATCTCAATATCTGTTTTGCATTGTATCATTTTAATTCATGCTATGTATTAGATCTCATGTAGTTACAGTCGGTTGAGTATATAGACAAAATCGTAAAAGCATCATGTACTCCCTATTTAAGGATCTCTTGGGTCAACAAACAAGGAAGCAGTGACAAAGTGTTATGAAATCATTCCTCTCTCTAGTAATTTTTTCACTGCATTATTTATTAAGTTGCTTTATATGTAAAATTGGAATTTGTCAATGTGTTTTATATATATGGTCTAAAACATAATTTTTTTTTATTTAGATGGATGAGTCTGAGTCTGATTCTGAATTTGAATTCGAAGTAAATATAAAAGGTGTTGTCTTAACAACGCTTGCTGCAGCTGCAGCCGCACTAGAGACCATTCCAAAAGTATCAGTGAACATGACATCTAATAGTGCATTGCGTTCTATATTGCTTGCTCGTATTTATAATGGACCGAATATAAACTGTTTCAATTTGCTGCGTATGAGTAAAACTGCTTTTGGGGAGTTATGTGATATTCTATGTGCGATGAATCTAGTTCACGATTCTTTATACGTTTCCGTTAAAGAATCTGTAGCATTATTTCTATATGTCCTAGCCCACAACGTAAAGTTTCGTGATGTCGGCACTACCTATCTACGATCCACTGATACTATTAGCAGACACTTTGGTATAGTGTTGAGAGCGATACTAAAAATTGGAAAAGATTATATTAAGTTACCCGAGTCTAGACAAGAATCATGTTGGAGGTGGTTTGATAACTGTGTCGGTGCATTGGATGGAACTCATATTGAAGTTACAGTTCCAACGAAAGATAAAGGAAGATTTAGAAATCGGAAGCAGGCAATCACCACTAATGTTCTTGGCGTTTGTGATAACAACATGAAGTTTATATATGTACTGCCTGGTTGGGAAGGTTCTTCTTCAGACTCTAGAGTTTTACGTGATGCTTTGGAGAGATCTGATCGATTTGTAGTACCAACAGGTACACTAATAAAGTGAATTTTATTTTTGGTTAATTTTTGTCAATAGTTCTTAACCAATTTACAATAACCTAAAAAATATATATGTAGGTAAGTACTATCTTGTTGATGCTGGTTATACGAATGGTCCTGGGTTTCTAGCACCATACCGTTCAACACGATATCACCTTAAAGAGTGGTCGACACAGGGTAATAACCCCACTACTTACAAAGAATTATTTAATTTACGTCATGCTCGGGAAAGAAATGTGATAGAGAGGACATTTGGATTACTTAAGAAACGATGGGCAATACTAAGACAACCTTCATTCTTTGAACTTAAAGTACAGGTATGATTTAGAATACATGTGATCAAATTACATTCTACTGAGTGGGTAGTAACATATGTTAATTTACAGGTGCAAATTATTAATGCTTGCTGCATATTACACAACTTTCTCGTTGAGAAGAGATTGGAGAGTGACAATCGACTACTTGATGAGGTGGATGCAGAGTTGATGGCAACTGAGCATGAAGAAGAGCTTTATGACTATGATGAAGACGTCAATCCAATACATAATACACCCGAATGGACAAATTTTAGAGATAATTTAGCGATGACTATGTTTAATGATTACCAAACCCGTAGAGGCCTACTTTAAATTGCTGAGACTATGTTTAATGACTATGTTTAACGCTGATCTTAACTGTAGAATGGAGAAGTCGAACGAAAATTCTTCGATCAAGAGTGAACGATCCTACATACACTGGACTTTACAAATGGATACAGCTTTGTCAAATGTACTGCTCGAGCAACATAACATGGGTCACAAAACACCAAATGGATGGAAACCTACGGCTTTCACGGCAGCCATATCAGCGCTGAAGGAGGTTTGCAATGTGGATCTCAACAAAGAAAAGATCATAGCACGATTGAAAACATGGAACAAATACTACCACGATGTCAGTGCTATGTTGGATACAAGTGGATTTGGATGGGACTGGGAACGACATATGGTCAAGGTCGATAGTGAAGAGGTGTGGGCAAATTACATAAAGGTAACAAACATGCTACTAATTTGACAATGTTTTAAAATTAGTGGTAAGTAAATCATATTTTAGCCTTACTAATTTGTGCAAATTTGCAGGCTCATCCGTCAGTCAAACATTACAAAGGCAAGGTAATTATTAATTGGTCTGACTTGGGTGTGCTATGTGGTAATGATAAGGCCACTGGTAGTCATGCAGCGACAGCTACGGAAAACGTTATCGAGATTGACAGAGAGTCTTTTGTGGAAGAAAGTGAGACTCCAGGAGATCGGCCTGGATTTAAAGGTGAAGGAAGCGCCAAAAAGAAGAAGAAAGCTGTTGGGATTGATGCATTGGCAGATGCCATATCCAGTGTTGCCACTAGCATGGATAAGTCGTTGCAGGCAAGACGGACAATTGCTGCAGATACATCAATGGCACATGCTCATGCCATATATGTTGCCCTTGGCAATCTACCAAATCTGGAGAAACACGAATTACTCAAAGCCATGGATATTCTCTCTCGCGATACCACCAAGTATGGGGTATTCATGACTTTGCCAGATGACCTTAAGTTGGAGTGGCTGCGCATGCAACTTAATTAGAAGACTATTTGGTTTTTTATGTACGCTATATGATTTTAGACTTTTATTTATGTGAGGACTAAAGTTCTGTTTTGCTTTTAATATGTATTTGGATTTTAATATGGCTTAGGATTTTAATATGACTTTAAACTTTATTATGTGCGAGGACTTGAGTTGGGTGTGACTATTATAATGCATTTGGCTTTAAATATGTGTTATTACTTGCCGAAAAAAGTTTTTACTATATTAATTTCATTTCCAGGTTTGAAATCCATTCTGCAGCCGAACAGCAGAATTGTACAATTCCAATTCCAAATGCAGAATTCTGCACAACAACCGAACAGCAGAATTGAAATTCTGCCAATTCCAATTCCTGCTGGTTTTGGATTTGGCTGAATTCCAATTCCTCAATTCCATTTCCAGGCTGCCGAACGGGCCCTTATGTATTTTACATATGAAGAAGTATATGCAAGATTTGCTCATTCCTTTCTACATGGTATCAGAGGGACTCGTTTCCTCCTGCGGACACCTTTCTTCTGTCCGCCTCTCCTGATCACCCTGCGGCTCTCTCTTATTCGCGACCTTCTTCTCCCTAGGCCGCGACCTGCTACTCTGACCGCTGCTTGCGGCCTGCTGCGGACTGCCTCCTCTGTCCGCTGCCTGCCCTTGCCGCTTGCTCTCCTGCGGCCTCTCTTCTATTCCCGCTTCCTCTTCTCTTCGTGGTTCCACCCCCCTCCAAGGGCTTCTTATAGCCTCCTTCCGCTCTGACCTGTGGGGACCACCTCTCCCTCCTGCTCTTTCCTGTCCGCTGCCAGCCTTTCTTGTCCACCGCAGTCTCCCCCCGTCGCGGACTGCTTCTGCTCGCCGATCCGCGGACTGCCTCTGCGTCTGCTCGCCGCGGACTGCTTCTGATCTCTTCCCGCTGCCTTCTCTATCCGCTGTCAGCTCTCTTGCAAGCTCGCTCTCTATCTCGCGCGCTTCTCCTCACTGCTGTTTTAGTCCGCCGCGAGCTCTCTCCTGCTCACTGCTTCCGTCCGCTGCGACCTGCTCCAGCTCGCTGTGCGGGCTGTCCTCCAGTCCCTGCTCCAGACCGCGCTCTCTTCTCGCTCGTGGTCACTTGGTTCTTCTCGTTGCGGGCTGATCATATCCGCTACGGTCTCCCTTGCTCCTTGCCTTCCTGCTCTTGCGGACTTCCCTCTCTACTCGCTGCGGACTATCTTGGTTCTCTCTCCTCTTGTCGCTTGAGTTCTGTCTACTCGCGACCTCTTTCGCGGCCTCCCTCTCTCTCTTGCTCTCCGCTGCCCTTGTTGCTTTGACTACCCGCTGCGGTCTCCCGTGTAAACCGCGTGGACTTGTCGTGCAAGGGTGCTCTTCCGCCGCACCCTCCTCTACCCGCGGCGCCCTCGTCAACCCGCGGCGGCTTCTTCTCTTGCCGCGTCTTCTCTTCGTCTTCGTGGCCTGTTTCCTCGCCGACGCCATCTTGTCTCTCCGCACTCTGGTCGCGGCGGCGTGCTGCCTTGCCGCTGGTGGTTTTTTTTTTCACCTAGACCGTGCGGCCTCGCGCGCGTTCTTGTCGTTGCGGCTTCTCCTCGCCAACTTCTCCTCTGTTGCGGATTCCGCATATTGGTCGCGGTATACTTCTTGCCCCAGGCTTCTCGCCCAGCTTCTCGCGCGGATTCTGCTCTGCTTCCTCTCTGCGGCCTGCTCTCGCTGTTTTCCGTGCCTCGCTGCTGTTTCGGCCTATGGCATCCGACTCGATCACTACTGTTGGGGTTGCTGCGTTGCCTACTCCACTACACCAGCTTCAAGGGGTAGTTAGTCGCTCCTCTGGCTCCGTCGTCTCGCTCTTCCAGGAAGGTATATCATGTCTCTCACACTGCTCTCAATGGATTGTGGACTCAGGTGCTACACACCATCTCTCTCCGCAGCAGCTGCCCAAATATTTGGATGCTGCTTACCCCAAGCACATCATTGTGGTCAATGGTGACACGCTCCCGATTTCTGGTGCTGCTAATCGGCCTCTTACCCCTTCTCTTTCCTTATCCTCAGTTCTTCATGTCCCGGGCTCTCCTTTTAACCTTCTGTCTGTTAGCCGTCTTACGCAAGATCTTGATTGTTGTGCTACTTTCTCACACTCTTCCTTTGTGGTGCAAGATCGACTGACGCAGACTATACTTGGTAGAGGGCGACTGTCTAATGAGCTATATCTCCTCGACGTTCCTCCCACTGCTCTCACCTCTGCTCTCACCTCTGTCTCCACCATTGATTGCCATCGTCGTCTTGGGCATGCCCCTCTCCCGATTCTCAAGAAAGCTCTTCCTACTGTCTCTTTCCAAGAGTTCTTTTGTGAATCTTGTATCTTCGATAAACAACACCGTGTCTCCTCTTCTCCTTCATGTACTCGGAGCGATTCTCCTTTCTCCCTAGTACATTCTGATATTTGGGGGCCTTATAAGGTCCCTAGTGTCTTGGGGCATCGGTACTTTATTACCTTTATTGATGACTACTCGCGGGTTACCTGGTTGTATTTACTTCGTGATCGTACCGAACTCACGACTACGTTCTGTGCGTTTTTTTACAAAAACACGCACTCAGTTTTCTACCTGTGTCAAAATTCTTCGTATGGATAATGCTCGCGAATATACTAGTCGCACCTTCTCCAACCTGTGCGCTGAGTTCGGTATTATACATCAGACTTCCTGTGCTTGTACGCTTCAACAGAATGGCGTAGCAGAACGAAAAAAATCGACACCTCCTTGATGTGGCTCGATCTCTTATGATCCAAATGCAGGTTCTCCCCTTTACTGGAACTTTGCCGTCTCTACTGCTTGTCATCTCATCAATCGCATGCCTTCGTCTGTCCTCAACTTTGTGGCGTCCATTACTCTCCTTTACCCATCCATAACTCTCCTCTCTCACACCTCGTGTGTTTGGGTGTACTTGTTATGTCCACCACCTCGGTCCTCCCAACGACAAGCTAGCCCCTCGCGCTACCAAAGCTATGTTTGTTGGGTACTCGTGCACTCAGAAGGGGTATGTCTGTTTTTTTCCGGCCACTGATAAGGTGGTTGTGTCTGCTGATGTCTCCTTTCATGAAGACCAACCATATCACACCAGTCCTTCTGATCCCCTTCTTCCTCCTCCGCTACCTCGGCCCATCATACCCGTGACCTCTCCACTTCCATCACTTCTCCCTCCTACTCTACCTCCGCCACTTCTCCCTACTCCTCCTCTGCTTCGGATTCTCACACCACCACCAGTTCCTTCCAAACCTCCTGTCATACAGGTATACACTCGTCGTCCTCCACGTCCAGATGCCCTACAGCAGCTTCCCCCTACCGGTGTGCTCTCGCGGCTCGTTGATCCGACAACCTCTTCAACATCACATCCAATGGCCAATTACGTCTCTCTATATCAGCTCTCTCCACCCCTTCTTAACTTTGCTCTCTCCCTCTCTCCTCTATCTCTATACCTAACTCTGTGCAGAAAGCCCTCCAACATCCACGATGGCGTGCCGCCATGGGTGAAGAAATGACCGCTCTATGGGGTAATCACACCTGGGATCTTGTCTCTCTTCCTTCTGGTCACAGCTGTGTTAGCTGCAAGTGGATCTTTACTATCAAACATGCTGCGGATGGGACGGTTGATCGTTTCAAGGCTCGGCTGGTGGCTCAGGGCTTTACCCAACAGTATGGCATTGATTATGGGGAAACTTTTTCTCCAGTTGCAAAGTTGAATTCCGTTCGGGTCCTGCTCTCCTTAGCTGTTCACCGCCGATGGACTCTTCATCAACTTGATGTTAAGAATGTTTTCTTGAATGAGGATCTTCTTGAAACCGTATACATGCATCAACCACCCGAGTTTGAGACCACGGGGGAGTCTCGTGTATGCTTACTTCGCAAATCTATCTATGGTCTCAAACAGTCTCTCCGGGCATGGTTTGGGAAATTCAGCACGACCGTTCGTGAGGTGGGCTTCAAACAGAGCTCTGCAGACTCCCCTCTCTTCACTCGTCACCAGTCAACTGGGACCATTATACTTCTGGTTTATGTAGACGATATTCTGATCACTGGTGATGACTCAATCGGGATACAACATGTTAAGCAACATCTAAACTCTATCTTCCAAATCAAAGACCTGAGAAATCTTCGATACTTTCTGGGACTAGAGGTAGCTCGACGATCTGATGATCTAGTCTTATCTCAGCGTAAGTATTGCATTGACCTTCTGCAAGATGTCGGCCTCTTGGGGTGTAAACCTGCAGATACCCCGATGGATGTCAACCACATGTTAAGTGCTCAGGGATCTGAGGAGGTCTCTCTTCTTCCAAATCCATAATACTATCGCCGTCTTGTGGGGAAATTGATCTACCTAACCGTCACAAGACCAGATATATCATTTGCGGTTGGTGTGGTAAGTCAGTTTATGCATACCCCACGGGTTTCTCACCTTTAGGCTGTGGAGCGCATTCTCAGGTATCTGAAGATGTCTCCTGGGCAAGGACTTGTGTACAAGCCATCCTCTTCTTTTTCTCTTATTGCATACTCAGATGCGGACTACGCAGGCTAGTTGGACGATCGACGGTCTACAACTGGGTTCTGTACGTACTTTGGAGGAAATCTTATCATATGACGGAGTAAGAAACAGACAGTTGTTGCTCGCTCGTCTGTTGAGGCTGAGTACCGTGCAATGGCGACTGTTACTTCTGAACTAACTTGGCTGGGAAGTCTCCTAGGAGATTTGGGAGTTAAATTGTTTTCACCTCCAACTCTGTTTTGTGACAGTCAAGCTGCAATACACATTGCAAAGAATCCGGTGTTCCATGAGCGGACTAAACATATTAAGGTTGATTGTCACTTCGTTCGCGAGAAGGTCCAATCAAAGGAGTTGATACTTGAACATGTTCCTGCATCTGGGCAAGTTGCAGACGTCCTCACCAAGGCTTTACCTCGCAAGTTGTATTACCAGTTCTTGTCCAAGCTTGGTGCCTACGATTTGTACGCTCCAGCTTGCGGGGGAGTGTTAGATGACATAGGAGAGACAATTGTAAAGGCCCAATTATAGGCCCATTTCCTTCTTCTCTCTTTAGTCTCACATCTCTTGTATAGAATTGTTCTCCTTCTCTTCTCCTACATATGAAGAAGTATATGCAAGGTTTGCCCATTCCTTTATACATATGCAAATCCTGTTTTCTTTCTCGGTAGTTGTCAATGATTCTTCGAGATGTTAGTCTCTCGTCTTACTCTTCTTTCTATTACTCGTTCTCATAGTTTCATGGCATGACTCATCAATTTAATTCCTCTGTAATTAACAAAATTTTGTATATCTGCTTTGTTCTTATACAAAGGTACCAAGATACTTTCTCTCCATTGGTCTGACATCATTTTTTATTTTAGTATCTTATTGAAAAGACATGTAAGACACAAATTTCCTTCATTCCCTAGGCATTTCCATACTTCGATGGGTATATCGTCTTGCCCAGCCGTCTTTCCATTTTTCATCTTTTTTAGAGCATCATTTACCTCTGATACTTGAATTTTATGATAAAACATTATGTTTTTGTACTCTATTGATTTACTTAACTCTTCCAAGTTCACCTCATTGTCTTTTGTTTCTTTATAAAGTTGATAAAAATATCTTTTCCATCGCTTTTTATTATCCACATCATCCGTCAAAACTGTATATGTGTCATTCTTTATGTATTTTACTTGTCTTAAATCTCTTGTCTTTTTTCTCTAACTCGAGCAATTTTTTCAGTTTAGTAACCTGAAAAAAAAAGTTTTGTATACATGGAACACGGCTCGCATCTTGAATCAAAATTTTGTAACTTAGAGAGTATGTTCTACAACTTGAATGATAATTTATGTGATTTGAGAGTGGACTCGGCAACTGAGAGAATCTGAAATAATAGAGGCAAGATACAAGCTAAAAAATGTCCTCTTCTTGGAAGGCACAATAGTTCTGGATGCTTGTGACTTAAATATATAACACTTCCCTACAACCACAACAATATGGCATGCTCAACTATAGATTGGAGAGGGGTAACCGACGATGAAGTTGGTCTGTGGTGAGAGAGGGAGTAGGTGGGCCTAGTTCTCGGGGGTTGGCTTAGATAGTGGGCAGAGAGCGGAAGGTTGGACAAATTAATATGTGTTCAAACAAATGATTGCACTAGAATATGAAAAAAAAATGATATACACTCGAGAGACATGCTCCTGTTAAGCTCTTGGTGGCTTGGTCCCCCCCCCCCCCCCCCCCCCCCCCCCCCACAAAAGTTTCACTCCAAAAATGAGTGGTACACTCCAATCATAATTCATAATACTCACCTACCTTTCTTTATATATAGAGAGAACAATTTTCATAGCTAAATTATCAAACATGGCTAAAAGACAAATTACATAAATGTCACTGCTTAATTAAAATACAATAAACAATAAACCTAAATAATGACTCCAGTTCTTCTCTTGTCACGTGGAAGGTCATCTGAGATTATGCATACATATTCTCCATCCCGAGGTATGGGTATACACATCACCTCTCCCTCCCAAGAAAAGCTCCTGCAATTATTGCCCCAGCCTCGTGTAGACAACTCTCCTTTTCCAACAATTACATCCATCCTCCCTTCTCAGCCACTTCTCAGCCTCAAAACCACTGACCCAACAACCCCATCACCCTTCATGCCTTTCTGCATTCTCCCCTTACTTAGCCAACCCTACTTCCATTACCTTACTAACAGTCCTTTACCAACTCTTTCCTGCACCCCTCCACTTTACTCAACACACTTCAATCATACCTCAACCATCAGCATCCACTCTTGTTGTCACCAAAGCCCACAACCATATATCGGTCAACATTACAACAACCCCGCACTGTCCAAGGTTTTCCTCTGTTTCCAGCATACACTTTTGCATCTCCAAAGCTCACAACGAAGCTCGACTACCATTACAACAACCCAGCACATTCCACGATTTTCCCTGTTGGCACACACATCCACAACCCACTTTGCGCTGCCACTGACCAGCCCCTATTTCACCAAGATAACCCCCCAAATCCAAAGTCCAAACCCTTCTCCACCCCCTCTATGACCATCAACTACAGCGTCCACCAAAATCCTTTGCGCCACCACATCCATACCACTGAACCGCCTCCAGTTCACATCCTCCATTGCCATCCTCGCCCATGTGCATTGTTGGGCTATCCAACACCTCCTTTAGCATCACCCCTAACCACAATTTCAACGCCGACCCCAACCTTAGCTGTAGTCTGGCAACCCTTTCCATCTTTTATTCTCCACCTCCATCAGTATTGCACTTCTTGTGATCTCTCTCCCTAAGGCGACATGCATTATGTTCTTCGCGACCGGTTATCGAGTTGTCCTTTATCGTCGAGGCATCATGTGTTGTCTTTCATTAAGTATTCTTTATTAAATGTTGTTGGTTGTTAGGAGTGGCTCATTAAGAGTCTTGTCTTGTAAAGCTTATTTAAAGACATGATATTGGAGTGGAAAGTATCCATGAATTGAAGTCTATTCTTTTCCTAAGCAATGAAATTGTGGTAGCTCTTTCTCTCTCCCGCGCATACCCCGCTTTGGCAGCCGCAATTTCGGCTCCATAGTATCCTCGCATCTCCAACATCATCTCCACCTATGGCTGCTCCTCCGTGTGAGACCTCATTTCAGACCTCACAAAAATTCTGAATCTGAGTAAGTTTGCCAAACATTTGTTGCGACATGTATAATTATCTATGCATGAGTACAAAATAAACACATAAATAACATGCTATTTCAGAAGCTGTGGTATACTGTGTTGTTTTAAAATTTATTCCAGAAGCTTATTCCTTTCACCATAACTTGGATTTTTCAATCCACTTACCATTTTACATAGTATATTATTGCACCCTAAGCATTTCTGTTTCATATAATTCTACATGTCCAATCCTAATATGGCGTTCTAAAAATTTCCCTCTTTCCTGATACAGTGGACCCATTAGTACCTCAATATAATTAAATATTCCCAAATAATTAGGATTAGGCTATTGATGATGATATGATGATCAGTTGCTGATGTCAGTTCTCATAGAATTCCTCCCTGCAGTACGTGCTATGCCAAACAATTTTTAAATTTGTATTTTGATAAGCTATGCTTCTGTCAGGTTAGCCAGAAGTTGATGGTGCAAGGGTATTCTGGTTATGCAAATTATACTGGTGGATTTGATGTTGCTCGGAAAATTATGAAGGCAGATGGAATTCGAGGCTTTTATAGAGGCTTTGGCTTGTCAGCTATGACCTACGGCCCATCAAATGCAGTATGGTGGGCAACTTATGGGTCTAGTCAAAACATAATCTGGAAGTATTGCACTGTCACTTAAAACATTAATATCTTGAAAATTTAGTCGTCTGATATTTGTATCATTTTTAGATCCTCCAAATGTTATGGCGTTGCTTTCATGCTATTTGAGGCATGCTGTTTCATTTCACCTCAGGATTTCCTTGCTCTTACTTCTCATTGGTATAGTCTTAATACTTTTGGTTTAGTGAAGTACCATCAGGCCCAGCTAAATTGAAGAATGAATATGTCAATAACATTTATATGATATCTTTTGTATCTCCATTGTTCTTTTTAATGTATATTTACTTTTCTAGATATGGGTATGTATCTCAGTAAAAGATATTCACTTTGACATTTAGGATTTTATAGTATCAGGTCTGCTATTGTCTGAGATCTTTATTAATTGCACCTAAAAAAGATGTAAAATCTAGTTGTATGACTGGATACTTTTCTATTGGGTAACTTTGACATTTAGGATTTTCAAGGATACATTTATTTTGGTTTCTATTTATGACATTACCTTTTGCGCTCAGCATGGGCCTATGCCCATGTTAATTTGGGCCGAAATCCTTCTTTAGAAATCGTCTAATCACTTTACCTTTTTCTCCCATTTGTGTTTTATTTCCCATCATTATTTCTGCCCTATGTTTAACATTGAAAATACAAATGCCACCGTGCATTGTAGTAATTTTACATCTAAGTGGATAATGGACATTTTTTTCCTAACCAAAACTCATAATTTTTCCTTCTAAGAACTGATTTACATTTCTTCTGTGCTATTGCGTTGTAAAGATGATCACATTTGAATTTTTATGCTGATTATGAGAATTTATTAAAAATACTTCATGGCAATTTGGTTTGTATTAGCATCCTTACTTCCTTAGATGTTAAATTATCAAGTTCTAATGTCTTATACTTAGAAGTTAGATCATCATCTTCATCATCAACCCATCCTGACTCTTTAACTAAAATTACTATCTTTCCTTTTGCGGAAATTCGAGAAGAATGAAGAACGAAACAAAAATCAAGCAATCTCAGACGACATAAATTTACGTGGCTTACCCCAAAATGGGCTACGTCCACGGGCAGCAGCAGTCAGATTTTTACTATCATGCACATAGGCGGTTATAGAGAGAAGAAAGTTATTCAGAATTTAGATTTCCCAATACCCAAAGCTAAGAACAATCAGGAGTTTATATAACACTCCTTACAATTACAACTCGAAAAAAGAAGTGACACGCGTGCAGAGGCACGCGCCCTTGTGCCTAATCATCGCGCCCTTTCATTAATAGACATGTAGAAATCATCATGGAACCGTCAGAACGACATACGTCTTGGGCACACGCCCATGTGTCTCTGACCGTGTGCTCTAAAACGTCGTGTCTCCGCCTTCTGGATGTGTCCCCTGACTTATGGAGCGGTTACAAATGCACACGTCCAGGGAACACGCCTGTGTGTCTCAGGTCGTGTGCCACGAAAAAAATCGGCCAGGACCGCGACCCCGGACCTCACGAATCGTATTCAGCATCGATCGCTGCTGATGCAGGACGGCGCGTAGGGTTTGCGCGCCTGTCGGCTTTTTCTAAAAAACCCTAAATGCATGCGATGATTAAATTAATTTTACAAATATTTTGAGCGTGTAATGCAAATACTTTGAGAAATTAGCAACCTGGAGAAAACATAAAGTTAACTATTTTGATGGATTTTCTTAAATAATGATTCAATTTCTAATTCCAGATAGGAAGCTCGCAACTTTCGTTCCGTTCCCTTTGTCGTAGCACAATGGAAATCGTGAACTCCAAATACGTTTCCGTTTGGAGTTTTCGACGTAGCGTTCGCTGACAAAACTCGGGCGAAAACCCAGCAAGGATTCTATTATCCTACGAGAAATTATAGAGGCATACACAAAGAAAAAGATAGAAACAATTACCCATTGAAAGAGTCGTCTTTCCGTATCTGCAGTCGACGACGATCACGCGAGGAACTCCTCGTCACCTTCGAACTCCGCTCTGAGGTCGGCCGTTATCGCACACGGACACCAAGAAATTAAATCACTCCCTCACACGAGGTGGTTCCACAGAATCACTCAACAAAGCAAGGAAGCCGCAAACTAACAACCTAAAATTCACTCGCTCTCACACTCAAGTGGCCCCACAAATTCTCAAACACTCGCGGTGGCTCCACGAAATCTCACACATTATGATCTAATATCAATTCTAAGTCTCCTATTGTAATTGAACTACCGTACAATAACATTAAAGTTACTGTTCATCTCTTTCACGGACGGCAACATCAAACTTGATTTTTCATCAACAGTCTCATAGGGCAGCAAATTGATTATCAATAGCAAAATTAAAAAAATCACTGTGCATTGCCTTAGTCCTTACAACGATTAATTCAAGACACTGTTCATTATCCCTATCATTCTCGCACGGGAAATAAAAACAGGGCAAGCCAAATGCTCAACCACCACTAAAACAGGAATCTAACAGAAATCCCAACCCTAATCACTATCACATTACAAAACATCATCTTCCCTCTACAGAAGGTAAGCACACACATACTCTCGCACAGGAAACGCATACAACATTCTTCAAATTTTCATCATTCACCCCCCTGATTCCTGTTCTTCTTCTTCTTTTATAGGGCAACAGAAAACCAAAACCGAACGTGAAGGTGCGGCCATGGCGAAACCGAAGTGGAGCTGAAACCGCTTGTGCCTTTCGTGGAGGAAACGTGGCTAGCAGTCGAAGCAGGACCGAGTGATAGAGGCTATTGGCGTGGGAGAAGCGGACGTGGCTGGCGGGTGGAGTTCCGGAGGTTGCGATGGCGTGCGGGCTTCCGCCATTTCCGCCTTTCGTGTAGCTCTGAATCGGGAGATGAATAAGAATTTTTTTAATGTGCCGAACCACTGGTTGCGCCTTGCTGTAATCAAATCAAACCTATATATATAGATATATTAATATATGTATATTTATATCGATATATATATATGTATGTAGTTTTATATATATAGGGGTATATATATATATATAAATATAGAGTAAAATAAAACTCCAACAGCTACGCGCGCAGGCATGCAACAACATGACTACGCACACAGACGTGCGACAACTAAAATTGACAACATAAAAATTGACAACTAAAATAAGTAACACAAATAAAACATGCAAAACATATGGTCGATAGAGGTCCGAACTGGTGAGGCGTCGGGACTTCTTCGTCGACCTGATCGGGGCTGGTCTCCACATCTGCCTTTGGGTTAGGATTCAAGGCATACAATTAACAATCTCCACCTTGCATTGAATCGTATCAGAACAGAAGTAACTCACCATGGATTTGTTGTTCCCAGTCTCCACCTAGGGTTATCTCCAACTGTCAATATTATGCAAGTCTAAACAGTGCATGGACTTGCTCTTCGGAACCGATTTGGTGAACATATCCGCTGGATTATCTGCTATCCCAACCTTCTCCACTTTGACTATATCGCTGCCTGCTTAATTTGCCTGCGTTCCAAGTATGAGTCTACTTTTCCTGGAGGTCTTTTACAACCCTTACTTATGAGGACTTAGCTGTGGATTTCATCACATGCCTTCCGCGCTCCTCCAGGTTTGACTGCATCTTTGTAGTGGCAGACTGTGTGTTCAAGTATGGTCATTTCATTGCTATGCGACATCCGTTTTCAGCACCAGTGGTGGCCGAAGCTTTCATCACCGAAGTAGTGCGACTCCACAGGTTTCCACATTCAATTGTTAGCGATCGTGATCTGGTCTTCATGAGTGACTCCTGGCTAGAGCTGTTCAAGCTCCAAGGAATACAATTGCGGATGAGCTATGCCTACGATGCTGAGACGGACGGCCAATCCGAGATCCTGAATCACTGTTTGGAGACTTACGGTGCTTTACTTCTGACCGACCACGTGATTGGAGCAAGTGGTTGGGATGGGCAGAGTTTTCTTGCTATTCCTCCTTTCATCAGTCTGATAACATGAGCCCATTCCAAGCTGTCTATGGTCGACCTCCGCCCACCATTGTTCAACATGTCGCCGGGAAGTGTCATGTCGGAGTCGTGTGCACCCAGCTCATGAAACAGGACGAAACTCTAAGGGTATTGAAGGCCCGCCTCCACAAGGCTCGACAAAAGATACTCCACCAAGCCAACAAGCGCCACGAACACAGTTTCAAGTGGGGGAACCGGTTTTTGTTAAGCTACGACCATACCGTCCGTCCTTGGTGGCTCACTGTGGCTACTTGAAGCTTTCTGCCTGGTTCTACGACCCTTTTGAGGTGATTGCCCGCATCGGCGAGGTGACCTACAACCTTGGCCTTGTAACATTCGGGAAAATTTTTATGGCAAACTTGTTTCGACTGCAGGGCTCGATTGCAAGAGAAATTTATCGAGCGGATAATTTGTCGAGGTATGACGTTTTATTTATTCATCGCTCGTTAATTTATAAAAAGGGGGGGGCATCGCTACAATTGTTTTCTGTCTAGACGAATGATTGTGGGATAATGTAATTAAGTTTAAAACTTAATTTGGTTTTGAAGAAGAGCACCAGTTCAAACCCCAGCGGCACGGGAGAAACCACAAACTCTCCCGACACGTCTTATTAAACCCCAGCGGCGCGGGAGAAACCGCAAACCCTCCCGATTTTGTTTTTCCGTAAGCCGAGCACTCCGCCTCCCGCAGCCCTAGCCGACGACTTCCCCCACTCTGTTTCTCAGCGCAAACCCTCCCTCCTTCCTCTGCAGGCGCCGGCGAGTCTTCTCCTCCCTTCCTGTGCCGTAGGAGAGTCGGTGTCATCCCTAACCGGTGGGAATCAAGAGTGTCGAAGCATCGTTTTGGTCCCGGTGAGTTTAGTTCTTCACTTGTCTTCATTTCTTGGTGGAAACCCTTCTAATTGGATGTCGATTCTAACTATCTTCTCTTTCCCTCATGCCCTAATTAGGGATCGGAGTACTAGAACTACCACAATCTGGAGTTGATCGCATAGTTGAGTCTTAATCGCTCTCACATAGAGGTACTGCACCATTTTAGTTCTTCATATTTTTACCCTAGCCATTTTGAGTTCCTTTACCGATAACCCTAAAGGGGGAAAATGCGTAATTTAGAGTTGTCATGGATTGCAGATTTTTGGTGGCCTCGGGGCAAAGTTCCGGAAGTCCTTCATAGTCAGATTTTCTTCGAAAAAGCAATGTCGCTGCGCCGAGTGTACGAGCGACGCATCCCCACTGTAAGGAAGTCTAATTCCTGTTAATTAAATGTATCAGGAAATTATTTTATGTACGCATGTATAGGTTTCGTACAAGCATCATATTCATGCATAGAAAAGTGTGGCGGTGAGAAACGGTCACGGAATTTGTGGAGGATAACACCCTTTTGCAGGCCCGAATAGTCAGATCATGCATACTATTGTTAGGTACAAAACCCTTACACATGTACGTAAGTTCGGAAATTTGTCTAATTAAGGGTGTGTTAGGTACAAAACCCTTACACGCCGCGCCAAAATTTGTCTAATTTTGGCGGTGGGACTTCTAGCCGACCACAAGAAAATCAAGGGTTGCTCAGTAGTACACCAAAGAGATGTCCGAGCAGATTATCGTCAGACCTAAAAGGGTCAGTAAGCACACATAAGTCTTCTCGTGCATGGTAGAGGCGCACTACCTTTCTCATAAGGCATATGATATCCTATGAGCAGTAGAGTCTTGAGAGTTGGACTCCCCTTTGAGACAGTTAGTAGATTCGAGACCGTGTCCGCGCGACACTAGGACAATTGAGTTCGTAAGATGATCTCGATTTGTCAGTTTTCAGATGCGCGTTAGGAGCTACTCAACCTTTAGCCTTTCAAGTAGAAGTGCAAATTACAAGCCACCTAGAACTCAAGTATAGACCTGACGTGAGACAGTACACTAGGTAGTGAACGCTGGCTTAGGTAAATAAAATGAAAGTTCATGAACGTAGAACGAGTATGTTTGTTGACCAGAAAACATTATAAAGGCATGCATATCATCTAGCATAAAATTTTTAATGAACAAAACTATTTTCAAAGAGCATGAATTCATCATTTAAGAAAATGTTTTAGTGTCACTAGGGGAGGAGTTATTTTTCCTTACTCTGATCCCCTTGTGGGCAATGTTTTTACAGGTGATCCAAGTGGGAAACTACGCCTAGGTTGAGCGTCCTTGTGGTGTCAGTTTGTAGTTGGTTTCCTATTCGGTTTTCTTTTCTTTCAGTATACACTTGTAGCCTTGGATACTGTATCTTGTTAATGTTTTGAATATCATGTATCAGACCTATTATTGTTACTTCAGATTTTCAGTTCTTTCATCTCAATTCATGTTTAGTGGCTCTATGAATCCAGCTTATAAAGCTATGTGGTTACCCTTAGTTTCTTTCATAGCTTCCGTCGTAAGTTTAAATTCTCAGTATTTTTCTTTATACTTGTTGTGTACTAGTTTTAATACTGTTTCCTAGTTCTCTTTATATCGCTGACCTGACCGTACGGCTGATTATTGTAAAACTGCGAAGGGGTGTTACAAATTGGTATCAGAGGGAGGTTTAGGATCCCTGGACTCAGGAAAGATTCACAGAGCCATAGGAGTGTGCTAGAGTAAACACTTGTTAGTAGAGTATCTAAGTTGCGTCTAAGCCCTAGTTTTCGCAAGAGTAGGAAATTACTTGCTAAGCCATATTTCCCAAATGCATTGATAAATAATCATATTTCTTTTATATGTTCTATCAGGCACCACGAGTCAGTGAACCGGGTGAATCTTCACGTCAGAACCCTGTTCCTAACGCTGTCATGGGAGATGTTGATGTGCCGTCACCAGTTCCAGCAGCCCCAGAGCCACAGACATAGCGTCCCAGATTGCCAAGGCGGTCACTGTAGCCTTGATGGAGTTTCAGAGAGGACTGGCTGCAGGGATAACACGTCCCGTGCAAGTACCAGCCCCTGCACCAGCTCCTGCACCAGCACCTGTGGAGATGACCCTGGAATGCTATTTGAGGAACTTTAGAGAGCTCTAACTGTCAAACATTAGTGGGGATAAAACCCCGATGGACACAGACGACTGGATAGCAAACACTAGAGATTTGTTGAACGTTATGGAGTGTCCGGAGAACAAGAAGGTTCCTCTGACAGTTTTCCTCCTCTGGGGTGAGGCAAAGGTCTGGTGGGACAAGTACCGGGCAGATGGCCCTGCAGGTAAATCGTCATGAAAATTTCATCTTATTTTAGGAAGTGATACGTTCATCATAAATGGTATGACCATGCTTTTTGGCCAGGTCGTACATCGGATATGTTTATGTGTGGCGAGTTTTCTAGAGCCCTTGCAAATTGGTTCGTGCCTCCTTCCGCACGACGAGGTCTCCAGGAGAAATATCTTAAACACTACCAGCGGGACAAGACCGTTACTGAGTACGAGCGAGAGCTTACCCATCTGGCTCGTTATGCGGGCGTGATGCATGGAGATCAGGTTGAGAAGTGCAGTCGCTTTGTGGATGGCTTGCGTGACTCTTCAGCCGTTGATGACCATGGTCAACGCTGACTACAAAAGCTTAGTGGATATGACTCGCAGGTTGGAGGCTGATCAGCAGAAGATGCAGAAGCGAAACAATTTTCGCACGAAGCGGTCTCAGGATTTCCATCAGCCGCAGCAGAGCAGGAATGACCCGGGTAAGAACTGGAATAAGAAACAGAAGCCTGATGCAAAGATGAGTGGTCAGTATGGAGTCAGGAGCAAGAACTACCCCCCCCCCCCCCCCCGCCCCCGCCCTAGGTGTCAGCATCGCCATCCAGGAGAGTGTTTGACCAATGCAGGCGTGTGTTACAAGTGCCGACAACCTGGACACATAGCTCGCTACTGTCAGGAAGTTGGTGCGACACAGGTAAACCGAAGCCTAGTTGTATGCACTGCTATTATTTTATTACTATAGATAACAAATGTAACTCATTCTTGCAGTCAAAGTTCGAGATTGGTGGCTCAAGCAGAGTAGATAAGGGCAAAACGTTGATGATCACTGACGGGAGGCCACCACAGGGTCGAGATTTAGTGCAGCCCAGAGCGTATGGACTTGGCCAACAGAAGGCAAAGGATCAGGAGGATGTAGTGATGGGTGAGTGTTTAGCTTACTAATAATTTTATTTAATCCTTCGTAGTGGCACTCCCATCATCTTTTGTAAATCATTCATGTAGGCATTTTTATGATTCATAATTTATCCTCCAAGATTCTCTTCGATACAGGCGCCTCACACTCGTTCATCGCAGAATCTCTAGTGCGTAAGCTGAATTTAGAAGTCTTTCCAGAGACAGTACCGCTGGAAGTCATGATGCCGAATGGATCCCTTCTGCAGACCAGAGATAAGTGCAGGGTACCGATGCAGTTTGGTGATACCGAGATTATTATAAAAGCCTTGTAGCTTCCTATTGCAGGTTTTGACCTGATCTTTGGAATGGACTGGCTTGCGGCAGTCAACGCCAGGATTGACTCTAGGGAGAAGCAGATACAGTTTGAGGGCCCCAACCAGACTGCGTTTACCTTTCAAGGCTTGAAGAAAGTAGTGAAGATGATCATCTCCTCAGTCCAAGCTAAAAGGTGCATCAGGAAAGGTTGTGAAACCTTCTTAGTACCGATGAATGCGGAGGCTAAGGCTGACTTGTCTGAGGTACCAATGGTGCAAGAATTCCCCGATGTCTTCCCGAAAGAGCTCCCTGGCGCTCCTCCAGATAGAGAGATTGAGTTTTCGATAGACCTACAACATGGGGCTACACCGGTAGCCAAATCCCCCTACCAGATGGCTCCAAGAGAACTAACGGAGTTGAAAAGTCTGTTGCAGGAGTTGCTTGACTTGGGCTTTATACGCCCCAGTACTTCACTTTGGAATGCTCTAGTACTATTTGTGAAGAAGGATGGTAGTCTGAGACTGTGCATAGACTACCGTGAATTGAACAAACTGACAGTAAGGAATAAGTATCCGATTCTTAGGATTGATGATTTGTTCGACCAGTTGGTTGGATCGTGCACCTTCTCCAAGTTAGATCTGAGGTCGGGCCACCATCAGTTAAGGATTCGGGATGTGGATATTCAGAAGACGGGCTTCAGTACCATATATGGGCACTTCGAGTTCGTGGTCATGCCGTTTGGGTTGTCCAATGCCCCTTCAGTATTTATGCACCTGATGAATATGGTATTTCGGGTGTACTTGGACCGTTTCGTTATTGTCTTTATAGATGATATTTTGGTGTTCTCAATGAGAGCAGAAGATCATGCCATTCATCTCAGGATTGTATTGAGTACCCTCAGGAAGAACCAGCTGTATGCCAAGTTTTCAAAGTGTGAGTTCTGACTTTCAGAGATTGCATTCTTAGGCCATGCCATCAGTCAGAAGGGGGTTAATGTTGATCCAAAGAAGATAGAGGCCATTAAGGATTGGCCGAGGCCGACGACAGTCTCAGAGGTTCGCAGCTTTTTGGGTCTGACTGGTTACTACAGGAGATTCATCAAGGACTTCTCAAGGATAGCCTTACCACTGACTTCCCTCATCAGGAAGGGTAAGAGCTTTGATTGGACAGTTGAGTGCGAGTTGACATTTGAGGACTTGAAGGGCAGGTTGATGACCGCACCGATCTTGAGTTTACCATCAGGGCCCAAAGGATTTCAGATTTATAGCGACACGTCAGGTCAGGGTTTGGGCTGTGTCCTCACGCAGCATGGAAAGGTCATAGTCTACGCCTCGAGACAGTTAAAGGTGCATGAAAGGAACTATCCCGTGCCTGACTTGGAGCTTGCGGCGGTCATCTATGCTCTGAAGATTTGGAGGCACTATCTCTATGGAGTGCGTTGCGAGATCTTCACTGATCATAAAAGCCTCAAGTATATCTTTGATCAGCGAGAGCTAAATTTGAGGCAGCGCAGATGGTTAGAGTTCCTATCGGACTACGACGTAGACATTCAGTACCACCCAAGAAAGGCGAATGTTGTAGCTGATGCCCTTAGCCGTAGAGGTTCGTATTTTTCCCTTCTCACTCAGCAGAAGGAGTTGGTGTGGGAACTGGAGAGACTGGACATCATTATTGTGCCACGTTTTAGTTTTGGTTCTGCAAGGTTGAGTTAGATGGAGATTACATGTGACATCATGGATAAAATCAGAACAGCTCTACCCTTGGATCCAAGGATGATAGAGATTTGGATCTCGGCGCAGACAGGTCAGAAGGAGAGATTCACTATTCAGGACGATTTATTATTGCATGATGACAAGGTGTGTATTCCCGATATTAGTCACCTTCGCGAGGACATTCTGTTTAAGGCACATAACTCCAGATATTCAATACATCCGGGCAGCACGAAGATGTATGCGGATCTCAAGAAGGTAGTCTGGTGGCCAGGCTTGAAAGGTGATGTTGCTGAATATGTAGAGAAGTGCGAGACGTGCAAGTTAGTTAAGGCCGAGTGTCAAAGGCCTGGAGGCAAGTTGCAGCCACTTCCCATTCCTGAGTGGACTTTTGAGGATATATCCATGGATTTCATCCACGGTCTTCCGAGATAGCAGAGTGGGAATTATTCCTTATGGGTTATAGTGGATCGGCTCTCTAAGGTCGCCCACTTCATTCCTCTTAAGAAGACAGATCAAGGTCCGAAACTGGCACAGTTATACATAGACGAGATAGTTCGACTTCACGGTGTCCCCAAGACTATTGTTTCAGACCGAGATAACAGGTTTACCTCCAAGGAGTGGAGATACGTTCAGGAGCGGTTGGGCACCAAGTTACATTTCAGCACCGCTTTCCATCCCCAGACAGATGGACAGACTGAGCTCACAAATAGGACTTTGGAGGATTTGCTTCGTGTGTGCATACTGTACTTTGGAGGGAAGTGGGAGAAGTATGTCACTCTTGTGGAATTCTCCTACAATAACAGTTTTCAGACAAGTATTGTGATGACACCGTTCGAGGCTCTATATGGTAGGCATTGTCGGACACCGTTGTGTTGGGATGAAAGTGAAGAAAAGTCTACCATCAGCGAATCATGGATTGTTAAGACCACTGACAGAATCAAGCTCATTCAAGAACGTATGAAGACAGCTCAGGATCGCCAGGCCAAGTATCATGATCAGAAGCACAGATCAGTAGAGTTCAGTGTTGGAAACTACGTTTATCTATATGTCAGACCAGTCAGAGGAGTCTTTAGAATAAAGCAGATGAAGAAACTGAGTCCCAGATTCGTTGGTTCTTTTGAGGTACTGGAACGAGTTGTTGAGGTTGCATATAGGTTGTCCTTACCTGAGGAAATGAGTGGTGTGCATGATGTATTCCACGTCTCCTATCTAAGAGATCCCAGTCAGATCATCAGTACCGAGGAAGCACCATTCGAGATAGATCTTAGCATTGAGATTAGACCAGTCAGAATCGTGGATTCAAGGGTACAAAAGCTCAGGAATAGAGAGATTCGCATGGTCAAAGTCCTTTGGATGAACTGTGGCCTTTCAGAGTATACTTGAGAGCGAGAGGATGAGCTCAGGAGCAATGCAGATTATACTTTTCTCTTTGACTCAGGTATGTTAGTAAATTTTCGAGGACGAAAATTATTTTAGGAGGGGAGATTTGTAACATCCGTGAAATTTTTTACGACAAACTTGTTTCGATTGCAGGGTTCGATTGCAAGAGAAATTCACCGAGCGGATAATTTGTCGAGGTATGACATTTTTCTTATTCATCGCTTGTTAATTTATAAAAAGGGGGGGCATCGCTACAATTGTTTTCTGTCTAGATGGGTGATTGTGGGATAACGTTGCAGAATTGTTGTAAGTATTGAAGGGAAGGGCATTAGTGTAATTAAGTTTAAAACTTAATTTGGTTTTGAAGAGGAGCACCGGTTCAAACCCCAGCGACACGAGAGAAACCGCAAACTCTCCCGACACGTCTTATTAAATCCCAGCGGCACGGGAGAAACCGCAAACCCTCCCGATTTTGTTTTTCCGTAAGCCGAGCACTTCGCCTCCCGCAGCCCTAGCCGACGACTTCCCCCGCTCCGTTTCTCAGCGCAAACCCTCCCTCCTTCCTCTGCAGGCGCCGGCGAGTCTTCTCCTCCCTTCCTGTGCCGTAGGAGAGCCGGTGTCATCCCTAACCGGTGGGAATCAAGAGTGTCGAAGCATCGTTTTGGTCCCGGTGAGTTTAGTTTCTCACTTGTCTTCATTTCTTGGTGGAAACCCTTCTAATTGGATGTTGATTCTAACTATCTTCTCTTTCCCTCATGCTCTTATTAGGGATCGGAGTACTAGATCTACCGCAATCTGGAGTTGATCGCATAGTTGAGTCTTAATCGCTCTCACATAGAGGTACTGCACCATTTTAGTTCTTCATATTTTTACCCTAGTCATTTTGAGTTCCTTTACCGATAACCCTAAAGGGAAAAATTGCGTAATTTAGAGTTTTCATGGATTGCAGATTTTTGGTGGCCTCGGGGCAAAGTTCTGGAAGTCCTCCGTAGTCAGATTTTCTTTAAAAAGCAATGTCGTCGCGCCGAGTGTACGAGCGCCGCATCCCCACTGTAAGGAAGTCTAATTCCTGTTAGTTAGACGTATCAAAAAATTATTTTATGTACGCATGTATAGGTTTCATACAAGCATCATATCCATTCATAGAAAGGTGTGGCGGTGGGAAAACGGTCACGAAATTTGTGGAGGATAACACCCTTTTTCAGGCCCGAATAGTCAGATCATGCATACTAACGTTAGGTACAAAACTCTTACACGTGTACGTAAGTTTGGAAATTTATCTAATTAAGGGCGTGAACGTCCCTTCTAGCCGACCACAAGAAAATCAAGGGTCGCTCAGTAGTACACCAAAGAGATGTCCGAACAGAGTAGCGTTAGGTCTAAAAGGGTCAGTAAGCACACATAAGTCTTCTCGTGCATGGTAGAGGCGCACTACCTTTCTCATAGGGCATATGATATCCTATGAGCAGTAGAGTCTTGGGAGTTGACTCCCCTTTGAGACAGTTAGTAGATTCGAGACCGTGTCCGCGCGACACTAGGACAATTGAGTTCGTAAGATGGTCTCGGGTCGTCAGTTTTCAGATGCGCGTTGGGAGCTACTCTGCCTTTATCCTTTCAAGTAGAAGTGCAGATTAGAAGTCACCTAGAACTCAAGTATAGACCTGACGTGAGACTGTACACTAGGTAGTGAATGCCGGGGCTTGGGTAAATAAAATGAAAGTTCATGAACGTACAACGAGTATGTGTGTTGACCAGGAAACATTGTAAAGGCATGCATATCATCTAGCATAAAATTTTTTAATGAACGAAACTATTTTCAAAGAGCATGCATTCATCATTTAAGAAAATGTTTTAGTGTCACTAGGGGAAGAGTTATTTTTCCTTACTCTGACCCCCTTGTGGGCAATGTTTTTGCAGGTGACAGGTGGGAAACTACGCCTAGGTTGAGCGTCCTTGTGGTGTGAGTTTGTAGTTGGTTTCCTATTCAGTTTTCTTTTCTTTCAGTATACACTTGTAGCCTTGGATACTGTATCTTGTTAATGTTTTGAATATCATGTATCAAACCTATTATTGTTACTTCAGATTTTCAGTTCTTTCATCTCAATTCATGTTTAGTGGCTCTGTGAATCCAGCTTATAAAGGTATGTGGTTACCCTTAGTTTCTTTCATAGCTTCCGTTGTAAGTTTAAATTCTCAGTATTTTTTCTTTATACCTGTTGTATACTAGTTTTAATACCGTTTCCTAGTTCTCTTTATATCGTTGACTCGGCCGGACGGCTGATTATTGTAAAACTGGGAAGGGGTGTTACAGGCCTCCCCCCTCCAGTCGGATCCATCCAGTTTTTCACGTCTCTCAGCTCAAGAGGGTGGTGGGCGATCACTCCATCGAGGAGACGCTTCTGCCGAATAATGCCTCAGACGGCTCCGCGGTCTACTTGCCTGAATCGGTTTACGACCGCAAAACTGTCACGGTGGATGGTCATGGTTGGGAACAAGTTTTGGTGGCGTGGCAACATTGACCTCACTCCGACACCACATGGGTGGACTGCGGCGACTTTCACAGTCAATTTCCTGAGTTTTCTTTTGAGGACAAGGAAAATTTTCAAATGGGGGGGTGCCTCGACGGAGCGGGACAGGAGGGAGCCTCGACATCATGGTGAGTATACTCTAGAAGGAAGAAGTTGGATGCAGAGACCGCGTGTATTCCGGGTGGCGGGAAGGAGGTGCGACTAGCCATGCTTGGTTACCTTATTATTGCACTTTCTGTTTTTTTACTTAATTTCCATTATGTGGGGGTATATCAGCCCCCACATTATTGTATTTTGTTTTACCTTGGAACTTTGGACTTGGAATGAAATTTGGAGCCTAGGGCTGGCCAAGGAAATCTTCCTTAGAGTTTTCTATCACCTCGATTTCCCTTTCTCCCTGCCTCCTAACTCTACGGGGTGTCGTACTACCTGGTTGAACCCTATGGGGTATCATACCACCTGGTTGATTTTTGACAAATCTTTTGCACTAGCTCTGAGATAATTGAATTTCTTCATGTTAGACAGTTATAGTTGACCAGCAGGCTACAAAAAGTTGTTCTCCCAAAATCTGAATACTTAGGCTTTGTTTGGGACGGTGGTGGACTCATGGTTGGGAACAAGTTTTGGTGGCGTGGCAACATTGACCTCACTCCGACACCACATGGGTGGACTGCGGCGACTTTCACAGTCAATTTCCTGAGTTTTCTTTTGAGGACAAGGAAAATTTTCAAATGGGGGGGTGCCTCGACGGAGCGGGACAGGAGGGAGCTTGACATCACGGTGAGTATACTCTAGAAGGAAGAAGTTGGATGCCGAGACCGCGTGTATTCCGGGTGGCGGGAAGGAGGTGCGACTAGCCATGCTTGGTTACCTTATTATTGCACTTTCTGTTTTTTTACTTAATTTCCATTATGTGGGGGTATATCAGCCCCCACTTTATTGTATTTTGTTTTACCTTGGAACTTTGGACTTGGATGAAATTTGGAGCCTAGGGCTGGCCAAGGAAATCTTCCTTAGAGTTTTCTATCACCTCGATTTCCCTTTCTCCCTGCCTCCTAACTCTACGGGGTGTCGTACTACCTGGTTGTTCTCCCAAAATCTGAATGCTTAGGCTTTGTTTGGGACGGTGGTGGTGGAAAAAGTTCTATTCCCACCACCATTCTATTTTGGAGACGTTTGGTTTTTCGATTGTGGGAAAAATGCTTTTTATAGAAGAATTGAATAAACCTTGTATATACTCGTTGAATTATAAATTACAAGTATGAATACAAATATATAGGCAGAAGAGAGAGAACAGTTTTCTAACACTCATGACTAAAAATTATTTTTAGGACTTTTTTGAAAATTCCTCCCACTTCCAGAAAAGTTGAAAGGATTTTTTTGCATTTTCATGCTTCTATTCGCTTGGGTTAATACTCCCTTTCTCATCCTACTGCTTTTCCTTCCACTGTTTTTCTGATGGATTTAATCCCAATGTTGCTTTCCCACTACTGTTGTACTGCACAACCATCCCAAGCAAAACCTTAGAAACCATCCTGTCTGTACTGCACATTTCTTATATTAACTGTTTTGCAGTTTTATTTAGTTTTCTTGTTGGCTTGTTAGATTATTTCTTCTATATTATAATGTTCGTACTCAGTTTTTTGGGGGAAAAAATGATCCATAGTTTTCAATTTCTCTAGATTTTTGTAATTATTTATTAACATCTGAGCAGCTTGTTAGGTCGCAATAGTGAACGCGAGGAATCTGTTCCTAGTGTGTGGAAACTAGTTTTTGTTCAAGCTACAGGGGGGGTTATTTCTGGTGCAATGGCATCCTGTGTGACAACCCCTTTGGACACCATCAAAACTAGATTACAGGTGTTTTTTTCTCCGTTGCCTTCAATGATCCCAGTATCAAGCATTTTACTTTAAAACCAAAATTTTCTCACATTGAATCCTCTCTTGATTTATTTATGTTTATTTCATTGTAAGCAATATTAGGCAATTAATCACAATCTTGGAGTGCCAATTCTTGCCCTAATTATAATTTTTTTTCTAATGTCTGCCCTGTATAATAGTACATTTTTACATAATTTTCTTATAGTTGATGATAAGAAATGTGCTAATCTGCAATAATTTAAGAAAAAGTTGGGAGCAAGTACATAAATTCAGACACTAATAGTCTCATTGGTAGAATTTAAAGGCTTGATAATACAATTTAAGTTCCTTAATCACTCAAATTTATATATTTTTTGCATTCTCATATTTTATTTTTCACCTCTTCATATCAACATCCTTATGAAGAAAGCTGCCTTTGTGCCTTTTGAAGTATGAAACCAGTATTTTATTTTCTCTAATTCAGATACATAAAAATTTGTCGTTATTTTTCTTTTTGTATCCGTGTTAGGTTATGGACATTAAACAGAGGCAGGCGACACGACAAATTGTGAAGAATTTGATTGTCGAGGATGGATGGAAAGGTTTATACAGAGGATTAGGTCCAAGATTTGTTAGCACTTCAGCATGGGGCAGTAGCCTGATTGTAGCATATGAATATCTAAGTAGGGACATTCTCCTCCTTTCTTTAAACTTTTTTTTTCTTGATTAGAACTTAAAATCAATGAGTTAGATAAAAATTGTTCATATGATTTGTGAATATCATGTTTAACATCTCAGAACACACAAATTAAAAATGAGAATTCACCAAGCCGACCTAAATAGTTGGGATAAGGCTAACATTGATGATCACCTTAAGGATAAAGTAATATATGCAAGAGTAATTTCCTAAGATTACCAATGTTAGTATTATTGTAAGATGAAGTGGTAATTAAGTGTGAATGTGTTATATGTTAGTATATTTGTGCATGCATGTTATGAAATGGAAACTTATAGTGATGGTTTTTGTAATTTCAAATGATAGAGTGGTGTAACCCTATAAATGAGCACATGACTTCTAGAATTAAGAATGTTTGGTTAAAATTTAGAGGATCTTGAGGGTATTATGCAACAAGTGGATGTGATGGAAGCTTATAAGATAAATTTCAGATAACTATAATTATACCAGCAATGTCGTGTGGATCTTCTATCTGTGCGGCACATAAACGGTAAGATGAATGTAGCAAAATTTATAAAGATAATTAATGAGTGATTATATTAGATGAACCTTTCAAATGACATCCATCGAAGATGAGGTAATTAAAAAGAAGCACGACAACTTGGACGTGTTTAACATATGGTAGAAAATGAAAAGGGTATTTAAAGCTAACGTCGAAGCATTAGAAATGAGAAGAGGTAGACCTAAGCTAACATGGATACAATAGTTTCAAAAGGTTTGCAAATAATATACTTATTTAAATACTCAGATAACACTCAACATGAAGGAATTAAAAATGATGAGCCAACACAAAACCCCAGATATTTGTGATAATACTAATGATGATGAACATATATTTAACGACCTCCTTTTTGTCTATGCAGAGCGTTTGTGTGTCAAATCCGTGGATTGATGAACTATTATCTGGCCGAAGATGCACAGATTGTGTACATGACATCAATACCATCGAAATCGTCAAATATTTTCGCCAGCGTGACATTTTCTAGCAGGCCATTTAATTTTGCAGGTAGAATACGACTATTCCGGCGGCAATTTTATATGCAAAGGCGTCGAGAAAGTTCTTCATTTGTTCAATTCATTCATTGTTAGTTTCTCTCATACAAAAAAAATAATTTCCATGTTCTTCCTACTTTCTGCATCTTCAATGACTCCTTCCTCTCCTCATGGAATTACATGGTTGAATACTTACTGATGTTAGTGATTTTTTTTTTCTTTCTTTCAAACACTGAATCAAGTTCATGTAGGTGAATAAAATCTTTAGTTTAGGCATTTGATTGTTTAAATGTAGGTGAATAAAATCTTTAGTTTGAGCATAATAATATGGTTTGTATCTAAATGTTTCCAATGTTGAAAAGCTTTTTCTGTAAAGGAATGGTTGATTATTGAATACAATTGATTGCTTGCTGAGGCCTCTGGTTGATTCTTTCCTTCTGATTTGTATTGGGCATGTTCCGCTCCCTCTGTTAAGTTTTTTTTGTGTGCATGTTTGGGAGGGTGGTGGTTGGAAATGGAGGTGGAACGACATTCTTGAATGCGGCTTCCTTGGAGCCACAAAAACAGACAAAATCGACAGGACCGTCTCAATCACATCGTTTTTGGAACCGAGCCGAGCGGTCTGGTGTCGATTTGGTTTGGAGCATGTGAAAAGTTGAACTCCATATCTGTTGAGTTCGGTTTCCAAGTTTTGGAAACCAACAATTAAGATCCGGTTCATGCTGTCACAACCCGCATTTTCTCAACATTTAAATTATATCAGAGTAAGAGAAAATACGCGCTGTAATGCCACGTCGTGTAGGGGATAACTGCAGGCGCTCAGGCAAGACTTCAAATTCTACAGTTTATATGAAATCCATAAGTTATTAAGCAAAAATTAGTTTAAGTTTAGATGGTCGTATCTCTCATCACAGTGGATCAGCTAGTCCACTATAAAATTATAGTTATATGCTGTAGAAAATACTTTGATTATGTTGATTAATACCCTACATGAGTATAAACATTCCCAAAGGACAACTCATGGTATGCAAGACTCTAGGTTTAATATAAGTATGAAAATAGTCTTTACGTTAGCTAGAAAATAGTGATTTTGGCTTTTAGAAGGATGACATGTATGAAATACTAGTAGTAATGCTTTTTATAAGTTAAAATATCTAACATGCAACATAGCATAAAATATTCCCAGAGAATAAGTAAAACAACCACAAAATAGGCAAACTAGCAGCTTAGCTAAGTAATTAACATTTCCAAAAGAAAATCACCAGTAGGCGTCAACAACCTGACACGAACTCACTGGTGAGCATGTATGTCTGTACTAACAAAAAATTAACAAAACCACCTCACAATGGTGAGGAAGTCCTCTGCAACACAGCAGTTCACTAGCAACACCAACCTAGCTGCTCAACCGGCTACTGCCCTGAACCTGAGGCATTCACAAGAAAAGAATACCTCAGCAAAAAAAATAAACAAGTGGCAACAAACTTGTCAGTAAACAAAAGGGATAGTACGATTATCAACTCAACCAAGAATAGCTGTCAAAACACAATAAACTAACTAGAAGCCAAAAGAGAGAGTTAACTTGTAATATTCAAAGGTAAACAAATTTGCACCAAGTGCGAACGGAGTCATGCTCCGAGAACATCTGCGAGAGTAGGCAGATACATCATAAGCCTACCATAAGAGGAAGAAAATGAGACTAAACTATCACCAACACGTGAATCATTAACACTAGTAAAACAATCGGGTCAGAGTCGGGACCAAACTGTCCAAACCTAACTAACAGACTCAAACGTCTCAAAACCGCACTGCGGTGGCAATCTAGTCCAACACAACTCAACAGTCCAAAAACAGACCAAAACATACCCAGGTGCAATGATTCATGAAAACAAACCAACCAAATCTAATCTTATATCCAAACACCCATAAAACTCAAACTTGACGGATTCAACTGAAACACGACGATTCAAACTTAGCAAAACTATGCTATTAGAGGAAATACGTCGAATTGGAGAAATTTCCCAAGTTTACGGGAAAGGCGTCGAGTACACTCGACGACGCGTCGAGTGCAGTCAACGCACTCGATGCCGACCAGACTACTCAGCAAAACTAGCTTCACTTAACGCCGCGTTGAGTGCATAACACTCACACAACGCTTTCACACTTGGGCAGAATTTTACAGAATGACGTTGAGTGTATTCAGCTCACTCAACGCCGCGTTGAGTGCACTCAACGCACTCAACGCTTTTTAACGTAAGACTAAACTTTCACTGGATGGCGTTGAGTGTATTCAGCTCACTCAACGCCGCATTGAGTGTATAACACTCACTCAACGCTTTTACACTTAGAAAAAAATTTACAGGATGTCGTTGAATGTATTCAGCTCACTCAACGCCGCGTTGAGTGTACTCAACGCTTTTTAACTTAGATTCCAAGATTTTCCTGATGGCGCTGAGTGTATTCAGCACACTCAACGCCGCGTTGAGTGTATGTCGCACACTCAACGCCTTTTGACTTAGCGTCAAATTCTGATGGCGTTGAGTGTATGCAGCACACTCAACGCCGCGTTGAGTGCACTCAACACACTCAACGTTTTTACACTTAGCGTCGCAGACCTCTCAGCAAGGCGTTGAGTGCATTCAACACACTCAAAGACGCGTTGAGTGCACTCAACACACTCAACGCTTTTGGACTTAGGCTAAAAACTGAACTTTAGTGTTAAGGCTATACTCAACGTCTAACTTGCCCTCCAAAATTGCCTAAGTCTAAGCCTCAAATTCGACGAATTAACCTACTGTCATCAAGG
Organism: Platanthera zijinensis; assembly: GCA_039513925.1. Lineage (NCBI taxonomy): Eukaryota > Viridiplantae > Streptophyta > Magnoliopsida > Asparagales > Orchidaceae > Platanthera > Platanthera zijinensis. The sequence continues at coordinate 37,921,016 of CM077085.1, forward strand.
ATTAATTTCCGACTTAGCCTAATCAGCCATATAAGACACATTTGACTTAAGCGAAATGCCAAACCCAATGAGATTTCCCTAACCAGACTAATCCCACATTCAACTAAATTTTCTCAACTATCTTCTACTGTTCAACAGGTCATGATGGCCATACTCTACCCAAATCCTCATTTCTGTACAGGAAAGGATACAGACTTCTACTTCCCTTAATTCACACTAACCATAGATTATTTTATCTAGAAAAAGGAGGGGGCATGAGGGACAATGCTTAACAATAAAAATGACAAGAATCAGATTTCCTTCCTCTTCTTCTTCCTGACTATGATGACGATCTCAGTCATGACTAATACTCAAATCATAAATATTTTGACAGATCTAGGACTAGATTAACAGTCAGTCCAACCCTCGATGAACTTGTCTAGACTAACAATTGTTTAGACGGATGGCCCTTGACCGGAAATTATATGGCCAAACCCTATGCAAATCTCAATTTCTGTACAGGGAGAGAATCAAAATAAAAGGAATAGAGAACAAGCAAAGGAAAACCACCACTTGCCTTAAACCTTGCCGAACTTGGCAACACTGGCACTCCTCCTCACGGAACTGGCCGAAAACCACTTCAGCAACAATTCTTGAAACCTTTCAGGAGGAAAGAGGGTCAAAACGAAATCTCTAACACCCAAAATTTCAAGAAACGGGAAATACTTACCGTAGAAACGTAGATCTAGGTGAGAGTTATCAGGATCAACCCTCCAACGACGATTTCGAGCACCAACACTCCAGAAATCGGTGGCCGAAAGCTTAGAAAAGACCGCCGCTCTCGCTCTTCATGTAACAGCCGACGGTTTCAAGAAGAAGACGATGAATAGAGTTTGTCTATTCACAAGGCTATTTGTACTTAGAAATATAAGTATTATAATAATAGTTTATTATTAAATAATTGTCCAAACGACCCAAAATTCGCGCCAACACGGATTTATACGAAAATCACACTGTAGCTAATTACCGACACTATGAACCCAACAACGCAGTCGAAATTAAGATTCGACGAACCAAACTCGGGCAAACACCTCCCGAAGTCAAAACACAAGCATTCCCAAAGAGGCTCCACCGAGTCATTAAAACAGACCCGGCTCGCAAGGGAATCTTGCAAACAGGCTAAATCCAGCCACACACAAAAAAACCTAAGAGTTAAAACCACGATCAAACAACGACATATGCCGAAAATGCGTCAACGTAACGCCCTGATGTCATAAACACGCCAGACAACGAATTAAATCAAATATCGAAAAATCAGGGGCGTTACAGTCACTCCCCATAAAAGAAAGTTTCGTCCCGAAACTTTACGCGCAAAACCTCTATTACAAATGAAAAATAAGATTACATACCATTAACTATGAGAACAGATGAGGATGAGCCCCCCTCATAGCTGACTCCAACTCCCAAGTGGCGCTTTTCACGTCTTGGTTTTGCCACATAACTTTAATCATTGGTATGGTTTTCCTCCGCAACACTCGATCTTGAGTATCCAGAATGCGGACACACATCTCAACATAGGAAATATTAGGCTCTAACTGGGGCACATCATCAAGAATCTGTCGGTCGCTGAGCACATATTTCCGCAACTGGCTCACGTGAAACACGTCGTGCACACCAGGAAAATTTGCGGGCAAATTCAGCCTATAAGCTGATACACCAATACACTCAACAACCTTAAAAGGTCCCACATACCTCGGGTCCAACTTATGATCCTTTCCAAATCTCTTAACGCCAGACATTGGGGAAATCTTCAGAAAAACCAGGTCCCCAACCGCAAACTCCAAATCAGTCCTCCGATGATTAGCGTTCTTCTCATAACGCTCTTGAGCTATACAGAGCTTCTCTGATATGTTTCACAGAAATATTCATTTCTTCTAACGCTTCAGGACCCAACAACGGTCTCTCACCAACCTCAGCCCAAAACAAGGGAGTTCTGCATCGCCTCCCATACAAGGCCTCAAACGGGGTCATCTGCAAACTTTCTTGATAGCTATTATTATAAGCAAACTCCATCAATCCGAGTCGCTCATCCCACGCTCATCCGTGGTCCAAAATATAACATCTGATCATGTCCTCCACGATTTGATTCACTCTCTCTGTTTGATCATTAGTCTGCGGATGATAAGCGGTAGAGTACCTCAGATCGGTACACAATTCTTCTTGTAAGCTTTTCCAAAAGCGAGACGTAAACCTGGAGTCTCGATCTGATACAATGCTAATCGGTACTCCATGCAATCTGATGACTTCATCTAAATATAATTTGACTATCTTCTTCATGGAGTAGCCAATCTTAAACGGCATGAAGTGAGCACACTTCATTTTTCGATTTACTATCACCCAAACAGAATCGTGACCTCGGAGAGATCTCGGTAAACCCGTAATGAAGTCCATGGAAATACTCTTCCACTTCCAGCTTGGAATATCCAAAGGCGTCAACTTGCCACCAGGCCTTCTATGATCGGCCTTAACACGCTTGCATGTAAAACATTTAGACACAAATCTGGCTATATCACTCTTCATTCCAAACCACCAAACAATCTATTTTAAGTCTTGATACATCTTTGTAGAGCCTGGGTGGTAGGCAACACTAGAATCGTGCACCTCACTGCACAACTTAAATCAAATGTCCTCAACAGCAGGGATACAAAATCTATCGCGGTACTTCAAGGTACCCGCGTCATCGATTGAAAAATTTGGTAACTCCCCTTTCTCAGTTCTAAGATAATGGTGCAATAAGTCCGGATCATCCTTCTGATGTAGCCTCGTAAGTGTAATCCAAGAAGGCTCTGCTACAACCAAACTACTTGACGAGTCACAACTTCCAACAAAAATACTCATCAAGAGAAATTCCTCAACCAGCGAATCCACAGAAAGATTAAAAATCTTAGTTGTCTTCCTACTCAAGGCATCATCTACAACATTAGCTTTTCCTGGATGGTACTGGGTCTCAACATCATAATCTGCAACATACTCTAACCATCTTCGTTGGCGCAAATTTAACTCCCTTTGAGTGAAAATGTACTTCAAGCTCTTATGATCGGTGTAAATCTTACACAACGCACCATACAATAGATGCCTCCACAATTTTAGTGCATAAATTACAGTTGCGAACTCCAAATCATGTAGGGTAATTCTTTTCATGAATCTTTAACTGTCTCAACCCATACGCAATTACTTTTCCTTCTTGCATCAGCACACAACCAAGTCCAACGTGCGATGCATCAACATATACGGCATATTGTATTCCTTCCGTAGGCAGGGTCAACACCGGAGCTGTGCACAATCTCCTCTTCAATTCCAGAAAAGCTTCCTGACACTTATCGCTCCAAACAAAAGCTGCGTTTTTCTGCGTCAGTTTAGTCAATGGCGCGGACAACGTAGAGAAACCCTCTACAAATCTTCTATAATAGTCAGCCAACCCTAGGAAGGTCCTTATCTCCTTGGGAGTGGCAGGCCTATTCCAATCAGGCAAAACATCCGGAATCTAAAAGCTTCCGATCACATATCGCAGAAATAATCGGAGAAACCTGGCGCGGATAACCATAAACACTCTTGAGTTGACCGTTGTCCATCTTGAAGTCCAAGCGCTTAACCTTGCACTGGATAACAACATCATATCTGGACAACCAGTCCATGCCCAAGATCACATCAAAATCGTCCAAGTCAATCACCTTCAAATCAGCCACTGCTAGAAAATCACCGAATATAATTGGACAACTCTGAATACCTTGGTCCGATACCATAGAATCACCAGAAGGAAACTTGATAGTAAACGTGTCACCAACCCGATCGAGAGTCAAACGATGATGCTCAACAAAGGTCCTAGCCACAAACGAGTGGGTAGCACCAGAATCAAAAAGAACGTGTGTACAACGGTTCTTTACCTTAAACCTTCCTATAAAAATAATTGCATACGCGACTAAGGGGACGAGCATTGAACCTATAACTATGAATTAAATGCTAAAACTAGATTAGGATCTAACCTGAAATATCCTGAGTAGACGTCTGTGCTTTCTCAAGAGACACCACGTTCAGCTTCCCCTTTCCCTTGTCCAAATTTTGTGGCGGTGACAAAGCCCGAAGCGAAACTGGCTGCAGCGCGGGCTGAGACTGCGAGCACTTTGACTTGAAATGGCCTTTCTGTCCGCACTGAAAGTAGACTCTATTCTTATCCCAACAATGGGCAACATCGTGCCCCTTCCGTTTGCACGAAGTACAAACCAAATATCCCTTAGGAGTTAGGAGCACCCTGGATCGCTTGAACCTGCTCCTGCTTCAAAGCTCCTATTCTCTTGAAACACTTCTCGAACGGATGGCCTGACAGGTTACAGAAACTACATGTCTCTTTGCTTCTTTTCCTAGAAGCAGAACCAGATTCCTTGGAGTTTCTTCCCTCATCAGATTTTCTCTTATCTTTTCTCAACTGCTGACCCCGGTTCTTAGCATTGTCGATCGCTTCGACCTTCAGAGCAGCTTCTACTACTTTAACATAGGTTTCTGATCCATAATCATTTGCTAGCTGTTGGATGTCACTCCTTAGACCACCCAAAAAACGTTTAACTCTGTTGGCCTCAAAACAACTAAATCTGGGGAGAACCGGCTCAGCTTGCTAAACTCCACCTCATACTCACTCACCGTGAGCTGCCTCTACTTTAAGTGCAGAAAATCATTTAACAAACGGTCTCGCTCGACCGACGGCAGAAACTTCTTCAGCAAAAGCTCCTTGAAGACTTCTCATGAACATCCATCCTTCAAGTTCTCATTTTCCCTCAGCCACCAGCTCTTTGCAAGTCCCTTGAGCTGATAAGCAGCGACCATCACTCTCTGGTCGACAGAAACTCCAGAGTACGAAAACATCTCCTCGATGGCTATAATCCAGTCATCCAAAGCCATGAAGTCTGCCCTACCATCATATGTAGGGGGTCCTAATCGCTGGAAATACGAGATGAAATTCATCTCTGGCGGCAACATAACTGGGGGCACCAGAGGAGCAGGAGGAACTGGAACACCTTGACCCACAACAAGGTCCTGAACTCTATGCGGCTGTCTTGCAACGACAGTTAACAAGGCTTGGATCTGCGACTGCACCTCCAACATTTGCCTATACAAAGCTTCGTTGCTCTGTCACAATTCTTCTATCACGGCCTCATTTTGAGCACCAGACGACTCACCCTCTGACTGGGGAGTCAACCTCGTCGTAGGTCGTCTCGACATTCTAATAACACAATAAACAACTAATCAAAACCTAGCTTAACCGCTAGAACCAAACAACCTAGTACAGACAAAACATACATAAGTACTTGTTCATACTGCTAACTTGCTCTGGGAATTTTATAAATGATGAAATGCTTAAACCTAGGATGATATACCATCATCCTATTAACTCATGTGCATAGACCATAATGCATGAATTTTCATTCCTTTTACTTTTAAATCATGTGGGTATACATGTCATCATGTAAATCTTTAGCTTGACACGTGTGCTGATGCAATGTTATGTCATGCATGTTGTGTCATGCAATCTAAAAAGGCCTTAATGCATGTTATGAGCGGCGTACTCATGAAATGTTATGCATCTCATACTACATAACATCGCATGCATGAAAAAAAAACGTGCTAATGGGCACCCATGTGATGGTGGTTATGCATCTCATACTACATAATTATCACATGTTGTCACCTATGATGGATCTATATACAAACACATATTATGCATCTCATACTACATAATATGCCATGTATACTTCTTATCATGCTTATGAGTGTAGTGTTCGTGCTTCAGTCAAGACGTACTGATGACACATTTGTACAACCCCGTATCCAGCGAGTGGGCAAACAGGAGCCGATCCGGCCGGCCCAGACCGCCCCCCGGGCCTCAGGTGAGTCCAGCAGGGCATGCCGAGCCGAGCGTGCCGAGTACGTGCTCGGCGATCGTCGGGCCGAGCTCGAAGATCGTGGAGCTGAGCCCGACGAGAGGATGTCGTTCGTTGTGAGCCCGGCCGAGTACATGCTCGTCCAGTACCTGTTCGGCGAGTACCAACGCGACCGTCACCAGTGAGCAAGGGCTTCAGGCCCGACCTTCCCGGGCTCGAGGCGAGGCGAGTCCGGTCCACAGCGCGAGTCAGGTCCACGGCGCTGCGAGGGGCGAGTTCAACCGCCGCTCCTCGCCTCGGCGCAGTAGGAGCCTTCTCGCGCCCGTACTCGCCGCCCCCACTCAGTGAGCTCTTCTCAGGGCCGGCTCGTCTTTCAGTTGTGGGGGTGTTTTTACCATGTTACCCCCTTGGATTGCATACTGTCCTCAAAAACAGTGACGCCTAGTTATTTGCAGCCCGACTATTCCTATAAATAGGACCCAAGGGGTACCTCAGAAGACACGCTTTCTTGTGCCCGGTCTTCTAGCGCTTTCTGAGATACCTTAGCTTCAGCACTTGGCTAAGGAGGGGAAGCGCTCTAAGATCTACCAGGTGTGTGGTGGGACCTCCGTGCTGAAGCCTTGGGACTGTCCCCGGTCCCTCTCCCTTACCCTTTGGGCTTGTGAGGAGAGAAGTAAGTGTGCGACCACCCCTTCCGCAAGGGTCGGACTCCACAGGAACCGATTTTTCGGTTTCAACACTTTGGTGCGGTGAGCGTGGAGCGTGGTCAGCACAGAAAATCTTCCACAAGACTAATGGCAAGAGACGAGGGGCAAGGTTCAGGAAGGGGGGACTCGCCACTCCCTCCCCCTCCCGCGATGGCGGGGATATCCGCGGAGCTCAGGGAGGAAGTGCTCGGGCTAGTCAGGGTCGCACTCGGCATGCGAGCCGAGAGTACGACGCCAGCGGTTCCCGTGGTCGCCGATCCAGCGTTAGGCAACGATGCGCCCCTCAGGCGCGCGGGGAAGGAGGTCGCGAGCGAGGGGGAGCGCGAGCCGAGGGGGCGAGTCCTCTTTCCGGGCTCGGCGGGCGAGTACTTGTTCGGCGAGACGGCGGGGAGGGAGTTCCCAACTCGCCCAGCCGAAGGAGGAAGTCCCTTCAGCGAGTTCGTTTCGTCAGCCCCAGTTCCAGAAGGATTCCGAGAGCCGGAGATGTCCTACTACTCAGGGAAGGGAGATCCGACCCAGCACGTCCAGTGGTTCGAAGACGTGGTGTCAATCCGACAGATGTCAGATGGTTTCAAGTGTAGGCTCTTCGCCATCACCCTCAGGGAGAAAGCGAGGGAGTGGTTTCATCAGCTCCCGGCCGGTTCCATCTACTGCTTCGAGGATTTGTGCCGAGGATTCATGTTGAGATTCACCACCTCAAAGAAGAGGAAGAGGGAGGTCGAGTCTCTGTTCCGTGTCAAGCAAAAAGTAGGGGAGACCCTGGGAAGTTACCTGGACAGGTTCCAGGAAGAACTGTCCCAGGTACAAGAGATGCCAGGGCACACCATGATGGTGGCCTTCACCCTGGGTCTCCAGCCCGGGTTCTTCGCCATGGAGTTGAAGAGGACGCCTCCGGTGTCTTTCGAAGCACTCTTGGAAAGGGCGGCAAGGGAGGCCGACATGGAGGCAGCACATCCAGAGTTCGCTCGGAGGTTGGCTAGGTGGGCCGTGGAGGAGGAGAAGCCAAGGGGAGGTCGGGCCCAGGAGGAGAGAAGGGTCGAGCCCCGACAGAGAGAACAGCAGCCGCAGCAGCATAGGTGGGGGGGGGGGGGGTCAGGAGCCGAACAACCGATTGGGTTGGAGGCCGGAGTGGCAGGTTCAAGGGCCACGGAGGGGCTATCAGGGGGGAGACAACCGCCAAGGTGGGCGTGGCCAGTTTTACCTCCAGGGAGGGAGGCAGGGCCAGAGACCGCCTCTTCCCGACCAGGAGGAGGCCATGGCTATCGCCCTGGGGGGGCGAAGGAGAGGGCAACCGAGGAGGAGGAGGGAGGTCAGGATAGACCTACCCTATTGCGACTACCATCAAGAAGAGGGGCACACGACGGTCACGTGTCCGGAGTTCCTCGAGATGCGGGAGAACAGGGAGCAGCAGCGACAGCTGCGGAATCATCAGGAGGTGCGGATTGAGGAAGTCCGGCCTCAAGTGGAGGGGGATCGTTGCGAAGACCGGGCCTATGTGGGGACCCGAGGAGGGATCAGAGTGATCCATGGGGGGGGGGGGGGGGGGGAGTCGAGGCTTCCCGGAAAGCAAGCCTCCACACCATGTACCGAAGGAGCATCGGCTCCACATCTCAGACTCCACCCCCGGAAGAGAGGATCACCTTCTCAAGGGAGGATATGCCGGGTCACGATGACCCCTTCTGCGATGCGCTGGTCATCCAGACAGCCATCGAAAATTTCACAGTCTCCCGGATCCTCATTGACAATGGGAGCTCAGTCAACATCATCTTCAAGAAGCCCTTCGATGCCATGCAGGTGGAAGCCAAGAGGGTGCTGGCCTCCGATGGGCCCCTCTTCGGTTTTTCGGGGGAAAGGAAAGAAGTAGAGGGGGGAGTGGGACTCCATGTCAGCTTGGGGGGACAGTCCCGGAACTGTCGATTCGTCATAGTAGAGGCCCCCAGCAGCTACAATGCCATTTTTGGGAGGCCCCTCATCAGCGCCTTCCGATGCGTCCCCTCCTCCTTCCATCAATGCCTTAAGTTTAATGTGGACGGGATCCAGGTCCGGGTTCGCGGTGACCCCAAAGCAGCTCGGGAATGCTACGTGACCGCGGTGAATTCAATTTCTTGGCAGGAGGAGGCCGAGGGGATGGGGAGAAGGATGGAGGAGATGGAAGGGCAGGAGGCCGGAGAAGAAGGCGGGGAGGAAGGAGGAATGGAAGGGGAAGCACGCGAGGGGATACTCCCAGAAGGGTCAGTTGGGGCGATGATCCCAGGGAAAGGGGAGGTCCTTACGCCAAGAGGGGAGGACGACGCAGAGTGGGAGGAGCAGTCCCGGTTGGAGGCCGCCGAGGAGGTCGTGGAGATGGAAGTCCTCACCCAGGATGGCAGGGTGGAGAAGGTCCGCATCAGCGGGGGGCTGACCCCGGAGGATCAGGGCAGGATGCTGGAGTGCATCCAAAAGAATGTGGATGTCTTCGCCTGGAGCGCAGCGGAGATGCCTGGGATTGATGCCGACATCGTTTGCCACCGCCTCAATCTACACCCGGAGGCTCGCCCCATCCAGCAGAAGAGAAGGTCCGTCACAGACAAACTGGCCGAACCCATCAGGGAGGAAGTCTCCAAGCTCCTTAAGGCTGGCTTCGTTTCCGAAATTCAATACCCCGACTGGGTCTCAAATGTTGTAATGGTGAAAAAAGGGGACGGCCGGTGGAGGATGTGTGTAGATTTTTCACTGCTTAATAAATCATGTCCTAAGGATTGTTACCCCTTGCCTAGAATCGACGCGCTGGTAGATTCAGCCGTTGGTTTTTCTGTAATGAGTTTTTTAGATGCTTTTTCAAGTTATCATCAAATCAGGATGCACCCTCCTGACATAAAGGATGTCTCGTTCATTACAGGAGATGAGTGCTACTTCTACAAGATGATGTCTTTTGGGTTAAAAAATGCAGGGGCTACATACCAGAAAATGATGGACCGTGTATTCCAGGGACAGAAGGGAAGGAACTTGGAAGTGTACGTGGACGACCTGATGGTAAAAAGCAGAGAGGTCGATTCTCACCTCCAGGATCTGGAAGAGACCTTCGACACTTTGCGCAGATACAAGATGAGGTTGAATCCTCTAAAGTGCATCTTCGGGGCGAGCAAAGGCAAATTTTTGGGTCATCTCCTCACCCCAGCCGGGGTCGAACCCAACCCTGACAAAGTCCGGGCAATTATGGAGTTGGGGCCGCCTCGGGATGCGAAGGAGGTACAACGGCTGACAGGGAAGCTGGCGGGACTAAGCAGGTTCCTATCCCGGGTCGGGGAGAGGTGTTCCCCCTTCTTCAAGACCTTAAGGGGAGGTCGGAAGTTTGAATGGACCCCGGAGTGCGAGGAGGCATTCCAGGCCTTGAAGAGGCAGTTGACTCAGGCCCCCTTGCTCCAAGGGCCAAAAGAGAGGGAGGATTTGTTTTTGTATCTAGGGGTCGGGGCGGAGGCCGTAAGTTCTGTTTTAGTTCGGGAAGAGGGGAGAAAGCAGCTGCCCATCTACTATGTGAGTAGGGTTCTGAGGAAGGCGGAACTCCGCTACCCCATCTTTGAGAAGTTGGCCTTCGCCCTAATCATCTCAGCCCGGAGACTCAGGCCCTACTTCCAGGCGCACTCCATCCAGGTGGTAACTGACCACCCCCTCCACAACATCTTCGAGGGAGTGGAGCATTCAGGAAGACTCGCCAAGTGGTCGGTGGAGTTGAGCGAGTTTGACATCTCCTTTGTCCCCCGGCTCGCAATCAAGGCACAAGCAATGGCTGACTTCCTGGCTGACTATATGGTTGAGGTGGCAGAGGACAAACTCACTCGCCCCATCCCTTGGAAGGTGATGGTGGATGGGGCTTCAGGGAAACACTCCTTGGGGGTTGGGGTCGTCTTGGAGAGCCCCCAAGGGACCCAGATCGAGCAAACGGTGGTGATACATTTCTCCATAACCAACAACCAGGCCGAGTACGAGGCGGTAATCGCAGGACTGCGCCTGGCCAAGGAATTGGGGGTGCATGATGTGAAGGTCCTCACTGACTCTATGGTAGTGGCCTCCCAGATCAACGGGGAGTTCGAGGCAAGGGAGCCCACCCTACAACGATATCTGGCAAAGGTTAAGGGAATCATCGGCGGGTTCCAGACCTTCTCCATTCAGCATGTGCCACGGGAGGAAAATGAACAAGTCGACCACCTCGCCAAGCGCGGCCCTCGGGTGGGGGGCACTATCACGGACCTCTTCCACCCATCCCTGGAAGAAGGAGAGTTGATGGAGATAGATCGGCGGTCCACATGGATGGACCCATTCACTACCTACCTGTCCACAGGAGAATACCCAGAAGGGATGGATAGGAAGAAGCTCAAGTACAAGTCGGCATATTACCTTTTGCGCGACGGGCAACTTTACCGCAAGACCCTTTCAGGATTACTCGCCCGTTGCGTAGCGGAGGGGGAGGTGCCGAGGATTTTGGAAGAAGTTCACTCCGGGGAATGCGGGAGTCATTCGGGAGGTCGGACCCTGGAGGGAAGAATCATCAGGCAGGGCTACTTCTGGCCTACCCTGGGGCACGATGCCTTAGAATTTGTCAAAAAATGTCACAAGTGCCAACTGTTTGCCCCCCTCCAACTGCAACCGGCTCAGCGACTCAGGAGTATCACGGCCCCTTGGCCTTTCGCAATTTGGGGAATGGACCTGGTAGGTCCCTTCCCACAGGCGAGCGGGCAGAGGAGATTCTTGCTGGTAATGATCGACTATTTCTCCAAGTGGATGGAGGTGAAGGCTTTGGCCAAGGTAACCTCGCAGATCATTCGAAATTTTGTATGGGGGGAGATCATCTGCAGGCATGGGATGCCCCAAGCCATCGTCACCGACAACGGACCACAGTTCGCCAGCAATGAGTTCATTAAGTTCTGTGGAGAGCTCGGGATCGACCTCAGGTTCGCCTCTGTCCACCACCCTAGGAGCAACGGGCAGGTAGAGGCGGCCAACAAGATTATCGTGAACCTCCTGAAAAAGAAGGTGGAGAATTTGAAGGGGAATTGGGTGGAGCAACTCCCCTCGGTCCTCTCGGCCCTGAGGACCACCCCCAACACCGCCACGGGGGAGATGCCCTTTAAACTATCTCACGGAAGCGAGGCGGTGCTCCCCATTGAACTTGAGGTCCGTACTCCCAGGGTTGCCGAGGCAGAAGCTGGAAGGGAGGAGTGGAGAGTTGAGAATGAGGAAGAACAATGACTCTCTTTGGACTTGATAGAGGAAGTACGCGACCTCTCCGCAGTCCGGCAGGAGGAAGTCAAGCGGAGGATGGCTAAGTATTTCGACAAGCATGTCCGGGTCAAGCAGTTCGTGGAGGGCGACCTGGTTCTAAAAAAGGTAGATGCGGCGGGAAGATCGGCGGCGGTGGGCAAGCTCCATCCAAACTGGGAGGGGCCCTACATCGTGAAGGAGGCATTAAAGTTGGGAGGATATCACCTCCAAAATGTGGAGGGCGAGACTTTGAGCCACACCTGGAGCGGCGACGACCTGAAACGCTTTTATCCTTGAAAACTTGTACGTACCTCAGCTTTTTCCGAATGCAATGTATTTAACTCTTTCTCCACAATAATCGTAACAATGACATGCAATGTGACGGAACTTCCATTGAAGAGCGACATGAACACTCAGAAAATGGTCTAAGTCTTCTCGCTCTGGGGTTAGGTCTCGATTCTCCCGCTGTCAGGCTCCCTCCAAGCTGGCAGGGCCGGGGTCTCGATGGACGTCGTTATGACCCTGGAGCTGAGCCCGGAGGATGTTCAACACCCGCCCTCAGGCTCCCATCTAGCTGACTGGCATGGTGGCAGCACCCGGGAGAGGCAAACGGTCTAAGTCTTCTCGCTCTGGGGTTAGGTCTCGACTCTCCCGCTGCCAGGCTCCCTCCAAGCTGGCAGGGCCGGGGTCTCGATGGACGTCGTTATGACCCTGGAGCTGAGCCCGGAGGATGTTCAACACCCGCCCTCAGGCTCCCATCTAGCTGACTGGCATGGTGGTAGCACCCGGGAGAGGCAAACAGTCTAAGTCTTCTCGCTCTGGGGTTAGGTCTCGACTCTCCCGCTGCCAGGCTCCCTCCAAGCTGGCAGGGCCGGGGTCTCGATGGACGTCATTATGACCCTGGAGCTGAGCCCGGAGGATGTTCAACACCCGCCCTCAGGCTCCCATCTAGCTGACTGGCATGGTGGTAGCACCCGGGAGAGGCAAACAGTCTAAGTCTTCTCGCTCTGGGGTTAGGTCTTGACTCTCCCGCTGCCAGGCTCCCTCCAAGCTGGCAGGGTCGGGGTCTCGATGGACGTCGGTATGACCCTGGAGCTAAGCCCGGAGGATGTTCAACACCCGCCCTCAGGCTCCCATCTAGCTGACTGGCATGGTGGTAGCACCCGGGAGAGGCAAACGGTCTAAGTCTTCTCGCTCTGGGGTTAGGTCTCGATTCTCCCGCTGTCAGGCTCCCTCCAAGCTGGTAGGGCCGGGGTCTCGATGGACGTCGTTATGACCCTGGAGCTGAGCCCGGAGGATGTTCAACACCCGCCCTCAGGCTCCCATCTAGCTGACTGGCATGGTGGTAGCACCCGGGAGAGGCAAACGGTCTAAGTCTTCTCGCTCTGGGGTTAGGTCTCGATTCTCCCGCTGTCAGGCTCCCTCCAAGCTGGCAGGGCCGGGGTCTCGATGGACGTTGTTATGACCCTGGAGCTGAGCCCGGAGGATGTTCAACACCCGCCCTCAGGCTCCCATCTAGCTGACTGGCATGGTGGTAGCACCCGGGAGAGGCAAACGGTCTAAGTCTTCTCGCTCTGGGGTTAGGTCTCGATTCTCCCGCTGTCAGGCTCACTCCAAGCTGGCAGGGCCGGGGTCTCGATGGACGTCGTTATGACCCAGGAGCTGAGCCCGGAGGATGTTCAACACCCGCCGCCCTCAGGCTCCCATCTAGCTGACTGGCATGGTGGTAGCACCCGGGAGAGGCAAACGGTCTAAGTCTTCTCGCTCTGGGGTTAGGTCTCGATTCTCCCGCTGTCAGGCTCCCTCCAAGCTGGCAGGGCCGGGGTCTCGATGGACGTCGTTATGACCCTGGAGCTGAGCCCGGAGGATGTTCAACACCCGCCCTCAGACTCCCATCTAGCTGACTGGCATGGTGGCAGCACCCGGGAGAGGCAAACGGTCTAAGTCTTCTCGCTCTGGGGTTAGGTCTCGACTCTCCCGCTGCCAGGCTCCCTCCAAGCTGGCAGGGCCGGGGTCTCGATGGACGTCGTTATGACCCTGGAGCTGAGCCCGGAGGATGTTCAACACCCGCCCTCAGGCTCCCATCTAGCTGACTGGCATGGTGGTAGCACCTGGGAGAGGCAAACGGTCTAAGTCTTCTCGCTCTGGGGTTAGGTCTCGACTCTCCCGCTGTCAGGCTCCCTCCAAGCTGGCAGGGCCGGGGTCTCTATGGATGTCGTTATGACCCTGGAGCTGAGCCCGGAGGATGTTCAACACCCGCCCTCAGGCTCCCATCTAGCTGACTGGCATGGTGGTAGCACCCAGGAGAGGCAAACGGTCTAAGTCTTCTCGCTCTGGGGTTAGGTCTCGATTCTCCCGCTGTCAGGCTCCCTCCAAGCTGGCAGGGCCGGGGTCTCGATGGACGTCGTTATGACCCTGGAGCTGAGCCCGGAGGATGTTCAACACCCGCCCTCAGGCTCCCATCTAGCTGACTGGCATGGTGGTAGCACCCGGGAGAGGCAAACGGTCTAAGTCTTCTCGCTCTGGGGTTAGGTCTCGATTCTCCCGCTGTCAGGCTCCCTCCAAGCTGGCAGGGCCGGGGTCTCGATGGACGTCGTTATGACCCTGGAGCTGAGCCCGGAGGATGTTCAACACCCGCCGCCCTCAGGCTCCCATCTAGCTGACTGGCATGGTGGTAGCACCCGGGAGAGGCAAACGGTCTAAGTCTTCTCGCTCTGGGGTTAGGTCTCGATTCTCCCGCTGTCAGGCTCCCTCCAAGCTGGCAGGGCCGGGGTCTCGATGGACGTCGTTATGACCCTAGAGCTGAGCCCGGAGGATGTTCAACACCCGCCCTCAGGCTCCCATCTAGCTGACTGGCATGGTGGTAGCACCCGGGAGAGGCAAATGGTCTAAGTCTTCTCGCTCTGGCATTATGTCTCGATTCTCCCGCTGTCAGGCTCCCTCCAAGCTGGCAGGGTCGGGGTCTCGATGGACGTCGTTATGACCCTGGAGCTGAGCCCGGAGGATGTTCAACACCCGCCCTCAGGCTCCCATCTAGCTGACTGGCATGGTGGTAGCATCCGGGAGAAGCAAATGGTCAGTCTTCTCGCTCTGGGGTAAGGTCTCGACTCTCCCGCTGTCAGGCTCCCTCCAAGCTGGCAGGGCCGGGGTCTCGATGGACGTCGTTACTATCCGGGAGGTGGACCTGAAAGTTGACACATGACAAGCATGTCCGAGCAAACCCACCAGTTAGAAGGGCGAGCTCAAGGGGTCCTGTCCCCCTTGGTTTTTCGTTAAAAAGGGATTTTTGATCCCACCTCCGGTTGAGGGAAGAATATCCCCCCCCCCCCGGGCGAGCCCGTTCTCGCAGGGGTTTGCTCGGCAGAGGGCGTTTCTCGGTATGGCAGGCGGGCGCCGGCGGCAACCGTTCTCGCAAAGATCGCCTCGCGGGTAAGCGAAGAGTTCGCGAGTCTGGTCACCGCCAACGCTCAAGGCCTCTCGCCGAGCGCGAATCCTAACTCACGTGCATTCTAGCGCGGAAGGTAAAAAAAATAAAAAAAAGAAAAGAAGTTAGAATAAAAATCCCTTTCATTATGTTCGCAAAAGGAGGAAGGGCTCGCCCCGGCGAGATTACAGGAAAAGAGGGGGGATGATTACAAGAAGACGGTAGAAAAAAGAAAAGGGAGGAATTCGGTCAGCTCTCGCCCTCCTCTCCCGAATGGCGGTCCTCCTCGCCTCCAAGCGATCTTTCCTTGCCCTTCGCCCCATCAAAAAGGGAGCCGAAGCTCTCCTCCTTCTCGCTGGGCGGAGACGGCGGAAACAGGCTCGGCAGAAGATCCCGGACCGCCACCTCCTCGCAGCCCTCGGCCAGAATCCCCGACCCCTTCATGGCATTCAGGAGGCATTCGGCAGACTCGATCGAGTTGACTCGCAGCCGCTCCATAACCTCCCCCTCGCCGAAGACCCGGGGCCGCTTGTAGGGAAAAGGCGGCTCGGCACTATCTGGGGGGAAGAGGGCTTCCGTCAGCCGGCGGACCTCGCCTTGGAGACAGCGGTTCTGCTCCTTTAGCGACTCCACCTCGGCCGCCGACCGAGCAGCAAAAGCCTCCTGCTCGCGCGAGCCGGCTTCCTGATCCGCGAGGCGGAGCCGCAGCAGGGCAGTCTCGCCCTCCAGCTCACTGGCACGAGCTTGCTGCACCTTGGCGGACTCGGCATCCTGAAAAGCAAGAGGGTCAAACTCTCTGAAAAATATTTTCCAAGTTAAAACGAGGGTTGGTCGACTCTTACCATCCCGCCTAAAGCCTCGTCGAGTAAGCGATCGGCGATGCCGAACCGCCGCTCCGCGTCAGCAGCTTTCTCCGTCGCCAGGTCGCGCTCCTGCTCGGCTTTGATCAGGAGTTGGCTGAGCTGGAAGCCACGGCGGACCATCATATGGTGGAGTTCAAAGGCCCTCAGATGCGCCTGCAGGCCCTCGTGACCTATCTGCCGGGGGGTCAGGTTCTTGTAGGCGTCGGCGCCCTCCCGGCCATAGAGGCCGAAGCCAAGGGCAAATGCGTGGCCCGTGGGAGGCCGGCGAGCTCCCCAGGAAGGAGCGCGAGTAGAGGCGGAGACACGATGGGCTCCCTCGTCCCAGAGCAGCATCGGCTCGCCGGCCGCATCCTTGCTCCTTCCCCCCTTCCCAAAGTGGGGGTGGTCCTTTGGAGCTCCCGAGCCACTGGGGGCAACCTCCTCGACGGAAGGAGGAGAGGGGGACCCGCGCCTCTTCTCGCGGGGGGATGATGTCTCCTTCAGTGGGCTCGCCGGGGCTTCGTCGGAAAAAACCTCCGGCGAGCTCATGAACCTGACGGGCGACGCGGGCTGGTGTGGAAGGCCTCGCGAGACCACCTTCGCCCTTTTAGGGGCCGAGGGGCGGTGGACCGAGCTCGGCCCCCCAAGCTCCAGCCGCCTCTTGCTGGAGGGCTTCCCCCTGACCTTCTCTTCCCGTCACGCCTCAGCCGCGGCCCGGGACCGCTCGAGCGGATCCGAAAACACCCCAGGGTCGGCAAAGGGAGGGTTCACCGGGATCAGTCGCTCCCCTGCAAAAAGACTTAGACAAAGAATGAGGTTCCGATCGGTCAGGCCAAATGGCGAGCGGAAGGTGGGCGAGGCAAACCTTCACCGGGAAGGATAGGCGGCAGGGATTCGAGGCCGCGACGGAGGAAGGCGACCTCGAAGTCCTTGTACAGGAAAAACTTGTGGAGCTCGGCGTCATTACCAGACACTGACGGTGGCCGGTAAACCTCCTCGCTCTTCTGCAAGGGCGAGAAGGGGATATTGCCGAGGTCGCCCCGGATGAAGGCGATCTTCGACATCCAGTTGTGGTTTTTGTTGGCGACCTCGCGGATCTTTATGGACGTGCCGCCAAAGAAGGCGACCCCGTCAGCGTTGGCTTTGTAGGAGAAGAGCTTGCGGAAGACGGTTAGGTTGAACTCGATCCGCTCTCGGCGGAGGTAGCAGGCAAACCCCACTATCATGGCGATAGCGTTGGGGTTGAGCTGCGCGGGCACAGCGCCGTAGTACTTAAGTACCTGGCGGACCTCCGGCCAGAGCGGCAGGCGCAACCCCACCTCAAAGTGCGAGATGGGGGAAGGCGAGCTCGTCCTCGAAGAATGAGTTAATGGCCTCATGCTCCGCCGGAAGGCGGGCCACAAAGCCGGCAGGAACGTAATCTGCCACAAACTCGGCGAGCTCGCTCGCCGTGGTGTTCCCCTCGAAGAAACAGTGGTCCGCGAAGTTCTGGGCGCACTTGGAGCGGCCCTCGGAGTCGGGGTTTCCTTTACCCATGCTCGCGGAGGGGACGAAGGCGCGCGAGCAGAAGGTAGGGAGGGCAAGGAAAGGAAGGGATGAGAAGGCAATAAAGGCGTAGCCGGGGGTAGGTGGGGATCCCTATTTATAGAAAAGGAAGGAGAAGCGAAACCGACTGACCAGCCCGACTCGCATACCCCGCTTCGCGTATCCCGTCCCATCGCTCTGTACTCGCCGACCTAGGCGAGCCTAGCTAAGGAATCCGAAAAGGCACGCACCACTCGAATAAGAAAAGGCTTGCTCGCGCGATAAAATTTATACACTTTATTTAGCATTAAACAGAAAATTGTCCAGAGCAAAGAAAATCAGAAAGGCGCGCGCGTAGACCAGGCGGCAATGGGGGCGAGTACCGGTCGGCTCGCGAGAAAGCCGTCCTCAATTACCCCGGTCTCGCCGGCCCGATGCCGCCAGCCGCTGCGCAAAGAGTTGCCGAAGCTGCCCCAGGTTCCTGTTCGCCGCACGCAGGTTCTCGTCAATCTCGTCGAAAAGTATGGAGGAAGATGTGGTCGCGTATGCCGAGCTGATCCTCGCCTCACCGGCAAGCAGCGCGCATTCGTTCTGCAGCCTGGAGTTGTCTTTCTTCAGCTCATGAAGCTCGCGCACCAGCTTCTTTAGGACCAATTGGCTCCGCCTCGAACGTTCGGGGCTGTCCACCTCCGAGTCCAGAAAGACGTCCAGGGCGCGCGACGATGGAAGAGGTGAATAAATGGCCCGTTCGGCGGAGTCATCAGTCGCGGCTGGGTCCGGGAGGCCTGCACAGGAAAGTCGAGATAGCGGGTGGGAGTAGCGGGCGCCGGTTAGAATCAGATGCAAAATGAGGAGGTCAGGGGCATACCTTCAGTGTCCTGGGGGGAAGCAGGAGCGGATGTATGCTCGGCGTCCATCCCAGTAATCGCAGGAGCAGAGGAGGGATGTTGAGAGTGAAGGCGAGCCGGCGATACCGACCCCCGCGAGTCTGGCTCCACGATTTTGGTGACAAGGGGCGAGTCTCGCAGGCGCGGGTCAGGGGGGGATTCGGGCTCCTTGGCGGGTAGACCCTCGACCCTTGGTGTGGAGACCTCGCCGCCTTGGTCCCGTTCGGCGGTAAGATCCACAAAATCTTTGTCATGAGGGGCCAGGGCAGAATGGTTGGAAGAGCCGGAGCCATGGGCTAAAGTATTCTTTAGGTCGACAAAGATGTGCTCGGCCTCGGGAGGAAAGGGCCTCGCCCTCTTGGCCGAGCCGAATTCAGCAAAACGGCGGGCCGGGGCGCTCAGATCCATCAGGGCTGCGGCACGAAGGGCGGTCTCCCCGCGCGATTTCGCGAGTCGTTCCATGACTTCTTTCGGGAGTGGCATCTCGGCAGGGCTTAAGTAAAGAGAGGGGGAGGGGGTCAGTAGAGCAGGCAGGGCATGTATATATAGCCATCGGTGGGTCCTACCAAGAGATTCCTTTCGGCTCCTGTCGCACTCGCAGGATCCTAGGGGGTTGGATGTTTCTTTCTGAGTTTGTGCCAACCTCACAAAGAGCGGGGATTGTGTACAACCCCGTATCCAGCGAGTGGGCAAACAGGAGCCGATCCGGCCGGCCCAGACCGCCCCCCGGGCCTCAGGTGAGTCCAGCAGGGCATGCCGAGCCGAGCGTGCCGAGTACGTGCTCGGCGATCGTCGGGCCGAGCTCGAAGATCGTGGAGCTGAGCCCGACGAGAGGATGTCGTTCGTTGTGAGCCCGGCCGAGTACATGCTCGTCCAGTACCTGTTCGGCGAGTACCAACGCGACCGTCACCAGCGAGCAAGGGCTTCAGGCCCGACCTTCCCGGGCTCGAGGCGAGGCGAGTCCGGTCCACAGCGCGAGTCAGGTCCACGGCGCTGCGAGGGGCGAGTTCAACCGCCGCTCCTCGCCTCGGCGCAGTAGGAGCCTTCTCGCGCCCGTACTAGCCGCCCCCACTCAGTGAGCTCTTCTCAGGGCCGGCTCGTCTTTCAGTTGTGGGGGTGTTTTTACCATGTTACCCCCCTTGGATTGCCTACTGTCCTCGAAAACAGTGACGCCTAGTTATTTGCAGCCCGACTATTCCTATAAATAGGACCCAAGGGGTACCTCAGAAGACACGCTTTCTTGTGTCCGGTCTTCTAGCGCTTTCTGAGGTACCTTAGCTTCAGCACTTGGCTAAGGAGGGGAAGCGCTCTAAGATCTTCCGGGTGTGTGGTGGGACCTCCGTGCTGAAGCCTTGGGACTGTCCCCGGTCCCTCTCCCTTACCCTTTGGGCTTGTGAGGAGAGAAGTAAGTGTGCGACCACCCCTTCCGCAAGGGTCGGACTCCACAGGAACCGATTTTTCGGTTTCAACAACATTGGTGTGTGTATGAAATGACACTAGACAACTAACACTAACTAGAGACGGTTGCTCGACCAATTGTCTAACAACCTATCCCTCTGATACCAACTATCACAACCCACATTTTCTCAACATTTAAGTTATATCAGAGTAAGAGAAAATACGCGTCGTGATGTCACGCCGTGTAGGGGATAACTGTAGGCGCTCAGGCAAGACTCCAAACTCTACAGTTTATATAAAATCCATAAGTTATTAAGCAAAAACCAGTTTAAGTTTAGATAGCTGTATCCCTCGACACTGTGGATCAACTAGTTCACTAGAAAATTATAGTTATATGATGCGGAAAATACTTTGATTATGTTGATTAACACCCTACATGAGTATAAATATCCCCAAAGGACAACTCATGGTATGCAAGACTCTAGGTTTAGTATAAGTATGAAAATAGTTTTTACGTTAGCTGGAAGATAGTGATTTTGGCTTTTAGAAGGATGACATGTATGAAATACTAGTAGTAATGTTTTTTATAAGTTAAAATATCTAACATGCAACCTAGCATAAAACATTTCCAGAGAACAAGTAAAAAAACCACAAAATAGGCAAACTAGCAGTTTAGCCAAGTAATTAGCATTTCAAAAAAAACCCACCAGTGGGCGTCAACAACCTGACACGAACCCACTGATGAACATGTATGTCTGTACTAACAAGAAACGAACAAAATTACCTCACAATGGTGAGGAAGACCTCTACAACACAGCAGTACACTAACAACCCCAACCTAGCCGCTCAACCGACTACTGCCGTGAACCTGAGGCATTCACAAGAAAAGAATACATCAGCAAGAAAATAAACAAGTGGCAACAAACTTGTCAGTAAACAAAAGGGGTAGTAAGATTATCAACCCAACCCAGAATAGCTGTCAAAACACAGTAAACTAACTAGAAGCCAAAAGAGAAAAAGTTAACTTATAATATTCAAAGGTAAACAAATTTGCACCAAGTGCGAACGGAGTCATGCTCCGAGAACATCTGCGAGAGTAGGCAGATACAACATAAGTCTAACCATAAGAGGAAGAAAATGAGACTAAACTCTCACCAACACGTGAATCATTAACACTAGTAAAACAACTGGGTCAGAGTCGGGACCAAACTATCCAAACTGAATTAACAGACCCAAACGTCTCAAAACGGCACTGCGATGGTGGCCATCTTGTCCAACACAACCCAACAGTCCAAAAATAGACCAAAACATACCCAGGTGCAATGATTCACGAAAACAAGCCAACCAAACCAAATCTTATATCCAAACACCCATAGAACTCAAACTAGACGGATTCAACTGAAACACGACGATTCAAACTTAGCAAAACTATGTTATTAGAGGAAATACGTCGAATTGGAGAAATTTCCCAAGTTTACGGGAAAGGCGTCGAGTACACCCGACGCTGCGTCGAGTGCAGTCAACGCACTCGACGCCGACCAGACTACTCAACAAAACTAGCTTCACTCAACACCGCGTTGAGTGTATAACACTCACACAGTCAGAATTTTACAGAATGGTGTTGAGTGTATTCAGCTCACTTAACGTCGTGTTGAGTGTACTCAATGCTTTTTAACCTAAGACTAAACTTTCACTGGAAGGCGTTGAGTATATTCAGCTCACTCAACGCCGCGTTGAGTGTATAACACCCACTCAACGCTTTTGCACTTAGAAAGAATTTTATAGGATGGCGTTGAGTGTATTCAGCTCACTCAACGCCACATTGAGTGCACTCAACACACTCAATGCTTTTTAACTTAGATTCCAAGATTTCCCTGATGGCGTTGTGTGTATTCAGTACACTCAACGCCGCGTTGAGTGTATGCAATACACTCAACGCCTTTTGACTTAGCGTCAAATTCTGATGGCGTGAGTGTATGCAGTACACTCAACGTCGCGTTGAGTGCACTCAACGCTTTTACACTTAGCGCCGCAGACCTCTCAACAAGGCGTTGAGTGCATTCAACACACTCAACGCCGCGTTGAGTGCACTCAACGCCGCGTTGAGTGCACTCAACGCTTTTGGACTTAGGCTAAAAACTGAACTTTAGTGCTACGGCTATACTCAACGCCTAACCTGCCCGACGAAATTGCCTAAGTCTAAGCCTCAAATTCGACGAATTAACCTACTGTCATCAAGGATTAATTTCTGACTTAGCCTAATCAGCCATATAAGACACATTTGACTTAAGCGAAATGTCAAACCCGATGAGATTTCCCTAACGAGACTAATCCCACATTCAACTAAATTTTCTCAACTATCTTCTACTGTTCAACAGGTCATGATGGTCATACTCTACCCAAATCCCCATTTTTGTACAGGAAAGGATACAGACTTCTAATTCCCTTAATTCACACCAGCCATAGATCATTTTATTTAGAAAAAAGAGAGGGCATGAGGGGCAATACTTAACAGTAAAAATGACAAAAATCAGATTTCCTTCCTCTTCTTCTTCCCGACTATGATGACGATCTCGGTCATGACTAATACTCAAATCATAAATATTTTGACAGATTTAGGACTAGATTAACAGTCAGTCCGACCCTCGACGAATTTGCCTAGACGAACAATTGTTTAGACGGATGTCCCTTGAACGGAAATTATATGACCAAACCCTATGCAAATCTCAATTTCTGTACAGGGAGAGAATCAAAATAAAAGAATAGAGAACAAGGAAGGGGAAAACCATCACTTGCCTTAAAACTTGTCGAACTTGGCAACACCGGCACTCCTCACGGAACTGGCCGAAAACCACTTAAGCAACAATTCCTGAAACCTTTCAGGATGAAAGAGGGTCAAAACGAAATCCCTAACACCCAAAATTTCACGAAACGGGAAATACTTACCGTAGAAACGTAGATCTAGGTGAGAGTTATCCGGATCTACCCTCCAACGACGATTTCGAACACCAACATTCCAGAAATCGGTGGCCGAAAGCTCATAAAAGACCGTCGCTGTTGCTCTTCCCGTAACAGCCGATGGTTTCAAGAAGAAGACGATGAATAAGGTTTGTCTATTCACAGAGCTATTTGTACCTAGAAATATAAGTATTATAATAATAGTTTATTATTAAATAATGATCCAAACGACCCAAAATTCGCGTCAACACGGATTTCTACGAAAATCACACCATAACTAATTACCGACGATATGAACCCAACGACGCAGTCGAAATTAAGATTCAACGAACCAAACTCGGGCAAACACCTCCCGAAGTCAAAACACAAGCATTCCCAAAGAGGCTCCACCGAGCCACCAAAACAGACCCGGCTCGCTAGGAAATCTTGTAAACAGGCTAAACCCAACCACACACAGAAAAACCTAAGAGTTAAAACCACACTCTAACAACGGCATATGCCAAAAATGCGTCAACTTAACGTCCTGACGTCATAAACACGTCAGACAACGAATTAAATCAAATATCGAAAAATCAGGAGCGTAACACATGCGGTCGTAACCGCTTGACCGTTGAAAATAAGTCCCCCAAACAGAGCCTTAATGAATTGAACTTTAAACATTATGACTAATAATTATTGAACATTGGGCGTGACTCGTAAAGATCGGTGAGTATGTTTCAACTTACTTTAAGCCTAATATTATTAACTTAGGCTCTGTTTGGCACGACCTTCAAAGAATGAATAGAATATCACCTTTGTAATATGTATTATGTGACATAAAGTTATTCCGGTGTGTCGTAGAAGTCAAGAAAGGAATAACTTGTATTGTAAGAAAGGAATATTCTTAGAATATCCTTAGCGTGTGATGTAAGTTATCCCCTTACGGGATGACTATAAATAAGGGTGTGTTGTAATGTTTTATTCATCTCAGTCTTGGCAAGTATTTCAGAGCAATAAAAGTTTGAGTGTTTGAGTTCTGTTCTTCTTGTTGTTCTTACTCTTTCTTGTGCATCCCTTCTTACTCTCTCTTGTGCATCCCTTCTGTGTGATTGTACCGGTTCATTTGCCCTAATGACCTCACACAATTCTCTCCAAAGCAAATGTTTGTGGTATGTCGAGAGGAATCTTGTCTAGATTCAATAAGCATCCTATAATCTCTCTCACAATCATTTAAGGGTCCGTTAATTTCACATACATTGATATTGAAAGAATGATTTTGAGAATATGAAAGTCATTTATGTTGTTCGGACCAATAACTGTAGAGTGGAATTGACTTTCTGGTGGAAAACCGACGACATTCACCCGAATATAAAAACCCATCAATCAAATGTTTATCTCTAGGGGCGGATATTGAGATCGCCAACTTCGGCTTTCCAAAAGGAGATTTTTATTTTTTTGGCTCGAATAAGATTTTTTTCGGTCCGTAAATGATTTTTTTCTGTCGGACGCGATTTTTTTGCCAAGACGTAATTTTTTTGGTCGGACGCGATTTTTCGCCTCGGATGCGATTTTTTTGCCCAGACGCAAATTTTCGGTCATCCCGCGAAATTTTCGCCCGGATCAAATTTTTTGCTCAAATGTGATTTTTTCGGCCGAACACGAATTTTTTCGTCTAGACGGAATTTTTTTCGTCTTGGCTCGATGTTTTCGCACAAGATTGTTTATTTTACATGGGCGAAATTATTTTGGCCTGAACGCGAATTTTTCGTCCGTACGCGATTTTTGTGCCCGAGAGTAAATTTTTCGCCCGGCGTGATTTTTTCCTCGAGCGCAATTTTTTTTGCCCCGCACGAATTTTCGGCCGGAAGCGATTTTTTCGCCCGGGCGCGATTTTTTCACCCGCGGGAGATTTTTTCGCCAAGGAGTGAATTTTTGGCCTGGACGCAAATTTTTGGCCCTGACGCGAATTTTGGCCCGGGCGCATTTTTTTCGGCCCAGACGCGTTTTTTCAGCCCGGGAGCGTTTTTTCGCTCGGACATGATTTTTTTGCCCAGGTGTGTAAAATTCGCACCGGTGGTGATTTTTTCGCGTCCGGGCGAAAATATCGCGTCCAGGGCGAAAACATCGCGTCTGCACAAAGACATTGCGCCCGGAAGAAAACATTGTGACCGAGCGAAAACATCGCGCCCGGGCGAACATGATTTTTTTGTAGAGCTCTGTTGATGAAGAAGTGCTCTCAGAGAAACCCTCGCAACATGCTTCAATTTCACAAATTCATTTCTAGGATAAATACCCACATATTACAAATAATATCTCATATTGGCCAAAGCAAAATAATAAAAAAATCTATTGTTATAGGCGAATTCATAGTCTCATGCCTCCAAAGAAATTTGGACCTTATAACCGAACATTCCGCGAAAAAGAAGTTCGCACTTGGGAAATAACTATTCAAGAATCATAGACATACGAGAAGGAAAAAGAGAGAGAATATCGACATAGGCTCTACTTGGCACGGTGGCGGCGGTCATAAATGTTAATTTTGTGGAGCCTGACTACGTCTGAGAGTATTGGGCACTCGCCACAATTTTGTTGGTCGAGCTTCATTGTGGATTTTCTCCTATTGGCGGAGAAAATTTCTGTCAAGAGCATTTATGTAATTTTCTCCTATTTTTATGTTACGTGTATAAAAGGCCTTTTTCGGCCTAGGGTTTTCGGTATGTAAAAACCCGAGGAAGAGAAGCGGTGTACTGATGATCGTTCTTCATAGTGAATTTTTTTGGGCACGGGTGGTTGTGGTTTTTCCCCCAGATTTGGGGTTTTTCCACGTTAAATCCTTGTGTGTTTTTGCTTGATTTCTTCGTGATTCTTGTGTGTTTCGTCGGCATCGTATTCCCTAACAGTAAATGCATGGGTTAAACCGTCATTCGTTAAAGATCACCTAACAAACATCATCCGTTTGAACATAAAAGTGGATGAAGTTTCTTAGATAGACGTTAACGAATGACAATTTAGGCTCCGTTTGGGGGGACTTATTTTCACCAGTCAAGAGGTTGAGACCGCATGAATCTGACCTTAATTAAGTCCCACTTCATGTGATCGCAACCGCTTGACCGGTGAAAATAAGCCCCCCCCCCCCAAACAGAACCTTAACCCTCATGTTCATGACCGCTACCATCGTGCCAAACAGAGCCATAAATACAATTTGTAAAATGTTAATGGGTGAGATTGACTAAAGAGATACTTTTTCCAATGGAGCGCGAGCGCATCTTTCATGCTTAGTTGGTTCATTGTAGTATTTCATTTTTGTTGTTAACCAAATTTATTTTGGAAACAATCTTTTTTTTTTGTAATGAAGACATGATGCATAATATGGAGATTAATGATCTGTTTGGGGGAAAAAAATTAGGTGCGCTATGTGCGTATCCAAGATATACACATAGTTTGTCGGCCATCAGATTACATATTTGATGGCCCACCTTGTAGCCATTAAAAAAAATCCGGTCGGATTTTACCTGTCCGACCGGATGTTAATTTTTAAATCACATTTTAATACATAAAATGGATCTTAAAATATTTGTAAAGATAATTTAATTAAGATTTTATAATTTTTTTCATCACAAAATATTTATATCGAAGCTATTTTTTTTAGAAAAGCTATGCGTATATCTTGGATATACTCATAGTTTACCGAAAAATTTTCCCTGTTTGGGTTGGCGGAGACGATTGGAGATGGAGTAGTTGAATGAAATAACATTCTTAAACCTAGCTCCCTAATTGTTGTTAGAATTAGACATAAAACGATGTTTTGAGGGATCTGTGTTTCAAAAAAGAGATTATCCAAAAATGTAAAGAAATAATGTTTGCATTTTTTTCAAAATATAAATGAAGAAAAAACTCGAACGAATGAAACCTAAAAATACGATGAACGACTGTGATTCGTAGTGATACTCTTAGGTGTAGACCAATATCTCTGCATATTAGACTTGGTATTTTGAAGGATAATAAGTTAATAATACAAGCCATCCATAATGTTGATAGCCAAAATTACACGGGAGACGGAGTTAGGAAATAAAACCATAACATGTTCCAATTTCGTGCACATATTGAGATTGTGAATGTCATTGGCATGTATGCGCGAACGAGCTTTAACATCTAAAAGCTCGTATATTGGGAAAATTTTTTGGTACACACTATGTACCGTGCTCCCATGCCAAAATAAATAGGACTTTATTTGTCGGGACCACTTTCTTTTCCCCACAAATTTTCTATTTTGGCCCTTTCCTCCGCTTCCGCCCAGCGCCGCTTCTTCCCCTTCCCCTTCAAGCTGCGGAAGATGCGGGTTTTTCTGGAGTTGAGTCTCTAGCACCGCATCTCACCCATTTTCCTGTTTTCTCTTCGAAGGCTTTCCACATTTCTAATTTCTGCCATTTTTAGGGCTTGTAGCAGCATGTTTTCGTTCGTTGCCCCTTTTGGGCTCTCTCCAAAGTTGTAAATCATGCAACAAGAAATGAAGAAACCCGTCGTTAATAGTTTTGACAATGTGAGTCTTTAATCTTTTTTATCTTTTGAGGATCTACCATCATTTTAAGTTTAGATGTAGAAACACTGCACTATATTGTGTTTTCCTGTTTGTTTCAATGTAATACAGTTGCAATATAATGTTCGTGCACTGTTAGTTACAACTATAATGTTCATGTTACAACTAGAATTTGATTTGTTACAACTAAATTTTTCATGTTACAGCTGAAATTATTTCTGTTACTCTAACTTACAGCTGTAATTTTGATTCTGAATGACAGAAAGGAATAGTAGCATTTCTGATTATACATAGTGAGAAGGAAACATATTCTATGTACTGCGACTATGCTCATAAAACTGGATTTAGTGTGAGGAAGCAAAATGTTGTTTATTGGACACATACCAGTATTACTAAGGGTCGAGGGTATAGCTACGCAAAAGCAAGTCGAAAGGTTTCTAAACCGCTGACTGAAGAACAAAAAGTATCATAAATTGGATACTCGTACAGATTGTTTGGCCTGCATCTATTTTAATGCTGACAACGAAGGTAAAAATTAGGAGGTTTCGAAGTTCGTCGAGGAACATAACCACCCACTCACATCAAAAAATGACAAACATCTGTTGAGGTCTCATCGCAGTATATTTAATGTCCAAACTAGCCTTATAAAGAATATGACAAATGTGAGCATTAGAACAATCGATGCATACAATTTCCTTGCAGATGAAGTGGACAACGTTGAAAATGTGGGGTTTTGTAAGACTGATGCTTATAATTTTGTCCAACGCAAAAGAAGAGCGCTAATGAACAGTGGGGATGCCATCAGCTTGTCCAAATTATTAAAGCAACGACACTCCGAGGACAATATGTCTTCTTTTGATATCCAAACTAATGAGATGAATAGACTGATTAGTTTTCTTTGAATC
Source organism: Platanthera zijinensis (assembly GCA_039513925.1). NCBI lineage: Eukaryota > Viridiplantae > Streptophyta > Magnoliopsida > Asparagales > Orchidaceae > Platanthera > Platanthera zijinensis. The sequence continues at coordinate 37,949,327 of CM077085.1, forward strand.
GACGGGCATAGCAAAATCGATTATGATTATTTCGGTGACGTTATCGTGTTCGATACAACCTACCGATTAAATAAGTACAATTTAACATGTGCACCCTTTATTGCTGTTAACCACCATTGGCAGAATATTTTTGTAGGTTAGGCTTTCATAGTAACGAAGACTATTGAATCTTTTTGCTAGGTGTTTGAGGTCTTTTTGAGGTTTGTTGGTGGAAAATAACCTATCACCATATTTATAAATCAAGATTAGGCAATGACCGTTGTCATTGAGAGAACTTTTCCTAGTAGTTGGCATCAGTTGTGTCAATGACATATCTAAAAAAAAGCCTCGTCAAAGGTATTTACTTTCAATAATGATAAAGGTATTTAATCTCTTTTCTACCACTGTATGAGTAAATGTGGTTCTGAGATTGAATTTGAGAAATGTTGGACTGATATGATAACAAGAGAAAACTTAGGCTTCATTTGGTTTAGCGGTGGCGGTTGTAAAAGAAGCTGTTGTAAAAGCAGGTTTGTAAAAGCAGTTGTTGGAAACTGGATGCTGCAAACGGAGTTCTGTTTGGCTAATCTGTATTTGCAGAGCTGTTCAAAACTGAGAACTGTTTGGCAATACTGTGTTTGAAAATGGTTAAAAGCATGCAGCTATCACATAACATGAAAAAAAAACTCACGACAGAAGGATCCAACTCACAAAACTCTGCAGTATAGGGTTTTCGCTGGCTCTCCCAAATCTCACGAGCTTCAGTAATATCAGAAGACGATGTATCTGTTCTTGAATCATAGATAAATCAGAGGAAATGCGGATAAAAAAAACAGAGAGCCGAGAAACATGTGAGAGTAATCAATAACAACCAACTCCAACGTAGTGCCCTATTTGGGCTTCTTCATCCCACTTATCCGTATCTGCTCCTCCGCCGCAGTACAGATCGCAAACCTTCAGTAGGAATAGGAAAACAATAAATTGAGAGAAACCAAGAACAAATATAAAAAAGAGGGGGAGAGGGGATCAAACTGATGCATATAGAGATTTGCTGGAAATGAGGGAGGAGAAGATATGTACCTGCTGTTGGAGAAGATGCGGCGTGGATGAGGCGGAGAAGACAAGTCGATGCCGTCGGAGACGCGAACGGGAGAAGAGACGATGCGCACGGAGAAAAGATACGGCGGGATTCTTCCTCGCAGCGACCGGGAGAGATGACGGGGCTGCCCTAGCGCGCTTCGTCTTTTCCCCCTCCTCCAAACGCGATAAACTGGAGCTGTACAGGTGGGTTTCGTCCCGCGATGTTTTGAGCGAGGAGAAACGCGGAGTGGATCGAAACAAGGCGGAAAAACAAATGGCCCGGGCTGTGACTTCTCCGTTTAGCCAAAACGCACCGGCCCAAAACTTTAAAACAAATGAAGCCTTAGAAGATAACAGATGGTTGCGAGACTTATATAAGGTTAGAATGAAGTGGTCAACCACTTTCAATAAAACAAGTTTAGATCTTGACATATTATCGACACAAAGAATCGAATCGCTCAATAATGTTTTTCATGGTTGTTCTAAAACAACAAATTCACTAGTGGAATGTTTTCTTGAGCTGGATAAATTGACCTCAAATTGGCGTCGATCCGAATATGATGAAAATTTTTGATGCAAACATGAAAATATTACTCTAAAATTTCAACATTGTCAATTACTTAAATAAATTTCCAAAATTTACACTCGAAAGAGTTTTCATATTTGAGCAAGCATATATGGACGGTGTTGTTGGTGTATGTCTCATAGAGGAATCAAGAATAAGTGATAATCACATTGTGTATGCTACACAACATTGTGATGGAGCCGATGATCTTAAACAATGCTACACAACTCTTAGTCCTTTAAGGGAGAAGAACAAAACAACCAAGACATATTTGATAAGAGCATTTACTCTCCTTAGCTCTAGGGTTGGTGAGCTCTCCTCAACTGCGAGATCAGATAGCTCCCGTACCAAGTCATTAAGTTTGCGACTGGATAAAGGAGTTCTCTCAAATTGAAATTCTCTTCCACGGTTTGGAAGACCAAGAATGCATGCAACTTGGTTTACGGTTGGTTTGACATAAAAATTACCTACGAGAAAAATATTTTTCTTGGCATAATAAGACTTCAAAATATAATACAATAACAGGATATTCTGTTGAATATCGGACAAAGTCAACAAATCTAAAATCACAATTTCTCGGAGAGACTATTTGGAGTCGTCCGAGAGGACATCAAGCAAGGGTTTAGCATTTTGTGTGAATGATTTAATAGCACATTTGGTGTAAAAAAAATTGAAACCTGACATCTTCAATCAGAAAACATCATTTAACACAACACAATAAAAATGAAAGACAGTAGATTATAACTGGAATACAATAGACTATAACTGGAATTTTAAAAATTGTAACTGAAATGTTTAAAGAAAACTGAAATATGTAAGGTTAGAGCTGTAAACAAATATACAAGAGCTGAAAAACAAAAAAGACAACTATAAATAGGACTAAAACAACTGGAACATTAAATGCAATTGGAATCATCCATATTTTTCAAAACCGAGAAAGAGATACCAAAAAAAATAGATAAATATATGATTCAGATCATTATACCTTCAAGGAGGAATCAACCCTAGTAATGACAAACTTGCATTCTTCCCCAGTTCTTCAGCCCTCACAGTTGCTCAGCGACCTGGTGAAACCCTAGAAATGCGAAAAGCCTTTGAAGAGAAAACATGAAAATGGGAGAGATGCGGCGCTAGAGACTCAACCCTAGAAAAACATGCGTCTTCCGCAGTGTGGAGGGGATGGGGAAGAAGTGGCACTGAGCGGAAGCGGAGGAGAGGGCCAAAATAAAAAAATTGGGGGGGGGGGGAAGAAAGTGGATCCGACAAATAAAGTCCTATTTATTTTGGCACAGCACGGTACATAGCGTGCACCAAAAAACGAGTTGATAATAGGGATTTCAAAGAGTCAAAACCATAAACAACATCAAATAAATAAGAGAAGAATAACAATAAATTTACACTGAAAATATAGTGTTGGAAAATAAATATTATATACGGGAAAAAAAAACTTTTTTCCTATTTAAAAATATTATAAATTTCAGTGTAAAAAAGACAACATGATCTGTAGGTATAATAAATCAAGATGCAAAAATAAAAAAACTAAGAAATTCAAACTGGAGAAAGAGTGTGAATACTATTCTAAAAAAGTTGCATCACACTCCGACAATGTTTTTAAATGATGCTCATTTCTCCAAGGTACGACACTCGAGTAGATTCCAAAAATTTCAATGTATGATGACAACGAAGAAGCACAGAATATCCAAACTTCTACTTGATGAAATAAATCTAGAAAATAGGGAGGATCTTATGGGATTAGGTAAAGTTGATAATAGTATAATACTGTCGTCTGTCGACAAACATGTAATAAGCTACAATAACATAGATCACTACAACATGAAGTAGGAAATAATAAATACAATATAACAATTAACAAAAACCTAAGAATGTTCATGTTATGACCATTAGAGGCACTTGTTAGGCGTTGCGAGAGTCTAGTCACTAGACATGTTAAACGAGGGAGAAGTAGATCAATAAAGACTTGGAATGAAACTATAAGGAAAGACACGGTGTACTTAGGCATTAGTGAGATTATGACAAAAGATAAGATACAATGACGACAAATGATCATATAGCCAAACCCACTATCGTGGGATAAAGGCTTTAGTGTTGTTGTTGTATAGATACCTAACACAAAACTGCATAAATATAGCTGAAATAATTTAAAATTTTTAAAAAAACGGAAAAATGATTTAATCCTAATTTTTATTCCGTCTCTTATTCTTTGTTTGAGATGACATTTTAAGAGTGGGGGACCGCCACTTCTTAAAAAGCCACACCAAAACACATTTTGGAGGCATCACAGTGGCATCAACCACCGTGAAAAACCGCGACACCCCGCGGTTTTGAGTCACGAAATATTTCCGCCACTCAAAAGGCAGCAGCGTCGCAGCCTTTTGGATGTTGTGCTTGTTTAAGCCAAGAAAAATTCCCTCCCTCAAGATCGGACTAGGCTGCCTAAGGCTACTGGTCAAGTAGTGAAGTTAGACGGCCCACGGAAGCAAGAACAGGAATGAGCTAGGAACAAGACCCCAGGTTGCTGCGGCAGGAAGGTCCCACCACGTACAAGGCTGCTTGGAAGAAGCAGCCTCTCCACAACCAGAATGGTCGAGCTAGGTATGAGGGAAACGAGCTAGCAACTAAGTCGCAGGTCGCGACTTGGTCTCTAAGGAAAAAAAATCCAAAGGGCTCGCGAGTATCTATCCGAGATTCTTGGTCCCCTTCCCTCGTACCCCTGGGGTCTTATTTATAGAGAAATCCAAAGGGAGGGGGGGTCATACTTATACCCCACCCTGGCGACTAGGCGACTTCCTGGGGAGCTCGCACAGGCTGGGCGAGTAGCTCGCCTAGTCGCCAACCTGGCGAGTATGTGGGGGAAACTCGTCATACTTGCCCAAGCCTTCTGCTGGCTCGCGGCTTGATCTTGACTTCGGTCTTGACTTGTTGACTTTGACTCTCGCTGAGCTGGCTATGGTAGGACCCATCCTCGTCGAATACGGGTTGTACACAATCCCCGCTCTTTTCGAGCGACGTAGGAGCTTGGAAAGAAACATTCAACACTTATTCGGTGAGCAGTTACGCCGAGTATCTGGGCTACTCGTCTGGCCTGCTACTCGACAAAATCTATAAATAGGGGGGGTCCTGGTTTATGAGGCGGATCTCCAAAGCTCGCCTACCATGTCGGACGCTAACGTGAAACTTCTTCAAGACAGCCTCGCCACCCTGTCTGGTCTCCTTGGCATCTCCAAACCGAAAAGACCGTGCAAGGCAGATGTCACCGCCGACTTGCCGCCGTCGAAAAAGACGAAGACTAAAAAGCCAAAGAAACCCTCTCCTTCATCAATCAACCCGCCTCCGCCATCTGAGCCAGTCGCGGCGGCGACTGTCGAACCAGCGCCCTCCGCCAGTACCAAGAAGCTTCTCAGCGACCTTGGGTTGGACGACGTTCCTGACTCGGCCATCCTCAGTCCGCCCGAGAATCCCGAAGTCGCCGAGAAGCCGGCGACATCCCGGATCGAAGTCGTCTCCTTGACAGGTCGCCACTCTGCCCCCGCCCTCCCCAATCGTTGATCGTCGTGTGCTTCTTGCTGACCTGATTTTCTTGTGCAGATTCCCCTCCGGGCGTCGTGGATGTACCGCTGGACGTCACCCCCCTGAGCTCCGCGTCGTTGCTCGCCCTCGCAGCTGGTAAGCCATATCGGACCGCGCATATGGTCCGGATTAATATTGGTGCTAAGAAAGCGTCGGAGACTTCCTCGGCGAAAGAAAACCCTCTGGCGAGCAAGGGACCACCGATGAAGGATCTTCCGGCGAGAAGGGACCCTCCAGGGAGCAAGGATATCCCGGCGAGAAAGGACCCTCCAGGGAGCAAGGATCTCCCGGCGGGCAAGGCCGCTCATACTTCCGTGCGAGATTCGGCACCGCCAGCGGCGAGTTCTTTCCTACCGCCGCCGCCGCCACTGGACGCGGCTTCTATCCCGTCGATGAGCACCGTTTTACCACCGCCGCCGCATTTGTCCGCCTAGCAGAAAGCGGACTTGCAGCGACATCCCCCCCGCCTCCTCCGTTGAAGACTTCGCAGTAGCCGGCGAGCTCGTCGCAAGCTCCGCCGCCGCCGAGGAAGCCGGATAGACCGCGATCGAGTTACTTCCCGCCGCAAGTTGGAGACTCCGACCATGGAGGTCGCGGGAAGGGAGGTCGCGGGCAGGGCAGGGAAGATCAGCCGATCACTCGGGTGGTCCATCCCCTAGTAGGCGAGATGTTCCCGATTGCGTACCTTCACCGTGCCGGTCCCGGTCTCCTCATCACGGTAAGTCTTGCTGTCATTATCCCTGATCGTTTGGATGTATGTCTAATCTTGCGACTTCTCCCTGATAGATCGCCCGACGACTCCTGGGGCGGCCTTCATCGACGCCATCGGGTTGTCGGGGAGCAAGTATCGTCATGCTGCAACTCGCACCTACATGGAGTTGGAGAGCAAATTAGGATCCGAGCTCGGCAGGTAATGAATAGTCGTCTCTCAGGAGCCAGGCCCGACTAGAGTGGTGTGAGTCGACTCGTCGAGGCAAGTAGTCGGTCTGTAGGAGTGAAACTCGTACAGAGTTGACGAACTATGACAACGTTCCGAACGAGGAACTTGATCTCCTCGAGGAGGTTCAATGGCCGATATGCAGGAGTGGAGCTCGTGCAGGGACACAGACTTACGTTTACTCTGCCACTCGAGGCCTTCTATTTGGAGTCGACACCTTACCGGGAGTCAAGCTCAACCGGGGGTGGAGTCGACTCGAGGAGGCAAGTAGTCGGTCTGCAGGAGAGGAGCTCGTGCAGAGTTGACGGGCTACGACATCAATCTAACGAGGAACTTTATCTTCTCGAGGAGGTTCAATGGCCGGTATGCAGGAGAGGATCTCGTGCAGGGACGCGGACTTACGTTTACCCTGCCAATCGAGTCCTTCTCTTTGGAGTCGACACCCTGCCGGGAGTCAAGCTCAACCGGGGGTGGAGTCGACTCGAGGAGGTAAGTAGTTGGTCTGCAGGAGAGGAGCTCGTGCAGAGTTTACAGGCTACGACATCACTCCAACAAGGAACTCGATCTCCTCGAGGAGGTTCAATGGCCGGTATGCAGGAGAGGAGCTCGTGCAGGGACACAGACTTACGTTTTCCCTGTCACTCGAGGGCTTCTTGGAGTCAACACCTTGCCGGGAGTCAAGCTCAACCGGGGGTGGAGAGTCGACAAGAGGAGGCAAGTAGTCGATCTGTAGGAGGGGAGCTCGTGCAGAGTTGACGAGCTACGACATCACTCGAAACGAGGAACTTGATCTCCTCGAGGAGGTTCGATGGTCGATATGCAGGAGAGGAGCTCGTGCAGGGACACGGACTTATGTTTACCCTGCCACTCGAGGGCTTCTTGGAGTCGACACCTTGCCGGGAGTCAAGCTCAACCGGGGGTGGAGAGTCGACTCGAGGAGGCAAGTAGTCGGTCTGTAGGAGGAGAGCTTGTGCAGAGTTGACAAGCTACGACATCACTCGCAACGAGGAACTTGATCTCCTCGAGGAGGTTCGACGGCCGGTATACAGGAGAGGAGCTCGTGCAGGGACACGAACTTACGTTTACCCTGCCACTCGAGGGCTTCTTGGAGTCGACACCTTGCCGGGAGTCAAGCTCAATCGGGGGTGGAGAGTCGACTCGAGGAGACAAGTAGTCGGTCTGCAGGAGGGGAGCTCGTGCAGAGTTGACGAGCTACGGCATCACTCGCAACGAGGAACTTGATCTCCTTGAGGAGGTTCGATGGCCAGTATGCAGGAGAGGAGCTCGTGCAGGGACACAGACTTACATTTACCCTACCACTCGAGGGCTTCTTGGAGTCGACACCTTGTCGGGAGTCAAGCTTAACCGGGGGTGGAGAGTCGACTCAAGGAGGCAAGTAGTCGGTCTGCAGGAGGGGAGCTCGTGCAGAGTTGACGAGCTACAACATCACTCGCAACGAGGAACTTGATCTCCTCGAGGAGGTTCGATGGCCGATATGCAGCAGAGGAGCTTGTGGAGGGACACGGACTTACATTTACCCTGCCACTCGAGGGCTTCTTGTAGTTCAATGCTACCCTACGGGCTATGAGGGATGAAAATCGGATTAACTGCATCGATGTTTTTGGTGAGAATAAAATCTTTATTTTTATGAGGGACAATCTCGAACCCGATGGATCGAGAATTCGACATCCGAACCCGTTCCTAAAAATTCCTCCAGTCGGGAGAGAGATGCACTCGAGGAGACGTAGGCCGACATTCAAGGGGTGAGCTGATCTCGGCCGACAATGCAGAGGCTCGGTCTTACAAGAGCGCTTAAAGTCCCGAAGCATCGTCCTATCTTTTGTACTGGGCTATTTAGGAGGAACGAATCGAAGACTCGCATTCCGATCTGTCAGCATAGGTCGCTTTCGTCCACGCTTAATGGCTATGAGTTCCAGCATCTGGACGGATGGTGGTGTTTCATCGAGGGTCCTTTAGGATGCACTCAGAACTAACATACACCTTTGGGCTTATCCCTGCCCTTTCTTCGGCAGGTTATCCTGCTTTGACAATAATTTAAATTCCTCTTCTTATGGTTGCTTGAAGAGGTCAGCCTCTTCTTGAGTCCGGGAGTTTAGGGTACAAGTTTGTTCCCGGTAGTTCCTCCAATTGGAAGAAAGATGCACTCGGGGAGACCTAGGCCGACATGTAAGGGGGGAACTGACCTCGGCCGACAATGCAGAGACTCGGTCTTACAAGAGCGCTTAAAGTCCCGAAGCATCGTACGATCTCCCACCCTGGGATATTTATGAGGAACAAACCGACCACTGGTTCCCGTAGCTGACTGGGAGGCGGATCCTGGAAGCACTCAGAATTCTCGAGGTAGATTAGCACAAAAGAGAGAAACTCAACCGTCATTGTATACCAAGAAATATGCTTACAAAGTAGATACAAGTGTTACCACTAGGGGTAGAACCTTTTCAGATCGTCCCCACTCCAGGTTTCATTTAGTTGCTCTCATACCTGATCTTGTAGGTAATAACCTCCCGTGGCCAAGGCTTTTTGGACGATAAAGGGCCCTTCCCAGTTGGGATGTAGCTTGCTGACGGTGGTCCCTCGCCCTGCGGCATCCACCTTCTTCATGACCAGATCCCCTGCCAGGAAATGCTTGAGGTGGACATTTTTGTCGAAGTGCTTTGTCATACGCCTCTTGATCTTCTCCTGGCGCACGGAGGCCAAGTCACGAAGTTCCTCGACGTAGTCCAGAGAGAGCCTTTGGGCATCTTCATTCTCCCGGCACCATTCTTCGCCGCCATCTCCCGCCGCAACAACTCTTGGACTCCGCACCTCGAACTCCACCGGGATGAGTGCCTCAGACCCGTGGGATAGATTGAAAGGCGTTTCCCCCGTCGCTGAGTTTGGAGTTGTTCTCAGAGCCCATAGGACCGAGGGGAGCTGCTCAGCCCAGTCCCTTTTAGATTGGTGACCTTATTCTTCAGCAGGTTGATGATAAGCTTGTTGGCGGCCTCTACTTGTCCATTACTCCGAGGATGATGCACAGAAGCGAACCGAAGTTCCGTCCCTACCTGTTTGTAGAAGTCCTCCAGCTCTAAGCTGGCGAATTGCGGCCCATTGTCGGTGACGATGGCTAGTGGAATCCCAAATCGGCATGTGATTTCTCCCCAAATGAAGTTCTTAACGACCTGGGAGGTGATCTTGGCCAAAGCCTTAGCCTCGATTCACTTGGAGAAGTAGTCGAACATCACTAGTACAAACTTTCTCTGTCCACTGGCTTGAGGGAAAGGGCCGATCAAATCCATCCCGCAGATGGCAAAGGGCCATGGAGCGGTGATCGAGCGGAGGTGTTGAGCTGGTTGAAGTTGGAGAGGCGCGAAGAGCTGACATTGAGAACATTTTTTGGAGAAGGCTTCCGCGTCCTTGCGGATGGTTGGCCAGAAGTAGCCATGCCTTAGAATTCTTTCCTCTAGAGTACGAGTCCCGGAGTGGCTGCCACACTCCCCTGAATGAATTTCCTCGAGGACTCGGGGGACCTCGATCTCTGATAAGCATCTGTCCAAGGGCCCCGAGATGATCTTGCGGTAAAGCTCGCCATCTTGCAATAGGTAGTACGATGCCTTATACCGAAACCTTCTTTGATCTTGCCCGTCTGAAGGTAGCTGACCCGTCGTTAAGAACATAACGAACGGATCTTTCCACGAGGGCTGCTGCTCGATCTCCATCATTTCCCCTTCCTCGATGGACGATCGAAATAGCTTGGTGACAATTCCCCCGACCCGGGGACTGTACTTGGCAAGGTAGTCAGCTTCAGAATTATCCTCTCGGGGTACATGCTCGACGAAGAAAGATTGGAACCCCCTGATCAGAACCTTGACCAGGTACCGTTGCAGGGTGGGATCATGGACTTCGAACTCCCCCCCCCCCCCCCGTATCTGGGACGCGACCACCATTGAATCGGTGAAATCTCTGATGTCTTTGATGGCCAGCTCCTTGGTGAGACGCAAGCCAGCCACCATGGCTTCGTACTCTGCCTGATTGTTCGTAACCGGGAAGAGGATTTCGACGGCTTGCTCGATCCTGGTTCCCTGGGGGCTAACCAACACGACTTCGGCTCCCACATATTGCTTGCTAGAAGCCTCGTCCACAAACATCTTCCAAGAGACTGGGCTGGAAGCGCTCACGTCTACCTCCACCTCGGCCGAGAAGTCAGCCAGGAAATCTACCACCGCCTGCGCCTTGATCGCTACCCTTGGAGAGTAAGAGATGTCGAACTCGCTCAGCTCCACCACCCATTTGGCCAACCTGTCAAAATGCTCCATCCCATCCAAGATACTCCTTAGGGGATGATCGGTGACTACCTTGATGGAGTGAGCCTGAAAATACGGACGGAGCCGCCAAGCCGAAACTACCAAAGAAAAAACTAACTTCTCCAAAATAGGATACCTCGTCTCGGCTTGCCGCAACACCCGACTCACATAGTGGATGGGAAGCTACTTCCTTCCTTCTTCTCGAACCAACATCGAACTAACCGCCTCCGCCCCTACTCCTAGATAGAGTAAGATATCCTCGCCACCTTGCGGACCTTGGAGGAGAGGAGCTTGGGTCAGCTGCTGCTTAAGCTTTCCGAAAGCCTCCTCACACTTCGTGGTCCACTCAAATTTCTGATTACCCCGGAGGGTTTTGAAGAACGGGGAGCACTTTTCTCCGGCCTTGGAGAGAAAATGGATAAGGCCTGCCAGCCTTCTAGTTAGCCTCTGGACTTCCTTAGAATCTTTCGGGGAGGCCATCTCCAGGATGGCTTTTATTTTGTCGGGGTAGGCTCCACCCCCCCGGGAGTGAGGAGGTGACCTAAGAACTTCCCCCTTCCCGCGTCGAAGACACACTTGGCCGGGTTGAGCCGCATCTTATACTTCCTCAGGGTGGAGAAAGTCTCCGTCAGATCTGTCATGTGCTACGCGACGCTCTTGCTCTTGACGAGAAGATCGTCTACATAGACTTCCAGATTTCGGCTCTTTTGCTCTTTGAAGACTTGGTCCATCATTCTTTGATACGTTGCGCCGACATTTTTGAGCCTGAAGGGCATCATCTTGTAGCTATAACAACCGTCGTTGGTGATGAAGGAAACATCGCGGCAATCGGGGGGATGCATCCTGATCTGGTGATACCCTGTAAAAGCATCAAGGAAACTCATCACAAGAAAGCCGACGGCGGAATCAACTAGCGCGTCGATTTGAGGCAAAGGGTAACAATCCTTCGGGCAAGCTTTATTCAACACAGAAAAATCGATACATAGCCTCCAGCCCCCTCCAGATTTCTTCACCATTACAACATTGGAGACCCATTCTGGATACTGGATCTCCGAGATAAACCCCGCCTCTAGCAGCTTCCCTACTTCCTCCCGAATCGGCCCAGCCAGCGCGGTGGAGCTCTTCCTCTGCTTCTGACGAATAGGAGCTACCACGGGATCCAGGTTGAGGCGATGACAGACAATATTGGCGGCGCTCCAAGCAAAGATGTAGCATTCTCCTACAGGCAAGCAGCTATCTCCACCTTCCCTTCTAGGGACAAGGTTCCTCCAACCTTCAGCAGCTCAAACTCTTCTCTTGGGGAGATCACCTCCACTTCCTATAGCTCCTCAGCAGCTTGCAGGCCCTCCTCCTGCCCCACCATCCTCTCCGGCCTTTCCGCATCACCCATCCAGCTGATGGTGCTGACCGCGTTCAGGTAGCACTCCCTAGAGGCCTTCAGATCTCCCCTGATCCTGACTTGGACGTCACCTTAGCAGTACTTCAGGAACTGGTGGTACGACGACGGGACGACCTTGAAATAGTTGATAAGGGGCCTCCCGAAGATGACGTTGTAACCACTGGGCGCGTCGATGGTGACGAATCGGCATCAGATTGAAGTACCCCCGAGAGTGACCAGCAGCTCCACTCCCCCTTCCACCTCTTTCTTCTCTCTTAAGAAGCCAAAGAGAGGTCCATCCGTAGTCTGGACCCTGGATGCCTCCACCTGAAGCCCGACAAAGATTCTCTTGAAGATGACATTCACTGAACTCCCGTTATCCGCGAGGATCCGGTAGATGGTGAAGTATTCGATCACAGATTATATCACCAATGCGTCATGGAAGGGATTCTCATTCCACAACATATCCTCCTCCGAGAAGGTTATCTCGTTTAGAAGCAGAGGAGTCTGTGACGTTGAGGCGATGCTCCTCTTGTATATCTGGTGGAGACTACTCTTGCGGGAAGCTCCGATCCCGGCACCTCCGTTGATCACCCCGACGTGTTCGTCTCCCGGACCGGGAATAACATGTACTCGACCTCCTTAGTCGACCCTATCCTCGTTCCACCTCCTCAGCGGAGCTTGGAATGCTACTTGCCCCACTGGGGCCACCTGCCTCGGCTGCTCTCTTTCTGCCTCCGTTGCTTCTAGCCTCCTCCTTGCTTCCCAAAACTCTGGGCAAGCCAAGGTCCCATGCCCCTCTACCCGATGGATATCACAGTAGAGGGGAATAGCCGCCTCCTGTTGCCTCTACTGATGCTCCTCATTTCGCCGACGCTTATTGGCCCGTCGCGCGACAACCATCGTCTCCCTTCTTCCTACTAGCTCCCTTGGGTTGTTATTCATCCTCTCCTCTTGCCGGACCGGTCGCCTCCACTGGGGGCGATCTCTTGGGTACCAGAATCTTCTCTCTTCCCCCTTCCTTCCGGAGCCCCGACGAGCCTCCTCTCTTCCTATCTTCGAGGCCTCTCCTGACTCCTCTCATCCACCCTCCTGGGCTCTTCTCTTCTCTTCCTTTTTTCCTTCCTCTTTGGCTCCTCCCGCCTTCTATCATCACGCTTCTCTAGCCGCCTTTCCTTTTCCAGCAATCTTCCCCTGTTTTCCCCTAACGGCTTATCCCCGTCCAGCCTTGCCAAGAACTCCATGTTTCTCTCCTCTCCCTGAATGAAGACATTTGCCCTCTCCATCATCTCCTCGAACGATTTGGGCGGCCTATGCCCCAACTCCATGTTTAACAACTCCTGCTTTTGGCCGAACTTGAGGGCTACCATCAAGGTGAACCCATCTACCTCCTCCACCTCCAAGACCTCCTCCTGGAACCTGTCGATGTAATGACCCAAACTTTCGTGCTGCCCCTACACGATTTTAAAAAGGGTCGTCGCTTCCTTCTTCCGTTTCTTGGATGTCGCGAACCTCGCCACGAGGCCCCGACGAAGGTCGGAGAAGCAGTAGATGGAACCTGCTGGCAGCTGGTGGAACCATTCTCTCGCACTACCCTTGAAGGTGATGGAGAAGAACCGGCATTTGAAGGCGTCAGACATGTTGCGGATGGAGACCACGTCCTCAAACCACTGAAGATGCCTTACCAGGTCATCTTTGTCGGAGTAGTAGGTGAGGGCGGGCTCTCGAAAATTATCGGGGACAGGGGCCGCGAGGATCTCGTCGTAGAAGGGGCTCCTCCCTTCCTAGCGGCGGCGAGTATCCTCGCCGCTTGAGTAATCATACTCGCTCAGTATCCCTACACCTTGCCGAGAGTTCAGGATCTCGGAACCTGATGCCCTGGCTGCTCGCAGGGTGCCGACGCGACGGCATCAGTCGCTCCTCTCTTGGCCAAGCGGGCCCCTTCCCTGCTCGCCGGGTCGGGACTTCCTCGCCCGGTAGGGTCAGGCGACGGGGAGAGGTCGCTGTGACCTCAGGGGGGTTGGAGAACCCGACGAGTATCGCCCTCTCCATCCTCTTCGCGAACTCCTCAAAAGCAGCTACCGTTACAAACCCGCCACCTCGCTCTAAGGTGCCAAATCATGTCGAGTTGTCCGCCAACTCGCCCTGATTGCCGCCATTGACCATCTTTCTCAACCACGAAACTTTCCTCCTTGCCTGCTATCCACGCTTACCGCACCAAGTGTTGGAGCCAAGAAAAATTCCTTGCATCAAGATCGGACTAGGCTGCCTAAGGCTACTGTTCAAGTAGTGAAGTCAGACGGCCCACATAAGCAAGAACAGGAATGAGCTAGGAACAAGACCCCAGGTTGCTGCGATAGGAAGGTCCCACCACATACCCGGTTGCTTGGAAGAAGCAACCCCTCCACAACCAGAATGATCGAGCTAGGTACGAGGGAAACGAGCTAGCAACTAAGTCGCAGGTCTCGACTTGGTCTCTAAGGAAAAGGAATCTAAAGGGCTCACGAGTATCTATCCGAGATTCTTGGTCCCCTTCCCTCGTACCCCTGGGGTCCTATTTATAGAGGAATCCAAAGGGAGGGGGGGTCATACTTATACCCCCCCACCCTGGTGACTAGGCGACTTCCTGGGAAGCTCGCACGAGCTGGGCGAGTAGCTTGCCTAGTTGTCAACCTGACGAGTATGCGGGGGAAACTCGCCATACTTGCCCAGACCTTCTGCTGGCTCGCAGCTTGGTCTTGACTTCGGTCTTGACTTGTTGACTTTAACTCTCGCTGAGCTGGCTATGGTATGACCCATCCTCGTCGAATACGGGTTGTACAGCGCTGTTGAATGCTGTCCTTTTTTTTTAAAAAAAATATTATTAAAAATTTAAAACCGTATAATACAACGTAATATAATAATATATATTGTACCATAATATATATATTAATATATATATATATATATATATATATATATATATATTAATACAAGTGACAAGCACGGGCTTTCGGCCCTGGGGACCTTCGGCGGGGGTGCGACAATCGGTGAGGTGCGACATTCAGCGGGGTGCGACATTCGCCGGGATGCGACATTCGCCGGTGGTGCGACATTTGTCGTGGGGGCGACATTTGTCGTGGGCGGCGACATTTGTCGTCAGCGGCGACAATTGCCGTGGGCGGCAACATTTATCGTGAACAGTACCCGCCCCTATGACCTCGTGCGATAGTACCCGATCGCTCCCGGCGGGCCCCGCCCGCTCCGCAACATGTACATATGAGTACTCAAAATGACCGTAAAAAAATATAAATTAAGAATACAATTTTTATTTTGTAAAACAAATTATATTTTAATGTTAAAACATTAATTTTTCTCTTGTTATTCCTAGCTAGAGACAATAGGTTTAGGATATCTAGTGTTTTTATTTTTGTATTTTAATATTGTAAAGTTGTGTAATTACATAAAAGAATATTGTCTTTATAATATACTAATATAAAGTTTGATATAATTGTATAATTATGAATACAACTATATGAGCAATATTAATATATGTATATATATATTAATATATATACATATATTATAACATAATAATCTATATAATATAACTTAATATATGTTATAATATAATAATATAATACTATAGTAGGGTCGGCTATATGGATCCATTGTGACCATTGTGCTCTATCTTGTCATAATCTCACTAATTTCTGTTGCGGTATAACTCGTCGCTCCTAAACCAGTTTAAATTCGACCGTCTTAGTCCGGGAGTGGTCGAGCACGCAATCAGTCAAAAAGTCAAAGAGTAGGCACACATAATGATTTTGACGTGGGGAAATTCCTCAAGTGGGTAAAAAATCACGCTATCGGGTCTGTGCCAATCGAACTCCACTATCTACTCACGATTACAACTTTCACTGAAAATCGAGAGTGACAGAGCACTTCTAATTACATTTCAGAAATTTTTTATTAATGTGATTGTGGTCAGAAATTGAAACAGTTTTGGAACTAATATTATAGGATGTTCCCCCAATACTCGCCGCGGCAAACAAAGCCTTAGGCTCTGTTTGAGGGGACTTATTTTCATCAGTCAAGTGATCATGACTGCATGAATAGGAACTTAAATGTCATGACTGCTTAAGAGTCTTCATCCTTCAATTTCGTCCTCTTCAGCTAAGTTTCTCTAAACTCTGCAATGGAGGGAACCCTCGAACAGGCTCTTCAGGAAGGGAAGCTTCGGCGGCAGATCAATGGCTTCATCGTCGCCCATCTTCGCGGCGACAATCTCAACCAGGCACTGTTCTTCTCCCCATTTGCTACAATTTGAACGGCGAAATCTCTCTTTTCATCCCATCGCTCACTCTTTTATCTGTTTCCCGCTCTTTATTGGGACTCACAGGCTGCCGCTGCAGTTGCAACGGCTACTATGACTCCATTGACCACCGACGTTTCTAATAATAGGCTTCTTGAGCTTGTTTCTAAGGTTTGATTTTGATTTTTATTCTTCTTTCAATTATTGCTTCTTAATCTTGGTCATCTTCTTCCCGAGTTCATGCAGTAAGCTGTCGACAGGGACTTATAGCGGAGAGAGACGAGGGACTCAAGGGGATTTCTTCTAGTTCTCCTCTGGATGCTACTAAGGGTTTATCTTCAGTGCCAGTTGTGGCTAGTGGCATTGATTTCAGGTTCCTTTTTTTTATCTCACATTTGCTTATTTGCTCCAGTGAGTTTGGTCAAAAACGCCATTATCATAGAGGGGATGTTTGGCAAGACAGGTTGTGACCGTTGTCAAGAAAATAAACTAGTTTTGAGCATAAAATGGAAGATTTTTTTTAGGTGAGGTCGGGCATTCACGACCGCGTTCACGACCGCCAAAAGAAGACTTTTGCTCCGCTTGGCACGGTGGCGGCGGTCATGAGCATTGGGGTTAAATTGTCATTCGTTAATGCCCACCTAAGGAACTTCATCCACTTTTATGTTCAAACGGATGATGTTTGTTAGGTGATCCTTAACGAATGACGATTTAACCCATGCGTTTAGGACCACCACCGTGGCAAACAGAGCCTTTACCTTCCGATCATTTGCCTGTTATTCTCTCTCGAATCATGAGATGGCCGGTTGTTTTGGTTTAAAAGTGTTGGGTAAGTGTAGAAGTGTTGATATTCAATTTTTATGATGGTGATTCTTGTTTAACTTAGCATGATTAATCATAGTAGAAAGGAAAATTTATGATGTATTCTAGAGCTCATGGTTAAATATATGCATGATTCATGTGTTTTCGACCTATATGAACTGAACCCTGTTATGTTGACAGGAATTTAGCTACAAAATATTAAAATTTTCTCTCATTTGGGACTAATATTATAGATAAGATGTTTAAATTTCTAACACAGCACCATCAGTGCTATGCAGGATATGAAAGGCTCATCTAAGAATTTTCCAAAGCATGAAAGCAGACATGTTTCAGAGCACAAGGTATGATTCATCAATTCTCATGTTTATTTGCTGGTGAAGAAGAAGGAAATTTTGTGGCCATAATATGCTATCAGTTTGGTTTTCATATTATTATCACCATCATTGGCCTCATTTAATCTAAAAGAAATATGTAAAGTATGGAGAAGAAACGATGGCAAGTGAATTTTTTTTCTTATATCAAGGGTAAGTTAAGAAGTGCGGAAAAACCATTTAAAAAGGATTATTTTATTTCATTAGAGTGAAACTTAGGACATGTTTGGAAGAGTGGTTAAACTGTGGTGGTGATTATAAACACAAGTATGAAAAATACAAACAACATTTGGATGGGTGTGGTTACTTTCACTTACACTTACCCAACAACACATTTAAGAAGACATTTTTCAAAAAATGATTATGCTTGTGTGGTCAAGCTTTAGCGGTCATAAGCACCGAGACCCCAAATAGTGGGATTTGGGTCAAAAAGCCATCAAGAAAATTTCAAACACTGTTAACCACCATTACATTTACCATCACAATTTTACACCACCACCTAAAAGCTGTAGTTGTCCCAAGAAGAACCTAAGATTGTCTCTACTAAGCACAAAGTTGAAGAGTCTATGATGTTTCCTTTTTTTTGTAGAATATGGCAAGATGTGCAAGGTTTAGTCTCGACGGGCAGTATTTTGCCACTGGAAGTTCAGATTTTTCAATTAAGCTGTTTGAGGTTAGATCTCTGAAATCTTCTACATTATTCACAAAAAAAATCAGCTGCTTAATGCTTGTTGGAATATACAGGTTTCAAAAATTAAGCAATTGATGGCTGTTGATTCTCGGGAAGCGTCTATTAGACCTGTAATTCGGACATTTTATGATCATGCTGAGGTTTGCAATCACTTACAAGTTTATAATGGGTTGATTAAAGAATTTTTTGTATATTTTTATTGTTATTTGTGGGATATTATATTTTTGGCATTGATGAATTCTTGGGAATATATGTTTTTTAACTCGAGCTGTAAGAATTATTTTACCCCTTTGATGTGATAACAAAAATGTTTATGATAATCACCTCCAGATTAAATCCTGAACTTTTGAGTTTGAAAACATTTTTGTATATTATGGTTTGTTGATTTCACTCCCGTCCGTAGAGAATGCAAAATAATATACTTTAGAGGATGAAAATAATATAGCTTTTGTAAATTATGGTGATGATTCATGCTCATCCATATTTCACTATTTATAGGAGAGATAATTATAAATTATTAGTGTGACCCTTAGATTTATAAAAAAAGATGATATTGTACATGTGGAATTTAAAATATTGAAATACAGTATAACATACAAGCAGTCATACACAGGGTTCCCCCATTATCCGACGCGATTGCACACCCCCATTCGTCGTCTCCATGAAATTGTTTTCGCTGAGTAAAAAGCTTAATATAAATTGAGGGGGATAATGTCACAAATTTTAAAATAAAATAAAAAAAGACAAACTAAAGCCACTTATAAAAAATGTATAAATTGTAATAAAAAGGGTGTCAAATTGGAAAGTTGAATGCTTTACTAAATAGTGTTTTTCTTTTATATAGTATAGTATAGATGAACAATTAATAAATAGATCAGTAGATTTCTTATTTGAAAGCACAATGTCATGATATAAATTTATTTATTTTGGTTACCAGAGTTATCACAGTAGAACTCCCCTAAAAGCCAAATGTGAAGGTAACAAACAATTTATTTGGTTTGATTTAACTCAGTGCAATAGTTATCTTTAATCGAACCATAAACTGTGTAAAATTTGTGAAATCTCCCTAGGAACAATGACAATATTTTGGGGAATTAACTAGATGTGTCTGCCCTTTCAAATTCTGAAAGGAACATGTAAACTTGTGTAGTCTCCTCTGAAGTAGTGAGAATATTTGGAGTTAGCTAGATGTGGTTGGCTCTTGTAACAGATAGGAACACCAGTGTGATCATGAAGAAGATTATCACATGATAGCATTTGAACTATTCCAAACAATCAAAATCTTGCTGAATCAAATACTTTGTACTCTATAAAATATGTGAAGGACTGTGGATTCAGTTCATTATAAGGGATCTTGGCATTGAACGCAAGGGGCCAATCCGACTTTATTGTGACAGCAAGACAACCATCAACATTGTGCACAATCCTGTCCAACATGATCGCACTGAACATGTGGAAATTGATAGACATTTCATCAAAGAGACTGAGTCTAGGTTCCTTCGGAAATGTTATGGGCAAGTTAGGCATGATAAATATCACACGTCCAACTTGAGGATCCTTGCCGCCGCTGCCTTGCCGCCGCTGCCTTGCCGCCGCTGCTTTGCTGTTTTTGGCTACTTCACCTTCTCCTTCCTGGCTGCTATTTCTCTACTCTCCTCCTCTGGAAACTACTTCCCTGTGCTGCTGCTTTGTTGCCTCTGTGACGTTGGTTCTGTGTCGTTGACTGTTCTCCTGTGCCGCTGTTTTAGGGCTTGCTGCCGCCACTCTTTGAGCTACTGCTGCTTTTTTCCCTTGCTTCCTACCTTTTTCAGAGCCTCCTCTGGAGACCTAGGAAGAATCTCGCCACACTCCTGCGATCCGAAAAGGATCGGTTGCGCAACGCCCTTCTTCCTTCCTCTCCCGCTGTAAGGATGTTCTCCTCCTTTATACTATTCATTTCTTAAAGCTGTGTCTTGCTGAAATTAGGTTTGGTGGATGTTTTGGTGGGCTGTTTTGGCTGCTTAGTATTATTTTTGCAAGTTCATTATACAGATTTTGATGCTTTCATGTTAGTGAGCTGTTATATATTCATTTTGGGACTAATTTTCATTTGGGACTGTGTTTGAGCCATTTGGAAGCTATTTTTGGCTATTTTGTGCCGTTTGACGGCTGAGTTTGAGATTCGCAGTCTCGGTTGAGCACTTTTTTGGTTGGGACAGCAAATATAAACATTTCTTTTGTCATTTATGTTGACTTTCGTATTTTGACGGATTTTAAACGCTTATGAGTAATTCCATTTAACTTTAACGCTACGCATAACTAGTGACACAACCCAAATAAAGTAAGTGATATTTCAGTGGTTTCCAAGGCCGAGAAACCAGAGGATGACGTCACAAGGCCGACATTGTGATGAACCCGTGAAGGATAAAAGAAAAGGCAAGGTCTTGGTGAGTTTCTTATTTTTTGGATTATGTTTATTCAAGTATTTTCTTTGGTATTACTGTTTTATTTTTTATAAACACTGCTTGTGCATATGAGTTACACTCAATGATAAATACATGTTGGCGAGGGAAATTGAAAGTGTATAACCTTATGAGAGGAAATTTTATGTTAATGTACTTGTTTTATGTAAATTACGTTTAATATAAAAATAAAAAAACTCTGCATAAGGAAATGTGAAGGATTCGAATTCTATGATGTAGAGATTATCTACTGATGGATTCACCAGTAGAAGTGAGACTACACTTTTGCCCTTTAGGGGTGGGGCCCAATTCAAGTTTGCATGTTTTAGCATTTCCTATTTTATGTAACTAAAATTAAAAGGCAAGTTAAAGGTCAGTACTGAAAGTAAATGAAATTGATGGTTTATTATAATGTATGCATATTGTTATTCCCTATTGCCTGCATGTATAACTGTTTCACGAAATACTTTTCTCACATAGTCATATTTTTATGACTAACCCTTCGTGGATACTTTTTTAGGCAACGGGAGCGTCTCTCAGTGCACTGAAGAGGATCCCCCTTGAAGAGTTGACGAATGTATGATTAAAGATATTTATAGGCATTGACGAAGCTCAGGAAATGCACAAAGCCTCGTGTACCGATTCTGATTATGATTTTTGTAATGAGTATGACTAAATATTCTTAGTTCTTTATCAACTGTTGTAAATAAATAAATGAATAAATAAAATTTCTTGTGTTTATGGTCTTTGTACTGTGATGTTCCGATCTTTTTATTGAAATTATGTTCGATTCTCGAATCATTTGGGAAACCTGGAGTAAGGGTCTTCACACCGGAGGCACGCATCCACGACGTGTTCCACGTCTCCCAACTAAAACTCTTTTATGGCGAGCCACCCACTACGCCGATCTCGGACATTCCCGCTCAGCTTGAGGACAAGCTGTCTTCCGACGAGGAAGGAGATATTACTGAACCAGTCGCGGAAGATGCGGAATCGGACCCGCATTGGGGGCAAGTCTATCGTCGCCGCAACACCGACACAGGGACGAGAGCATGTGTCTGCATATCTTTTATTTTAGTTATGTTCTGTGTATTTGAATCCCACTATTTAAGCCCAAGTGGGGGCCCGCAATTTTTATATTTTGTGATCTATCTCTCCCCGACTCCCCTCATCTCTCTTTCTCTCCCCGACTCCCCTCACCCTAATTCCAAGTTATTTTGTATTATGTTATTGTTATTATTTATATGTTAAGTCAAGTCACTGTATTGAATCGTATTTTATTGAGTCATAGTCGTTGTAGTGTTTAAGTGTTTTTAATATTTGATGTGTGTTAGTACTTATGGTTATACCATCGGTGCCTATATATAAGGCCCTTGGGGTCATGTAATGATTATGCAAGAAAATATCTCAAGTTCTCTTTCTCTCCTTTAAGATTCTTCTCTCCTCACCCCCTCCCTTCTAGGGTTTAAACCTCCCTCATCCCCTCCGTCATTTCTAGGGTTAACAACCACTTGTATCCCCACCTCCATTCGCACCTCCCACTGCCATCCGACAAACCGCCAAAGAGGCACATAATAAACTTGGTATCTGAGGCGTTATCTACTCTGTCAATTGTCAGGGGAACTTTTAAATTACTTTAAGTCACCTCCTGCTTTTCATTCTTATTTCCCCTTTCCTCCTGACTCCCGAGTGTCAAGTCGTTCCCCCTCCCATTTTTAATATATTAATTATTTTAGTTAATTCTTACCTAAAATTAATTAAGTGATTAATTAGTTAAGATGCCCGCTCCATTCGCCGTCGCTGAAGACCTCATCGCAAAAATACTTGCTCAGCTTGACAATTTTGAAATGCGAGTCGAACGCGTGTACCAAACTTCACTTGGCGAATGCCGCGCCTCGCCTCGCCCCGCCAACGCCTATTCCATCACCCCGCCTCCCTCGTCTTCCCCGCCACTGACTCGCCTCGTGCAGTCGCTGCCGCCACTGACCGCTGATGTACCACTTCTCCCCATGGCGATCGTCCTTTCACCACTTCCGGCTCCTCCCCGGTCACCCATTTCGTCACCTCCGGTCATCTCGCCGTCTCCTCTATCGACTCTTACTCCGCCGGCCCCTGTCTTGCCGCCTCCTCTGACTATCTAACCATCTCCTCTCCCGGCTTTTGCTCCGTCGGCTCCTGCCTTGCTACTTCCACCGGTCACATCACCGCCTCTTCTACTGGCCCGTGTTCTGTTGACCCCGACGGATCTGTTCTTGTTGCCTGTTGTCGTTCCACCGACCTTCTTGTTGTTGCTGCTCACCACCGCTCCACCGACCCCACTGAAGCCATTACTTTCGCTACCCGCCTTTCCGACATTGCCGCCACTACTCGTCGACACCACCGCCGCCGCCGCTACACCCGATCAGGCATTGTTCTGGCGGGAGATCAAGATGCCAAATGATCCGACCATCCACGTGGAGTTCGAGCTTGCAGGCAAGATCAATGTCAAGGATATATGGAGTGTTACGGGTCCTCCGTCTGTTATTGCATTATGTTATTATCATTATTTATATGTTGAGCCGAGAAACTGTATCAAGTCGTGTTGTATTGAGTCATAGTCGCCGTAGTGTTCAAGTGTTTTTAATATTTGATGTATGTTGATATTTACGATTATTCCATCGGCACCTATATATATAGGTCTCTTGGGGTCATGTAATTATCTTGCAAGAAAATATCTCAAGTTCTCTTTCTCTCCTTCAAGATTCTTCTCTCCTCACCTCCCTCCCTTCTAGGGTTTCAACTTCTCTCATCTCCTCCACCATTTCTAGGGTTAACAACCCCTTGTATCCTTACCTCCATCCGCACCTTCCGCTGTCATCCGACAAACCACCAAAGAGGCACGTAACAATATCATGCTTAAGGTGCCAAATATATTATCTTGATACTTGATCATATACCATATAGATCAATAGAAGTCTCATGAATATTTTTCTTTCCTCTTTATTTTTTCTATCGATTGTCGTAAAACAAAACTTGATTCCATAATTGACCATCTTGGCATATAATAAAATTGATTCTCTAAAATTGATAAAAAATTTCTAAGTTTATCACCGTGGACTTAATCAGCACTCCACAATGCATGTGCGATCTTAGCTCTTTCTGCCACTCCATGCAACTAGCTGCATCTAAATCCCTCAAGACCAAATAAGAGATGAAGACAACTCAGGAAAAGTTCTCAAGCGAGAGCCAAAGAACTTAAAAAATTTCTTCACTCAAACTTTTATGACTTACAAAGGTGGGAGTATTTCCTTTTTATGGGCCTCTAGAGTGTTTTCTTCTGAAACTTAGATATTCTAGAACTGTACTCATGCATGTCTTTTCTAGAGCATTCTATGTGTAACGGCCCGTTTGTCCGCCACAATTAATAATATCACTAATTGCATATATAATCAGGTACAGCGGAAATCTACATATGCATTTCATAACGAGTAAGTATCACAAACATCTGCTACATAATATTTTATATTCAGAAAAGAAATAAAGCAGTAAATTCCAACCTGAGCTCTAATGACGACCGGTCGGTGGCTTTCCGGTTCCTAAAAATTTATAAAATACAACCGTTAGTCTTGCATAAAGACTAAGTGAAAATTTACCCTTTTAATCTGCTGTACAGTTGTATAAGAGATTATAAGAAACAGTTACTATTGTAATGAAATAATCAAACTTATAACATGTTCATTTGACTATATATGCTATCATCATTAATGAAACAATTTCGCACATGTTCTGTAATCAGTAATGCAGTCGAATCAATATAAGTAACTAACAGTATTGTTTCAGTATAGGCTATAAGAAATCATAAACAGTAAACTGTAAGACAATATTCTTTTCTTTTCTTTTCATATTGGAACTATTAAGGGTAATTAAATGAATTCTGTATCAGTCTCAGTATTCCGTTTTTCAGTCTTTGGGCCCGACTCCTTTGGGGTCATCAGTCTCCAAACCAGTACGTACAACACGCGTTTATGCCTTTCGGCTCGACTGGTTTGGTAATTCAGTACACAATATCCGTATTATTCATTTTATATCACCCTTAACAGTTCCATGTGTCGACACACATTTTTATTTATGATAAGTTCTTTATTTTAATTAGTCCCCTCAGAACATTTTCTTGCTTGATTGCCTCTATATGAGGCCATTCATAGCATTTGCAACATATGACATTTTCAGTATAGCAGTGAAACATTTAGGTAAAACATACATAAAAAAGAAGAGAAATTCTCACCGTGTCTTATTCTTTTTCCTTGCCCCGCCTCGAATAGACGTCGTGTCTACTTGGAGATGCCATCCTTCGCAATATATGTACATATATACTACATTTATAAGGCAACAACATTTTATTCCACGAGGTTGCATCCCACACAGCGACACGACACATTCAGGCCAACACATGCAAATTTTCATATAGCCGGCCATTCACACATGCCAAATAAACCATAGCATAACCAAGAATATTTACCAAACAGCCCGCACCAACACTAAACCAGCCGGCCAACAGTCCAAACATACAAAATATAACTAGAAACAGTAAGGAAAACCCAAAACAGCCGGCTATAAGTTCAAAAACAGCAGCCACACAAAGGTACAACCGACCAACAGAAGAATACAAATTTCAGCACACCCAAGCGACAACCAACAATACCCCAGTAAACCATTCAAATCTAGCTTCCAAGAAGAGAAAATCATAAAAGAGATCAAGTACCTGCGTCCAAACTCAAAGTTTTCTTCCACCAAAGTCAACCAAGGTCCAAAATCCCTAAAATCAGCTGAAGAATAGGCGTTTAGGGCTCGTACAGGGAGAAGAATGAAAAGGAGTGTAAAATTTCACCATACCAGGCGACGGGAAAGAAGAAATCACCCAAACCCTAGCTCTCAAGTTTCGCCAGGCAGCAGAGGAAAGGCGTAAGCTCTGGAAATGAACAGGGATCGGGATTTATCCCGTGAAATAGGACAATTCCTACCGCTGAAGACCGGTCCGGTCATAATAAAAACAAGCTTAACCGGTCAAACCAGCCCACATATAAACAGAATTAACCAGCCAGCCCAGCCCACACACCCAAAAGCACTCATTTGTAGGTTTAGACCAGCATCATCAACAAACCAATCCAACCAGCCAGCCATATTCTTAAAAATACAACATATATATATAATTAAACAAGTCATGCGATCATACAACAATATTATGTGTCGTCCATATCCATAGCATCAAAATGTTATACATACAAACATATTAAGTAACCCACTAAACATAGCATAACATTGTCATAAAAATAACTCGCACGACGCCGAATCACAGCTCATGGCGACGCCGATTCAATACTGCTTAAACCTCTTTTCATCATCGGGGACGTTACCTGTAATAAATTGAATTTCGTTACACATCTTCATATAATTTATTAATTTAATACATACATAGTGCATACCAGGAAATGTGTGCGTCACACTATGCACTCCCAAGACCCATCTAGTAGACACTTTAGCTCTTGATACCACTCTAGAGAATTCTACATTGATACTTAGGCTGCTTTAGAATAATCTACAACATACAAGAGACATCCACACTCTTTTTTGAAGATTCAACACACCTAGAGTTCTTGATGGTTCCATCATACACTAGTCTCTTTTACAATACACTAGATTCTTCTGCAATATTCTTGACTCATCTATTAACTTCTACATAACTTCACAATGTACCTGAATACTTTACATAAGTCTAGAACCTTCTGTCGTGTGGTTGAAATTTTGTCATGTCCGACTATTGAATTCTAGATCCATTGCGTTATGTTCCATTCTTCCCATGTCTTCGTTGACTAGCTCATGTTTTATTCCCAATATGATTTGGACAATCTTGAGCATCTCATCTGTTCATAAATATTGGCTTTAAATTATTTTTTCTTAGTCATTTGGAAGCAGCCTCTTGCAAAAATGCAGGGTAAGGTTTGCCACCTACATTTCACTCTTGTTGTGGGAACCTTCCCCAGACCCTTGCTGCACGGGGATGCTTTGTGCACCAGTCTACCCTTTTATTTGTCATCCTCCTAGTCCTCAAAATTTTATGAAAGGACTTATTAGGTTCACTATAATAACCCCATAGCTTTCTAGATTCAATAGGTCTCATCACGACATAAAGTCTTATCTTTATTCATTTTCTTCAAAACTAATTTCGCTCCACCTTTTTGAATCAATCTATAATACACTCCATCGCTTTAAATCTCTAATTTACAGCTTCTCAAAATAACATGCTGATCTCTTTTTGACGCCTTCGTCTTTAATTAAGATTATATCAGTTTCACTTTTAATACATCCAATTTGACCAAGTTCTGGAACGCTTGTCTCTAGTTATAGCTATTCTCTTCATTTCATTTTCTCATTCTGTAATACCAAATCAGTATGCGACTTTTTTTTGCTCATCACACTCCTAGTAAGAATTTATTTTCTTATAATTTATATTAATTTCACTGATATTTAAGCATTACCACTATTTAAAATCATATTTCTTCTCCTAAATTCTTTTGTACATCTTCACTCTATAACCATGAGGTCACGGGTTCGAGTCGTGGAAGCAGCCTTGGCACACCGGTTGAGGTGTTGCTGTGTGACCTTGAGGTCATAAGTTCGAGTCTTGGAAGCAATCTCTTGCAAAAATGTAGGGTAAGGTTTGCCTACATTTCACCCTTGTGGTGGGACCCTTCCTCGGACCCTTGCTGCGTGAGGATGCTTTGTGCTTTGTGCACCGAGCTGCCCTTTTCAGTCCATAACCACGTTTCCTTATTAGTTAGTAAACTATTTATGGAATTTTTAAGAACATTTACAGTGATCTTCTTAATGAAAATAGCCATCTTATCCTACATCGGATTTGTCTCCATTAATGACTCCAATTTACCACCATTAACAATCAAACTCTAAAGATTAATAGTTTATTATGTTTCAAATTTCACCACTTAATCCTTGGGCATTAATTTTTTTATTGTTTTTTTAATACTCTTGCAATTTAACTCTATAACCACAACATTATGTTGTGTGATTATGCTCTTATATGAGATAACCTTATTAATATTCAAGATAGTGTGCTTATACAACCTCATTGAGTTTCTTTTTAACCTTTCCTTTCGGAGTTATCCTTTTCTAGTTATGTTTCTATCTTATGTGTTTGATTTCTATTCAAACATAGTCATTTGAAGTCATGTTTTTCTTGATTTTGTGGCTAATTACTGTTATTTTAACGAAGTGGTTTAGAGGGCATGCTGATGCAGCCTGGTCAAGTTTTATTAAAATATCAATCAAAATCCACATATAGACATGCATATTATGAATTTTCCTTGCGCTAACTCCATTACTTTATCTGATGCTTGCATGTTCATTTGAGGATATTACTTGCTATAAACGTTTCAAATCTTATTTTCACTGCTCTTTTGCAGCCAGTCAATGATCTTGATTTTCATCCACAAGGCACTATATTGATATCTGGAGCAAAAGACAACACCATAAAGTATGTTTAACTTTGTTTTCAAGATTTAGAGGCTACAAATTATGTTTGATTTTGTCAACATGTAAAATTATGCGAATGCATCATAAATGAGTGAAATTTGTTCTGCAATCGTAGTTTATTGTTCGAGTTCTTAAGTGAGGGATATAGAACCCAAACCAAACCATTTAACCTTGAATGAATCCAAACTAGTACAAACCATTATGTTGCAAATTAGAATTCCGTACTCATTCAATACAATTACTCCTTAATATATAGGAGTAAGAATACAGGAAAGGGAAATACAAAATAGTAATACATATTTAATTTCTATACAATCTCTGTTTCAGCACTCTACCTGACAACCACGTGTTGTTTTTTTTTCACTTTTTTGCTTCTCCAGGTCACTGGATTGCCACGAACTAGAGAACAATACCCAGATGTGGACCTCCGGTCATCAACGGATCCCGCCCAATCAACATCTATGTAGACTTTTATTGTCAATTTTTTATCGGGTGAGAACAGGATACCCCTTCCTGGAGAGGACTTGAGATATCGTAAGATCCCGTGAGAAGCATCCAAGTGCCGAGACCTCGGTGAATGCATGTGTTGTATGATAACCCCAACCACGTATGAGATGTCTGCATGGGTATGGAATAAGTAGATAAGCCTCCCCACCAGTCGTTGGAATCCAGTGATGTCATCAAAAACCTCCTCGTCGCCTCTTCCTAGCTTATGGTTGGCCTCATAGGGGTATCTGCGGGTCTACACACATTCATCCCTGATGTCTCTAGTAAGTCGAGGACGTTCTTTCTTTAAGAAATGAATACCCCATGCATAGATTTGGCGACTTCAATACCTAGAAAGTACTTGAAATTCCCAAGGTCTTTTTCCTCTAATTCCCTTGCTAGTCTCTCCTTCAGATTTTTGATTTCCTTTGTGTCATCCCTTATTATAACAATATCGTCCACAGAGACGATAAGAGCGGTAAATTTTCCTTGTCAGTGCTTTATAAATAAGGTGTGGTTGGCATTGCTCTGAGTGTAACTAAATGTCTTCATGACTCTATGGAACTTCCCAAACCAGGCTCGTGGAGACCGTTTCAAGCCGTAAAGAGCCTTCTTCAACCTGTAAACCTTTCCTTCCAATCCTTCTTGAGCAAGATCAAGAGGTAGGGACATGTAGACTTCCTCCTCTAAATCCCCATAGAGGAAGACATTCTTCTCGTCTAACTGATTGAGGTTCCACCCTTTACACACTGCACAAGAGAGCAAAATTCTAATGTAGTTCATCTTTACTACAGGAGCAAATGTTTCCTAATAGTCAATCCCAACAGTTTGAGTATAGCCTCTAGCCACAAATCTTGCCTTGTAGTGTTCAACAAGTCATTGTGAGTTTTGGTTCACAGAGAAAACTCACTTGTACTCAAATATAGTCTTCCCTTGAGGAAGGTGCACCAAGTCCCATGTAATTTTTTTTCAAGAACCATCATTTTCTCAAGCATTGCTTCCTTCCAAACATGGTGCCCAATGGATTTTTGCCAAGAAGAGGGGATAGATATTTAAGACAGAGAGGTGACAAATGCTTTATGCGGAGGAGACAAAGAGTCATAAGTCACAATGTGAGATAGAGGATGTTGGGTAGAAGCACGATTACCTCCTTGAGTACCAGAAGATGGATCTGTTGCTGGATCAGGTATCATGGGCAAAGCCTCTGTATTTTTGCTCCTATGTCTCCCGGTATAAACCTGCTAAGAAGGGGGTGATATCACTTCCATGGTAAATGACTCCCCTGAAGAGAGGGGTGCTCACTTCCATGGTACCCCTGAACGTTTAATGTAATATCCCAAATTTTGACGTCGCGCTTAAATTAATTTCAGGATTCGATCGCGAGCTTAATTGACCAAGTCGGCGAAGTGTGAAGGTAACATTTATTTTATATAACGCTCCCTAGTCATAGTGTATTGACATATAATAATCAAAAATTAAATAACAAAGAATTAAAGGGGGATTTCCCCTATACCGGTTCACGGTTAGTGAACCGCCGCATATATATTGCGCCCCTCCATCCCGATAACCCGCATTTTCCCCCATTCCGCTATTTTCCTCTTCCCGCACCCGTTCCCGTAACCGCTCGCAGGCGCGCTCTCGGGAAGCTCCATCGTCGGCCAGTTCTCTCCAGAATCCGGTGCCGAAGGCCAGCATTCACTTCCTTTTCCTCCTCAGCAGCCCTAACCGATTTCCTCTTTCCCTCCTAGCACCGTAAAGGGGTGAACCTTCAACCCTAGCCATGGGAGAATTCTTGCTTAAACCACTGTTTTGTTTCCGGTGAGTATTGTTCCTCTTTATCCTTCTGTATCTTGGGTAAATCGTCATGTTTGATACCCAACTATTTTTTTTACCCTTCGTTTTTCTTGCCCAAATTAGGAATCGAGGAACAAGGTCTTCTCCGATCTGAAATCAACCACCTATTTTGTGGATTAGTCGCTGTTAGTTCGAGGTAACGCTCTTGTTTGCGTTCTTTTCCTTCATTATTAGATGTTTATATTATGTGGAAATTCTACCAAAACCCTAAAGGGGGAAAACGCCTAAGTTTAGGTTTCCGTTTGGATTTCAGATTTCCGGTGGTCGCTGGAGCAAGGAATTGGAGAAGTTCTAGTAGTCTGATCCTTGGAGAAAAACCTCCATGTCACCTCGACGCGTGTACGAACGTCGAACCACCGCAGTAAGAAATTCGATTCCTTTTAGTCCAGCAGTTCAAATTAATTTATTTCATGTACTGAAAATGTGGTATACACACTTAGATTTACAAGTTCCTAAAGTTAGAACCAGGTCAACGGGGTAGCATACGCTTAGGCATTATTTAACAGAATCTGTATCATGAAAATCGTAAGCCCAGTGTATTTAACTAGAGTCCTATTCAATGAAAATCAAGAAAACTGGCGAGGAAGGGTTTACCCTCACGATCCTGGTGGAGGCACACCACCGTATTTCCAGGGCCAGTAGGCCATCACTCGTATTTCAAGCTCAGGGTCGATGATCCTTGTTTCAAATATGAAACTCCTCTGATAGGAGTCTGTGTTTCACTTGAGGAGCACTCAGTTCAGGGCACCATCAGGCTTGCCACTCGGAATGCAGTCTTTAGTTGTGCACAGTCGTCCTTAGTGACACAAGTTAATAAGAAGTTAGTGAAACAGATTGAAACTTACCACAAATATAATTTCAGAACTTCAGAATTCAACGATCGATACAGATAAGAAAGTGCGTATCAGAACACATGATAGGTTGAATTCATGCCAGACCATGATCTCAAGTGCCACATTTAATATTAGAATATTTATACAAACTTTCAAATTCATGTATTACTCACAAAAAAAAATTATTTTCTTTAAGTGTTGCTGGAAAGTAGTTTTTCTTACTCTTCAGTGGGTCTGACCCATTTAGAACTTGTTTTTACATGGGGCTCAGGTCAGGGGATCCACTTAGGATAGACAACTCAGTCGTCAGTTGTTCAGTTGTACTACTGTTGTCGTACTTGTTTTTATTTACAGACATTTGTATTTGTTGTACTTCACCCATTTGTTTTTGATATTTCAGTTTTGATGGTAATTCAGTCCCCTAGTGTAATATTCAGTTTTAATTGACTCTGTGAATTTAGCTTGTCAGGTACACTTTTAACCTTAGAATTACTTCACTTTTTCTCTGTAAGTCTTTTCTTTAGCACTTTCATTACTTTTACCTGCATTATACCAGTTTATATACCGTTACTTAGTTTACTTGTTTTCGCAGACCCGGACGGACTGCTGATTCCTGTTAAACGTGGTTGAAGTGTTACAAATTGGTATCAGAGCCATATAATTCCTGGACCTAAAAAATTCACAGAGCCATAGGATTGTGTCAGAAGAAAACTCATGTTAGTAGAGTCATCGAGTTTCTAACCCTTAGTTTTCACGAATGCACGATAATACCTT
The DNA here is from genome assembly GCA_039513925.1 of Platanthera zijinensis. Taxonomy (NCBI): domain Eukaryota; kingdom Viridiplantae; phylum Streptophyta; class Magnoliopsida; order Asparagales; family Orchidaceae; genus Platanthera; species Platanthera zijinensis. The sequence continues at coordinate 37,981,251 of CM077085.1, forward strand.
CAGTGTTAGATTTGTTTTCAGATATATCATTGGTATTAATAATTTCTTTTTTATGCCCTTTAGGCACTTTGAACCAGTGAAGCGGGGAATCCTCACGTCAGAATGTTGTTCCTGATACCGCCATGGGTGATACTAATGCACCACCTCCACCACCCGCGCCGACAGTCCCAGAACCGACTGATTTGGCAACTCAGATTGCCAAGACAGTAGCTGTCGCATTATTGGAATTTCAGAGAGGCCAACCTGCAGGGATTCCAGTTCCAGCTCCAGTCCCTGCACCTGTGGCAGTGGAGGTCGGTATGGATCAATACTTAAGGAATTTCAGAGATCTCCTCCCTTCCAACTACAGTTGAGATGGAACACCTATGGATACGGATGACTGGATCGCAAACACCAGGGATTTGCTGAATATTATGGAGTGCCCCGAAAATAAAAAGGTTCCACTAGCGACTTTCCTCCTTTGGGGTGAGGCAAAAATTTGGTGGACTAAGTATTTAACTGTTGATCCTGCCGGTAAGCTGTATTGTGAAATTTTTTCTCTGTTGGGAAATAATTCTCTTTAGTGTGGAGTAACGTGACCTTTATTCTTGCCAGGTCATACATCCGATATGTTTACATGGGACGACTTTTCAAGGGCCCTTGCGAACTGATTTGTGCCCCATTCCGCCCTTCGAGGTCTCCAGGAGAAGTATCTTTGACACTTCTAAGGGCATAAGACAGTTACCGAGTACGAGCGAGAACTTACTCACTTATCTTGATATGCGGGCGTGTTGCAGGGAGATAAAGCTGAGAAGTGCAACCGTTTTGTGGATGGCCTGCGAGATTCTTTGAGATAGCCGTTGATGACCATGGTCAATGCAGATTACAGGAGTTTGGTGGATACAACAAGAAGATTAGAGGTTGATCAACAGCTAGTCCAAAGGCGTGATAGTTTCTGCTCCAAGCGACCTCAAAGTGGGCCCTCGTTTCAGCAGAATAAGAGTCAGTCAAGGTACCGCTGGAATAAGAAGCGAAAGGCCGATTCTAAGCAGGGCAATCAGTATGGGGGCAAGCCCAGAGACTACCCCCTTTGCCCAAAATGCAATCGACATCATTCTGGTGAATGTTTGGCTGCTTCAGGTGTCTATTACAAGTGCCAGAGGGATGGACACTTTGTGCGGAATTGCCCAGAGTCTGCGGGTAATCGGGTAATATGATCTTTGACTTGGTGATTTTCTCTTTATCCAGGACCTTTTCTTGTAAGTTAATACTTGTGTTGTGTCATGACTTTTAGTCGAAATACGAGCACGACGGCTCGAGTGAGGTTGATAAAGGGAAGGCAGTAGTGATTACTGACCCGAAGTCAGCTTCAGGACGCGGTCTGATTCAGCCTCGAGCCTATGGTCTTGGACATCAGGAGGCCAAAGAGCAGGAGGACGTGGTGACAGGTTTGGAATCTTAATGTAAAATATTTAGTTCTCCTTCTCCCAGCAACACTTAAAGGTTAATGTTATAAGTTTGCCCATAGGTATCCTTATAGTTCATAGCATACCGTCTAAGGTCCTCTTTGTCACGGGTGCATCACATTTGTTCATAGCAGAATCTTTTGCGTCCAAGCTTGGCCTGGAAGTCGTCACCAACCCGACTCCGTTATATGTTATGATGTCAAACGGTTCGGTGATGCAGACTAGTCGTAAGTGCAGGGCGCCAGTTTTATTTAGAGAAGCAAAAATCGTAGTGGAGGCGCTCCTTTTGCCTATTGTTGAGTTTGATTTAATTTTGGGCATGGATTGGCTGACTGACGTAAACGCCAAGATAGATTGCAAGAGTAAGAAGATTCAGCTTGAAGGGCCTGATCAATCTCTCATTTCCTTTCAAGGTTTGAAGGGAGTCTCCAAGCTGATCATCTCTTCAGTAAAAGCTATGAGACATGTCGGTAAAGGGTGTTCCACCTTTTTGGTGTTATTGCATGCGATAGCTAAAGTTTATTGCAGGAGGTACCGGTAGTCTGTGAGTTTCCCGATGTCTTTCCCGAGGAATTACCTGGTGCCCCTCCCTCCAGAGAGATTGATTTTCAGATTGACCTTGTTCCTGAATCTACACCAGTGGGCAAGGATCCTTATCGCATGACGCCCAGGGAATTGGCTGAGTTAAAAATCCAGTTACAGGAATTGCTTAATTTGAGATTTATCAGACCTAGTACATCGCCGTGGAAAGCACCAGGCCTTTTTGTGAAGAAAAAGGACGGTAGTTTGAGATTGTGTATCGACTACCGAGAGTTGAATAAACTTATTATTAAGAACATGTATCCTCTTCCAAGGATAGATGACTTGTTCGATCAACTCGAGGGGCCTTGCACGTATTCCAAGTTAGATTTGAAGTCGGGATACCATCAATTGAAGATTCGTGATGAGGATATCCAGAAGACGACATTTAGTACCAGATACGGGCACTTAGAGTTTGTGGTCATGCCGTTTGGATTGACCAATGCCCCATCTGCATTTATGGATCTGATGAACAGGGTGTTCAGAGAGTTCTTAGATCAATTTGTGATTGTTTTTATTGATGATATCTTAGTGTATTCCAGAAGCAAGGAGGAGCATGTCACACATCTCAGGACAGTTTTGAGCACTCTTAGGCAGAATCAGTTATATGCTAAGTTTTCTAAATGCGAGTTTTGGCTCATATAAGTGACATTCTTGGGTCACGTGGTTAGTAGAGATGGACTTGTCATTGATCCAAAGAAGATTGAGGCGATCAGAGATTGACCAAGGCCGAAAACAGTTGCAGAGGTTCGTAGTTTTCTCGGCTTGACAGGCTTCTACAAGAGATTTATACAGGACTTTTCTAAGATAGCCCTTCCGTTGACTTCGCTTACCAGGAAGGGAAGAGCTTTTAGTTGGACATCTGAGTGCGAGTCTGCTTTTGAGCAGTTGAAGACCAGATTATCAGATGCACCAGTACTAAGTCTTCCTTCGGGCGTAGATGACTTTCAGATTTACAGTGATGCTTCAGGCCAGGGTCTGGGTTGTGTTCTCATGCAACATGGAAAAGTTATAGCTTTTGCGTCCAGACAACTAAAGAATCACGAAAAAAATTATCCGGTGCACGATTTAGAATTAGCAGCTATCATCCATGCATTGAAGATTTGGAGACATTATCTCTATGCCGTGCGGTGTGAGATCTTCACAGATCATAAGAGCCTCAAGTACATCTTTGATCAGCAGGAGCTCAACATGAGGCAGTGTAGGTGGCTCGAGTTTTTAGCAGATTATGATGTGACTATTCAATACTATCCGGGTAAAGCTAATGTTGTAGCAGACACTCTCAGTAGAAGGAGTTCTAGTTATGCTCTCGTCACCCAATAAGAAGAATTAGTGCGAGCCTTGAAAATGCTAGAGATTAGTGTGGTGTCGCGCCCTAGTTTTAGCCCTGTCAGTTTGGGATGGATTGAGATAAAGTGCAACATTAAGGATAGGATCCGTGATGCCCTGCCCTTAGATCCCAAGATGACAGAGATTTTTGATTTGACTCGGTCAGGCCAGAGAGACGATTTCATAGTTCGTGATGGTTGTTGTTGTTTAAGGGCAGAGTGTGCATTCCAGATATCGGGCATCTTCGCGAGGATATTTTAGTTGAGGCTCATAACTCCAGGTATTCCATACATCTAGGCAGCATGAGAATGTATGCAGACCTCAAAAGTCAGTTTGGTTGCCAGGACATAAAGGAGATGTCTCAGACTATGTGGGGAAGTGCGAGGCTTGCATGTTAGTTAATGCGGAGTGTCAGAGGCCTGGAGGCAAGTTGCAATCTCTTCTGATTCCAGAGTGGAATTTTCAAGACATCTCTATGGATTTCGTGCATGGCCTCCCTAGGTCCCAAAATGAGAATGACTCGATTTGGGTGATAGTTGATCGACTGTCCAAGGTTGCACATTTTATTCCCAACCAGAGAATCGACCAGGGTCCAAAGTTTGTTCAGTTGTACGTGGATGAGATAGTTCGGCTTCATGGCGTGCCCAAGTCTATCGTGCCAGATAGAGATTGTAGATTTACTGCCAGAGATTGAAGATACGTTCAGGAGCGCCTGGGTACTCAGTTGAAGTTCAACATAGCTTTTCACCCCCAGACTGATGGGCAGACAAAGCGTACAAATAGAACCATAGAAGATATGATTCACATGTGTATCTTGGACTTTGGGGGTAAATGAGAGAAGTATGTCACTTTGGTGGAATTCTCTTATAATAATAGTTTTCATGCGAGTATCGACACCTTTATGTTGGGCAGAATGCGAAGAGAGAGCTTCTAGCAAAGAATCATGGATAGACAAGACCACAGACAAAGTCAGACTCATTCAGGAGCGCATGAGGATTGCTCAGGACAGACAAGTCAAGTACTACGATCAGAGACATAGAGCAGTTGAATTCAAGGTTGGGGATCACGTTTATCTGAAGGTGAAACCAGTCAAGGGAGCCTCTAGGATCAAGCGGATGAAGAAGTTGAGTCCCAAATTTGTGGGTCCTTTTGAGGTGTTAGAGCGCATAGGTGAGGTTGCATACATGTTGGCCTTACCTGAGGATATGGGTGGATTACATGACGTATTCTATGTCTCCTATCTGAGAAAAGCAGTCAGAGATCCAAATCAGGTGATTAGCACTAGGGATGCGCCGATTGAATCAAATCTCAGTATCAGTATTTTGCAAGTCAGGATTGTCGATTCGAGTATTTAGAAGCTCAGAAACAAAGAGATCTGTTTGGTTAAGGTCCTCTGGATGAATTGCGGTCGACCAGAGTATACATGGGAAAGAGAGGACGAACTCCGTGGCAACGAAGATTATGCGTTTCTCTTTGATTCAGGTACGTTTGCAATTTTCGAGGACGAAAATTTAATAGGAGGGAAGATTTGTAATAACCCAGATTTTGACGTCGCGCTTAAATTAATTTCAGGATCCGATCGCGAGCTTAATTGATCGAGTCGGCGGAGTGTGAAAGTAACATTTATTTTATATAACGCTCCCTAGTCATAGTGTATTGGCATATAATAATTAAAAATTAAATAACAAAGAATTAAAGGGGGGGATTTCCCCTATACCGGTTCACGGCTAGTGAACCGCCGCATATATATCGCTCCCCTCCATCCCGATAACTCGCATTTTCCCCCTTCCGCTATTTTCCTCTTCTCGCACCCGTTCCCGTAACCGCTCGCAGGAGCTCTATCGAGAAGCTCCGTCGTCGGCCAGTTCTCGCCAGAATCTGGTGCCAGAGGCCAACATTCACTTCCTTTTCGTCCTCAGCAGCCCTAGCCGACCTCCTCTTTCCCTCCTAGCACCTTAAATGGGTGAACCTTCAACCCTAGCCGTGGGAGAATTCTTGCTGAAACCACTGTTTTGTTTCCGTTGAGTATTGTTCCTCTTTATCCTTCCTTATCTTGGGTAAATCATCATGTTTGATACCCAACTATTTTTTTTACCCTTCGTTTTTCTTGCCCAAATTAGGAATCGAGGAATAAGGTCTTCTCCGATCTGAAATCAACCACTTATTTTGTGGATTAGTCGCTGTTAGTTCGAGGTAATTCTCTTGTTTGCGTTCCTTTCCTTCATTATTAGATGTTTATATTATGTGGAAATTCTACCAAAACCCTAAAGGGGGAAAACGCCTAAGTTTAGGTTTCCGTTTGGATTTCAGATTTTCGATGGTCGTTGGAGCAAGGGATTGGAGAAGTTCTTACTAGTCTGATCCTTGGAGAAAAACCTCCATGTCGCCTCGACGCGTGTACGAACGTCGAACCACCGCAGTAAGAAATTCGATTCCTTTTAGTCCAACAGTTCAGATTAATTTATTTCATGTACTGAAAATGTGGTATACACACTTAGATCTACAAGTTCCTAAAATTAGAATCAGGTCAACGGGATAGGATACGCTTAGGCATAATTTAACAGAATCAGTATCATGAAAATCGTAAGCCCAGTGTATTTAACTAGAGTCCTATTCTGTGTTAGACTCACTGAACATCAGTATAAGTGAAAATCAAGAAAACTGGCGAGGAAGGGTTTACCCTCACGATCCTGGTGGAGGCACACCACCGTATTTCCAGGGCCAGCAGGCCATCACTCGTATTTCAAGCTCAAGGTCGATGACCCTTATTTCAGATATGAAACTCCTCAGATAGGAGTTTGTGTTCCACTTGAGGAGCACTCAGTTCAGGGCACCATCAGACTTGCCACTCGGAATGCAGTCTCTAGTTATGCACAGTCGTCTTTAGTGACACAAGTTTATTAGAAGTCAGTGAAACAGGTTGAAACTTACCACATATATAACTTCAGAACTTCAGAATTCAACGATCGATACAGATAAGAAAGAACGTGTCAGAACACACGATAAGTTGAATTCATGCCAGACCATGATCTCAAGTGCCACATTTAATATTAGAATATTTATACAAACTTTTAGATTCATGTATTACTCTCCAAAAAAAATTTATTTTCTTTAAGTGTTGCTGGAAAGTCGTTTTTCTTACTCTTCAGTGGGCCTGACCCATTTGGAACTTATTTTTACAAGGGGCTCAGGTCAGGAGATCCGTTTAGGATAGGCGACTCAGTATTCAGTCGTCAGTTGTACTACTGTTGTCGTACTTGCTTTTATTTACAAACATTTGTATTTGTTGTACTTCGCCCATTTGTTTTTGATGTATCAGTTATTTCAGTTTTGATGGTAATTCAGTCCCCTAGTGTAATATTCATTTTTAGTTGGCTCTGTGAATTCAGCTTGTCAGGTACACTTTTAACCTTAGAATTACTTCACTTTTCCGCTGTAAGTCTTTTCTTTAGCACTTTCATTACTTTTACCTGCATTATACCAGTTTATATACCGTTACTTAGTTTACTTGTTTTCGCGGACCCGGCCGGACTGTTGATTCCTGTTAAAATTGGTTGGGGTGTTACATGTAGGATCCACATTGGGATCCTAGATGTCTTCGAGTATAATCTTGCAAAGGAGGGGTGATATCACTTCCATGGTAATTGACTCCCCTTGAAGAGAAAGGGAGATCACTTCCATGGTAAAAGACTCCCTCTGAAGTGAGTCCCCATAATAAGCTTCAGATTCCCAAAATGTGACATCTATAGTTAGAAAGGTCCTTTTGGTCACATGATGAAATCATTTATAGCCTTTTTGGGTTGGAAAATAGCCAATAAAGACATTGTCAGACACGTGGATCAAGAATGAATTTGTGATGTACATGAACGGAGCACACATCCAAAGATACTAGGGGAAATTTTAGTGGGAGTAACATGAATGGTGTCGAGAGGAGTTCTATGTCCATGGACACGGGTAGACATGCAATTAATGAGATAAACGACAACAAGAACCGCATCCCCTAATAATATTTAGGAAGATGCATCTGAAGTATGAGACACTGAGCAATCTCAAGAAGGTGACGATTTTTGCACTCAGCGATGCCATTCTTAGCAGGGGTGTTGACACAGGAGGTTTCGTGGATGTGCCCAAGTCACTGAGGTAGCTCTTAAACTTAGAATCAATGTACTCACGACCATTGTCGCCGCACAAGACTTTAATATTAGCATTGATAACAATCATTTTATGTAAGCATTGAAAGAGAGAAACACGCAAATTCTTTCATCAAGTAAACCCATGTGCAACGGGAAAATTAGTTTATGAAAGTGACAAACTAGTAACAACCAAAAATAAACGCAACTGGGCATGGACCCCAAACATCAATATGAATAATGACAAAAGACATAGTACTAGGCGGTGAAACATTAGGAAGAGAAACCGGTGATGTTTACCGAGTTCACACACATCACAATGGAAAGCATTAAGCAAAAAAGTTGACATGGTAGAAAATAAATTTCATAGTAGAAATAGAAGGATGGCCTAGGCGACAATGTCGGGAATCCAAATCAGAAGACTGATTTGCATGAAGAGCCTTTGGTGGGGGCAACAAAACTGGAGGTAGTAGGGTCAGAGGGGTCATACACGTAGAGGCATTTGCACAGTCTACCAGAGCCAATCACCATCCACGTCTTCAGGTCCTGAAAGATGTAAGAAGTTCAAAGAAGTAACGAAACAGTTCATTGAGGTAGTAAAGTGACTAATAAAGAGAAGATTGTGAGTAAACTTTGGAACATGGAGAACATAAGTGAGAGTAAGGGAGGAGCATGATATGGATCCTTTCCCTGCAATTGGAGAAAAGGATCCATCGACAATGTTCACTTTGTCCCTACCAGACAAAAGGGTGTAAGACACAAAACCTATAGCCAACTCAGTCATGTGGTCTGTAGCTCCGAAGTCGATTATCCACTGAGAAGAGCAGCGAGTGGTAGCAGAATGTGCACCTGGAAGACCTTGGTGAGCATACGAAGATGAGGATGAACTTGATGGCTCAAAAGGAGGACTATGATCAGGAGGCGAAAGGCCTATATTTCTTCAACAGTAAGGCAGGAGGAACACCAGTACGATCTGAGCAGCTGTGGAGAGAAGAGTCTTCCATGGCATTCAAAAGATGCGTAGATCGAGATGGAGAGGGGTGACCCTAAGAATGGCCATAGCCACGACCTCCTTGAGGAACAGGACCTATTGGAGGAGGAAAGACGTGAAGCTTGAAGCATGTGTCCCAAGTAAGACGAGTCTTCCTTCAATAATCACAGACCAGATGGTCCTTCTCCGTGGACTTTGTCCTAGTGTCGTGGGCAGGACTACCACCATGACTGAACTAAACCGCAAGAGCAGAGTCCTCTGAGCCAGAGTCTTGAAGTAACGTCTGTCGGCGATCAAATTCTTGTTGCACATGACTATAAACCTTTGGTAGAGGGGGGAGGGGGAGCACCCAAGAATCTGAACACTAATATGATTAAATTCACGATGCAAGCCAATAAGGAATTCAAAGATCCGGTTGCGTTCTTACCTAGCCCGAATCAACACTTCATCTTTGGGAGGCACAAGAGTAAGCAAATCGAAGTGATTATATTCCAGATAGTGGCCTTGTTTTTTTCCTCTTTTTTTTGCTCCGATTCGTCTCCTAAAAAACAGAGCTTTTATAAATATTGGCGTTTGCGAGAGCTGATATCAAAAACACGGTTTTTAAAAAAACAGCCTATAGGTATAATTCCAACCACATATATGAGTTGATTTTCCTGTAGTCCGGACACCCGCGTCTGCGTAGGCGGAAGGTGGAAGGCTCGATCCTCGTCAGGACTCACTGTTCTTCTTCCCGCAGGACTCACTGTTCTTCTTCCCGCAAGACTCACTGTTCTTCTTCCCGCAGGACTCACTGTTCTTCTTCCCGCAGGACTCACTGTTCTTCTTCCCGCAGGACTTCGGCCTTGCACTATTCTTCTTCCCTCAGGAATTCACTGCTCTTGTTCCTGCAGGAGTTCGCTGCTCTTGTTCCCTCAAGAGTTCGCTGCTCTTCGTCCCGCAGGAGTTCGATTTCTCCATGCCTCGCTCGTTACAATAAGAAGACGACCATCACCTCTCGCGAAATCCATACTTTCGCCCGCCTTGTCCTTCCCGACGTGCTAGCGAGACATGCCATCTCCGAGGGCACCACGGTCCTCACCAAATTTACGAGCTCTTAGGAAACACACATAGTTTCTTTATTTTTGTATTGCATTTAACCTTGACCACACTTTCTCCTAGATGCTAATACTCTTATCTTCATGATCATGGTTTTGTTGGCTCCTTGTTCCTATTTTTCTAGTTGCGACAATCTTTATCTGTGTCTTACTGATCAATCGATTGTGAATTAGGATTTTGATGTTTTAATTAAATGTTTTCTTCTATTTCCAACAAGTAACCGTGGTTATTTTTGAAATGATTTTTTCCTAATTATTTTTTGAAAACCAATTAGCTGACCCCACTATTGTGGGATAAAGGCTTGAGTGTTGTTTATTTCTTGATCTAGGAATAAGGAGTTTCCTGAGAGATTTTTTGTTCGTATTGATTTTCTTAATAGATTTCTCCATGCAATTTTTTTAAGAGATTAAAATCATGTATTTTCCACAGCTTAATCTCCTTTGAGTATCTTTTCGGCAGGAGCACTGAGAGCAATGCAATGTTTTTTTTTTCGTGAACTGTTCATAGTTTTTTTTTTTTTTTTACAAAACTCCATTTTTAGCAAACAGTTTTATGCACTGCTTTTCGAACATCTTTGCAAACTCCATTTTACATAAACAGATTTTTGCTGCAAACTTCATTTTCCAAAAAACTACTTTTCCAAACTCCAGTTCTAACAACTCTTTTTGGATCAACAACAACCAAAACAAACAAAGCCAAAGTTTGGTAAATTCCAAGTAATAGACTGATGGATGACGATCACCCTGTTCTTTTTCCCGCAGTGCTCACTGTTCTTTTTCCTGCATGACTCACTGTTCTTCTTCCCACATGACTCACCGTTCTTCTTCCGCAGGAATTCTTCTTCCGGCAAGAGTTCGGCCTTGCACTATTCTTCTTCCCTCAAAAGTTCGCTGCTCTTGTTCCCGCGGGAGTTCGCTGCTCTTGTTCCCTCAAGAGTTCGATGCTCTTCGTCCCGCAGGAGTTCGATTTCTCCATGCCTCGCTCGTTACAATAAGAAGCCGACCATCACCTCTCGCGAAATCCATACTTCCGCCCGCCTTGTCCTTCTCGGCATGCTAGCGAGGCATGCCGTCTCCGAGGGCACCAAGATCGTCACCAAATTTACGAGCTCTTAGGAAACATGCATAGTTTCTCTATTTTTGTATTACATTTAACCTTGATCGTGTCTTCCTCCTAGATGCTAATACTCTTATCTCCATGATCATGGTTTCGTTGGCTCCTTGTTCCTATTTTTCTTGTTGCGACAATCTTTATCTGTGTCCTACTGATCAATCGATTGTGAATTAGGATTTTGATGTTTTAATTAAATATTTTCTTCTATTTTCAACAAATAGTCGTGGTTATTTTTGAAATGATTTTTTCCTAATTATTTTTTGAAAAACCAATTAACTGACCCCACTATTGCGTGATAAAGGCTTGAGTGTTGTTGTTTATTTCTTGATCTAGAAATAAGGAGTTTCTTGAGAGATTTTTTGTTCGTATTGATTTTTTTAATAGATTTCTCCATGCAATTTTTTTAAGAGATTAAAATCATGTATTTTCCACGGCTTAATCTCCTCTGAGTTTCTTTTCGGCAGGAGCACTGAGAGCAATGCAACGTTTTTTTTCGTGAACTGTTCATAGTTTTGCATTACATTTTTTTTACAAAACTCATTTTTTAGCAAACAGTTTTTATGCACCGCTTTTCGAACATCTCTGCAAACTCCATTTTACATAAACAGATTTTTGTTGCAAACTTCATTTTCCAAAAACTACTTTTTAAACTTTTGTTCTAACAACTCTTTTTTGGATTAGCAACAACCAAAACAAACGAAGCCAAAGTTGGGTAAATTCAAAGTAATAGACCGAGGGAAGACGATCACCCGGTCTCAGAAGAAATATCCTTCGCCGCAATTGAAATATCTAAGTGGTATTCTTCCGACATGAATATTTGTTCTCAGCTCGCTTCCAGAGATCAGCAGGCAGCAGCAGTATCCAGAAACAAGTAATTTCAGATAATATGTTTCAGCCTATAGTTGTGAAGTCATGACATCACTAAGGAGTTTTTAGACTTATTGCAACCACTTTGGCGATATCGGGGTGGAATCTCTAGTGGTGCCACTGACATATCAAAACATACGTCAGTTCTTTAAGGCAATGAGTGATATAGCGAGCCGACGAGAGATAGTTGGTGTCATCTTGTTTCATGGTGGTAATTTGAGTGATGTCTTGGTCAAGATTTACACGACCAGATCCTATAGAGGACATTGGGGTAGAAGAGACGCTTCCGCCGGATGACGTATGCAGAGATTCAACGCTCCTAGACATAGCAAATCAAGAATATAAATCAAAGGATTACTGAAGTTAAGGGTGGAAGTACGAAACGAGGGTTTCATTCATATAAAGAGATGAAAATGAAGTCAAACCCAGCAATAGAACCATCCAAGATGGCTAAATCAGGTATAGGAAGGAGGAGGAGGAATCATCCCCTCAGAAAGATGGAGAACCAGACCCCAGAACGAATGGAATCAAACCCCCATGTGCGGTGTGCCCGACATCCCCTGTCGTCGATCGGCACAAACCACGAATTCAGGACTGGCTCAAGAGAAGTCACGAAGTCGGGGAAGAGACTGGAGCTGGTATGCGAGCAACAAGAGTCGGCGAAGTCGCAAGCGGCAAGAGTCGGCGATGTCACGAGCGGCGAGAGTTAGCGAAATCGTGAGAGGCGGGCGAGGTTGCAAGCGACGTTGGGGAGTGGAACAAGCAATTAGGTTGGCGTTGGCTCTGATACCACGTTGCAAATTAGAATTCCATACTTATTCAATACAATTATTCCTTGCTATATAGAGTATGGAATACAGGAAATGGAAATACAAAAGAATAATACACATTTAATTTCAATACAATCTCCAACACAATTTTTCCACCTAAAAATTCCACCTATCCAATCACTTTCAACATTCAACCACTTTCAACATTCAACCACTTTCAACATTCAACCACTTTCACAAATTCTTTGACCAAGATGCTAATGCATTGTCTCCTTTGTTCTCCCAATTATCTCCTTATATTGATTCCTTGGTTTCCTCACATTCACCACCATCCAATAGCCTCATTTACCCTTTGGTTGCTCTTAAAATCTATAAACAGTGGTATATGTTATGTTGATAAGACATTGCTTAGTTGAATGAAATAAAGATTTCCCTTTGCCTCTCAACATTTCGTACTCTTTATTTGAGTGAAGTCGCATCTATGAGGCAAAAGAAGAAAAGTTATGATGAAAGATTGCTCGTGTTCAACTGACTCGAGAGAAGGTGAAGCTTTGCGAGGTATTGCTTGTGCGGTTATCAACTCAGTTATCCCAGTCAAGTTTGGTGCAAGTTCAGTATGTCGCAGGATTGACTTTGTCTGTTTAATTATTTTATCTTTCATTCTATTTTATGTATCCACATTTTGTTCTTTAACGACTCTTCGCAAGTTCTCAAAATTGGCGAAGTTTATTTCCAGGTCGTTTCTAATAGTGTCATAAATGTAGTTTAATTATTTTAACACTGATCAAACCTTTTGTTACGCCCCCGGACGGATCCGAAGGCGACAACGGGGTTGAACCAACTGGTTCAACCCCCACTTTCTAAAAGGCGGCCCTCGGGGGCTGAACCCACACGGTTCAGCCCCAATTGGGGCCGACCGCCCTCCCTTGGCCAGCCGGCCTTGGTCCGGGTATAAATGTACCCGGATCCTCTATTGGAGGGTATTATGCAAGTATTATCAAAAGGTATTCTTCTAGCCTCCTCTCTAACCCTAGGAATCTCCCTTCTCCCTCAAATCTCATCTAGTTCGAACATTTGGTATCAGAGGATTCTTCTTCCCAAAATTTTTTCGTTCCCGCTAACATCCAGGCTCTGCCCTGCTTCGTTTCCACCCGGCTTCGTTCGACCGACCCCACGCATCGACGAATCCCGGCGACCGCATCTGCATCGATCCCGCGTCGACCCCCACGCATCGCTCCCGTGTTGACGACTCCCCGTCGACGAATCCCTGCGTCGTCTTCATCGACGAATCCCGACGTCGATCCCGCTCGCATCCTGCTTCCTCCGCCGCCGACTGCCGCATCTGCATCCGTCGACCGACAACTGCTGCTTCCAGTTGCTGCATCCGATTGCGGCATCCAGAGGCCACCACCTCCAATTGTTGCCATTTCACGCACGCCCCCGGGTTCCCACCATGGTGACTCGCACTCAAGAAGACTCTAATCGGCTCGCACATCTCGAAGAAAACTACACCGGGCTGACTGACACCGTGGTAGCCCTCGCTGATAAGTTAACGGCATCAGAAAAACGTCTCGAAGAGAAATTGGATGCCCGCATGGACGAGCTTAAAAATATGTTAACTCAACACCTTAAAAGAAAAGCTGTTGTGGGCGAGACCAACGCAGTCCAGTTTCCCCTTCCTACTCCAGCATCAGGGCACGACGATCGGGCCTCTAGCCTCAATGGGGGCTTGGAATTGATAGTGGAAGGGTAGGAGGCTCACGACAACCACAAGTATGGTCCAAGGCAACCCACTTTGGCGGCATCGCCGCGTCTGCCTTGGATTTTCCTCCTTACCGTGAAGACTGCCAGGAGGACCAACGACCCAACGGGATGGGGTGCCCACCTCGTGATGGGCTCCTCCCTATTCCAGGAGCATCAGGACACGCCGCAGGCGGAAGGGGAGGAGGCGGATGGGAGTTTAGGCCGCCAGTCTTGGGGAACCCCTATGGAACGGATTGGGGGTACCCACACGTGGCCGCTGATCGACGGCTACCGCTTGGACACGGGCAAGAGTACGGAGGACTCGGGCAATAACTACCACACGCCTATATGCCGCCGAAGGTTACCCGCATGAACTACCCCAAGTTCAAAGGAGGAGATGCACTTGAATGGGTCCAAAAGGCAGAGTTATTTTACAGTTATTAGGAGATACCAGAGGCACAGTGGGTAAAGTTGGCGTCCTTCCACCTTGAAGAGGACGCATACCAGTGGACCCAATGGTTCCTCCGGGGACGGGATCACGCGCCATGACACGAGTTTGTCGATGGATTCTCCGCCCGCTTTTGTCCACTTGAGTATGAAGACTTCAAGGCTCTTCTTCAGAAATTGCGTCAGAAAGGGACGGTGATGGAGTACCAAACCGAGTTTGAACGGTTGGCCAACATGGTGCAGTGGGGCGAGAGGACATTAACAAGTTGTTTTATTTCCGGCTTGAAGGAGGACATCAGAGATGAGATGCATGCCTATATGCCGCGCAGTTTGACACACGCTGTCAGCTTGGCCCGGATTCAAGAAGAGCGTATCAATCAACAGAAGTCCAGGGGGGACACTCCGATGAACGCTACACACCTTCCCGACACAAAAAAGGATCAAGCAGCTACAGAACGGGCGACGATGAAGAAATTGACTTGGACAGAGCTACAGGCTAGGAAGGAACAGAGATTGCGCTTCAACTGCGATGAGAAATTTACCATAGACAACAAATGTCAGAGGATCCAGGTTTACATGTTGCAGGAAGGTCCGATGCCGGATGTAGGAGGGGAACATGAGCACATTCTGGATACAATCGAGTACGGGGTATCTTTCCTGACCATGGAGGGAGACTCCGCTTTGCCCACTATGAGTATTGCGGGGTGGATTGGCCAACAACAGGTGACCATTCTGCTTGACAGTGGGAGTACACATAACTTCATTAGCCCGGCGGTGGCACAAAAGCTGGGGCTAGAGATCATCAAGGATGCCGCTTCCCAGGTTGTGGTGGCAGGTGGACACGAGCTGCAGTACGAAGGAGTGCTTCCGGACGTGGAAATCAGTGTGCAGGGTGTAACATTCGTAAATCTGACACGAATTTTATTGTAAATTATAGGGTCGAGTCGCGACGGATTTTGACCGAGACAGCGCGTCATCGAGGTACGTTGTTCTTTGATTATAAATCGCGACCGTTTATTTGAGAATGGGTGTGCCGATAGCCGTGTTTTAGGTTGTTTTAGGGTGGAGTGAGGTGCCAATAGTAATTCTCCCCCTCTCTTATTACGGTTAATAAGAATTAACCGCACACCCCTCTATTATGAAAACCCACACTCTTTCCCTATCGGAAGAAAAACCGCAATCGCTCGTCCGTCTCCCGCAAGCAGTGCGCCCGGCGAACCCGACGCCGTCTCCGCGCGCCTCCATCGCCCTAGCCGTCGCCCATTTCCTCTCCAGAAGTCCACTCCGGCTTCTCCTCCTTCCTCTACGAGTGCCGGTGAGTGTTCCTCTCCATTCCTTGGCCTTGGAAGTGCCGGGTTCCAACCCTAGCCGGAGGTGTTGAGTTTCGTTTTGTTTCCGGTGAGTCGATTCCTCTCTCATCTCATTTCCTTTGTGGATATTCTTGGATTTGGAAGTAAAGTAACTTAGGGTTTTCATTTCCTTTTTGCCCTAAATAGGTTTTGGAGTTCGTGTTTCTCCACGGAATTTGGGTTGGGCGCTTTGGGAACCTCAATCGCTCAGCGTAAAGGTAAATTAGTAAAGTTTAGCTTCTAATTTTGGTAACCCTAGTTGTTTTGGAATTTTTCCACCGGAAACCCCTAAGGGAAAATTATGAAATTAGGGCTGCCCTAAATTGCAGGACTTCGGTGGGGTCGGGGCAGTACTTTGAAGGTCCCCAGCAGTAGGATTACCTTCGGAATAGAAGATGTCGCCGCGCTGAGTCTACGAGCGCCGCAACACCGCTGTAAGGAAATCTAAATTCCTTTTAGTTAGATATATCAAGTATTGTAATTTTAT
Source organism: Platanthera zijinensis (assembly GCA_039513925.1). NCBI lineage: Eukaryota > Viridiplantae > Streptophyta > Magnoliopsida > Asparagales > Orchidaceae > Platanthera > Platanthera zijinensis. The sequence goes on from CM077085.1 coordinate 37,997,599, forward strand.
ACACATAAATAGATTTATTTCAAGTACCATGATCATGCACAGAAAGGTGTGGTGATAGGAAAACGGTTACGAAAAACGTGTAGGGTGACACGATTTCCCTAAGACCCAAGTCGTCGGATCATGAACAGTAACGTAGGATACGAAAGCGTTAATCGTGTAATTAGGTTTGGAATTTGTCCAAACAAGGGCGTGAATGTCCCTTTAAGTCGACCACAAGAAAGTCAAGAGTCGCTCAGTAGTTCACCAAAAAGATTTTCCCATGCAGAGTAGCGTCAGACTAAAAAGGTTAGCCAACACACAGAGTTCTTTCGTGCTAGGTAGAGGCGCACTACCTTTCTCATAAGGCATATGGTATCTTATGAGCAGTACAGTCTTGGGAGTTTACTTCCCTTGAGACAACTAGTAGATTCGAGACCGTGTCCGCGTGACACTAGAACATTTGAGTTCGTCAGATGGTCTCGGGTCGTCAGTTTCAGTTGCGCGTTAGGAGCTACTCTGCCTAGAGCCTTCCAAGTAGATGTGCAGGTTAGAAGCCACCTAAAATTCAAGTATAGACTTGACGTGAGATAGTATGCTAGTTAGTGAACGCCATAGCTTAAGTTAGTAAAATAAAAGTTACGTGCTTAGTACGAGTAGATGCTTGACCAGAGAATAGTGCGAAGACATGCATAGCACATAGCATAAAGGTTTTTAATGCATAAAATTGTTTTTCCAAAGACATGCATTTCGTCATAATGAAAACTGTTTTTAGTGTCACTAGGAGGAGTTATTTTTCCTTACTCTGACCCTTCGTGGGCACTGTTTTTCAGGTGACCCAGGTGGGAAACTACGTCTAGGATGAGCATTCTGGTGGCGTCAATTTGTACTATTTATTTTATTCAGTTACTCTATTTCAGCATGTACTTGTAGATGAGAACATTGTAACAGATTAATGTTTTTATGTATTTTGTATCAGACTATTTATGGTTAACCAGATTTTCAGTTAATTCAGTTCTATTTTCCTATTTAGTGGCTCTGTGAATCCAGATATCAGGTATGTGGTTACCCTTAGTTTACTTTTTAAACTTCCGCTGTAGGTCTTAAATTGCTTAGTATAGATTTTATTACCTGCTGCTACTAGTTTTAATACTGTTTCCTAGTTTTCTTTATATCGCTGACCCGGCCGGACGGCTGATTTCTGAAATACTGGGAAGGGGTGTTACAAATTGGTATCAGAGGCAGGTTTAGGATCCCTGGACCCTAGAAAGAATTCACAGAGCCATAGGAGCGTATAAGAGTAAACTTTTGTTAGTAAAGTACTTTAAGTGCGATTAAGCCCTAGTGTTCGCTAGAGTACGAAATAAGTTGCTAAGCCAGATTTCTTAGATGCTCGATAAATAATCAGTTTTCCTTTTTATATTCTATCAGGCACCGCGAGTTAGTGAACCAGGTGAATCTTCACGCCAGAACCCGGTTCCTAGTGCAACCACGGGAGACGCTGCCATGCCACAGGTACCACCAGTTCCAGCAGCTCCAGAGGGCACTGACATAGCGTCTCAGATTGCCAAGGCGGTTACTGTTGCCTTGATGGAGTTTCAGAGAGGACTGGCTGTAGGGTTTCCAGTTCCAGTACAAGTACCAGTCCCTGCGCCAGCTCCTGCAGCAGCACCCGTGGAGATGACCCTGGAGCGCTATTTGAGAAATTTTAGAGAACTTCAGCCTTCGAACTACAGTGGGGATGAGACCCCGATGGATACAGATGATTGGATAGCTAACACCAGAGACCTGCTGAACGTTTTGGAGTGCCCGGAGAATAAGAAAGTTCCTCTGGCAGCTTTCCTCCTCCGAGGAGAGGCAAAAGTCTGGTGGGACAAATACCGGGCAGATGATCCTGCAGGTAAAGTGTTATGATCAATTCCTTTATTTTAGGAAGTAATGTGTTAATTTTATAATAGTATGACCATACTTTTGGCCAGGTCGTACACCAGACATGTTTACTTGGGGCGAGTTCTCTAGAGCCCTTGCTAGTTGGTTCGTGCCTCCTTCCGCACGACGAGGTCTCCAGGAGAAGTATTTGAGGCTTTTCCAGGGGGACAAGACAGTTACTGAGTACGAGCGAGATCTGACTCATTTGGCTCGATATGCGGGCGTGATGCAGGGGGATCAGACTGATAAGTGCAGTCGCTTTGTGGATGGTTTGCGTGACTCGTTGAGACAGCCGCTGATGACTATGGTCAACGCTGATTACAGGAGCTTAGTGGATACGGCTCGCAGACTGGAGGCTGACCAGCAGAAGGTTCAGAAGCGAAGTAATTTCCGTGCGAAGCGATCTCAGGATTCGCATCAGCCGCAGCAGAGCAGAAACGATCAAGGAAAGAACTGGAACAAGAAGCCGAACCCCGATGCTAAGAAGAATGGTCAATCTGGTGACCGGAGCAAGGACTATCCCACGTGTCCCAAGTGTCAGCGTCGTCATTCAGGAGAGTGTTTGGCCAGTGCAGGCGTATGTTACAAGTGCCGACAACCTGGACACAGCTCGCTTCTGTCAGGAAGCTGGGACAAATCAGGTAATCAAGGTCCTTTTGTTTTGATTACATTTATGTAATTACGATAGATTTTTAATGTAATTTATTCCTGCAGTCGAAGTACGAGGTTGGTGGCTCTAGTAGGGTAGATAAGGGCAAAGCATTGATGCTCACTGATGGGAGACCACAGCAGGGTCGAGACTTAGTGCAGCCCAGAGCTTATGGGCTGGGTCAGCAGGAGGCGAAGGATCAGGAGGATGTTGTGACAGGTAAGTGTTGTTTTGCTTAACAAGTTGGTTTTAAAATCCTCCGTAGTGACATTTATTTTCATCCTTCATAATTCTTTCATGTAGGCATTCTTATGATTCGTAATTTACCCTCAAAGATTCTGTTTGATACGGGTGCCTCACACTCGTTTATCGCGGAATCTCTAGTGCGTAAGTTGGATTTAGAAATTTTCCCAGAGTCAGTACCGCTGGAAGTCATGATGTCGAATGGTTCCCTTCTGCAGACCAGAGATAAGTGCAGGGTACCGGTGCAGTTTAGTGATGTTGAGATTATCGTGGAAGCTCTGCTGCTACCTATAGCAGGGTTTGACTTGATCTTTGGAATGGACTGACTTTCAGCAGTCAACGCCAGGATTGACTGTAGGGCGAAGCATATTCAGTTCGATGACCCCAACCAGACATCTTTCTCTTTTCAGGGATTGAAGGGAGTAGTGAAGATGATCATATCTGCAGTCCAAGCGAGAAGGTGCATTAGTAAGGGTTGTGAAACCTTCGTAGTACTGATGAGCGCGGAGCCCAAGGCTGACTTGTCAGAGGTACCAGTGGTGCAGGAGTTTCCAGATGTTTTCCCGGAAGAGCTCCCTGGTGCCCCTCCAGATAGAGAGGTTGAGTTCCCGATAGACTTGCATCCTGGGGCTACACCGGTAGCCAAATCTCCCTATCGGATGGCTCCAAGGGAACTAGCAGAGTTGAAGAGTCAGTTGCAGGAGCTGCTCGATTTGGGTTTCATACGCCCCAGTACTTTGCCTTGGAGTGCTCCAGTACTGTTTGTGAAGAAGAAGGATGGTAGTCTGAGATTGTGCATAGACTACCGCGAACTGAATAAGCTGACCGTAAAGAACAAGTACCCGATTCCCAGGATTGATGATTTGTTCGACCAGTTGGTGGGATCGAACACTTTTTCCAAGTTAGATCTGAGACCAGGCTATCACCAGTTAAAGATTCGTGACGCGGATATACAGAAGATTGCTTTCAGTACCAGATTTGGTCACTTCGAGTTCGTGGTCATGCCGTTCGGGCTGACCAATGCCCCTTCAGTATTTATGGACCTGATGAACAGGGTATTTCGGGAGTATTTAGATCGTTTTGTCATCGTCTTCATAGATGATATTTTGGTGTTCTCTAAGAGTGCAGAAGATCATGCAGCACACCTCAGAATTGTTTTGAGCACACTCAGGAAGAACCAGTTGTTTGCCAAGTTTTCTAAGTGCGAATTTTGGCTTTCAGAGATTGCATTTTTAGGCCACATCATCAGTCAGAAAGGGGTTAGTGTTGATCCAAAGAAGATAGAGGCCATTAAGAGTTGGCCAAGGCCGACGACAGTTTCAGAGGTTCGCAGCTTTTTGGGTCTTGCTGGATACTACAGGAGATTCATCAGGGATTTCTCGAAGATAGCCTTACCACTGACTTCCCTCACTAGGAAGGGAAAGGGCTTGGATTGGACAGTTGAGTGTGAGTTAGCCTTTGAGGACTTGAAGGACAGATTGATGACCGCACCGATTTTGAGTTTACCTTCAGGACCAGACGGATTTCAGATTTTTAGCGATGCTTCAGGTCAGGGTTTGGGTTGTGTCCTCATGCAGCATGGAAAGGTCGTAGCATATGCCTCGAGACAGTTAAAGGTTCATGAGAGAAATTACCCCGTGCATGACTTGGAGCTTGCAGCAGTTATTCATGCCCTGAAGATTTGGAGGCACTACCTCTATGAAGTGCGTTGCGAGATCTTTACTGATCATAAGAGCCTCAAGTATATCTTTGATCAACGAGAGCTCAATTTGAGGCAGCGTAGATGGTTAGAGTTTCTTTCAGACTACGATGTAGACATTCAGTACCACCCAGGAAAGACGAATGTGGTAGCTGATGCCCTTAGCCGTAGAGGCTCGTGTTTTTATCTTCTCACTCAGCAGGAGGAGTTAGTACGAGAGCTGGAGAGACTGGACATCGTCGTTGTGCCCCGTTGCAGTTTTGGTTCAGCTTGGTTGAGTTGGATGGAGATTTCGTGCGATATTAGAGATAGGATCAGGACAGCTATACCGTTGGATCCAAAGATGGCAGAGATTTGGATCTCAGTTCAGTCAGGTCAGAAAGAGAGATTCTCTATTCAGGATGAGTTATTATTGCATGATGGTAGAGTGTGCATCCCAGATGTTAGTCACCTTCGGGAGGACATTCTTTTCGAGGCACACAATTCCAGGTATTCCATACATCCCGGCAGCACGAAGATGTATGTAGATCTTAAGAAGACAGTCTGGTGGCCAGGTTTGAAGAGTGATGTTGCAAATTATGTAGGGAAGTGTGAGACTTGCAAGTTAGTTAAAGCCGAGTGTCAGAGGCCTGGAGGCAAGTTGCAGCCACTTCCCATCCCCGAGTGGACTTTTGAGGATATATCCATGGACTTCATTCATGGTTTGCCGAGATCGCAGAGTGGGAATGATTCCTTATGAGTTATAGTAGATCGGCTTTCTAAGGTTGCCCATTTCATTCCTCTTAGGAAGACGGATCAAGGTCCGAAGCTGTCACAGTTATATATAGACGAGATAGTTCGACTTCACGGTGTACTCAAGACTATAGTTTCAGACCGAGATGACAGATTTACCTCCAGAGAGTGGCGATATATTCAGGAGCGGTTGGGTACCAGGTTACATTTCAGCACCGCATTCCATCTCCAGACAGATGGACAGACTGAGCGCACAAATAGGACTTTGGAGGATCTGTTTCGGTTGTGCATTCTAGGTTTTGGAGGAAAGTGGGAGAAGTATGTTACTCTTGTGGAGTTCTCCTACAACAACAGTTTTCAGGCGAGATTGGGATGGCACCGTTCGAGGCCCTATATGGTAGACGTTGTCGGACACCGTTATGTTGGGCTGAGAGTGAGGAAAGATCTTCTATCAGAGAGTCTTGGATCGATAAGACCACGGACAGGATCAAGCTCATTCAGGAGCGTATGAGGACAGCTCAGGATTGCCAGGCCAAGTATCATGATCAGAAGCACAAATCAGTAGAGTTCAATGTTGGAGACTACGTTTATCTGAAGGTCAGACCAGTCAGAGGAGTTTCTAGAATAAAGCGGATGAAGAAGCTGAGCCCCAGATTCGTTGGTCCTTTTGAGGTACTGGAAAGAGTTGGTGAGGTTGCATATAGGTTGGCCTTACCTGATGAAATGAGTGATGTACATGATGTATTCCACGTCTCCTACCTGAGGAGAGCAGTCAAAGATTCCAGTCAGATCATCAGTACCGAGGAAGCACCAATTGAGACAGATCTTAGTATTGGAGTTAGACCAGTCAAGATAGTGGACTCAAGGATTCAGAAGCTCAGAAATAGAGAGATTCGCATGGTCAAAGTCCTTTGGATGAACTGTGGTCGTCCAGAGTATACTTGGGAGCGAGAGGATGAGCTTAAGAGCAATGCAGACTATTCTTTTCTCTTCGACTCAGGTATGATTTCAATTTTCGAGGACGAAAATTTTTGTTAGGAGGGGAGATTTGTAACATCCGTAAATCTGACACGAATTTTATTGTAAATTATAGGGGCGAGTCGCGACGGATTTTGACCGAGACAGCGCGTCGTCGAGGTACGTTGTTCTTTGATTATAAATCGCGACCGTTTATTTGAGAATGGGTGTGCCGATAGCCGTGTTTTAGGTTTTTTTAGGGTGGAGTGAGGTGCCAATAGTAATTCTCCCCCTCTTATTACGGTTAATAAGAATTAACCGCACACCCCTCTATTATGAAAACCCACACTCTTTCCCTATCGGAAGAAAAACCGCAATCGCTCGTCCGTCTCCCGCAAGCAGCGCGCCCGGCGAACCCGACGCCGTCTCCGCGCGCCTCCATCGCCCTAGCCGTCGCCCATTTCCTCTCCAGAAGTCCACTCCGGCTTCTCCTCCTTCCTCTACGAGTGCCGGTGAGTGTTCCTCTTCATTCCTTGGCCTTGGAAGTGCCGGGTTCCAACCCTAGCCGGAGGTGTTGAGTTTCGTTTTGGTTCCGGTGAGTCGATTTCTCTCTCATCTCATTTCCTTTGTGGATATTCTTGGATTTGGAAGTAAAGTAACTTAGGTTTTTCATTTCCTTTTTGCCCTAAATAGGTTTTGGAGTTCGTGTTTCTCCACGGAATTTGGGTTGGGCGCTTTGGGAACCTCAATTGCTCAGCGTAAAGGTAAATTAGTAAAGTTTAGCTTCTAATTTTGGTAACCCTAGTTGTTTTGGAATTTTTCCACCGGAAACCCCTAAGGGAAAATTATGAAATTAGGGCTGCCCTAAATTGCAGGACTTCGGTGGGGTCGGGGCAGTACTTTGAAGGTCCCCAACAGTAGGATTACCTTCGGAATAGAAGATGTCGCCGCGCCGAGTCTACGAGCGCCGCAACACCGCTGTAAGGAAATCTAAATTCCTTTTAGTTAGATATATCAAGTATTGTAATTTTATACACATAAATAGATTTATTTCAAGTACCATGATCATGCACAGAAAGGTGTGGTGATAGGAAAACGGTTACGAAAAACGTGTAGGGTGACACGATTTCCCTAAGACCCAAGTCGTCGGATCATGAACAGTAACGTAGGATACGAAAGCGTTAATCGTGTAATTAGGTTTGGAATTTGTCCAAACAAGGGCGTGAATGGCCCTTTAAGTCGACCACAAGAAAGTCAAGAGTCGCTCAGTAGTTCACCAAAAAGATTTTCCCATGCAGAGTAGCGTCAGACCAAAAAGGTCAGCCAGCACACAGAGTTCTTTCGTGCTAGGTAGAGGCGCACTACCTTTCTCATAAGGCATATGGTATCTTATGAGCAGTACAGTCTTGGGAGTTTACTTCCCTTGAGACAACTAGTAGATTCGAGACCGTGTCCGCGTGACACTAGAACATTTGAGTTCGTCAGATGGTCTCGGGTCGTCAGTTTCAGTTGCGTGTTAGGAGCTACTCTGCCTAGAGCCTTCCAAGTAGATGTGCAGGTTAGAAGCCACCTAAAATTCAAGTATAGACCTGACGTGAGATAGTATGCTAGTTAGTGAACGCCATGGCATAAGTTAGTAAAATAAAAGTTACGTGCTTAGTACGAGTAGATGCTTGACCAGAGAATAGTGCGAAGACATGCATAGCACATAACATAAATGTTTTTAATGCATAAAATTGTTTTTTCCAAATGCATGCATTTCGTCATAATGAAAACTATTTTTAGTGTCACTAGGAGGAGTTATTTTTCCTTACTCTGACCCTTCGTGGGCACTGTTTTTCAGGTGACCCAGGTGGGAAACTACGTCTAGGATGAGCATTCTGGTGGCGTCAATTTGTACTATTTATTTTATTCAGTTACTCTATTTCAGCATGTACTTGTAGATGAGAACATTGTAACAGATTAATGTTTTTATGTATTTTGTATCAGACTATTTATGGTTAACCAGATTTTCAGTTAATTCAGTTCTATTTTCCTGTTTAGTGGCTCTGTGAATCCAGATATCAGGTATGTGGTTACCCTTAGTTTACTTTTTAAACTTCCGCTGTAGGTCTTAAATTGCTTAGTATAGATTTTATTACCTGCTGCTACTAGTTTTAATACTGTTTCCTAGTTTTCTTTATATCGCTGACCCGGCCGGACGGCTGATTTCTGAAATACTGGGAAGGGGTGTTACACAGGGATACACCGACAACATGAATGTCTACTTATTGCCCATCCAGGGGCCAGATATTATTCCGGGGGCCCAGTGGTTGCGACAGCTGGGTAGGGTGACTTTGGATTGGGAGAAGTTGACTATGCAGTTTGCTAAGGATGGGTGAGAGTACTGCCTGCAGGGAATCAGAATCTCACCAGTGACAGGGGGCTCTCTTTGCTGTTTGGAGAGGCTGCGGGGACAAGGGCGTGACGTGGCTTGGGTAGGCCTGAGGGGACGGACGGAGCCACCAGATTCCCACCTTGAGGACAAGCTGGGTCTTGATGGGGCGGGGAATGTTACGCCCCCAGACGGATCCGAAGGCGACAACGGGGCTGAACCAACTGGTTCAGCCCCCACTTTCTAAAAGGCGGCCCTCGGGGGCTGAACCCACCCGGTTCAGCCCCAATTGGGGCCGGCCGGCCTCCTTGGCCGGCCGGCCTTGGTCCGAGTATAAATGTACCCGGATCTTCTATTGGAGGGTATTATGCAAGTATTATCAAAAGGTATTCTTCTAGTCTCCTCTCTAACCCTAGGAATCTCCCCTTCTCCCTCAAATCTCATCTAGTTCCTAACACCTTTTTATTAGTTTCATCATTTTCACTTCCAGTTACATCAATTTTTGACATTATAGTGGTGATATTTTTTGGTCTTTGCCTACTGGTTGTCAGACATTTGTCTAATGGGTGGTTTTCCGGTGCATACAAAATAAAAATCACGTAACGTGCACACATGCCACAATTGAGATTATGGGGTGACTACTCTTGATATTGTTTCATAATTTTTATTATTTTTGTTGTGTTTTGTGTTCTATGCAAATTACCTTCAATACCATCGGCTACTTCAATGTGCTTTCCACATTGTTATTGCCATCCTTCTTGATATATTCAATGGAATTATGATATTTTTTCTACTTATATATACTGGAAAAAAGTAAAATGTAATGATTATTGGCTTGTTTGAAAATTTTTAATCAGTGAACCTAAGTACAAAGGTTGAAGTGTCTGTTGAATTTTCCGATTAATTATGTCTAATTTAGAGGTTAGTTGTGACATTACTTCGAATTATCTGGGACATCAAATTTGAAATGGTCATTTATTCTTAATCCAATATCTTATGATATGTTCTTGAATACTTTTAGGTTCTTTGATTTTTCAAAAACAGTAGCAAGGAAAGCTTTTAGAGTTATCCAGGTGCTTTCCTCGCCTTCTCTTCTGCATTTTCTCCATCTTATATGTAGGTGTATTCAAAGTTACACTTGTGTTCATTTGTAATTGTTTTCAATAATTGGAAGTAGTTAGTTGAATTCAGTAGATTTAATTTCAAACTCTTGTAGGATACTCATAATGTGAGGTCCGTGTCTTTTCATCCTTCTGGGGAATTTATTTTGGCAGGTAACTCCCCACTTCTCTTAATCTTTTTTTCTCTCTGTTATATATCTGGCCAAGAGGCAAAACAGATAACAAATGAGCTTGAGCTGGATCACCTTTCAAATCTTTTTTTACCCCACTATTCACTTAGCCTATTATTCATTTTCTTAATTTAAATTTAGTTTGAATTAATTAAGTGACGTAGGATAGAGTAAAGGATGCGGTGTGAATATGCACTAACAAAATTCTAATGAATGTTTATGATGTAGGATAGGCTATGGGGTGCACAAATCCAAGACCACTAGGGATGTAAATGAAGACTAGGCACGCTATTCCTAGTCTATATGCAATGGTACCGTCGGTGATGACAACGATTAATACGAGTAAGAATAATCAACAATCCAAACAACAATATTTAAAACGTGCGGCGAATGAATTCCATCGGGAAGTCACAAGCGATTCGAGGTGATCTTTTCACAGGCAATATATCCAAGCAAAATAAAATATCCAATCCGATAAATAAGTGCTGAAAATAATCGTCCAATACAATAAAAGACTCACCAAGTAGCGGACTGTCCAAGGTAATGGAGATTTCAAAACCGGAAGGGCTTTGACGACAATCCGAGGTGGAATCGGAGGCGGGACGACGAAGGAGGCGGTTGAATCTGACTGTGGAGAGTGGATCTAAACGGTGTTAGAGAGGATCCGGTGATCTATAATCTGATCCGGCGGCGGGAGGGTGGATCAGGTGATTTAGGAGTGGATCCGGGAGGTGGGAGGTAGATCGGGGAAAGGAGGGCTATTGGTGACTCAACGGGAAGGAGGGAATGGCGGCAGATAGCTGGCGGAAGTGGAATTGCACAGAGATAGGCTGACGACAATAGGGTTGCATTGGGAGGCCTGTGCGGAAGCGGGAAGGGAGGGCGGTGGCGGTGTACTTGGCTCAGGACTGAAACGGTGGTAACAGGGGGTGGATCGGGCGGGGAAGAGGGCTGAGACGTGGTGCCACGGATGTGAAAGTCTGGGTGGCAGGCGGCTTGTAGCAGCAGACCAATGAAGGGCCGACGGTTGTCGTGGAACTGTGGGGGTGACAAGAGAGGGAATTGAAGTAGAGAAAAGGAGGCTAGGGTTAGGGGACACCTTGGGGAAGAAGATACACGCATAAGAGTTGTCACCTAGGGTTCCACGGAGTCGGCACCGTGGGAGGATCGCGGGATTCCGGGATTAGGCTCTCCAAAATCCGAAATTACCTAAAAGCAGTCTCGTAACACTCTATTTTTAATAATAAGACAACTAGGGCATCCCACCATCGACGACTATGATTGGTCGGAGGTGGGGCTACCCAAATACATCAAAATAAATGCAAAAATAATAAAGTCATATATGAAATCGATTCGCGACGCATATCCGGACGCATCCGTGGAGTCGGATCGGCGATCCGATCATGTCTTCCTACACGAGTACACAAATGTGGGTCCCGCCTTGCGTTGAACTCCTTTTGGTGCATGATCTGCTAAATCCCCATCAGTTTACACATGTAGTGACGATGGGGAGATCTTGAACGATGCAATGCTCGTACAAGGGTCCGACAAGCAAATTAACAATGTGTACTGAAATTAATAAGTGAAATACAAACATGCACAATTGAAAAACATTGGGTTAGATAAGCAACAAATTTTAGTTGGAATAAAAGAAAAAATGCTTCCACAAAATGCTTAACGAATGTCTTTCAAGTAGACGGTATGCTGTCAAACTAATACGAATCAAGATACTTAATAATATGTATTCCAGCATGAAATCAATAAGTAAATTAAATTTCCAAATTTAGAATTTACACAAGTAATTGAAACCCAAGCGAGAAGAATTGCTGCAATTTCAGACTTTGGACCACAACTCCATATTGATGTGTTGTTGGTTGCCAAAATTCTGCATTAATTTGAGGTTGCCGGTCGCTGTTCAATGTAGAGGGAGGGCTGATTGTTGAAGAACATCCAAAGACGATTGCAGGTTACAGTCTGGGAGGAATGGAAATGCACAAGATCTGAAGTCAATTGGTGCTGGGTGCGGGAATCAGGGGTTGATAGAAAATTGTGGCCAAGGGGAGATCGAATTCTACTAGAGAAAGGTTGTAGTGCATGAAAATGAAGCAAGGCCGCCGATTTCCAAATATGTAATTCTAGACAACAATATGCACGCTGGGAGGTTGGCAACAGTGGAGGAATACCGGTCTTTGCTGATCGACAGGAGCGGGATTCCATAATATGACGCAGAAGTGTACTTGTGACTCTTTGGGGAGGAGATGAAATCCACGCCTTCCTCTATGTCCCGAGAAGGGTTTTTTGAGAAGAGTATAAACTAAATCTTATCTTCCGGGATGCTCGACGACACTTCCTATGCAAACCGAGTGGTTACATCGGTTTACAGTAGTTTCATAAGAGGTTGCAGGAGGTTGGGCGATTACGTGGGGGGTAGTAGTGGAGAAGTGTCAGGGATGAAGTGGGGATTCTGTGAAATGATGGGGAAATATGGATTAGGCTTCAACACCTAATGCATCACAGATTCTGCACCGTGAATTGATCATAAATTCTGAAATCACTCGAAATTCTGCCCCCCCCCCCCCCCCCCCCCCCAAACTCTACAATTAGTATATGTAGACAACAATATGCACGCTGCTCAACTTTTGGTTTTTGTTTGTCTTACGTGCTAACCATATTTGGTGGGATCTACTTTTCCTGTATAAATAGTAGGAGGTTGTGATGTAGGATAGACTATGGGGGTGCACCAAACCAAGGCCACTAGGGGCGGAATGCAAATGCGACACAAACCCTAATCTAAATGCAATGCAACCGTCGATGACGACGACGAATAATTCAGAGCAATGAAATATTAACACCACGCAAATTAATAAAAGAGCAGAGAACGAGCATTTAATTTTAAGCAATTTTGTAATGGCTTTCCTCCGCTCGGAGGGCCAAAGGTAAGCATTCGGCGAATTGGTCCTACCTGAAAATTATAATCAGATCGCAACAAATTTCTACAAGCACGGATCTAAGCAAAGCACGATAATCAATCAATAATAATTTCAAATCAAATGTTCCAATACAACGAGAGGCTCACCAAAGTAGCGGGCTGACCAAGACAATGAAGAATCCGGAGCTGGAAATGCGTATGCGATGATCCGAGGTGGAACCAGCGGCGTGGAAGATGATGTAGTGGCTTTCCCCGGCGATGGAGGGTGGAATCAGGTCGGAAATGGATAGATTCGGCCACGTGTGGGTAGATCCGGGCGGGGAAGAGTAGATCCAAAATTTTGGGATCGGATCCGGGCTAGGGAATGATGTACAGGTGGAGAAATAACGAATCGGGGCTGGACAGCCTGGATCAGGACTGTTTTGGAAAGGGGCGGTGGTGGGGAAGTGGATCCACGGAACGGGATGATGGGGGTGTTGTGGGGGAGGCCCCTAGGCCGGCGGCTGCTGTAGTGGGGCGGGGGGGGGGGGGCTGACGGCCTAGTGGGGTGGCTGGAAAGGAGAGGGCGGTAGCTGGGAGGTGAGGTAGGGTGGCAGCTTAGAGGTGGAAGGCTGATGGGCAGGCGGCTGCACAGGGGTAGGCGGCAGCAGGTGGCAAAAATGGGAGGGAAAAAATCTTATGAAGGGAATAGTAAATTTCATAAAGCTACAGTAACTAGTAGAAGAATGGTTGGCTGTAGGTGGAGTTTCTGGACATCAGTTCGGTGATGATTTGGGGGCTGTAGGGTGGCTGCGAGAGGGAGTTTGGGAAGGGAAAAGAGGGTTAGGGTTAGGGGATATCTTGGGGGGGAAGATATACACCTAGGAGTCGTCACCAAGGGTTCCACGGAGTCGGCACTGCAGCTTGATTGCTAGAATCCAGGATTTTGTTTCACCAAATTCTGCAATCTCTTGGATCAGCCCCTAACACCTCTATTTATAATAACATGAAGACTAGGGCATCTTCAATCAACGACTATGATTGGTCGGGGGAAAAACCACTTAAATATAACAATAATAAAACAAAATATATAAAGTAATATATGATCTCGACTCACGCCGCGGATCCGGACACATCCGCGGAGTTCGATTGTCGATCCGGGCACACCATATATGATAAGTCGCCAAATCAGCCCCGAACGAGTTCAAAGCTCGTCCTCGTCTTTGCTCCGCATCATGTTGCATCATTAATTGAAATGTTCAATTGGCGGGCTAAGGATAGTTGGTGGGTGCGTAATGTTTACGGGGGGCGTGCATAATTTTTTTAAGTTTGGAGGATAAAATTGTAATTTTTTATTGTAGGGTAAGAGTCCTACTAAATTTCTAGATTTAGGACACCCTACTATGCTAGGTTTAGGAGTCCTATAAAAATTTAGACGGACGGTCTTGATTGATTCGATGGTATGTCAGTGATCGAACGACTGAGATGTTATTATCAAATCCGATTGGGCGGTTCAGATTGATTGGATGGTATGGTAGTTTACGCGGTATGGCATAAAAGTATTTCTTTATATATTGTGAAGATATGTATGTATATATATATTCCGTGTATATTTATATTTATATAAGTCAATTTTAATAACATCGTACCCAAAAGTACCCACAATTTTTGTATTTTCCCGTACCGCCATACTGAATACGTATCATACCCGCACCGATGTTTCATAGGTAGCTGGTCCTCTAGCTAGTTTAAAGAAATAGACGGTGCCTGGAGTTCTCGAAAAAGTTCTCGAATGACTGGAATGGGGCATTTGTTTGGAATAGTGGCTTTATTGAGCTCGCGATAATCCTTGCAAATGTGTCATCTGTCATCTTTTTTTCGGCCGAAGAGTATTGGACTGGAAAATGGACTAGTGCTGTGTCAGATTAGTATGCCGGCGAGCATGCCCTTATTAAGTGCTCGATTTGTCTTTTTGTACATGTATAGCAGTGAGGTCGAACTGATATTGCGCAGGTCACTGAACGAAGAGGGATGCCTTGCTAAAGTTCAAAAAATTGCTCCATCTGAGCTATTCAACCCACTTTGTTATTACCCTTGAAGACGAAATCACCAAGCAGCTGGGAAGTGCTTGATGTCCGAGAGGGAGGTTGTAGAAGGGGATCTATTATGTTGCTGATATTGGAGATGTTAGGAAGATACAAAAATGAGAATGATGGGGGTGGGATCTCTAGGTTTGTCGGTGGATATATGTTGATGGATCAGAGAGGTGAGCTCAGTAAAATTGGTATCAAGTTTGTCCAAGAATGACAAGAGGCGTGCTATAAACCTATTAAGAGGTGAGTGGTAGGAATATATGTATGAGACAGAGCTAGAATCTGATGTGGAGCAGAGACGAGTACGAGTTTTGGGCCCGTTCGGGGCTGATTTTGCGACTTATCATATATGACGTGCCTGGATCGACGATCGGACTCCACAGATGTGTCTGGAATCGCGTTGCGAATCAATTTGATATATTATTTTACTATGTTTGCATTTATTTTGATGTATTTGGGTAGCCTCACCTTCGGACAATCATAGTTGTTGATGAGGGATTCCCTAATCCTTGTTTTATTATAAATAAAGGTGTTAGGGGCTGATCCAAGGCATTGCAGAATTTTGGAGAGTCTTCTTCCCGGATTCCAGCAATCACCCCTCGCTGCCGACGCCGTGGAGCCCTAGGTGACGATTCCTAAGTTGGTTTTCTTCCCCATATCCTTCCTCTAACCCTTGCCATCGTTTTCCACCTCTCAAACCTCAGATCCACCCGCTGCAGCCCCCCAATCACCTTCCCAAGGCAGCCGACCTGCTATCCTCTGAAAACCTACAGCCGCCGGCCAGCAGTTCCCCTCCCCTCTCATTCCGCCAACCCTGCTGCATCTCCCCCTTGCCGACCACCTCCCCCCACGGGCAGACCAACCCCATCCGACCCCTCCTCTCCTCCCAAAAGCCTCTACCGCCTCCCCCTCTAACATCTCCAGTGCCAACCCCTCCTCGTGGAACCACCTCCAAACAACCCGAATTTCCAGATCAGTCAAGATCTGGAAATTTCAGCCCCCAATCCACTCTCCCCTTCACCCGTTCGTCACCCCTTAGTCCGGATCCGCCACCAAATACCGGATCCATTCATCCCTTGCCCGGATCTACTCGTGTGTGGCCGAATCTATCTATTTCTGGCCCTATCTCGCCATCCACCACCAAGGGCAGCCACCGCCATCATTTCCACGCCGCCGACTCCACTTCCGTTTGCTGATCTACGCATCCGGATCCGAAATCTTCAGTCCCTCGGTCAGCTCGCTACTTTGGTGAGCCCTTGTTGTATCGGAACATTTGAATCTTTATTATTATTGGATTGTTTTTGTGCTTTGCTTGGATTTGCACTTGTAGAACTTTGTGGTAATACACTAATAATTTGCAGGAGGGATTCATTTGCCGCGCGCTTGGTCTTGGCCCTCCGAGCGGAGGAAGGTCATTATAAAATTGTTAAATTAAATGCTAGTTCCTTGTTCTTTAATCATCTTGGATGGTATTAATATTTTCATTGTTCAAAATTAATCGTCACCGACGATTGCATTGCATTTAGACTAAGGTTTGTGTGCCGCATCGACATCCCGCCCCTAGTAGCCTTGGTTTTGTGCACCCCTATAGCTACATCAGAATCTCTCTTTGGACAATCAGAGCATGTAGTCACATTCACATTGCGAGGTATTTTTTAATGTTTTTTTAGTTATTTTTTTAATATTTTATCTGAATATGTTTCCCGACCATTATGATCGAAGCAATGTTGCAGATGTTGGATGTCGGGGACACGTCGGTTTGAGTTTTCATGTCAGTTTTTTATATATCAGGTGATATATTGGGGGATGTTTCATATATCTTGTTTTAATATACAATTAATTATATATATAATTATATGTTATTTTTTATTAATATATCTTGTTTTAATATACAATTAAAAATATATATAATTATATGTTATTTTTTATTTTATATATATGACAATAATAACTATTTTATAACATATTGAACTTTTAAATTTTAAAAGTTATTTGAAATATTTAACATATAATACGTTAATATTTAAAATACGGACATTCTATTCATATGTTAGGAATTATAAAAATTAAGGAAACATCAGAAAGACTCTTAAACATATCGTCTTATCTTTTATGATCATTCATTTTTTCTCACACCTTTCTATTTATCCAACAATGTTTTGCATCATCAGTATTATACCAAGTATTCTCTTAAAATTCAATTAATTTATTCTTCAGATTAGAGAATCCATCGCTCATAAGTTATATCCAACCAAGATCAACATTAAAATTAGCAAACCAACATTCTATTTATATTCATGTACCGATCAATGTGCATCCAACCTTTTATTTCTCGAACGAAACAACTTAATATCATTATTCATCATGACTATACACATCATAGATTGCACAATGAAGTTCAATAAGTAGATTACCTGTGGGTGTCTAAGTGTCTTTAATCATCATATGTTGTCGAATAAAATAATTTGTTGATAGTCACAACTAATAGTGATAACAATTTATCCATAAAGCAATTAATATTGCAAAGGCCGATAATATGATAATTGATAGCAGTGCAATAGTTAAACAATAAGCAAAAAAATCACAAATTCAATGAAGCAGTACAAAGAAGTAGAGAATAGAGGTGAGGTCCTAGAAGAGCACTAGTACAGAGAAGTAGAGAATAGAGGGCCGAGAAGAGAAGCACAATGCAACAATTCACTAGTACAGAAAAGAGAGGGTCGAGAAGAGAAGCACATTGCAACAATTAACAAAAACCCTAAAAATACCACAAGTTCAGAGTGTTGGTACAAAGAAGTAGAGAAGAGAGGAAAGGGCCGAGAATAGAAGCGCAGTGCATCAGTTAACCAAAAACCCTAAAAATATCACAAATTCAGAACACCGGTACAGAGAAGTAGAGAAGAGAGGAGAGTACTGAGAAGAGCAGCATTACAGAGAACTAGAGAAGAGAGGAGAGAGCCGAGAACTTACAGTGTTGTCGACGGAATGGGAGACTAAGGGAGGGAGGGAGGGAGGGAGGGAGAAGAAGCAAAGAAATTCTAGAAACCAGGGAGAGAGCAGTCGAACCAGGGAGAAGCAGTAAAGATACCTAGAACTAGGGGGATAATCGCCAAAAAGAGTAAGGGAGAAGCGCACACAGAGAAGGTTGAGGAATAGGGCACGAGACGAATGAAACCAGAGAGCATACAACGCCGAATGAAATCTAGGGCTAAATAAAAATACAACACCTAACGAAAAATTAAGAGCCTCGTGAAACGACCGTTATATCGCCCGGTTCGCGTGCCGATATAACGGAAATCGGCCAATATATCGGTCGTTTTTTTTAGAACATTGTATGCCCAAAATAAAATAGTAAAGTGTCTTTTAGGTGCCAAACATATATATCGGCCGATATCTACAACACTGGATTGAATGATCAGAACCATTTGTAATTGTATCCTGCACCTATCGTCTCTGTATATACACACATAGGCCTATTAAGAGGTGTAAAAAATTCGGACATACTTTCTAGGAATCCTCAGGTCTCCCACAGCGTCGATGGTGCAGTTCCTAGTTTTCCAAGATTATGTTCCCCCCTCCCTTTGTCTCTCATAATCTGCCCTCCTCCCTCCATAACCGCGTATTCCTACTACTCAATCCATAATAACTTTTTAAATTGCCCCACCTAACCAACATTTCCTCCACTCAGTCATGGGAACCACTTCCCTCCACCATATGGTCCATATCCACGACATCCCTATAGTGAGGCGCATTGCCCGCCCCCCTATGTTAATCAATCCACTGCTTCCTCACAGCCCCTCAGAATCACTCGCCGCCACCACCTTCATCTATAGCACCACTCGCTGCAGCCCTTTCCTCTGCAACAACCCTTTCCATCGCCTCCCGGCGTGTCCAACCTCCTCGCTACAGCCTCTTATCTTTACAACATCTCTCACTGCCCCCTCCACGGCTGGCAACGTCCTTCCTCTGCCCCGGCAACTCCTCAGCAACCCCTTTGACTTAGGACAGATGTGGTGAGTGTGACATCTAATTGTGTCGTAAGGAAATGCTAATGAATGAATGTTAGTGTAGTGTCGTGGGTAAATCTAAATTGATTTGATGCAGATGCGTTAATCCATTATGCAAGTGCAATATATCCTGAAATTAATAGAAGAATTTACAAATATGCATGCTTGAGACAAGGTGTTAGAAACACAAGCAAAATCCAATTAAAAATAAAGTAAGAGCACTTTAATTAAATGTTTGGTAAATGTTTCTTTAATGTAGAATCAAGAAACTATTTGTACCAATTAAGATCCCAAATTATTTATTTTCAACAATTAATTAATACACAACAATAAAGATTCAAATTAAAACTATGCAAGTATTGGGAGTGGATGTGAATCGTTGCTGAATTTTGGGTCTGGGCAACAATTCTGAGTTGGATCAGTGCAGATTTCAGGGTGCTGGGAGGCGTAAGGATGATTTATTGTCTTGAGAGGGGTTGGAGTGGGTTTTGGCTATTATATGTAGCATGTTTGGAGGAGTAGTGGCTTAGTCGGCTTGCAGAACAATGAAAAACAGGATGCTGTGTGGGCTGGGCTGAGACTGGTTGGGTGCGTGAATGGGTATTTGTTGTTGGTAACGGGAGTTTGGAGAGGAGGGTTGGGTAGTTTGATGGCGAGGTGGTGCTGGAGTGCTGGGATAGAATGAAATTCCAGAGGGAGGACTGGTCAGTCTGCTGGAGGGAATAATTGGGGTGTCGGGGAGGAGATGGCAGCAGGAAATGGAGTGTGAAGGGGGCTCGGTTCAGGTTCTGAATGAATTGTTAGGTAGGGTAGTGGTGTGAGTTATTTGCAGTTATTGGTGGGGGAGAGGTAGTTATTTGGTAGTTGCGAGTGGGGGAGAGAGTTATGGGGGTTTTGGGAGAGGGATGCAACGGTTATGGTTAGTTTTACTTAGTAGTTATTGAGTGGTGTGTGTTATGATGTTTTTATGGAATGAAATGGTAATTATGTTGGTGAAAGGTAGTTACATTGGCTTTGCCACCGAGAGTCCAAGGAATCGACATCGTGGGGAGGCCGCGAGAGTTGAGATATTTTGTTCAAATTCTGCTATGCTTGAAAATCAGCCCCTAGAGCCCTATTTATAGACTTAGAACTCACTGCAAATGTGACAATCATCCGGAACATAAATCAATTAATTTTTCTTGAAATAAAAATACCTAAAAATGTGTCGTCGCTCTGAACGTGACTACCAGCTTAGATCGTGTATACAATGATCTTATCTTCGCTTTCTGCCTCGTGCAGGCTACGATAAGTGTCAGGCCTCCCTTGATTTGGGATCCCCATCACCCTCCTCTCTAAACATTGTCCCCACATCCCATTCGCTATCCAATGCCCTATACCTTTTCTCCTCATAACCAACACCCCTATATTCCACCGATCCCTAACTCCATAAATTCATCTCCCAATTTCCACTTCTTCCCGTGCATCCCCTCCACGCCGTTGTTGTCGTCCCTTAGTGTATACCACCATCGGTCCCTTAATGTATACCACCATCGGTCCACTCGTACTATACCTTCATTCTACATGTTCCTTATGCGCATGTGAGTTTATCTTTGAAGTTTTGTATTTTCTTCGTTGTATGGTTTGAACCTATATTCTTAGTGATACTTATTTGGAGTTATTTGTTCCTTGAAATATCGTAACTTGCAAGACTTAGATCGCAACACACTAAATTATAATGTTGTCAACATACAAAAATATTCGCTTGCAAGTTATCTCTTAAGTACTAATCTCAATCACGGTTGTACGACACTTATTAATTTAGGGATTGTTAACCGCAGACCGAATATGGCTATTCGCAGATTATTACTATTCGCAGACCCAAAGACTATTAAATTTGTTATTCGCAGAAATTATTGTTATTCGCAGACCAACATTAAAAGTAAAAAAATAGGGTCAAGATGTGCACCAGCACCACAAGTACCACCAAAATTGGAGCCTACATAAAAGTATACATAACCTGCATCAAAAAATATGAAGCACTGACACCACAAGTGCACAAAAAATATCAAGTCTATCAGAAGAAGAAGAAGAAGAAAGTACCAGGAGCACGGTTAGGGCAAAATCAAGATTCAGAGCAGCGATCAGCGGCAGAGGCGGGCATTTCCTGGGAGATAGATCTACTAGACGGGGCCGGAGAGAAAAGAGCACATTGCCTTCGTCGCCGCGCTTCCCCGTTACATGCTCGGAAATGCCCTAACTCCTGGCGTCTTAAGCTAGGTCCGCCCTTGCACACAGCGGCGAGCGGCGGGGCGATCGACTCTTCTTCGCCGGCGAGCGGGGCGAGCGGCAGATGGCGAGCGGAGCGATCGGCGGATAGCCATTCGGTCTGCGAATAAAAAAAAAGGAACAAAAAAAAAAACGTTTTTTTCGGTCTGCGAATAGCCATTCGCGGTCTGCGAATAACAATCCCCTTAATTTATTGTGCGTCATTACTAGGTTTATGTCGAATCTCACACATCACCACACAACTTGTTACCCTTGGGTAGTCGAGTTCAAAAGGCTCAACAAGCCCAGGCCCGGGATTTTCAGTAGGCAGGCTCTGGTCCGAGCCTGGTTTATCTAGGCTTAGGCTCCCTTTCCAAAGGGGGGCCTGATTGAGCCTTGCAGGTTGGGCTCAAGCCCGACCCCACTTTATCTAGGCTTAGGCTCCCTTTCCAAAGGGGGGCCTGATTGAGCCTTGCAGGTTGGGCTCAAGCTCGACCCCACTTGCGATTATGTTAATATTTTAATTATTTCTAAATAATTATATATATAATATAAATATACTTATTAATCTTATATTTTCAATTATTATAATATATTAATTTTGTAAATTACAATATTACAATTTACGGATATGAAATTACAATTCACAAATGAGGAATGAATCTAGGATTGGAATTTAGAAATTAAAATTTTATTATTATTGTCAAAACAAAAAGTACAACATTATAAATTACACCCTTTATTAAAAAAAGAGTAAATTACAAATTTACAATAATAAAAATTTCATACAAATGATACTATCATACCATTAAAAAATGCATAAGCTTATTGGGCTTTAAATATCAATCTTTGTCATTTAAATTCAAGGTGTTTAGTTCTTCTTCAACTTCAGACGAGTTGTCTTCAATGGATGAAATGTGTTGCGCCCTCTTCGTCGCGTCTAAATAATCCTTAAAGCATATGCAGATTTCCTAAATCCTTAAAGCATATGCAGATTTCCTAAGATTATTTATTCAGTCAGCTTCTTCGCTCATTCCATATCCTATCACTCAAAAAAAATGCAGACTCTGAAGCTACGGTACTAGTTTGGATAGTTAATATATCTTGATTCTTGAGTCATTAAGACCATAATTGAATAATTGTTCAATTTATTTTTCCACCATTGTAAAAGATCAAAAAATTCTATTTCATTAATACTCATGAAATCTCTAAATTGTATTTTAGTATATAATCCTAATTCATTTAAATTACTCAATGTTCGTGATTTTTTTTCTAGAAACTAATTCGTAAATTGCATTTTTGAACGAATCACTTGTTTTAGTCTGCATGGGTTCTTTTCGGGGCGCGAGCCAAACAATTAATCATAATAATTATAAAATTTATAAAAAATAGAATTCAAATTTGAAACTTACTTTATTATAATCCATAAAAGTTAAGTTTATCCCTAAATTATTATTAATATCTTCTATTAAAAATTTTACACCTACGGCTAACAAAAGATTCAAAGTTGCGGTTCAAGAAAATATGGGTGTCATTTTTCTGTAATATATTTAAATTTTTCTATAATCTATACAAGTTTAGTCTTTAGTGAGATTATGACAAAAGATAGGGCACAATGGCGACAAAGGATCCATGTAGCCGACCCCACATAGTGGGATAAAGGCTTGAGTGTTGTTGTTGTTATATTTAAAATTTTGTTTCTATTACTTTAATTACGGGACATAAAAGTGCATTTTGTTTAAAACAATTAAGGCTTCTTATAATCAATATGAAATTTTGGATAACTAAGAACCTAGTAGGATAATAAACTTGGGATAATGAAGTAGTTTCTCCATAAAAACATTTTAATAAATTCATATAATTTTCAATTATTTCAGTCATTATCATTTAAATCATGAATTTCTTTAGCCGAATAAAATGCCATAAGTAACGACTTTTGTTGCACGACTCTTTTCAATATTCTATATGTTGAATTTCATCTTATAGGCATATCAAATTTTGATTTTATTTTTTAAAATTCTATCTTTTTTTGAACTATATACAACTGTAGCATATCATGAATTTTATTAATATAATTTTCCATAAATGATAAAATATGTTGAACAATTGAATTTAAAATGTGATAAGTACAACTAGTATGAAAAAATATTATATTTGACATAGGTTTTAAAACTTTTTTTTTAATTTTCCATTGTGGTTGTATTATTAATGGTGCTATAAAAAAGATACTCATAATTTTATCTTTAGTTTTAAATTCATGTATGCATTTCATAATTATTTTGTAGATCGCTTGACCTGTGTGCGGAAATTCAAAACTTATAATGCGTTTGCAAATATCCCATGAAATGAGATCGATTCAATGACAAGTAATGTGTATATATGATAATCCTAAGTTAAGGTTGTTACTCTAAACGTCGTTCGTTAAACTTACTCTACCTTCTAATTTGTCAAAATAATTAATTAAAGTTTTTTTCACCTTTAAATATGATTTGTTTGCATCGCACCTAATGGCACTTTTGCTTACGTGATGGTATTTTGGTTGGAGCATTTGTGGATGTACGCGGTCGTAGACTCATTGTGACCGAGTGACAATCCACGTTTGATGATGTTCTCCATTTGCACCTCCTGTTGTCGCATTTAATCATAGGTCCAGGTTTACGCGGATCTTGAAAGTTGTGCTTAGCTTGACTCCGTGGCTTGTTTCATAACGCACGATTTGATATGCCGCATCCGTGTTGAGTTTTCACTAATAGTCAGTAGCTTCGCGCAGTGCTTGCATTATACCTTAAAATCGTTGTTGACCTGCACTTTGTTAAAGTGCTCCCAAACCGGAGTCGTATGTTTGTGCTCCATAACTTCATGAGCTGCGTCTGATGAAGATGAATCCATCTCTTAGAGATAAAGTTAGAGAGTGAGAGAGAGAATGAGAATAATGGCTCTTAAGTGAAGAGAATGAGAGTAAAGAACTCTTCATTCTCTCCACTCCCTTGTTTATAGAGGTTAAAGTCATTAAATTTATTTATAAAATTATTAATAATTAAATATAAAATTTAAGTAATTTAATACAATAAATTGATTAAATTCAATATTGTTAGAAAAGTTCATGTAAAGGCCCATGTTTGTGGCCCATTTAGTCATTTATTGTTTCTCTTTATACATTAGTCTCACACCCTGTATTGGGGACTCGTCTCTCTTTCTCCCTCCTATATATATGTATTCATACATTGTATTTGATAACGAATAAGTATAGACAAGGTTCAACTGTTCTATACATGGTATCAGAGCACCCGGTCCTACCTACGGTTTCGGGCGGCCACGTCTTTTCTAACCGTCCAGCTTCTGCGGTTACAACCTTGCTATCCGCCTCTTCTGTCTAACCGCCTCCTTTCGCGGTTTTCCTTGTCTCTACCCGGCTTCTCCTCTCCTCTCGTTGAACCGCCCCCCTCCTGCTTTGCTTTTATAGCTTTCCTCTCTCTCGCGGGACCCCCCCTTCTCGCGCGGTCTTCCACTCCTAGTCGCGTCTCTCCTCTGCTGCAGCCACTGCAATTCTGTTGCCGGTCTCTTTTCTAGTCGCGGCGACCTTCTTGTCGTCGGCCTCTCCGTTGAGGATTTCTTGCCGCTGCGATCTCTACTGGATTAAACCGAAGCCTTCTCTTGCGCGGTTTCCTCTTCTAGCCGCTTCTCTTGTTGGGCTTCTCTTCGTGCTGCGACCTCTTCTCTTCTTGTCTAAGCCGTCATTTTCTTGCCGCGCAGTCTGTCCCTTTTCCGCGAGGTCTTCCCTTGACCTGTGACCGGTTAGTCGCGCGGTCTGTCCCAGAGTTCCTCCTGTTCTCGCTGCGGCCTGTCTCTTTGCCTGATCTAGCTGCTTCTTCTTTGTCGCGCGGCCTGCTTTTGTCGCTGCTCTAGTCGTCGCGGCTTCATCGTAGCCGTCTTCCGCTGAGATCTTCCCTGCTTCCTGCTAGTGCTCACCTCTCTAGCTGCGCGAACTCTCCTCGTCTTCTCTCCGCGTTCTCGTCTTGCCGCCACGATCTCTGCTAGTCGTCACGGTCTTGCCGACTACTCTAGTCGCTGCTCCTCGTGACGTGCAACCTTGCCGAACTCTCTAGCCGCGCAGTATGGGCGCATTGCGTGACTTGTGTCTGTCCGGTTCTCCTACTTTGTTGTTGTGACCTTACCCCTTGTTTAGGCGCTGCCTAGCTACTGTCTTGCAGGTCTAGCCGATGTGACTCCATGGGGTCCTCAATTGATTCTTCAGAGTAGCCTACACACCCTCCTCCAGCCCGATTGCCCCCTGCTCCAGAGCTGCGTGATGAGTTGAGAATCACCACCATTTCCCTCACTAGGAAGAACTTCATTGAATGGGTGCATTCTGTCAGACGGGTTCTTCATTCTAAGGGTCTTCTACAACATCTCACTACGGATCCTCCTCCACCCACCGATGACTGGCTTCATTATGATGGACATGTTCAAACGTGGCTCCTCAACTCCCTTGCTGATGAACCTTACCGCATGACCATGTATCACGAGACGGTCAAGGCGATGTGGGAAGAACTCCATTCCCTATACTCTGGCAAGGACAGTGTTCAGCACCTATATGACATCATCACAGATCTTCAGACTCTTGACACTGGTGGTTATGCTGACTTGACCTCCTTTGTTGCTCGGGCTAAGACACTGACTGAGGCCTTGATCCGCCATCAGCCCCCTACTACGGATCTAGCTGCCCAATGTGCTCAAAAGGAAGCCATCTGTATTGCCATGATGATGGCTTGTGTCCCGCCTCATCTTCAGAGCGTTCAGGCTCAGATCCTTTTGTCATCTGTTATCCCCTCACTCTCCGAAGTGTCCCTTCTGCGGTAAGGACAGATACTTTGAGGCGACCTGATATCGCAAAAATGGTCTTCCTCCTCGTCCGACTGCGTCTGTTACGGCCGACAACACCTCTGCCACTCGTGCTGACCTTGAAGAAGTCTGCCTTCAGCTCCAGCAACTTTAAGACATGCTCAGCCGCCCGCCTGCCTCCGTTGCCTCCACTGACTCCATCTCCAATGAATGTATCGCTTGTCTCTCCACTTGTCCACGGTGGATAGTGGATTTAGGTGCTACTCACCATATCACCTCGCTAAAGCCACGTCAATATTTGGATTCTCCGCATCCTAAGTGTATCACAGTGGCCAATGACGACATTGTTCCTGTCTTCGGCTCCGCTGATATCCTCCTCAATTCCTCTCTCACTCTCCGTGCGGCTCTTCATGTCCTTGACTCCCCGTTTAATTTACTTTCTGTCAGTCGCCTTACTGTCGATTTGGATTGCTCTGTCACATTCACATCTTATTCTTTTCTGATGCAGGATCGACGGATGCAGAATATCATTGGTAAAGGACGATTGTAAAATAGGTTCTACCTTCTTGATGTCCCTCCTACCATCCTCTCATCCATCACCTCCGTTGATTGACATCGACATCTTGGGTATGCTCCTCTTCCCGTGCTCCAGAAGGTTCTTCCAGAGATCTCTCTACCTGTTTTTAAATGTGATTCATGTATTTTGGACAAACAACACTGTTCTTCTTTTCCTTCTCACTGTACTCGGAGCTCTGCTCCTTTTATTTTAGTACATTCTGATGTTGGGGACTCGTACAAAATTACTAGTGTATCTGGTCATCGTTATTTTATCACCTTTATTGATGATTATTCTCGAATGACATGATTATACTTCGTGATCGCTCCGAGCTTCCCTGTATGTTTCGGGCTTTCGTTCTTGAAACTCGCACACAGTTTTCCACACCAATAAAAACTCTTCAGACGGATAATGCTCGCGAGTACACTAGGCATGAATTTGCTACTCTATGCTCTGACTTTGGAATTATTCACCAGACGTCGTGTTCCTATACCCCCCAACAAAACGGTGTTGCTGAACGTAAAAATCGACATCTTCTCGACGTTGCTCGCTCCCTCTTGATTCACATGCAGGTCCCCAAGGCTTACTGGAACTTTGCGCTGTCGATGACATGCTATCTCATTAACCATCTCATTTCCTCCGTCCTTCAAAATGCAACTCCGTTTAGTCTCCTCTTCCCCTCTACTCTGCCATTCTCTCTCCCCCCTCGCATTTTCGGTTGTACCTGTTATGTTCACCTACTTGGTCCGTCCACGAACAAGTTGGATTCTCGGGCAGCCAAATACATGTTCGTTGGTAATTCCGGTACTCAGAAAGGGTATGTTTGCTATTCTCCTACTACCCGTAAGTGATGATTTCTGCGGATGTTACCTTTCGGGAAGATCAACCCTTCTTCTGCGCCCCAAACCCACCTATTCCACCATAATCCGTCCCAAGACCTGTCATCCCAGTTACCTATCCTCCTCCACGGCTCCTCCCTGACCCCGACTCTCGTTATTCACAAACCCCCTCTTATCCGTGTCTATACTCGTCGCCCTCCTCGCTCCGTCGCCCCGATGCAGTCGGCTTCGACCTCTGACACTCTGCGACCTGCTGATCCGGCACCAACCTTTACCGCTCATCCCATGGCGAACTATGTATTGTTACATCGCCTGTTCTCGCCGCTTCACACCTTTGCAACTTCTTTATCCTCTATTTCTGTTCCTAACTCTGTGCAGGAGGCTCTCCAACATCCGGGCTAGCGGACAACCATGGACGAAGAAATGATAGCCCTCTGGGCTAACCATACATGGGATCTTGTTCTTCTTCCTCCAGGCCACACGACTGTTGGGTGTAAATGAGTCTTTGTCATCAAGCATGCTCCTAATGGTGCAATTGACCGTCTTAAAGCCCAGCTGGTGGCTGGTGGCTCGTGGCTTTACTCAACAATAAGGTCTAGATTATGAGGAAACGTTCTCTCCAGTGTCCAAGCTCAACACAGTTCGTGTCCTTCTCTCTGTGGTTGTGCATCGCCACTGGCCCTTACATCAGCTGGATATCAAGAATGCGTTTCTAAATGGTGACCTACAAGAAATGGTTTACATGCAACAGACGCCCGAGTTTGAGAACACGGGAGAGTCTCGAGTTTGGCACCTTAAGAAGTCTATTTATGGTCTCAAACAATCCCCTCGGGCATGGTTTGATAAGTTTAGTAAGACTGTTCGGGAGGTTGGTTTTACTCGAAGTTTGGTAGACTTCTCTCTATTCACTCGATATCGAACTACAAGAACGGTTCTTCTTTTGGTATATGTCGATGACATTCTAATTACATGAGACGATTCAAAGGGAATACAAGCGGTCAAACAACACCTTAGTTCGGTTTTTCAAACAAAAGATCTGGGGAACCTTCGATACTTCCTTGGTCTTGAGATCGCAAGACGTCCTGATGGACTTGTCCTCTCTCAACGGAAATACTGTCTCGACCTTCTTCAGGATGCTGGCTATTCTGGATGCAAGCCGATTAGCACCCCGATGAATGTCAATCACAAGCTGTGCGCACATGCTTCTGATGTAGATCTTTTTCTTCCAAATCCAGAATACTATCGTTGACTCGTTGGAAAACTTATTTATCTAACAGTCATGAGACCAGACATATCCTTTGTTGTTGGGGTGGTCAGTCGGTTTATGCATGCTCCTCAGATGTCTCATCTACAGGCCGTCGAGCGCATCCTGAGATATCTAAAAATAGCCCCTGGTCAAGGACTGGTATACAAAACCTCTTCTTCTACTCCCACATTGGTGGCATATTGCAGATTATGCTGGTTCCCTGGACGATCGATGGTCGACCAATGGATTCTGTACCTACTTTGGAGGTCACCTTGTGACCTGGCGCAGTACGAAACAAGCTGTGGTTTCTAGATCTTCAGCTGAAGCTGAATACCGGTCGATGACGTTAGTTATCTCTGAGTTTACGTGGCTTGAAAGTCTTCTCGATGATCTAGGAGTAAAAATCCCTTCACCTGCTACCTTACTATGTGACAGTCAAGCTGCTATACACATAGAGAAGAATCCAGTCTTCCACGAAAGAATAAAACACATTAAAGTGGACTGCCACTTTGTTAGGGAGAAAGTTCAAATGAAGAAGCTAGAATTGAAGCATTTTCCGAGCACTGAACAAGTTGCTGATCTTCTCACGAAAACCCTACCGAGTACCCTTTTTTTTCAGTTCCTATCCAAGCTGGGTGCCTACGACTTGTACGCTCCAGCTTGCGGGGGAGTGTTAGAAAAGTCCATGTAAAGGCCCATATTTGTGTCTCATTTAGTCATTTATTGTTTCTCTTTATACATTAGGGGACTCGTCTCTCTTTCTCCCTCCTATATATATGTATTCATACATTGTATTTGTTAACGAAGAAGTATAGACAAGGTTTAGCTTTTCTCTACAAATATAAACATATTATTAACTTATACTTTTATTATTGTTTATAACTTTAATATAACTTTTTAAAAAATATAAACAATTTTAAAATAAAAGAATTATTGGGCCTAGGGGCTAGGGCCTAGGACTGGCTGTTGTTGGCGGCTTGGCAGTAGGCCTAGCCTTCTAGGCCTGCTGCCATGCCACAAGCACAACGACTCTTTGAGCCATTGGCCAGTAGGCCTGGCCCTTGGCCAGTTTAGAGATCGTGCCCGAGCCAGGCCTGGCCCGGACCGGGCCTGATCGGGTGCCCAGGTCTAACTTGGTCTTGGCACGAGCCAGGCACCAAGACGGATATCAAAATAGATTGGGGGCCTACTTAGTCCCCCAAGGCCTCGCCCGGGCTTGGGCCGGGCTTGCCCAGGTCTAACCGGGTCTTATCCTTGCCAGGCTCCGACGGGCTTTCCAGGGCATTTTGGACACGGCTACCCTTGGGTTACCATCTCACATGCCCACTAATTAATTTCTTATACTAGAAGGACATGGAAATTGGAGTCCCAGAGTTTCATGTTTGCTGAACCACTTGATAAATTGTTTTTCTTTCGTCACCCATTAACAGCTATATTTGCTAGTTACAGGCACAGATCATCCTGTTCCACATTTATATGATGTCAATACCTTCCAATGCTATTTATCTGCCAATTTTCAAGATTTGAATACTAATTCAGCCATTAATCAGGTATAACTCTTTCCTGCCCTTCATGAAATCATCTCTGAAAATCTAAGGGAATAGTAATTTTTTTCAGTAGATTTATTTACTTTCTTAAATCATCTAGGTTAGATACTCTTCATCTGGCAGCTTGTATGTGACAGCATCAAAAGATGGCTCTGTTCTTATCTGGGACGGAGTGACCGCACAATCCGTACGATCCATTATTGCAGCACATGGATCGGCAGAGGCTACTTGCGCTAGTTTTACAAAGGATCAGAGGTAGAATTTTTTTTTCCACTCAGTTCTGATCTCATAATATAATGTTGTTAGCACAATTTTGTACAGCTGGCAAGTTGGGAGTCATATATGATGATTACACTCCATATAGTTTTTGACAAAATTTTGACAAAGCATATTATGTCATTTATATTTTCTCGTGCCTTTGGTCAAATGGTTAGATCCATCAAATGAAATGGACCTTTGTTATCCTTAACAAGCGGAAAGATTTAGGCAGGGAGACAAATTGATGCAGTGACCCAGAGCCGACCCGCTCTGTCGGCATCGCACCGGGCCAGAGGAGCACGTCTAGACAGCCCACTGCCGGGCTGCAGCCCAAGCACCCCACCCATGACCGCACCTATTCTCAGCGCGGCGGGATGTTGAGGCGAGGTCTCGAACCCAGCCCCCTTGATAAAGAGCTTTCCTAACAGCTCTCATCACCAACTTGATGCAGTAGGCCCAGAGACGGCCCGCTCTGATAGGCCCTTGACGACCCAACCCATAGGAACACGTGATTGCACCCACTGCCGGGCTGCAGCCCAAACACCCCACCCATGACCGCACCTATTCTCAGCGCGGCGGGATGTTGAGGCGAGGTCTCGAACCCAGCCCCCTTGATAAAGAGCTTTCCTAACAGCTCAGTTGGTGATGAAAGCTGTTAGGAAAGCTCTTTATCAAGGGGGCTGGGTTCGAGACCTCGCCTCAACATCCCGCCGCGCTGAGAATAGGTGGGGTCATGGGTGGGGTGCTTGGGCTGCAGCCCGGCAGTGGGTGCCATCTCGTGTTCCTATGGGTTGGGCCGTCAAGGGCCTATCAGAGAGGGCCGGCTCTGGGCCTACTGCATCACAAATTGGTAGTTTCCTCGCGTCATTACTTAATGGCAGTATTTATTTCTTTGCAAGTGTTCTTAGGTG
This sequence comes from Platanthera zijinensis, assembly GCA_039513925.1. NCBI lineage: Eukaryota > Viridiplantae > Streptophyta > Magnoliopsida > Asparagales > Orchidaceae > Platanthera > Platanthera zijinensis. The sequence goes on from CM077085.1 coordinate 38,028,903, forward strand.
ATTGTATATAGAGTGTAATGAGGATTGGCCGCATGATCGTGTTCGATGGAGGAGATCGGGCCACCATTCGGCGGGACCCGTTTTTGCATATTTGCCAGAGATGCATTGATCGGATCGGCAATCCGAGACCGCGAGCGCGTCCGGAGCGTCATTTTACATTTTGTGTATTTTTTTTGGACTTGTATTTAGCGTTTTAGGATACCGGACATAACTGACGATCATAGTCATTCACACCCGGTGCCCAATAGCCCCCTCTTGTTATAAATAGGAGCAGGTGCTGCAGTTTACAGTCCTTGTTGATTTGTGAGAGATTACAGACCCGCAATCATCTGTGGTACGACGCCGCGAGCCTGGGGTGCGACGCCTTGATTTATTTTTTTGAAAATTTAGTTCCGTATTTAGTTTCTCCTGTGAAAAACCACTGTATTCCATGAACCCTTCCATAACTGCTGCTGAAACTACCACTAACCGCTTTGTAACCCCCTGTGTCACGATCCCCCACCGTCAGGAAGGAGAAAACTGCAACTCCAGTTTGTTTCCTGCTTCTTCGAAGGATCATGCGCCACCAATCTGGTAGTTCACAACCCGACGCTCACGATTTCCCCTCCCATCAACTGAAATCCGCTCGATACCTTCTCCATGTTCGCTCAGTCTTCCTTGTTCATCTTCCTCCCTGCAGATCGTAACTTTCCCACTGCTCATTCTGTCATCCCGCAACCCCAAATCACATCGACCTAGCTTCACTGTCGTCTCCTCCCGCTCGATTCTCCCGACCGCCCTCTTCCTCCTGCTTAGCCAATCGTTGCCCCCTTGTAACTTCACCGTTGTTTCCTTCCACTCTGTCATTCTCCCACAATCGAAACCCATTCCCACAGAGGCATTCCTACCCCGATCCAGCAAGCCGAACACTCACCCCTCCCATATGCCTCTTCTTCCTCTTCCCAGCAAGTCTCCCGCCACTTCACATCTCCACAGTCTAGCCCGAGCCCACATCTCCTGTGTCTAGCCCGAGCCCACATCTCCTGTGTCTTACACCAATCCTGTGCCACTCCCTGTTTCCCGCTGTCAACTTCATCCCCACGCAGCAGCCGTCCGCCACCATCTTCCTTCCACTAGATCTCCATTGCTAGGTGAGTGTTATTGTGTTGTGTTTTAAATATTTCATTATTAAATATTGGGAAAATATTACGTATTTGTTTGGGTGCCTCGTTGCATTAGCGTAATTGTGTCGTTTTTTTCTTTATCTTATAAGCTTAATTTGTGGAATTTGTAGTAGAAAGCACCTTGTGGGTAATCAAGCGTGATTTACTTGTGTATCAAAAAATTAATGTTTGCCCAGTGTTAATTTGCCTTATAAAATCGACACTGCAAGATCTTATTTCCGGATACAAATTTTAAAATCCATTTGCATTTCATTTGAGCTGCATTTCATTTGAGTCACATTAGCGTTGGGACACCCAAATTCGCTCCCAGACGAAAAATTCACTCTCCGGAGAAAAAAACCTGCCCCTGCGAAATAATTGCGCATTTTTCCCCGGACGCACATTTTTAATAAAAAAAAGTTACCGCAATGGAGATTTGTCAAACGGTTTATAAAGTGCTTCTCCTTTTTGAAAAGCTCTGCAAAAGAAGTTCATCCAAACAGTTTTCTATTTCTAATAGACATTTTCCAAAAGCTCCTTTTCATACCATCCTTTTGCTACCACTCATCCTTTCTGAAAAGCCTTCCCAAACAGGCCCTTAATGTCTTGTTGTATTCTTCTCGAGCAGTTGTTTGTACAATTGTATTTACAATTTGGTTTTTGAGTTGGTTTTCACGTAATGAATCCAAAGAACCGTGAATTGACCTAAATGTTTGGTTTTGATTTTTTTTAAGTATCAGACTTGAACCGGGAACCACCAAATCCAGTCTGAATTGATCGTCTCGATTTGGTTTCTAGTCCGCTCTTGGTTCCCCGTTTTTTTCTTGCACAACCCTAGTTTTGTATTCAGAGGAGTTTTTCAAGGAGACAACCTTCCATGGTCATCATTTTTTGCGTTTCTTTGGTTTAGGATTAATTTAATTCCTTAATAAATCCTTAACACTAAAGGAATAGAGAACCATTAGAGGACAGAACCGAAGAGATAAGGAGAAGACAGATAACATCCTTACCTCACATTTCCTTACCCAAGGGCTCTCTAAATAGACTTATAAGAGACTTTTTTTGCAATAACACCCCCCCCCCCCCCCCCCCCCCCCAACAATTGGGCTACACATGAAGGCTTCAAATTATTAATATCAAATACGAGTCAAACTTAAAAGACATAACGACATAAAAACTGTCTCATTAAGACACATTTAACATTCCAATGTCCTTTTAATTCGATTTGGTCCTCAAGCTCGAAATACATTATGGTTCTTTTACCTCCTGCTCGAAGAGCCCTTTATAACGAGTCCCCACAGTAGGGGCAATGTTCCTTGAGGTGTCCCACTCGTGCACGCTAATGGAGTGAAGGACTATGCCACAAAAGCTTGTTGTTTGGGCCTCGATTAGACCTGTAGTTGGTGTCGACGGACTGGGCGAATCGATGAAGAATGTCAATGTCGAGTATCCACTGTATGCAGATATCGTGGGTAGGTGGTAGGATCTGCTAAGTGGTTGTTGTCGGGCTTTGCCGCGAAGCTACCTATTGTGGAGGAACAAATGTGAGTGATTGGTGGTGAATGGTTTGCTGACTTGAGTCTGCAAGTGAAGATGGATAAACTAGATGATGACAACGGGGTTGGCAGCTGTGCAATGGCTGTTAGAAGTACATCGTGACATCAACCTTCCGTAGGGTATTTTGGCTATTGTTGTCGGTCTCTCGGCTAGCTGTTATTGAATCTTAACCTCAAGTCATTGTGCCTTCACAATTGCATCTTTGGCCATTATCTGGTCCCACAGTGTGATTGCCTTTTATTGCAGTTTGATGGAGTTGCCCAACTTTTTGGATGTTCTGGTGGCAGTGGAACATGGTTCAACGGTTGTTCCGCAGAGGGGCAAATTATTTTGCATAATCATACCATGTGGTTGATAATAAGAATGCAGCTGTGTACACAATGTTCGGAAGTTGAGTGCACAAAATGTTCTTTAATTGGTTAATTAATCAATTAAAGAAATCCGAAAGTCCCAGGTTCAAAAAGGAGATAGCTATGTGTACAATGAGAATCGTTGGACTCAAAAAGAAGAAGAAATGCACGTGGAATATCCACAACACTAAAAAAAGGAAATGACATCTTGGTAGAGGAAATGAAACTCGTTCTTCTCTTGTGTTTGCGTACAGACGGTTGCTCGGTCTTTATGGAAGGGATCATGGATTCTGCGGTGGAGAGAGCAGACGCTTCTGGGGATGTGCAGGCACGCGCATGGTCTTCTCACATGAATCATAAGCTTGTGATTTAGACTTGAGGTCTATGTGCTAGGATTTCTTCGATGGTAAGGGGTGAACAAGTGAAGAGCTTGTGAGCTTGAGGGCGTGTTAAATTAGGAGGAGGAAGATGTGCTGGCAGTTGCCGACACATTAGTGCATCACACAAATGTTATTGGGACCGACTGGGGACGACAACAAATGTTGCGAAGAAAATCCTTGGTGGGGAAACTGTCTTTGGGGCGCTGCGAGGATTTTTTTCAATTGAGAGGGCTCGTTAGTGCAATTAGGATTTTTTTCACAGTCACGACATCGAGGACGGTGAGGTTGGGGGATCTTGACCCTAAAGGGGAGTGTCCATTGACTCTTCTGGAGACGATCAGAGGTGGAGATGATATAGACGGAGCTATTATAAAGTCTTACAGTGCTCGAGAGAGAGCTGCCAAATCCTTAACCTGAAAGGAGGAGAGAGCTAAAGAGAGAAGAAGAAGAGTGCTCTCTTACCTCACAATTCCTAGTCCAATGGCTCTTTAAATAGACTTACAATAGAAATTTTTTATAATGAGCCCCTAAACAATTGAGATACATATAAAGATTTCAAATTACTAATACGAAATATGACTCATAATTAAAAGAGATCGATATAAAACCCACTCACCGAGACACAAAAAAAGCTCACCCGAAATAACAAATTGATGGGAATCGACCGTACGCTCGTGGTCAGAGAAGATCGAGCCACCACGTGGTGGGACCCGCATTTGCAGATTTGTCGTTGATTCGTTGATCAAATCGGCAATCCGAGACCGCGAGTGCGTCCGGAGCGTCCGTTTTCATTTTATATGTTTTTTAAATATTTTTTTGGAGTTGTATTTTATATTTTTAGGACATCGGACGTGACAGACGATCGTAGCCGTTCACGCCGGGTGCCCAACTGCCCCCCCTCATTATAAATAGTGGTGGATGTCCAGGTTTTCAGGTATTGCTGAGTTTTATGAGAGAATTCAGAATTCCGGCAATTTCTCGTGGTGCGACGCCGCGTGTCCGGGGTGTGACGTCCCGAACAATCTTATTTCAGTTATTTCTTTTGTTGATTTTTCATTTCACTGTTCCCGTACTTCCACCCATAATTTATTTTTTTCTAAAAAAGAATATTACTGCCACAGTTCATTTACCTAAACTCACGATCCGCCGGTTAACTTCATTCCTCTTTGAAGAAAACCACCCCATTCGTGCACTATTCATCGTCTCTCCCCCATGATAAACCATAGGTTCTACCTCTGTTCTTCGTCCCCTCCTCCGACAGGATCAAAAACTTCCAGCTACACGTTTGTTGTGTTTCCATCTCCTCTCGCAAGCTGACGAATCCCGCCCTAGCCGCAGTCCAGGCATCCACCTGCTTCACGAATCTTTCCCCGTCCATTGACCGTGGATCCACTGCTCATCCCTCCTCCTTAAACTTTCTCCCTCTACTCCCATTTCTCTATTGTGAGTTTTCAAGCAAACCGCTGACCTACCGCCAGATGGAGTTATTACTGCGTATATCCATTTGATAATTCATATCGTGTCTTCCTCTAATCAGAACTCCCTTCCTATCTTCTGTTCTAGATTGTATTTCTCCACTCTTAATAGTTCATTCTTGCCCCTACAAGCCAATCACTGTTCTGGCAACACTCAAGTATTTATCCTTATTGTGATCCTCCATATCTGCCGACAAGTTAGTCCCCTGCGCAACAGCTGTCCGTCACCATATGATCACCGCAGGATTTCCTTTGTTTTGTGAGGTATTATTGTTATGTGTTTAATTATTTTGTTATTGAATATCAGAAAACATCGCATGTTTGTTTGGGTATCGTAATTGCTAGTGTTTTGTTTCATTTCTTGTAGTCTATAAAACTTATTCATGAAATTTGTGGTGGATAGCACCTCGTGCAAAGACGAGTGTGATTTTGCTTGTGTATCAGAAAATATCAAAGCTCAACTTGTATAGATTTGCTATCCGCTTATAATTATCATTGCTAGAATTTGATTCCGAGCACATTTTAAGACATGCATACATAAATTACATTGGGTTCATTTGCATCCATTACTCACATCCACGTAGATTTGCTTTAGCGTGTCGGGACAATTATTTCACACCAGACCGTACTGCATCACAAATTATATGCAAAATCGTAAAATTCAGACAAATTAATATTGTTGGACCTAGGTTGCAGATGTCCTTTCAGGTCCATTCATTAGGATGGAATTGAAATTGATTTCAACAATTGAGATCAATTCCAATTCCTTGAGAAATGGATTTAATTTGAATTCCAATTCCTTAAGAATTGGAATTAGTTTGAATTTCAATTCCTTGAGATTCGGAATTAGTTTGAATTATAATTCTTTTGTTCGACTAAACAATAAAGTGGAGCATGAAAAAATGAAATCGATCAATTCTCTTATTTCAATGGTAATTATTGAAGATTCAGTAATATGATAGGCGATCCTTCACCACGAGCAGTCTCACGATGATGAGAATAAACTTCTCCGAAATTTTGGGGACAATTCAACAACTTTCTGTTTTTCCAGCGGCGGTGGTCCAACGAAGATTAGAAGAAATCTGGCAATTGGATTGATGATCCGTCATCTCCATTGGTCTCATAACAATGAGAAGAAGCCTCCACAAATATTTGGTGATGATCAGACATTTTTCAATTTTGTGACTATAATGGTGCGTCAAACAAGCAGTCTTGAAATGTCGAGACTAAGTTACCCTGAAATTTTTAAGAAGATCTGATAACTTCATGTTTTTGGCGATTGCGATTTGATAGTGTTTTCCTGAAATCTGGAGATCGAATAGACGAGCTGTCATTACCAACAATCTTTGTTCGATGAGAAGATGCTTCCCTAAAATTTTTAGGACAATCTGACAAAGTTTATTTTCTCAACGAGACAAATGCCACCTTCGATTGCCTCTAGTCAACATTTTTGGCAAGCTGAATGGAACTCAACAATTTGTAAGAACATTTTCACTGAATTAAATTCTTATATAGATTAGAAAAAATTGACTTAGTTCAAAATGAATTTCATGAACTTCATTTTGAAATTCAGTTCAATTCTTCAAGTGTGCAAACAGATAACGGAATTGAAATTAGACCTTCAATTCCAATTCAAAAATCGCAATTTCGTCGAAATGAACGATCCCTTCAAGTTTTTGAGCCCTTCTATTTTGTTGCATTATAATAGTAGTCACATGGCTTCGTTTGGTAAGGCGGTGGCGGGAGCAACCAGCGGCTGGGAAGGGATGGTTGGGACTAGAGGGGGGAGGTGGGGTTGGAAACGGCGCGGATGTGGGGCTTTTTCGCCTATTTGCTGGAGCAAACGCTGCTGGCGCCCGTTTGTTTTCCCGCTCTCTGGCGGTGTTTGCTCCCTCCACCGGCGTGAAAACGCCGCGCCAAATGAAGCTTTAAACCAATGATCATTCAAACGATTGCTGGAAACTAAATTAGAAGTTTATTGGGTTTCTACGTGCTCGAATAAGAAAAATTTTTGTCGGATGTCACCTCAAGATCCATGCTAGAAAAAGTTTTGGAATTACATAGGGATTTGAGTTGGAGATGGAGCTGGGCTGGGGAAACATACTTTTCATTGCTTGCAGGTATGTGAAGAGAGTGAGGGGTTGGTATTGGAATGCACATTTGAGCAAGCGATTATGAGAGATTCTGCAAGAAGGGAGAGGTGAAACAGGATAGCCCGATTATAGGAGAAGTTCAAGTAAAGAATGATTCTTGGATTGATTCAAATCAACCATAACATCTGTAACACCCCTACCTATTTTAGCAACAATCAAAAGTTGGGTCGGATCCTGTGATAAGAAGTAAACTAAACAACACTATATAAATTGGTACAAAACAGGTAAAATCGAAAGTTATAACTGAAGGTTTACAACGGAAGTAAGGGCCTGGAAATAAGATTTGCAAAATATTTTATAGATGAAACACAGAACCAACTAGGAAGTATGTGCGAACAGACCGACCCGTATTTCCTGTAAAGAAAATTTCGAAAATAGATTAACCCATCAACGAATAAGAAAGATCCCCCCCCCCAGTGAAATTAAAAGTTATTTTAAATCAAAGTATGTGAACATGTTTTTAAAATAACATTTATGCTAATAAATGTAAATTATGTTCTATGCATGTTTTTCTATAAAAACACTTGAAACAAAAATGTTTGTTTTATTATGTGATCTTTTACTAAATTTCCTTTCCAATTTCAAAATCATTAACCTATAGAGATTTATGTATTTTGTCCTGCATTTGGAATCTAGATATCTCGTATCTTCTTTTCTTCTCATTCTTAGTTAAGTAGATTCTTATGCGCATTCTAATGATTCAAGTCCCTACTAACGAACATATGTGTTCTAGTGTCTTTAAGTCACAGACACAGTCTCGAATCTACTAATCTTTGTCTGGGATGTGAACTCTCAAACTTGAGGCTCATAATCTCTGCTAAGCCCTACGAGCAAGATAGTATGTCTCTGTCTATCATGAGAGAAAAATTGATCATGCCCCTACTTATTTTCTATTGGTGGCCAACATGAACATAGAAAAGAATAACCGCTTAAAACCACTAATTTAGATTTAGTGTTCCATTAATCCTTTACTTACATATTATTGGTCTGCAAGACTTCTTAAGGGAACATCCGCATAAATTCACTTTCATGATTTAGGACTTTCACCATGTTTACACCTACCTTATCTTAGTATTACTAGCGTGATGAAATGATTATAACATAATTTTCACCTTCATTTATTTCTAATTATGCATTAATTAATCTCATAAGGTGGTATGTATAAATCATAATAGGGCTTCTTATACTTTTGCATACATTGTTCGTATTATCGTGATTAGATGATTAAAAATCATAATCTCTATATCATGTATGATATCTTAAATCTCGTGTTCATTTCATGTGTCTCCATAATTATACTATTATGCATAAGATAAGTTACACGATGACTTTTATTGCATCTTAATATTGTTCATATCATGGTGACATATGTTACGATCTTCCTTCGTTGGCGGATTGTTGGGGGTGGAGATACAAGGGCAAACCCAAGAATGGTGGAGGAGGAGAAGAGAGAAGAAGAAACCCTAGAGGGTGGGGGAGGGAGAGAAGAGTTTAGAGAGAGAGAGAGAGAGGAATTTAGAGAGAGGAGAAAACTTTTCATTAATTCTTGCTTAAAAGTTACATGACCCCAAAGGCCTATATATAGGCACGGATGACAGCGACTCGATACAACGACTCGATACGACTCGACTCCTAGTAAACCAACTAACTGACTCGATAATAAATTAATAATAATACAAAGACTCGACCAACTAACTGACTCAATAATAATAATAATAATAATAATAATAATAATAATACAAAGACTCCTAATAATAACTAACTGACTCGATAATACAAATACTCGACTCCTATTAATAATACTAACTCCTAATAATATAATAGAACTAATGGAGGACCCGTAACACTCCATCCGTCCTTCTTTTTGAGCTTGTCCTCAAGCTCAAACTCCAGTAGGGTGTGCGGCTTCTCTGGCTCTTTAATCTCGCGCCAAAATAGCGCCTTGTAGCGCGGCACGGTGGATTGAGCAGTAAGGGTGAGCGGTGGCGCCGTTGAATAAACCCTTGGTGGAAGCAAGGGGTCCGGCTGGTCCGGCGGCGCGACTGGAGGCAGTAATGGCAAGATGGTCGAAGTGACCGGCAGTGGCGGCGACTTCATAAGTCGAGCTGGTGGTGGAGGTGGCTGCGATGGCTGCGACGGCGGCAGCCTCGGCGTCGATGGCCGCCGGGGTGGAGATAATGCCGACGGCGGCGATGGTGGCGACGGCGATGGCGGCGGCGACGATGGCGGTGGTGGCGGCGGCGGCGGCGATGGCGGCGATGGCGGCGGCGTCGATGGCGGCGGCGGTGATGGCGGTGATGGCGGCGGTGGCGATGGCTGCGGCTGCGGTGATGACGGGGAGGGCGGCGGCGGCGCTGGCGGCGGCGGTGGCGACGACGACGGAGGTGGCGGCGGTGATATGGCCGGAGGGGGTAGAGCTTTCAAGTAGCCCGATCTCACTAATTGATCCAGCTTGGCGTCAAGGCGAGACACAGAGTCTTGGAATGATGCCGACCACTTTAATAGCATCGAGCGGAAAATGGCCGCATCCGCGTCACTAAGAGGAATGTCCATTATGAATAAGAATGTGAGGCCCGGGAATTAATGAGAATGTGCTGTCATGATTTGGACAAGAGGAGGCAGCAGGCGAGTTTCCAGGAAGCCCAGCAGGCGAGAAATAAATGATGGGATGTTGTCGGTGTGCTGTAAGGGAAACGGCGCGGGTTTCCAAGAAGCGCAGTAGGCGCGTCGATGGAGCTCGAGGGAGATGGAGCCGGCGACTGCTGGATCGGGCCGGGGGAAGCGGGGAAGCTTCGCGGTCGGCGTTATTGGGGCGGAACGGCGACGGATCGGGCAGCAGTGGCGCCCGCTGGAGTCGATGAAGCAGAGAGGTGCGGGAGAGGTACAGATATGGCGGGGCTGTGGTCGTCGGGGTAGGCTGGGGAGGCCTGGACGGCAGCTGCTGGAACTTCTGCACAGTCGATCGCTGCTTGGAAGGGGCGACGACGAGCAGAGGAGTACGGGAAGGGGCTGGACTGGCCGCAGGAGGTCGGAGAAGGGCCGTGCGGGCTGGAGGGAGGCGGAGCGGCGCTGGTAGGGGCGGATCGGCGTCGGGCTGGTCGCGGAGGAGTCGCGCGGGCTGGAGGATTGCGGAAACTGCGGGATCGGGAGGTGCGGCAGCGTAGAGGAAGGCCTCCTCTGATACCAAGTTGTTACGATCTTCCTTCGTTGGCGGATTGTTGGGGGTGGAGATACAAGGGCAAACCCAAGAATGGTGGAGGAGGAGAAGAGAGAAGAAGAAACCCTAGAGGGTGGGGGAGGGAGAGAAGAGTTTAGAGAGAGAGAGAGAGAGGAATTTAGAGAGAGGAGAAAACTTTTCATTAATTCTTGCTTAAAAGTTACATGACCCCAAAGGCCTATATATAGGCACGGATGACAGCGACTCGATACAACGACTCGATACGACTCGACTCCTAGTAAACCAACTAACTGACTCGATAATAAATTAATAATAATACAAAGACTCGACCAACTAACTGACTCAATAATAATAATAATAATAATAATAATAATAATAATAATACAAAGACTCCTAATAATAACTAACTGACTCGATAATACAAATACTCGACTCCTATTAATAATACTAACTCCTAATAATATAATAGAACTAATGGAGGACCCGTAACAACATATTGCTTAGGTTCTGATTTATTGTCTCTTAACTATACATAAAGTGTGATCCGTATAATTTCAATTTCTCACCACATTTCTACATAACAATCTATAATACATAAGTTGAACTACGGGGTACGCGTAACCAAAAGGAATCAAATTTCATACCTCCATATCCCGACGCTCCTTAACATGACGTGAAGGCATGACTTCTAATTTACTATGAAACCCAATGAAAGACATTATTGATCTACCACCCAAAAATTCACTTCTTCCTCAAGGTTTCACTGAACAATATTAATCAAAATCTTAAGCAAATAAAAGGGCAATAAATAACGTGGAAGCAAAAGGGGGATTGACACTTACTATTATCAACCCCAGTTAACCTAAATTTGGTGGCTAAGAGTGTCGCAAGAACAAATGTTGTAACAAGCGAACATCGATTTCAGTGATTTGTCGATAAGTGGAGGTGGAACAAAAGACCAGACCTCCACATCATAGAAAAGAACAACATCGATTGATGATCCTGTTGTGGCCTGCTCATTCACGGGCCTAATCCCGCCGGTCGAGCCGCGCAACAGGGACGCGGCCCGCACACCCCAACCCATCTCATCGCGTTTTTTCGGCTCCGCGGGATGTTGAGGTCGGGTCTCGAACCGTTTACCTCCTTGATGTAAGATTTTAACGCTAGCTCACATCACCAACTGATTTGCGCCGGAATAGTGGCCAGAGGTAGAGATGGCGGTGGCGGAGATACCGTGGAGCCGGAACCGCGTCTGCCTAGGTGGGGTCGCTCGTTGGAGGAGAGAGCCACCAAGATCTCACAACAAGGGACAAGAACTAGAACTTCATTTCATTGATGCCTTCATTACATGATTCCATGAGCTTTTATATAAGAGCCCCAATGATATGAGCGTAAATAACCCGAAAACATAAAACATAAAGGACTCGACCCGGCTAATAAACGAAATGACTTGACTAATACATTTGACTCAATATAATAACTAGACTCAATAATAATAAAACTAGGTACTTGACGTATTGGATCCATAACATTTCATCCGTCCTCAAAATAGAGCTTGTCCTCGAGCTCGAATTGCGTGTGGATGACCGCGACATCTGGTATCTTGATCTCTCTCGAGTAGCGCCCGGTATTGTGCCACGTCAGTGGTAGCTTTGGCGAGGAGCGGCGATACCGTCAGAACAACTGGAAGCAGACAGAATGTGTCTGATGGAGCTGTTGGAGCGGCACTGTGGTAGCAACAAGGAGGCCGAGGGATGACGGTCATCAGCAAGAACGGATCTGGCAGAGGAGGCAGAACAAGGGCCAGCTGAAGAAGGGCTGGTAGAGGATCCCGCGAAATGGTCGGAGGAACCGGCAGAGCAGGGGTCGGCGGAGCCGGAGCTGGCAAGGGAAGTTGTGGCACGTCGTCAGCTGGTGAAGAAGGCAACTGCACGTTGTCTGCCGGAGGCAGGGATGGGTCCGTCGGGTTCGGTGGAGTGGAGGTCGGCAAAGCAAGTGCCGGCAGAAGAAGCGTCGACGTGGCTAGCGGAACAATTGCCGCGAAGAGCGGTGGTGCATCAGTGGCCATCGAAGATGGCGATTTCACAAGAAGAGGCGGTGGTGGCAAAGGTGGTAGCTTTCGCGACAAGGCAGCTATCAAATTATCCAGCTTGTTGAGGAGCGTGGACATGGAGTCCTGATAGCGTGCTTCGGCATCCCGGAGGCGTGCGTCCCTGGAAATCATCAGTTCCTCTATCGAACAGAGGGCAGCAATCTCCGCGACACTATGCTTGCAAGTCATGATAATTAATTAATGCCTTAATTAATCAGGAAATGATTAATTAAATCAAAAATATTTATTCAATTAAAAAGGCAGAGATGAAATGTCGGTGCACATGGCTTGATGCTTGGTAAGAGTTTGAGCAGGTGGAGTGGAAGCGTGGGAGAGGCGCGCGTGGCTTAAAAAAAATAAAGTGGTTGTGCTGGATTAGTTAAAGGAAAATAAAAATAATAAAGAAAGGATAATAATAATAGTAATAATAAAGAAAGGATGGGAAATGGCGTGAGAAAGAAGTGGCGTGATAAATTTGCTGCTGCGGGAGGGGCTCGAGGCAGGAAAGGAAAGTTTACTGATGCGTGGGCGCATGGGGCTCCGCGATACAGGAGGTGCGAAGGAGGCTGCGTGGCCTGCGGTTGTCGGGGGGTTCTTCTTGCGAAAAGAAGAAGCAGAGGCGCTGACGCAGATGAAGCTGACATAGATGGATGCAGCGGCTGCGGTTTCTGGCGTCGAGGGACTGCGTCGATGGCGCTGGAGGAATTGATCGGAGGTGAGATGGTTGGCGCTGGTATAGACGAAGAATGGCGTCGTCGGCTTGCTGCCACGATGGAGATGGAGATGCACGGCTGCGCCAAGGCCGCTGGACGGCGATCTAGAAGGAGAGTTGGTGGGGGTGTCAAAATGTTGGGAGAAGAGAAGATCCCATGGTAGAGGCGCCGAATGCAGAGGAGAAGATGAACCCGCAGGGTTCAAGCGGCGTAATTGTTGTTTTGATCATCATTCCAAAAGTCAAATCGATGTTTTTTTTTGAAGCAGCAGTTGTTGTTGAGGTCTACAGAGAGAACGACGTCGACAATGAAGGAGACAAGGGCGATGTTGGTCCGTGTCGGTGGAAGAGGACCGAGTGGCTTTGATACCAAGTTGTTACAGGCCTACTTCCGTAACAACGGTAACTCGCTAGAGTAGTGGCCGGAGGTGGAGATAGCGGTGGCGGGGATGTCGTGAAGCCGGAACCGCGGTTTCCTTGGCGGGGTTGCTCGTTGGAGGAGAGAGCCACCAAGATCTCACAACAAGGGACAAGAACTAGAACTTCATTTCATTGATGCCTTCATTACATGACTTCATGAGCTTATATAAGAGCCCCAATGGCATGAGTATAAGTAACCCGAAAACATAAAACATAAAGGACTCGACCCGACTAATAAACGAAACGACTTGACTAATACATTTGACTCAATATAATAACTGGACTCAATAATAATAATAAAACTAGGTACTTGACGTATTGGATCCATAACAGATTCAAAACAGATCCCTAATTGATTATGCCCTATGAATTAGTGAATGCTTACAGTGATCGATGGTGAAGGCAGACTAAAACGGGAATCAATCATGCAGCTAAGGTTCATCGCTCTGTTGAGAAGAATGACTGAACTTGAGGAGGAAGAGGGGCTTGCCGCTAATAGGGTAGGGAAGAAGACCATCTAGCGAACCTGCAGTAGGCGATGTTTAGGTTATGAACTTTTCAGAAGAAGAAGAAGAAATGTCAACTGCTTACGAAATCATCGGAGAGGGTTGACTGAAACGTTCGACGAAAAGTTGGAAACCACAGGGAAGGAGTCGTCAGACCTTATCGAGTCAGAGGAGGGCGTCGATGAAGGTTTCCAACAAGGGAGGAGTGGTAGTCGGCTTCAATCGAAAGGACCCGTGCTTGGCTCTAGACGGCGAAACGAAACCATGTCCTAGTCTCAGCTGCGTGCTTAAGAGGCGCTGAGGCTTTACGATTTCATTAATAAGGGTTGTTGGTTTTTAATAGGAAATAATCGCAAAACCCTAAAATTGAAATTCAGCTATCAGGCAATTAGGCGCATTCTTCGGTAATGCCATTTAAGCATTAAAATCTCATTACTTTGAATAGGAAAACGCCCCCGAGAACTACGAACTCAACCCTAGATAATTTTTCTTAAAGTCTCCGCCACTTAGAATTAGTTTATTACTTAGCTAATGTATAACATTTAAATATGAGGAGCACATTTACGTCAATTTGACAATGGTTCATATCATAATCACTCACGGTTGGATCATGCCATCGCGCGATACGACATGAAAATCTTGGATGTTACAGCATCATCTTAAGTCATTCCTTTTGTTTATAAAATTTAGGGGATGCTTACATAAAAGAAAAGAAATGACATTATTACCTTTGTAGAGGAGAAAAAAGGAACCTTGTATATATATATATTCACTTGTGTCAAATACAAAGACTGAGTACATATTTATAGAAGGGAGAAAGAGAGAGGAAGGTCCTATACATGATTTGGGACTAAAGAGGAGAGAGAAATTACAATAAAAATACATAATGAGCCTATGTTAAATGAGCTTTTCTAACACTCCCCCGCAAGCTGGAGCGTATAGGTCATATGCACCCAGCTTGGACAAACACTGGTAAAATAAGGTACTTGATAATGCCTTTGTGAGAGTATCAGCAACTTGATCAGTGCCCGGAACATGCTTTAATTCAAGTTTCTTCATTTGAACTTTCTCCCGAATAAAATAACAGTCTACCTCGATATGTTTTGTGCGCTCGTGAAACACCAGATTCTTTGATATGTGTATGGCCGCTTGACTATCACAAAATAGAACAACAGATGAAAGAAATTTTACTCCCAGGTCAGAAAGGAGGCTTTCAAGCCATGTGAGTTCTGAGACAACCGATGTCATCGATCGGTATTCAGCTTCCGCGGAGGATCGAGCAACCACGACTTGTTTCTTACTTTTCCATGTAATGAGATGACCGCCAAAATATGTACAGAACCCACTGGTTGACCGCCGATCGTCCAGGGAACCAGCATAATTGGCATCCGAATAAGCAACCAATGCTAGAATAGAGTTGGAGGTTTTGTAAACAAGCCCTTGACCCGGAGCTGCCTTAAGGTATCAGAGAATCCGTTCAACCGCCTGGAGATGAGAAACCCGGGGAGCATGCATGAACCGACTGACAACCCCAACAACGAACGATATATCAGGCCTCGTGACCGTTAGGTAGATCAACTTTCCCATAAGACGTCGATAGTATTCCGGGTTCTGGAGAGACAGATCATCATCAGAGGCATGAGCACATAGCTTATGATTTACCTCCATCGGGGTATTAGCTGGCTTGCAACCAGACTGGCCAGCTTCTTTGAGGAGATCAAGACAATACTTCCATTGGGAGAGGACAAGCCCATCCGGTCGTCGTGCGACCTCAAGACCGAGGAAGTAGCGAAGATGCCCCAGGTAAGGTTGTCAGGATCGCGATCCAGATCATAGGATCTTACGATCCTACGATCCAAATTTTGTAAATCGATCCTGATTTTGTAAAGCGATCCTCGATCCAAATCAATTATCAGATCCGATCCTAACCTCAAGATGATCTCATCTAGGATCTCGATCCTAACAACCTTGGCCCCAGGTCTTTGGTCTGAAACACGGTGCTCAGATGCTGTTTGACCGCTTGAATCCCCTTTGAGTCATCCCCAGTAAGTAGGATGTCATCAACATAAACCAACAGAAGGACCGTTCCTGTTGCCCGGTGTCGAGTGAATAAGGAGAAGTCTGCGGAACTCCGAGTGAAACCCATGTCCCGAACCACCTTGCTGAACTTGTCAAACCACGCCCGAGGGGATTGTTTGAGACCATAGATGGATTTCTTCAAAAGACACACACGAGACTCCCCCGTGGTCTCAAACCCGGGCGGTTAGCGCATGTAGACGGTTTCCTGAAGATCGCCATTCAAAAAGGCATTCTTGATATACAGCTGATGAAGGAGCCAGTGGCGATGCACAGCCACGGAGAGAAGGACACGAACGATGTTGAGCTTGTCCACCAGAGAGAAGGTTTCCTCATAATCAAGGCCCTGCTGCTGAGTGAAGCCACGGGCCACCAGGCGGGCCTTCAGTAGGGCAATAGTGCCATCAGGAGCATGGTTGATGACGAAAACCCATTTACACCCAACAGGGTGCTGACCGGGAGGTAAAGGGACAAGGACCCAGGTCTGGTTGGCCCAAAGGGCCGTCATTTCTTCGTCCATGGCAGCCCGCCAGCCTGGATGTTAAAGCTCCTCCTGCACAGAGTTAGGGACAGAAACAGAGGATATTGATGTGGCAAAGTGAAAAGTGGCGATGAAAGGCGATGTAGAGAGACATAATTCGCCATAGGATGAACGGTGGAGGCTTAAGCCGGAGCAGCAGGCCGTGGAGCATCAGATGTCGAAGCCGACTGTAGTGGGGCAACGAGATGTGGAGAGCAATGAGAATAGACCCGGATGACAGGTGGCTGTGGACGAACCGGAGGCTGGGCAGAAAGAGGAGACGGTGGGGAACGAGGAACAAAGATGACAGGACGCATGACGGTCTCCAGAAGAGGAGCGAGATCCAGAGCAGAAAAGAAGGGAAGATCTTCCCGAAAAGTGACATCCGCAGAAATGGCCACCTTGCGGGTAGTAGGCGAATAACACACAGCCCTTTTGAGTGCGCGAGTAGACCACAGACATATTTGGCTGCACGGGGATCCAACTTGTCTGTAGAGGGGCCGAGGTGGTGAACATAACATGTACACCCAAAAATGCGGGGAGTAATATGAAAAGCCGGAGTGGAGGGAAATAGGAGGCCGAATGGAGTAGCATTCTGGAGGACGGAGGATGGTAGACGGTTGATAAGAAAACTGGTCGTAGAGAGCGCAAAGTTCCAGTATGGTTTGGGAACCCGCATTTGAAGCTTAAGGGAACTAGCCACATCAAAAAGGTGACGATTCTTGCGCTCGGCGACACCATTTTGTTGTGGGGTATAAGCACAAGACGTTTGATGAATAACTCCAAACTCAGAGCAGAGGGTCGCGAAGTCATGACCAGTGTACTCGCGCGCATTGTCAGTGCGAATAGTTTGAATGGGCGCAGAGAATTGAGTGCGAGTCTCAAGAATGAAGGCCCGGAAGACGCGGGGAAGCTCAGAACGATCGCGAAGGAGATACAACCATGTCATGCGAGAATAATCATCGATAAATGTAAGAAAATAATGGTAGCCATAAATACTAGTAATCTTATACGAACCCCATATTTCGGAGTGTACCAAAACAAAAGGAGCGGAGCTCCGAGTACAATGAGAAGGAAAAGATGAACGTGGCTGCTTGCCAAAAATACATGTTTCACACTGAAAGCAGGGAGAGATATATCCGGGAGAGCCTTCTGGAGGACTGGGAGAGGAGCATGACCAAGACGGTGATGCCAATCCGAAGAGGAGACAGATGCGAGGAGAGTAGGAGAGTCATCAAGAAGGTAGAGCCCGTTCTGCAGTCGCCCCCTACCAATGATAGTCCGCATCTGCTGATCCTGCATCATAAAAGAAGAAGTAAATGTCACGGAACAATGTAAGTCAGTAGTAAGGCGACCAACAGAAAGTAAATTGAAGGGAGAGCCCGAAACATGAAGAGTCGAGCGTAGGATAAGGGAGGAGGCGAGAGGAGTATCAGCACAGCCAGAGACGGGGACAGCTGCCCCATTTGCCATAGTAATGTACTTCGGGTGAGGAGAAGACAAGTACTGAGGCGGTCGAACAGAGGTGATGTGATGAGTGGCACCCGAATCGATGATCCATCGCGGTCCAGTGGAGAGGCAGGCGATACCTTCATTGGAGATTGAGGCGGCAGAGGCAACCGAGGCCGGCGGGCGGCTGAGCAGGCCATGAAGATGCTGGAGCTAAAGACGAACCTCGTCGAGGTCAGTGCGAGTGAGAGAGGAGTCGGTGGCAGCAACAGAGGCCTGCGGACGAGGAGGACGATCATGCTTGCGATAGCACGTGACTTCAAGATGCCCGTCTTTGCCACAGAAGGAACACTTAGGCCGCGACCGGCCACCCCGACCACGTCCCCGAGATTCAGAACGACCCCCATGAGCTGAAGAAGGGAGAGGTAGTAAAGGTGCAGGGGCCTGCTGGACAAGAGCCGGATAAGGAGGTCTAGAAAAATCCGGAGGCGGGGAGACCTTGAGAAGCATCGAGCACACATCCGAGAAGGACGGTGTTGGGAATTGTACCCTTCAATGTTCCTTAGGATTTGAAGAGGCATCACCAATCATGCTAAGGGGCATAATGTATTTGATGTATGCTTGAGTTATTGCATGCAAGTTGTCTTTGATTGGACAGGTGAACAGGAAGAGAAAGTTGGAAGTCAGGTAATTTGACTAAGGCATAACCGCTGAGACAGCTGAGAAAAATGTCTCAGCATAACCGCTAAGACAGCTGAGAAGCTCAACATATATCGTTGAGAGAAGTGTTGGTCTCAGCTAAACTACTGAGACAGAAGACAGTCTCGGCTGTGAAGAAATAATCGCTGAGACAGAAGACTGTCTCAGCTGTGAAGAAGAAACCGCTGAGACAGTTGATAAGGAACCACTGAGACAAAAGTGTCTCAGCTGTGAAAAAGAAACCGCTGAGACAGTTGAGAAGGAACCGCTGAGAGAAAGCCAGCAGAAATTTTTTAAGTCTTGAAAGTGGAATTCGTCGAGCTCAACTCACAGATCGTCAAGCTCAGATTAAAGGTTGAAGATTCAGAGTTCATCAACCTGAGCTCGCCTTTTGTCGAGTTCAAGTTGAAGGTTGAAGATTCAGAGTTCGTCGAGCTCAGCTCACAGATCGTCGAGCTCAGGTTGAAGGTTGAAGAGTCAGCGTTAGTTAAGCTCAACTCACAGATCGTCGAGCTCAGGTTAAAGGTTGAAGATTCAGCGTTCGTCGAGCTCAACTCACAGATCTTCGAGCTCAGGTTAAAGGTTGAAGATTCAGAGTTCATCGACCTGAGTCCGCCTTTTGTCGAGCTCAAGTTAAAGTTGAAGATTCTAAAGTTCGTCGAGCTCAGCACAGAGTTCGTCGAACTCACATCGACGATCGTCGAGCCCAGTCCAAATACTTCATGCCGTTGCGGGAAAGCTACAGTAGCGCCGGAAGCTACTGTTTGTCTTCTTCTGAGGGAGGTGGTGCTCACCATACTTGACTGGGCTCACATTCAAATTGTGTCGGTTATTCAAATCAACAGATATAAAAGGAAGAGAAGGAAAGAAGATTAGGGTTAACGAAAAACAAGAATGAAAGTAGAAAACGAAAAAGGGGCGGCTGGACTTCATCTTCTTCGACAAGCTTGAAAGCAAAGTCCAGCAGTGAAAGCCAGAAGACAAAGATAGCTGAAGCTAATTCCAGTTCAGCAAGAGTGTTCCTTGGAGAACAAGTTGGCTGATTCAATCTATCAGCTAGTGGAGATAGCTGTGTGAAGGACTGTAAGCCTTCAACAGCAGATAGTTGCTCACCTGTGCAGCAAAGAAGAAGTTGGTTGTAGAAGAAGACTCATCCCTTCTACAGCAAGTGGGCTGGACTGATATCTGCTCAGTCCAGCAAGTTAGACTCAGAGATTTATCTCTGAGTCAGTATTTCAAATTTACTTGATTATTTCATGTAGGATTCAATTTATCTGAATCTGAGTGTAGGGCACTTTGTGCCTGAGTGGTAGGTGACTAATTAGTCACTGAGGCAGGTGCTCTGCTGGGGTACTGAGGTAGGATCCAAGTGTGGATCTGAGCTATATGGCTTAATTGCCTGAGGTAGGAGAGTGCTGCTCTCTGAGGTAGGATCCAAGTGTGGATCTGAGGTAGGGCTGTCCTCCCAGCCTGAGTGTAGGGCCTAGTGCCTGAGGTAGGTGACTGATGAGTCACTGAGCTGTAGATGACAAGTGTGTCACTGAGTTGTAGGCTTTGGAGGAGGCTGAGCTGTAGGTGCCTTGAAGGGCACTGAGGTAGGTACATGGAAAGGTACTGAGTTGTAGGAGTGTTGCAGCTCTCTGAGAGTAGGGTTGTGTGCCTGAAATTGTAGGGCTGAGAAGCCTGAGCTGTAGGCCTTAGAAATAAGGCTGAGATAGGTGGTCAGTGGACCACTGAGCTGTAGGAGCACTGCAGGGCTCTGAGGTAGGAACCCTTGTGGTTCTGAGTTTGGATTCTGAAAAGAATCTGTGTATAAGGCTAAGGGCCTGAGGTGTAAGCTCTGAGGAGCATATTGGTGGAGTTTGTGCCTAGTCCAACAAATCAGTTTGATAGGTGGGAGGGAAAGTGGATGTACCCAATTAGGGAACCACTATAAATTCTTGTGTGCTTGCTGTGTTGCTTGTTTCCTTTTTGTATTGCAGGTAATTAAGACAAGCTCTAGATCACCAAACTTATAAACAACAAAAATGCTTAAGTAATTTCAAAGACCTATTCACCCCCCTCTAGGTGACTAGCTAACCTTCAAGTAATAACTTTCAGACGGAGTAACTGTAGAGGAGAGAATCTGAGCCCGCACACTGTGAAGGTGATGCGGGACCCGAGCGATCATCATGGCGATACCAACGACTTCTTTTTGGGCACGTTGGACAGCAAGGTCCACAGTAGGAGGGTGATGTTGGATCCAAGCTTCGACCAGAGACCGAGCCTGGACAACAAAGGAGGTCAGATCGGCCGCCCCACCACTATCAAGAGCCTGAAGAGCAGTGATGATGTCATACAAATGATGAAGACTATCTTTGTCGGAGTAGAGGGTACGGAGCTCGTTCCACATACCCTTGGCAGTCTCGTGGTACATGGCCAGCGATAAGGCTTGCCATCAAGAGAGTTGAGGATCCATGTCTGAACCCGACCATCGTTGCGTAGCCAGTCGTCAGTAGGAGTACCGGTAACGACCTGGGTCAAGTGATGAAGAAATCCCTTCGACTGCAAGACCCGGCGAACAGGCACTGCCCATTCCACAAAATTTTTCTTACCCATCAGAGAGATAGTCGTAATCCGGAGCTCATCACGAATATCCGGAAGGGAGGCCGGGCGGTCAGCAGGAGTAACCGCCGGTCCGGTAGAGTCAGCAGAAGACGTCATGAAGACGAACCGCGGCTAGGAGAAAGGACCTGTAACAGAGTCCGCGCGGGTAGGGAGGTCGCGCGACTAGAGACAGGCCGCGCGGACAGACTGCAGGGAAGACCGCACGGTCACGGTGTGAAGACATCAGCAACAAGGAGGGGGCCGCGACCAAGGTGCGGAGGCCGGTAGAAGGAGATCGTAGCGGGCAGAGCCAACCCGCTCGAGGTGACCGCCGCGGATAGAATCAGGCCGCGCGGACAGACTGCAGCGAAGACAAAAGAGTGCTGCAACGGTCACGGTGATCAAGCACCAACGGCAAGAGATGCCACGACCAAGAAAAAGGAGTCCGCACCGGGAAGAGCCGGAGACCGCTCGCCCGGGAGGGAGGGAGAAGGCCGCGATTAAAATGCGGGAAGGCAATAGCCCGCACGGTCTGGGAGAGCACAACAGCGGTCAGAGTAAGGGAGGCCGCAAGAGGAAGCGAGCGGATAGGGAGAGGAAACCGCGAGTTGAATAAGAACTCGAGCGGATAGAGAAGGCAGCGGGAAGAGAGGCCGCGAGAAGAGGTCGTGAGTAGCAGAACTCCAGCGACGAGAAGGCAGCGGATCGGGCGAGCAGGAACAGTCCGCGACCAGCAGAGGCAGTCCACGACGAGCAGAAGCAGGGAGAGACCGCGGCGGACAAGTAGAGTCAGCAGCGGACAGGAAGGAGGAACCCGCAGCGGCAAAGAGAGAGCAGGTGGGAGAGGTGGTCCCCACTGGTCAGAGCGGTAGGAGGCTATAAGAAGCCCTTGGAGGAGGGTGGAACCACGGAGATAAGAGGAAGAGGGAATAGAAAGGGTGGCCACAGGAAGCCGAGCGGCCAGGGAGGGCAAGCCGAGCGGCAAGGGAGGGCAGCGGGCAGAAGAGGCAGGCCGCAGCAGGGGAAGGAGACCGCCCGAGATAGGCGGTTAAGAAAGGAGAAGCCGCCCAAGGAGAACCGGCCCCTCTAATACCATGTAGAGGAGAAAAAAGGAACCTTGTATATATATTCACTTGTGTCTAATACAAAGAATGAGTACATATTTATAGAAGGGAGAAAGAAAGAGGAATGTCCTATACATGATGTGAGACTAAAGAAGAGAGAAATAACAATAAAAATACATAATGGACCTATGTTAATTGAGCTTTTCTAACAACTTGATGAAAGAAATATGTCTTATATAAACACCCAAATTAAATCAAAATGAAGTGACAATCCGGTTCCATAATTCTAATTACATTTTGTGCTTGCCAGACTTTTGCTTGTTCACCTGCATTCTCTGATCAAATTATTGATGAATGATGACAAGCTTTTTGTGGTCGTTGAATTCTTGTTATTGATTTCTAATTCTCTAAATTTCATTTTCGTGTGGCTTCATTAGATTTGTGCTTTCGTGCGGGAAGGATTCTACTATAAAACTATGGGAGGTAGGAACTGGAAGGCTTGTGAAGCAATACTTAGGAGCAGTTCACACCCAGTTACGCTGCCAGGTTGGTTAAGTTTCTGTTTATTTACTGTGAAGCTTAAATCATTCTTTCATTTCTCTTTTATATAGAACGCTGTATATTTTGATCTTTTTGCTAAATAGAAGTGTGACTGTTCATGAAACTCTGGCACATGTCTGGCTTGCATGAGTTTCTAAGAAAAATTGTTTATTAAACTCTGATGTAACAATTGAGTTTTCTTGTAATATTATTATAAATATCTTTGTTGCAGAATAAACTCCACTACTAATAAGTTAAAGGGCTGTTTGTTTAAAGAGAATACCGTGCTACTTGCTCTTCCATAGAGTTGCGTTGTTTTTCTCCAGTATGTTCTAGCAAAAACATCACCTCCATGAAACACTCGTTTGACATGACTACGGTTGCGGCCGCCTTCGCTGAAAAAACTTATTTAGAATCTAAATCAAGGTTGCAGATGTCGGATGTTTGGGATACATCAGTTTTGAGTTTTTCATGTTGGTTTTAATATGGCTGGGGATATATCGGAGATATTTCATATATTTGGTTTCAATATTTAAATATTTATATACATAATTATATATACATATAATCACTTTTTTAAATTTATATACATTAATATATTAATAATTTAACATTTATTGAAATTTTAAATCTATCAAATCAGTATAAATATTTTATGTTACATAAGTAATAACGGTGTAACACGAGAATGAAAGACAGAAGAAGCAAGAAACCTGAAAGTCGTCGACAACAATCGAACATAAGAAATCCCCTATCCAAAATCCAAAGGTCAAACATAATCGACGTCGGCTACGTGCATGCATCTGGAAGAAAGCTAGAGGAAGCACAAAGTGGGTCGTGAGCTAAGTCACAAAAACAACTCATACGACTAAATAATTTTGTATTTTTGTCTATTAAACCATATGCGCTAAATAAAATAAATTAAAAAAATCAATTCATATACTGTTAGGATATATCGGCCCATCTATCAGTCGATAGCTCATATATCGGCCCATCTATTAGTCGATAGCTCATATATCGGCCAATATTTTATAAAATGATATTTTGCAAAAAATGTTGAAAACATGTCGTTTTGTTCATAAAACTTTTATATCGGCCTACATGTCATACATGTTGTCCGGTATCCACAAAAGGTTAGCATGACCCTGATCCGCATGGAGGGCTCCGCTCTCCATTGGGTGCGTTGGCTACGACAATTCAAATCGGCCATGTCTTGGTCCGATCTCCAACATGAGCTCATTTGTCATTATAACACTCATTACTCGGACTCCACGGTGGAGCGCCTCTGTGGCGTCCTCTAGACGGGATCCCTTGACGATTACATTGATGAGTTCATTGTCTTAGCTACATATGTGTCAGACCTTCCGCCGGACCACTACCTCAACTTCTTTATGCATGTGCTTCTTTCACACATTTGGGCCCAAATCCGCACCCACCACCCATCGTTGATTGTTGAGGCCATGGATCTTGCTCGCTTGGTCGAAGCGGATTTCCAGGCTAGACCTATGGATACAGACAAGCCAACCTATCGTGCTTCCGTCGTGCCTGGTCAACAGCCTACAACGGCCTATCTTCCTCCTCATTTGGAACCACCCCCGGTCGCATCGTGCCTCCACCATGTCTTTCTAGGCCGTTGGCCCAACCCAGGATCTCATTTCAAGAATACCACGATCTGCGTACCAAGGACATGTGTTTTCGATGCAAACAACCCTACTCTCTGACCTACGGCTTCCCGTTGAGGGACCTTCAGATCCTCATTGGCGAGGAGGAACTAAAGGTTGCTCTTGACAATTTTGAGGCCCTTGAATTGGACACGGCTGTCGAGGACCCCCCCCCCCCCCCATCTGCAACTTTCCACCAATTGGACCTTTTGTTGTTCGCCGTCGGCGGGTTCTCGAGTCCTCAGACGATTAAGCTTCGAGGGACACTTCAGGAGCTCTTTGTGGTTGTGATG
The DNA here is from genome assembly GCA_039513925.1 of Platanthera zijinensis. Lineage (NCBI taxonomy): Eukaryota > Viridiplantae > Streptophyta > Magnoliopsida > Asparagales > Orchidaceae > Platanthera > Platanthera zijinensis. The sequence goes on from CM077085.1 coordinate 38,053,756, forward strand.
ATTGATAGTGGGGCAAGTCACAACTTTATTTCCTAGCATTTGGTGGACCGTCTGGCGTTGTCTATGCAGGCCATAGACCGCTTCTTCGTGTGCTTAGGGGATGGTCGTCGTTAGGCAACAAGGGGCCTTTGCTCGTCTCTCACTCTCACTGTTGGTCACTCCCCTTTTCAGACAAACTTCTACGCTTTCTCTGGGCGGGGTGGACATTATTCTCGGGGTAGCGTGGTTCCGCACCTTTGGTGATGTCGGCGTGAATTGGGACCACATGACCATGCGCTTCCTCCGGTCGCGGAAGCCTTGCTTGCTAGAAGGCGATTTGGCTTACTTCGCCAATCTATCTCCCTACGATCCCTTCAGAAATCCATTGATGTGGATTGGGTGGCATCCTTATGGCACGTGGTGGAGCAGGAGGCCCTCGTTCCCCAACTTCCCTTGCACTGCAGGTAAATTTGGACCTCTTTCCGGACGTTTTCGCTGACACGTCACACCTTCCCCCTTCTAGGCCGATAGATCACCACATCTCCTTGCGCGGGAGTATTTCCTCCGTAGCAGTTCGATCGTATCGGTACAACCATGCGCAGAAGGATAAGATCGAGACACTTGTCAGTGATATGCTGGCTGCGGACATCATTCTCCCCAACGCCAGTCCATTTTCAAGCCTCGTCCTTTTGGTTCGCAAGAAGGACGACAGTTTGCGCTTCTGCGTGGACTATCAGGAACTTAATAAGGTCATGATTTCGGATAAAAATCCTATTCTAATCATTCAGGAGTTATTGGACGAGTTACGAGGGGCCGTCTCTTTCTCAAAATTGGTCCTTCGCGCGGTTTACCATCAGTTTTGGGTCAGAGAGGAGGATGTTCCCAAGAAGATTTTCCGCACGCACGACGGTCACTATGAGTTCCTGGTCATGCCCTTTCACTTGATGATTGCTCTCGCCACTTTTCAGGTCATCGCGAATGATCTGTTCCGGCCGGCCCTGTGCAGGTATATCATGGTTTTCTTCGTTGACATCCTGGTTTACATTTCATCTTGGCAGGATTATCTTAATCATATCCGGGCGACTCTTGCCACTCTCCAGGAGCACTCCTTTCAGGCAAACCTCAAGAAGTGTGTTTTTGGTCACACTGAAATTAGCTACTTGGGGCACACCATTTCCGCACACAGCGTGGCTATGGACCCGGACAAGGTTCGGGCCGTCTTTCAGTGGCCCGCACCTTGATCACTCTGCAATGTTCGTGGGTTCTTGGGTCTCACGGGGTACTATCGTCGGTTCATCAGAGACTATGACAAGATTTCCAAACTACTCTCCAACATGTTGAAGAAGTCAGAGGCTGACAACTTTCAGTGGGCGTCGGCAGCGGCCATGACCTTCCAGTCCCTACAACGGGCTTTAAGCACCGCCCCCGTGTTAGTTATGCCACACTTCTCGCAACCGTTTGTGATTGTGTACGTCGCGTCTGACTCAGGTGTCAGTGCGGTATTGATGCAAGCGGGACAACCCATCGCCTACTTCAGCTGTATATTCGCAGCCATCGTGCGCCCTTGCTCTGGTTACAAGTCCGAGCTGATAGCCTTGGTTCTTGCAGTACATCACTGACACCCCACTTGTTGGGCGGTCACTTCATAGTATGGACTGATCACAATAACCTACGTTACCTCCTCCATCAGAAGATTGCGACTCCAGCTCAGCATGTTTGGCTGGCCAAACTATTGGGCTACCATTTTTCGATCAAGTTTTGGGCCGGGTCTCCCAACCGTGCGGCCAACGCTCTCTTTAGACAGCCGCTGGCTGCAAGTTTGACTGTCATTTCCAAACCAGTTTTAGAGGATGCTTTGCTTTGGCGCGAGGTGGTGGTTGACCCCTCCTGCAGACGATTGTTGAGACCTTACAGGAGGACGCCACTGCCCGCCCGCCTTATCGCCTTACTGGCAAGCGTCTCTACTACCGTGATCGTTTGGTACTCTCCGCCTCCTCCCAGTTGATTCCCCGCCTGCTTACCAAGTTCCACGCAACCCCGGAAGGAGTTCACGCCGACGCCTTCTGGACGTACTGTCGCCTCGCAGCTTCACTCTACTGCAAGGGATGTTTGGATAGGTCAAGGCGTTCGTCGCCTCCCGTCTGTCGTGCCAACGCGCCAAGTACGAGGCTACGTTCCCTGGGGGCCTCCTTCAGTCGCTCCCTATTCCGACTCAGATTTGGGAGGACATATCCATGGACTTCATCTCCAAGCTTCCTTGCCGTAAGACATGGGATTGCATCTTAGTGGTCGTGGATCGCTTATCCAACTATGGTGACTTCATCCCCCTCCACCATCCATTCACAACCCCAGGGGTGGCCATAGCTTTCATTGACATGGTGGTTCGTCTACATGGGTTTCCTCGTTCCATTATGAGCGATCGCGCCCCCCTTTTCTTGTGCTCGTTTTGGCAGACATTGTTCACGATGTAGGGAATTCAGCTTCAGATGAGTATAACATACCACTCGCAGACAGACGGACGGCTCGAGGTCATGAATCATTGTTTGGGGACCTATCTGAGGTGTTTTGTGTGTGACCACCCACACTCATGGGCAGAGTGGCTTTCTTCGGTCAAGTACTCTTTCAACACGTCCTTCCATTCCAGTTCGAGGCAGTTTACGGTAGACCTCCTCCCTCCGTCAAGCATGCTATACCCGGTGAATGCACCGTGGACGCCGAGGACGATGTCTTCCGTGACCGAGATTCCATACTCCTTCAGCTTCGCCATCAACTCCAGCGTGCCCAAGACAGGATGGTGGCCTCGACCAACCACCATCGCCGAGACATCCAGTTCACAAAGGGTGACGCGGTGTTTGCCAAGCTTCGACTATACCACCAGGTTATAGTGACCCCACGGGCCCACTCCAAGTTGGTGGCCAAGTTTTATGACCCTTTTGAGATTCTCGCCCGGGTTGGCACTCAGGCGTACCGCCCCGCCTCCCTCCATGGAGTCACATTCACCCAGGGTTTCATGTCTTGCAGTTCAAGCGAGTGATAAGAGATCACCCAGTCGAGGCAGTGCTTCCTCCACTTGCACCCAGTGCCACACCATCGGTATTCCTACACCAGTACATCTCGGACACGCGCTACGTACATCGTGAAAAACTAGATTACTAGCAATGAATAAGCAACACGATTATCACAGTATCGAGGAATGAAAGTGGAAGTAGTGTCCAAACTCCTCCAGAAGAGACTTAACCCAAAGTAGTTCACAAGTGTCTTGATCCATCTCTCTATATTTTGCTTCAACACTTGATATAGTAACTACGTTTTTCTTTTTTCATGCTCAATGTAACAAGATTTCTTCTAACCAGAATACCATAGCTATAAATTTTTTATCGGGTCGGTAGCCAGAGTCAGCATCAGAATATTCAGTGATATCAACGTAACCGTTTTTCCTGTAAAATAGTTCCTTTCCTTGAGAAATTTTTTAAAAATGAAGAACTTGTAGTATAAGATCTCAGTAACATTTTTTGGGCTTGTCCATAAATTGATCGATCACTCCAATGACAAATGATGTCGGGCCAAGTAACTATTATTCTATTAATATTAACTTACCCACTAATCTCATGTATTGTATGATGTTTAGGAGTTTGTTACAGATCGAGAAGATGAAATGATATTTGATGTTGATTATTTAAAATGGATGTGGTTGCGCCTTGACTTCGTCAGGCGCGCACCTCCGCCTTGAGCTTTGCGCATAGGCTCCATGACCCATTTGCGTCTTGGTGTGTCGTGCGCCTTTAATAACTAAGCTCTCCTCCTTCTGTTGCAAACATCACAGCTAAGCTTCCCGCTCGGCTTCCTCGATGACGAAGACTTGCGCGCAACCCCACGACGCCAGAGAATCTCAGCCTCTATTTCTTTCCTACGTCGTTTTCCCTTCTAGATCCATCCCCTCGTCGAAGCCACTAATTCCGAAGAGCCGCAACATCTCGCGCCATCGCAACAGGATCGTCTCCTCCCCTCGTTGGTTTCCATCGAGTCACAACCTCCGTTTCCTGTACCGTCTCCCTCAACTGATTCCGAAGAACCGCAGTCTATGTTTCCTTCCTGCGTCAGAAGAGTGGAATGCCCTCCTCTTCCGCTAATTCCTCGCACAATCTGCCTTCTCCTGTTGTCTCGAGCTGCCTGGTTCTCATCAATTCCCTCGAGCCACCCGCTATTTTGGCTGCCAGGCGTGGTTTCACGCCAGATGCCAGGAGGACTTTAAAATTACTTTAAAGTCAGGACTTTTAAATCACGTCCTACTTTTTCTTATCCTCCGCTCCCAGTTCAGACATATTTGGGCAACACCGGCTCCCCAAATTTTTTAGAAGTGTTAATTAATTCTTCATCAAATTAATTTTGGGGGGACTCGACTAATTTTGGCTGCTCTTTGGGACATCATGGACAACTTCATGACTTCCATAGACGCACGAATCATGACGCCGAGGCACGTCGTCAGAATGACATGACCAAGCTCCTCCACAAGTTCGATAATTTGATAGCCGCCTTTCTGCCGCCACTTCCACCTTCGCCACTGCTTCCACCTTCGTCGTCGTCGCCATCTCCTGTAGGCTTCACCTTGCAGTTTTCATCATCGTCGACGCCTCTCCTCGTGCAGTCGCCTTCTTCGCCAACTGGCGACGTGACACCGCTTCCATTGTTGACAACTGCTCCACCAACCCATGTCCTGTCGATTCCTCTGGTTATCCCTCTGCTGCCTCCGGCCGCATTGTCATGGTACCTCGCCATCGCTCCGCCAGATCCATTCCTCTAGTTGTCGGTCTTTCCTCCCTTGTTCGTTGTATTGATGTTGTCCGTCACCGCTCAGCCAACACCAACAATGCTCACTTTTGTACCGACAATGCTCACTTTCGAGGCCACCGCGACAAAATATCGACAGTTATTCTGACGCAAGATTAAGATACATGAGAACTCGTACATCCATGCGAGGTTCGAGCTTGAGGACATGCTCAATTTTGTAGGCGGATGAGATTTTATGGATCAGTTTCAGAGCCTTCGCCGTTTATCATATTATAATATTAGGAGTCAAGTCTTATTATATTAGTATTTAAATATTTTAATATTTTATGCGTCTTCATGTAATTACGGGTTTGCCACCCATGGGTCCTATAAATAGGCCCTTAGTGTCATGTATCAGGAATCAATGAATGAAGTTCTATTCTCCTATCTATTGTGTAAGATCATTGGTGACTCTCTCTTCTAACGAGCAACCCCGCTTAGGCAATCGCGGTTAGGGCTCCGTTGTATCTTTCACCACCATCATCTCCGCCTTCGACCACTACTCCGGCCACCGCTCCAAGTAGGCCCATAACAGAGTTCTTCCGAACTAGTTTCACATAGGTAGTTGGCTTGATCCATAGGGGATATCTCAGGTTTTGTCCATAGTAGACATGTTTCCTCAAGAAAGTCTAAGACATACTTGCTTTGACTCAAAGAAATAACAGTGTCGCTGTGTGCTACCTCAATCCCTAGAAAGTAGGTTAGTTAGCCTAGATCCTTAGTTACAAAGTATTTTCTAAGGTGTTTCTTTGTAGCTTGTATTTCTATCAAGTCACTTCCTAAAAGCACAATATCATCCACATACACGATCAAAGTGACAACACCAGCTGTGGAGACTTTGACAAACACAGAATGGTCATAGTGTAAGCGTTTGAAGCCAAATTGAATCAGGACATAATAGAATTTGTAGAACCAAGCACATGGACTCTGTTTTAATCTATAAATAGATTTGTTCAGTTTACAGATTTTCTAGAAGACCCCCTTGAGCTACAAAACCCGGAGGGACAGTTTCGAGGAGGTCTCCGTAGATGAAAGCATTCTTGATATCAAGCTGGTATAGAGGTCATTCTTTGTTAACTGCAACATATATCAAAATGGGGATGGAATTTACCTAAGTCACGAGAGAAAAGGTTTCAAAGAAGTCAACACCATATATGTGTATGTAATCTTTAACTACAAGGCTAGTCTTGAACATTTCCACAACTATTAGGTAGATATTTGACGGTGAAGATCCATCTACACCCAGCCATCTCTGAATTTGATGGTAGATGCACAAAATCCCAAGTATGTCTAGCCTACAAGGTATTCTTCCCTTGCTGCATCACTGCTTTCCATTTAGGATGTGTCGTGACCTCAGCAAAAGTTTTAGATATAGTGATTGAAGATAAAACTGCATAAAATTCTTCATGATAGGTTTAAGATTATCAGCAAAGACATCGCATGAAATATGATATTTAGGACAATGGCAATGAATAAATCAAAATCAGGAGAAGAGGCAAGTGAAGATTGAGGATTACCATGTTTGAAATCTTCGGGAAAGGAAGAGATAATAATGGTGGTGGTGATGTGTGTGTGCGTGGGTGGGGGGGGGGGGTGTAAGTCAGCCGGAGTCATAGGCTTGTGTCTTTGCTCATATAACAGCAGAGGCCAGTTAGTCCTAGGATTCTAAAAAAACAGGAATATGCATAGGAACAGAGTTGTTCTAGGATTTTTGTCAGTGATGAAGAATGATGTGTCTTCAAAAAAGGTGGCATGCACTGACATAGCTCTTTTTGGAATCGGGCTGTAACACCGATTCCCTTTTTGAGTGCCAGAGTTACCAGAGAAAACACATTGAATGACATGAGGGGAAAGCTTATCAACATCAAAACGTAAGTCATGGACAAAACAGAGACATCCGAATACTTTGGGTGGAAGAGATAAAAGGTGGTTCGTCAGGGAAAAGAAGTTGGTATGATACTTCATTATTAAGAACACATGATGACATACGATTAATTAAGTAGTTAGCCATCAGAATCACATCCGGCCAAGAAGTCTTGGGCACTTTCATATGAAATAGGAGATTGCTCAGTAAGTGACGATTTTTCTTTTCAATGACATCATTTTGGTGTGGAGTATATGTGCAAGAAGTTTGACATACAATCCTATGTGTGAGGCCAAAAAATTGAAATTTATGTTGCATGTATTCAAGATCATTTTTCGTGTGTATCACACGAAGAGGGTGAGAAAATGGAGTTTTAACTACATTATAAAAGCTTGAAAACTGGTAGGTTTCAACCAATCGTCAATAAAAAATGCAAAATATTTTATCGTTGAACGGGATGAAATTTTACAAGGTTTGTAGACATCCGAGTGAACTAAAAAACCAGGACTTTGACTACGACTAGTAGTTGGAAAAAATACCGGCATATGATGTTTGTCGAGTTGACAACTTCCGGTCGTATGAGAACACATGCAGGCATTAAGGTTGTCATGATCGAGATCCTAGGTAGGATCGTTTTCCGGTTATATCGGATCTGATCGTGGGATCAGATCGAGGATCGTAAGATTCTATAAAAATCATAAATTATGACGTAAAATATGTAAATAAATTTTTTATCATCCAATTACACACAATTAACACATAAGAAACTATAAAGCTAATAAACATTTGAGTACTTATATAAAAAATAAACTAATAAATAACTAAATCCAAAAATAACATAAAGTTCACATTAACCATGCCCTAATATAAATCCTTACATATGTTTGTCGGACCGATACAAAACCACTAATATAATCTTTAACAGCTACATCAGTCATGTCTTCATCATCAAGTTCTATATTTTCTGCATCGTCATCATCACCATTATCATTATGATCTTCATCCTGTTCAGCTTCACTAATATAATTGTCAGCATCAAGTTCATTGCGCCTTTTGGTGAGATCATATACTACACCTAAAATAAAAAAAGTTTTAATTATGTTACATAATATAGTTGAATAATTTTGCATTTTCAAATTAAATAATATCGAACTTACATTCATCAGCTATTGCTGCAACGAATTCTTCAACATTTCTTCCCGCACTATCATCACTATAGGTTTCTTGGGCATCTCTACTTTGATGAATCCCCAACTAATTGGCCTTACGTGGAAGAACGTGATCTTCCTTCTCTGTGATCCATTCATCATTCAAAGAGATATCCTCAAAGTTTAAAAACTTATCCTTTAGATGCACATCTCTTCTATCTTGTCGTTTCATCAACTTCATATCGTACATCACAAACACTAGATCATTTATTTTCTTTTGATGCAATCGTTTTCTTCTTTTTGAATGCACCTATTTTGAAAAAATAAAAATTATAAGAGCACTCATGCTTGATTGAAATTGAAGTCAGTCAAATATTCAATGTTAAGTGTTAGGATAATTTTGTGTAGTAGATCTCACCATCTCAAAGGCACTCCAGTTGCGTTCACATATAGGAGAGATACATGTCAAACTAAGAACCCGGATTGCAAATCTTTTCAATTCCGGATAGTTATTTTTGTAGGAATCCCACCAATCAGCTGTAAATAACAATACATTAAATGTTTAATATGATAATAATTAATAACATATTTATTGCTTGATTATTGAAAATAGCATTAAACAAATATGTTTAATTTGAAGCTCTTTTGGTTCTATTTGATTTCGCAGAGTCTAACCCAAATAATCCTCTAGTATGTTTGAAATCATCTATTTGAATATCTCTTTTGTTCTCTCATCTTCATTAGGAATCATTCGTTGGAGGCCAGTATAAAACCCAATTTTTACTTTCGCATTTGCTCTAAAGGAGGGGCCATAATGATAATGAGGGTTCAAATAGTAAGTTGCAGCATGCAATGGCCTATGCAGTTGGATTGACCATCTATCATCAATGATGGCCCATATTGACTCATATCTACAACACAACACATATATAATCATAAGAAACACTTATATTATTAATTTAATATTGATGAAAACACAAACTATTAAACTCCTTACTTTTTTTGATGTTATCAAATTTAATTGAATTTTCTCCTTCGCTCCATCCATTTGTTCTTATATGAATCTCATCATAGGTCCCTCTGAATCAACCATTCTGAGCGCTTTGATGAGCGGAAGTGCTGTCTTCAAGCATAATGTAACATGAGACCAAAATAGAGTTGAATTCAAAACAATTCTTTGAACAGCTTTCCCCTCATTTGAATCAGCAAATCAACTGGACTTCCATTTGGCAGAAGTAAACGTCGTCATCAAACCACCTTTATTTTCAGAAAGACATCTCAATGTCAAATAAGCTATTGCAAATCTAGTAACTGCAGGTCGGATTAACTCTTTGCTCTTCGTAAAGTCAAGCAACCAAGTGTGAAGAAGAGTTCTGGAATATATGTATGTTATCTTTATGCCCTTTGCAATTGTTAATTTATGAAGATCATTTTTTTAAATCTTTTAAAATCAAGTCAATACAATGTGCGGCACACGGTGTCCAATATAAATGTTTTCTCTTCTCTATCAATATTTCACCAACAGCCTTGTAATTTAAAGCATTATTTGTTACAACCTGAACAACATTTCCTTCCCCAACCTTTTCCACAACTTCATCTAACATTTCGAAAACTTTATTCGCAGTTTTGGAAATTTCTGAAGTATCTATCGATGATAAGAACACTGTGTCTTTGGGACTATTCACCAGGAAGTTGCATATAATTCTTCGTTTCCTATCTGACCATCCACCAGACATAATCGTACAACCAACTTTTTGTTATTTCACCTTGTACTCTTCTAGTAATTTTAGAGCTCTATCAACTTCTTGTTTTAAATATTTTACTCTAATATCATTATAGGAAAGATGACGGAGAAGAACAAGTATCCAATATCACTGATTGATGACTTGTTCGATCAGCTGGTTGGGTCGACGGTATACTCAAAACTAGATTTGAAGTTTGGCTATTACCAGTTGAGGATTCAGGAATGTGACATCCCCAAGACAGCGTTTGGTACACGCTATAAGCACTACGAGTTCATTGTAATGTCGTTTGGGCTAACAAATGCGTCATCGGTGTTCATGGACCTAATACACCGAACGTTACGAGAGTACTTGGACTTATTTGTAATCGTCTTTATTGACGACATTTTAGTGTACTCTCAGTCTGAAAAAGATCATGCAAACCATTTGCGGATGGTGTTGCACACCTCGAGAAGAAGTAAACTCTTTGCCAAGTTCTCAAAATGTGAGTTCTTGCTGTCGTGTAACATCTCCATCCATTACATGAAATATAATAGAGGGTCCGGCCGGGGCCCCACACCATAGTTCACAAACAGGCGGCGAGGTTACAAGTTAATACCAAAGATTATTCGCATCCTAACTCAGAACATGTTAACGGAAGCTTTAAGGTTACTTGAACTCAAACTCATTTGAATGTCCACAGTATATAAACCACCATTTATATAACAACATAGGAATAGTTGAAGGGAATGACACTTGTATAGAAAAAGCGAGCAATCTGTTGACATGTTTTCTCACGCGTGTTCTTTTTGAAAATCTGATTAATTGTCGATTGACTTGATTTTCTAACAAATAAATTCATTGGCTTCTTTCCTTTTGATTTTTTAGTTTGTCTCACGCCAACTTCAACCTCATCCTCCTGTTCCTCAAAATTTCTTTTTTTCTTTAAAGCTTATTCTCCTTGTGCTTGAAGAATATTCAAAAATTATTGTTTAACATCCTCAGATACTTTTGTACACGCTTCAACATTAAATCTAGTACCTGTCAAGTGATGTTTTATTCTGTATATTCCACCAGATTAAATTACCTGACAATATTTGCACTGCGCTTTCTTAATGGTATTATCAATCTCAATCTCATGGAGCCAGCTCGGATCACTTGTACCCAAAGCATTCTTGCGAGACTTTATGGTAGTGGGCTTGGAGGCTCAATTTGAACCAAACATATCTTTTTTTCTAACACAAGTAAAGAAGCAATCATCAAGGAATCATAAAAAAATGACACAATAGCCTTGAAAAACTGCTATAAGAATAAGAGTTCGACATAAATTAGCTCATTTTCTCATTCACTTAAAATAAACACGACACAATAGAATAGTTCATAAATGTCATAACCGATGACTTGCAATTAATGAGAATTTCCGATTAATAAAATTAAATGATAGTAATCAAATGACAACAACCTAATAAAATTAAATGATTGAATGGTAAAATTAAATGATTGAATGGTAAAATAAAATGACAACAAGCTAATCATTTAACTGAAAGCATAAATCGTTTGCCTGAAAGCTTAACTGAATGACTGTAGGCTTAACTGAAAGTTTAAATGATAGTAAGAATTGCATCATAACTGAAAGCTTAACTGAATGACATAAATTGTTTAACTTAAAGCTTCAATTTCAAACTTAAAGCAAGCTTAACTGAAAGCTTAAACTTCATCATAATTGAAAGCTTAAATCCAGCGAGCGATCCAGATCAAATCAAACTTAACTGAAAGCATAAATCGTTTGTTGGCTTATATCAAACTTAACTAAATGACATAAATCAAATGACAACAAGCTTAACTGAAAGCTTAAATTTCATCATAATTGAAAGCTCAAAATGCACTATTTCTGAACCAACAATGGTAAGATTTGCGTCAAGAATAGTTACCTTTAGTGACATGTTAATTAAAACCCTAGAACGTCGAACTGGAGGAGAGAGCACATCCGTCGAAGTGGAGGAGAGAGTACGACTGGAGTGGGAGCCGTCAAACTGTCGAAATGCAGAGAATAGATTAGGCTTCGACGTCATTGAGGAAATAGGGAGGACTGGAGGAGAGAGCACGACTGCACGAACTTGCCTTGTCAGAGAGAGTGGAGGAGTTGCCAGAGGCCCGAAGAGACCACAATGTGTGACGCCGTTGCGGAAGAGAAATTTGTCTCGAGGAGAAGGAATTAGGGCAAGAGCGGCGGAGTCGGGAATGAAAAATAAAAAAACAGGGTTTTTTTATATAGGCGCGGAGTCGGGATGGGTAGGATCGTTGTAAGATCGCGATTCTACGATCCTACGACTTAGGAGTGCGATCCTGCACACGATCCATATAAAACCGATCCAACGTGCAATCCGGATCGGTTTTAACAACCCGGATCGTAGGATCGTGCGATCCTATGATCCGAATCGCGATCCTGACAACCTAGGCATGAGGACTAGCACGCAGCATGGATGAAGCAAAGATCCGGGTGAAGCAGAATGATTGCTAGTGCTTAAACAGAGATTGACATGTGCAAAGGCAGATGCAAACCTCGATTTTGCGCAAGCAAGGAGTGCTGGAACTCATGATCTTGCGGAGGCAGGCAGACAGGCAGACGAACTAGTTCGCAGTAGAACAGTAAATTAACATGCTCCGATATCTTGTAAAATAGCGTGAAGAATTTCTTGGCTTCCAAATCAATACAAAGATTACACTTGTATATATATATCTAGTGAGGGGGCACAAACCAAACTCCATAGGAGATGTGAGACTAATCAAGAATAAGTGGAAGAGAACATGAGCCCAACCATTGGCGTTTGCTATTTGGGCTTTTACAGTGTCAAAGAAAATATATTACATAAAATCATGTAAAATGTTATTAGGATCCTTTTTTCGTTTAAAAATGCATCTTGTGGGTCATTTACTTTCAAGTTGCATTCTTTACACTCAAAATATTGGTGTAAAATGAATGCGACTCTTGATTTGATCTTCTAAAAAATGACAATAATTTTAAAACTTCCCAATGAGGACAATAATTTCCTTATTTTGTGAGCTAGTACAATAAATCCTATAGTATTGTTGTAGGGTTTCTTAAACTCTGGTATTTATTACCTTGTTTTATGAAATCCTAACATTACTATTATTTAGGGTCCGTTTGGTTGGATAGAATTAGTGTTTCGAATTGGAGTTGGAGGGTCCAGTTTCAAATGTAAGTGGATCTTCAATTCTACTTCCATCACATCAATTAAGGAACTGTGTTACGGTTTAGAAAAATTTCCGGGAGGAATCCGGCAAGGGAAGGGAGCCGGCGGTGGTGAGCGAGAAGAAAGAAGGAAGAAAAGAGAGGAAATTTACTTTCAAGTTGCATTCTTTAACATAAACACAATTAATGATAGGATTTTAAGAAACCCAGGAATCTTTGTTAGGAATTCAAGAAACCTCTATTCTTGATTGTAAAATTTTCAGTCAAGTCTCTACTCAGTTTTGTGCTCATACTTGCTGATTGTTATGAAATTTTCATCTCTTCCTTTGGTTCCAGGCTTCATTCAATGAAACCGAAGAATTCATTCTTTCCATCGACGAATCAAATAACGAGGTCGGTCCTCAGTCTCCAATAGGTTTTCAGGTTTAAGAGCGAAATATTTCATAGCTCGTAAAATTGTCGCCGCACTTTTCAGGTTGTGATATGGGATGCGCTGAGCGGCGAAAAGGCTGGAAAGTGGCATTCTAATCACATCGGCGTGCCTCGGTGGATCGAACATTCCCCGACCGAAGCAGCTTTTGTAACCTGTGGGACTGATAGGTCTGTCAAGTACTGGAGGGAGACGTTCTGAACACTTCATTCTTCATTCCCTGCATCAGATCTCACTGGGGATAGAGAATCTGTTCTATTTGTACTGAATTCGGCAACTTCTCCTGTTTTATAAACCCTAAACAACCTTTTGAATGTATTTTGTGAGGGTGAAATGGGTGTAAAAATTATTTGTTCATGAATCCCTGGCAGTACTAAAATAGGAAAGTGATTAATACAAATAACCTAACAAATGGCTTCCAGTTATAAGTATAAATAAACCCTAAGGCTCCGTTTGGCACGGTGGTGATGGTCGTAAACGCATGAGTTAAACTGTCATTTGTTAAGGATCACTTAGCAAACATCATCCGTTTGAACATAAAAGTGGATGAAGTTTCTTAGGAGGGCATTAACGAATGACAATTTAACCCCTATGTTCATGACCTCCACCACTATGCCAAACGGAGCCTAAATCATATGTGATAATAGCGGAGATGTCAATATGCTCGCTCACAACATAATTCGTTGCTAAGGATAGGCCGAGTATTCTTTCTTCGCTACAAGAAATCCATGAGTTTAGAGAAAATGATATTGTATATCATGAACTGAAACTGTTTGAAATTTAAAATAGAAGCTTCTTCTATGCTATATACTATATAAAAATAGAGGCTTCTATGATGTAATATTGTGGCTTTTTCATTTTATTATCCATTGTTGTATATCTATCTTTTGCCTCTATTACTTCTACATTAAAAGAGGGGAAAAGGTTCTGAGGCTTTGTTTGGAATGGTGTTTTAGGAGTGGGGGACCGTCACTTTTTAATCATCCGCGCCAAACGAATTTTTAAGGCCAGCGGTGGAATCCGCCACCGCTCCCAAATCGCGCAATATTCGCGATTTTGAGTCGTGATTTTTTTTCCGACTCCTGATTGCGGTGAGCGTGATTCGGTCCCTCCCATCATTTGTGCCATCAAGCCCCGAACCTCCTCCCTCTTCTCCATCTCCTTTTCTCCTCCGGCGGCTCCGAGATCCTTCCTTTTCAAGCTACATGATCTCCCTCGAGCAACCCGCTGACCAGCCGGCCAGGACATCTTCTCCCCCTGACAAACTCACCGACCTCTCTCCCTCGCGCAATTTGTAATCTGCCGGCAAATATCCATCCGGTGAACATCTACCATGGTTGCACCGCCTCCTTCCGGCATCTCTCACGGCTGCACCGCCTCCTACCGTCGATTTTCAGAATGCAACAACTACATCCGATCACAGCTTTTCTACCTCACGAGCCAAGGGGACTTCAACATGCCGGTGTGCCTTCTCTTTCCCTTTTCCGGTGAACTTTTCTAGGGTTTTATCTTCCAGCTTTCATCAATGCCTACTGTTTCCGGCGATCTGGAGTTTTGTACATACAGATCTATACATCAATGTCTACTGATCTAGGTTCTAACATCTGGAGTTTTTTTTTTTTTTTTTTACATACAGATCTGAATTTTATCTTATCATGCTTGCATCAATGTCTACTGATTTTTTATTATTGTTATTATCAATGTCTGCAGATGATGCAATTACAGACTTCTGCCTTTTTATCTTTCAATTTCATCTAGATTAAACGAGAGAATTAATGTAATTATTGCTTATGTTTTTTAAAGTAGGGTAAATGATAAAATTATTTCAAACAGTACTGCAAACGTTGTTCTTCTAAATTCTTTTACAGATTCTGTCATTACTCTGCAAAACAACTTATTATTCCACCACTGCTTCTTCAGTCGCCCTCACTGCGCCAAACAGAACATGGGGCTCCGTTTAGGGAGGTGGCTGTCACGACTCGTTGTGGTTATGAACAGTTTGTGAACGTCCGACGTCACCTAAGGAATTCCATCTACTTTTATGTTCAAAATTAGCTATTGATTTATGGCGGCCGTAACTGTTGTCATGCCAAACATACATTCTATGGTAGTAGCGTTTTTTGTTCAAACTTAAAAAATTTGGCCCAAACTGAGCATACTATGCATACATCAGAACTTAACTTCTTATGAAAGAGATATTACCATTTATATAAACTAAATTATTTTATTTTATTTAGACACAATAAAACATATTTTTATTAGTTAGTATATTTTAACAAAAAAACTTCAAAGAGGGTATTTGATAAATTAGAATTTAAAATACTTTTTCTATCTAAAATGACTTGTTTATTAAAATTGTCCAATAGTAATAATAATACATGATTTATTGATTTTTCAATGACATTACATGATAATACACACATTATAAGTATATATGTATACTACTATTATATATAAGAAGGTGAGGGTGAAAGCATTTTTTGGTTCTCTTTGGCTCAATTGTAGTGATTTGAGAAGTAATTGTGAGAAGCAGTTGTGGGAAAATCTGTTGTTTTGCATAATGGTGAGAAAATTAATGAAACTGTTTGGAAGAGACGCATTTGCAGTGTTGTTTCAAACGAATAAGCTGTTTATTTGTTTGGTAAAACAATTGTGTGGTGTGTAATGCTTTTTAAAATTACTGCAGATCAAAACATAAATACTGCAAATTCGAGGATCGGATCTTGAATTCCTAGAAAAGGTGAGCAAAAAATGTAGATCAAAGCCTAAATCAAAAACAGATCAAACTGTTATACAATCACAAATCAATGTTGAGTCATATGGAGGAGTTCAATGTATCCCTTAAAATGGTCAAAATGTGTCTTGTTTGATACATAACAAAAAATGAAACAGAGTTTGACGGGATCCGGAGAAATTCGACGGGGAAGCACCACAAAAAAATGATTTAAAAATCTATTGCTGAAATAGTTCAGGCTCCATTTGGTTCGGCGGTGGCGGATCGATCCGGCGGGTGGAAACGGAGTGTTTGAACCGGAGGGGGGATGTGGCTGCTCCAAACGGAGCTTTTTGTGGCGTTTCTCAAGGCGGGCGGGTGGAAACGGAGCAAACGCCGCCGGAGGTTCATTTGTTTACCCTCCTTTCGGCGGCGTTTGCCCAAAACGGAGCAGCGAAACGCCCAAACAAATAGAGCCTCAATCGCAGGACTGGTGGCTAGTGAGCAGTGAGCTACGACAAGATGTCACACCTGAAAGCTCGAAGAAGAGGCCCTAGAACTACAACCATGACCAGACATTGAGCAGGAGATGGCAACAAAGAATCGCGCGGCTTCTGTGAATCATAGCCAGTGGCATGATTTGGACTCAAATCACGTTATTTTCGTGATCAATGAGCGGTGTCTTTCTCGTGTTGGAGATGAACGAAAGATCGTTTGGTGGGACAGTGCAAAAAACAGCGGCACACAACTCCCAAATCGTGCAGCCAAACTAAGTCTCAATAGCAAAAAAAATGGTTTGATTTTAGTTAGTCAAATTTAAAATTAATACAATAATTTATTTTTTTTAAAAAAAGTGTTGTATCTTAGTTTCTAATTAGAATAATTTATACTATATTAAAAAAGAAAAGTCTTTTTTGGTAAAACATTGGTAATGTCAATACTATTTTTGTATTTTAATCCAATGCTATCAAAAAAAATTTATTCATTTTAAATTTAAATTATAATGTCGATCTACTTAATTATGCATAAAAAATAAACATGACTTTGAAAGAAAAAAGAGGAGCTTGAGGGGTATGACTTATGAGGGCATCAAACATTTATAATATCACTCTTATATCTTTAAATAGACTGTATTTTTTAGAAATACTACTTTTGTTATTTTATTAAAATACAAATTGATACAAAGTAGTACTTAGATTTTCTATTAATAAAATATTTTTGTTGATCCCTTTCTACTTCTATAGGTCTATTAGAGGATTATTATAGTTAAATCTAAATTTATTCATAATAATTTTTTGCCATATATAAGGAGTGCTAATCCTATACAACTTTGTTGATTACTCACAAAAATATATAGTTATCAGTCGGCGATTGAATGATTCCAGCGAGGGGATAAAGTCGAGGTCTAGATTGACGTGGGTATCTAGCTGAAGGGCTGGGCTTTTAACAGTTTTTTTTTGTTTTTGAAAAAAAAAATCGAGTTTATTTTGGTTTGCTAATAGCGCTTTAAAGTTTGCCTTTGATAAACCTCTTCTACTAATGAAAGATTGGACGATCAAGATTAATCTTGATATTTAAAGGAGTAGAGATCAATTATATCCTTACATATTTACATATAAGTTTCTCAACTGTTTTATATAGTTGACATAGGGTTGAGAGAACATGTATATATAAAACATAAAGACAATTAAGTATCTATTGAATTACTTACTACATATTGGTTTTTCTTCAAATTTTTATTTTTGTTTTGTTATCACATCTCGTTCTGGAGTGGCACTGAGCACTAGTTAGCGAAATTCTACCACCTTGAATGCCTGTCTTCTTATCTGTCACTTTTTTGGTATATAGAAGCAACCATGCATGCACTGATGCACGTCTTTAGCTTACAAAAGCCCTAAGCCTAGCAATACCAAAAAGGACCCCTTTGCATAAGAGGGTGAAGGGTTATCCAAGCTAGATAAAGCTTCAAAACTTCAAGTGTCCTGTGAAGAGCCCAAAGTGGTAAATAAGATGCATTTTCACTTTGGGTTATTTACTGGGACCTCCCCTCAAAGTTTGTGTAATTACAGCTTGCACCCCTCTAGTTTGATGTGATGAACCTCCTCTGATATCAATTGAAAGATAAGATAAGCTCTAAATAACTCTAGAGGAGGGGGGGGGGGTCAATAGAGTTTTTAAAATCTTTTGATTTTTGCAGAAATAAGGAGTCTTTTTAACAAAGTATGTTACTATGATATATGTGTAAGAGTGACCTAGTGCAGCAGATGAACTAGAGAAAATATGACTGAGTTACTCAGCAAAATGTATCACAGCACAAGTACAAAGGAAAAACACAAGCACACAGACAACAATATTACATTGAGGTATGCTAATTATGCAATGTTCGAGAGGAGGTCCTGGTAAGTAACCCTTTTCACTTATATTTTATGTACTGTCTGATGAAGCAAGTTTGAATGTAGTAAAACCATTTAGCATTGATGATGTTTTATCAACCACGCCTTCTTACAATAATATTACATTTGAAGCATTAATATGCCGAAAAAAAATTAACCCATTCTTCAAATAATGCACAATTTCTCCACATCCACCAACAAGCATGACACAAGAAAATGTAACAAAAGTAAATGATCTGAGGTATGCTATTTTTCGCAATGAAAAGAGAGTTGAAATGATTGCGGTTAAACATATCATCAAGAGACGAGGAATTAAAGTGTAGCGAGACCTTGTTGCAAGCTATGACCATCACAAATCACACGAAGAACATCGATCAATCATTAGTCACCTTGGGAATGATGCATACAATGAGAGTTTACGTCAATTTTATTGTGCTCCCCACCCAACTTTTCTCTATCAAATGACTACTTTTTTGTATACAAAATGGGTGCACAATGACAATGTGAGACACTACTATATATCTATACTAATATATAGATATATTTCTTAATGATGTGAAGGTGTGGATCATCAAAGCAATCATAGCCCTCCATTCAATCATCTTCTTATCTCTTTATTTTTTATTTAATTAGATAAAAATTCCTCCCTCGCGATGCCCTTGGGACTGAGGGTGTTGAAGTATCGTCGTGGCGCGACGGTTGATTTACTGTCGTTAGCATGCACTATCACTCGTGTATGTGCAGAGTGGTGAATCCAGAAATTTTGTAATGAGATGCAGAAATAAAAATATCTAAATGACATAATATAGAAAATGAAAATACATGACATTATAAAGTCATACAAAATTATATATAAAGGTCTTAATTGAAATATACAAAATACATGAAATTTTTTACAATTGTCCACGAGGACCACGACGTTTCTTCATTTTTGAAAACAATCGATCATATTATCATCGTAAACTTCAAAAAATGTGTCTCTTTCAATGAAGGTAATCAGACAATCATTCAATATTTGATCGCACATGCTATTGCGCAATATGTTCTTAACATAATTCATGTCAGAGAATAATCTTTCGACACTTGCAACAACCACTTGTAGAATCAGTACGAACTTCAATAGCTTGTAGATTTGTCGATAAGTAACATATTCCCCAGTAGTGCTGAGGTGGGTGATCTCCTGAAAAGTTTTCGTGCTGCTCACTTAACTATCAAGTTTGTATCATCAAAGGAAGATTGTGACCACCAACAAGAGCTGCAGCCTGGACGATGACAGGCGAGGTAATAGTGGCTTCTACTAGAATGGTTTTTTGGTTCGTGCGCGCTCATAGAGACTTGTGCGCACGCCACTGGGTTCAATGGCTTGAAAAAAATTGTCTTTAAGATTTTTTTATTTTAAAAACAGCTTCTACAGCTGATTGTGACCAGCACACACAGCTTGTGTCCCTCCAAGGTACAAAAAAAAGCGATTGTTAACCGCAACCCGTTATTGGCTAGTCACACCCCAAAACCTCATAATTTTTCGCGCCTTTTCGAAATACGTCTTGTACATGCAATTTCAGGAAAAGTGTTCAACACGAAGGTTGTAGATCTTGTCGAGATCTACAACTTTCGTGTTGAACATTTTTCCTGAAATTGCATGTACAAGGCGTATTTCTGAAAGGCGCAAAATCTGAACATGTTTCCAAAGTACGCCTTGCACATGCATTTTTAGGAAAAGTGATCAACACGACAGTTGTAGATCTCGACGAGATCTATAACTTTTGTGTTGAACACTTTTCTTAAAATTGCATGTTCAAGACGTATTTCGAAAAAGCGTGAAAAATATGAGATTTTGGGGTGCGACTAGCCACAACGGGTCGCCAAAAAAAAATTCCTTTTAGGAAAGTGGGTGTGCGAATTCGATATTATATGTTCTTGCCCCATTCCACTCACCCACTAAGCTTGATTCTCGAAACCAAAGAGAATATAAAATGGTTTTGAAGACAATCGAAGTTTCACTCTTCTTCTTCAACCTATCGTTAACCACCGCCGGCGGCGTCTGTGAGTGATCAAAGAAAAGCCGGTGATAGTCGGAAAGAAGAACACGATCTATGATATCTGAAGCAGCGATGTACTGCACTTATTCCGGTTCTGCTTCTGTTTCAAGAGTTATGCTAAGAATCCATCGCCGTAATCAAGGAGGAGGGATCGAAAGGGGAGCTGAGGGTACCGGAAGCCGAAGGAGGGTAGATATTAGCCCCTTCAATCTCTTGATGCCGTACCCTCGAGCCGCCTCCGCCGATTTGAAGCTTCATGTTTCACAGAGATCAAGCCCGGATGAAGTAATATCCTCTATCCTCATCTCTATTATTCCAATGCGTGCCCTGTTATGAATAGACAGCTTGTTATCGTCGATTAACCTCGCAAACTACTTGGTCTGTTCATCATTTCTGTTCTCTTCATTAATCTTTGTATTTTATAGCTCCAGATCTATACAGTCACATGTGTCATAAGTCATGCCTTCCTCATGCTATTGCGGTGAACTAACCTTGGGGAAAACAGTTCAGCATGCACATTTTGTGACCCTTTTAGAGGAATCAATCCCCAAATCAACCAAAATCCCCCAAAAATCTGAATTACATATCAAAACACTTGGGTTCTCTTCATTATTCTTTGTATTTTATAGCTCCAGATCTATGCAGTCACATGTGTTGTATGTTATGCCTTCCTCATACTATTACAGTGAACTAACCTTGGGGAAAACAGTTCAGCATGCACATTTTGTGACCCTTTTGGAGGAATAAATCCCCAAAAAATCTGAATTAAATATCAAAGCACGTAGGTTTTCTTCATTAATCTTTGTATTATATAGCTCCAGATCTATGCAGTCACATGTGTCATATGTTATGCCTTCCTTATGCTATTACAATGAACTAACCTTGAAAAAAAAGTTAAAAAGTTTATCATGCACATCTCGTGACCCTCTTAAAGGAATAAATCCCAAAATCAACCAAAATCTGAATTAAATATCAAAGCACTTAGGTTCTCTTCATTTATCTTTGTATTATATAGCTCCAGATCTATGTAATCACATGTGTCATATGTTCTGCCTTCGTCATGCTATTATGGTGAACTAACCTTGGGGAAAAAGTTCAGCATGCACATCTTGTGACCCTCTTAGAGGAATAAATCCCAAAATCAACCAAAATCCCCAAAAAATCTGAATTAAATATCATTTTATGTCCGGGCAGAAATTATAGAGGCATTTCGTCTTAGAAGTTTGAATGCCATTTCCAGATGTAGGAAATGACACTTAGATGTCACCCAGAAAGTCATTTTAGATGTCGCATTTTCGGCATCTTATATGTACTTGGACAAACTCTGTGTCCGGGCTTCGAACACAAAAATCTTCATGCCCTCATTGTTCGGTTGCATATAGATAGAAAATATGAATTTATACTGTATAAACACCTTAATAGTCCCTTGAAGCGATGGTTTTGGAAAATGAAATCGTTGTTTTCTAAAACAAGTTTTACATCTACACAAAACCGAATGAATTCTGAGTCTTATTGTTGGTTTTAGCTCTTCATTAATTAAATGCCACTTTGCCTCATATAGCTATGTTTTTTGTGGGATTTTTATCCCTAAGCCTATGTACTAATGCTTCATTTAGTAGCTTTAGGTACAAGATGGAGACTTGCATTGTAACACCCCATCCTAGTTCAACCACACATCAGCCGTCCAGTCGGCTCCAATGATAAACAGTAAACTAAGAAACAGTATTAAAATTAGTACATAGCAGACATAATTGAAAAGAAACTGAAAAGTAAGCTTATAGCGGAAGTTGAAGATGAAACTAAGGGTAAAAATGTACCTCGTCATGCTGAATTCACAGAGCCAATAGAAAGAAAAAGGATCAAACCACTGAATATCTGAATACTACACAATGTCTGGTACACACAAATTCTTAAACATTAATATTACAAGTGTTCAATACTAAACAGTACGGTACTAAAAGTAAACAACTAAAAGGGAAAAACAAACTATATGAGCGACTTCACAAACACCCTCATCATAGGCGCAGTTTTCCACTTGGGTCCCCTGTATAAACATGTCCAAGCATGGGTCAGCCCAAAGAAAGAGTAAGAAAAGTTATTCCTCCTACTGACACTAAAATTATTTTGAAAGAAATGTATGCATGCTTTTGAAAATAATTTTTTTGCTGTAGAAAAACTGTATACTAGTGTACTATGTATGATTTTCAAAAAAATCAAATTAGTAAAATAAATGACTGTTCTAATTATTCATATTGTGTGCAGTTAACTCAAATTCCGAATAGTTTGGTTAACTAGAAGTTTTCTAAGGTTCGGTCTAAACTTGAGTTCTAAAATCACTTATGATTTTCCTTAGAGCTCTAGGCAGAGTAGCTTTTATCGCGCAATATTAATCTAACGATCTGAGTCTTACTAACGAACTCAAGTGTTCTAATGTCACATGAACACAGACTCCAATCTACTAATCCACTAAAGCGGGATATCATCTCCCAAACATTGAGACTCATAAGGTACACAAAGACCCTTGAGAAAGATAGTGCGCCTCTATCAAACACGAGAGACCTCAGTCGTGCTCACTAAACATCTTCTATCTAGCGTTACTCTGCTTGCGAAGCATAATTGCGTAATAAGGGCAGTTTATCACAACGATTTACTCGACTAGAATTCATATTCATGAATTTAATAGTTTGTGTTTGTAATTCTATACGAGTGTAATAGTTTCGTCAATTATATTAATTTCGATGGTCTAATTACTTGAGCAATTTAGATGATGATATTCTGCATATACTAACCGGATGATTACGGGATTACACATCTCTAACGATAATAATAGTTTCGTGCAAATGTGATAAATTCCACCAAGTTAAACAAACATTTGCATGCACGTTGTAACATCCCATTTTCAAATTGGACCCCCCTAGGTGTGACTTGAGCATAACTAGGTCCTATGAATTAACCTAGGTGAACCCAGGAGACCAAGTAACCTAAAAACCTAATTGAGACCCTCTTGGTCTGCAAATAGTAATTTTCTAAACTCTGAATTTTGGGTGGCTTAGTAGGTTCATTTTACTCTAAAGATCCCCTTAGACATAATGTGGGCTCAAGGAGTCACCAAGGACCCACTTGGGTCAACCATAGTGGTCAAATTGACCAAGTCAACCCTAAACCCAAATCAAGTCAAACCTAGCTCAATTGGGTTAACTCAAGCTCAAGCCGCCTCATGTAGACTCATAGGGTTTTATTAGGAGTTATTATGGCTGCCTATAGCCTAAACCCTAGGCTATCCAACATGTTGACTAGGAGAGAGAAAGAAGAGAGAAATAGGCTAAATATAGGAGAGAGAAAGTGTGAATTAAGGGTATATTCATGGTAGAATGGTGAGCCCCCCTCTCATATGGCATTTAAGGTTTTAATATTAATTTTATGGGCTGCCTTTAGGCTTCTAGGGGAAGAAAATTCGTGAGGATGACAAGGAGAGAGAAAAAAATAAGTATTTGGTTATATAGAGGAGAGAGAAAAGGTGGTGGAGAGGTGAAGAGGTGTTTTGAAGAGGGAGGAGGCATGAGTTCGGCCAAAGAGGGGCCAACAGCCACCTAGAGGTTGACACCTCCTCCCCCCACCCTTTTCCCGGCCATCAAGAGGTGTTTCCACCCTCTCTCTCCTCTAACCACCCCCCACATGAAGAGGTGTTTTGCCTCTTGGAGAAAACCGCCCCTCTCCCCCTCTCCTCTTTATATACTCACTTAGGAGAGAGGGGAGACCCATTTCGAAATCAGAGAAGGAGGGGTGAACCCTTGCCGAAGCCACCAAGGAGAAAAACGCCGCCACCGCCGCCACCGCCGCCACCATGTCATCCCGCCGTTCAACTCGCATCCAAGCCCGAAATAAGGTCCTCCTCCTCTCCTTCTCTCATGCTTAGATCCTAGGAATGCTTAGAATCCATTTCCATGCTCATCAAAACCGAGTTTGGTTTTTATTTTTTTTGAAAATCTCCATTTTTTGGGTTTTTTGGAGCTCTCGGGTAGGGCGGCGCCGCCACCTCCGGCCGCCCTAGCTCCGGCCGGTGATAGCCCCCACCACCGGGAACATTTAGGGTAAGTTTCCCGGTGGTGGCGCCGCCTCAGGCCGACGGTAGGTGGCCCGCAAAAATGGCCTGCGCAAGCACTATTTCGGCCTCAATCGGAGAAGATGAACAGTTGCCGTCTGATGCGCTTTAAGATTCGTGCAGGATCTTTATTTCTATTTTTTCTGTTTTTCTGTTTTGTTTAAATATGCAGTTCACTGTTTTTGGATTTTAGGCCCCTTATGGGCACCTGATGAAAAAGTTGTTAGCATGAAAGTTGTAGGTCCTTTCAATACCTACAATTTGATATGCTGTGGTGAAAATTTGGTAGAGTACCTAGACCTGTAGGGCCATTTTAATATGGGTATGTCCTAGGTTTAGGGCAGTTTTACTATAAAAATTATTTAGGCCCCTTAGAGGCTTGTTCATCGATTTTGATCAACATGAATGTTGTAGGCTATTTAATTATCTACAGTTTGATATGTTATGGAAAATTTTATGACAAGTATTCTGACCTGTAGGGTCATTATTCTAGGGTAGGTCCTACAATTAGGGCAGATCTTTGAAAAATTCCCCACACCTAACCTTTGGTCCAAATGCTTTGAATTTTGTACAGAGGCTCAATATCACCTAGACCTAACTCCTGTAAAAATTGGAGACCATTTGGGATAGTGTAACTTAGGGTTCTGCCCTAAACCTAGAAAAGCTAGGGTAAGGTAGTTGAAGGGTCAAATGACCTCCAAACCCTCCCAAATTTTGGTGAGGTGTCCCTGGTATAGGTATATAGGTCTGGTTCAAATTTCAACTCATTTGGTTGAGTTTTGATTAGGAATCCTCTAAACCCTAGTTTTGACCTAGTAGAAGGAAGGTTAGTGAGAAGGTTCCTTGCACTCTGGTATGATCATCTCACCTCAACATAGGTTGAGATTTTTACCACTGGTTTATTTTGGTCATAAGATTATCCTTAGGGAATATGGGATGATTTAGGGTAAGTTTACCCTAGGGCCCAGGTTAAAACCCTAAAGGTGGACTTTGGGGGTTTGTGAAGGACATAGGGGCAAATGCCCTTGTATGGCCTTGAGTTTTGGTGGAGAGGTTTTTAAGGAGTTTGTAACTCTCTGGATTTAATTTTAGAGAGTTTTGAGGTAGGTAGCTACCTCAAAACCTAAACCCTAATTTTAGGGCAGAAGGGTTTTTAGGTCAAAACAGTATTTTAAACTCTTTACAAAGCCATGAAATTTGGGTAGTGTGTTTCTAGGGTAGTTAGGACCCTTGGATAATTTTCCTAGAATATTTGGATAGGTATTTATAGTACTTCATTCATGAATGTGGTTATAGCCCTTTTTGATGTTTTATTTATTAAAGATTTTTAATTCAAATAAGGCCCCCTTGAAACTCTGGAATTAGATGTTGTTGGCCAGTAGGAATGCCCATGAATTTTTAGTTCAATTTTATGTTGGTTAAATAGAATAGTTCATTCACAAGTATTATTAAAGGGCTCTATGTTTCAAAAATATTTTATGGCATAAATAATTTCTGGAAAATTATGAAAGTTGGTAATTGGTGTTTTTAAATCATTATGAATCAGTGGGATTTTTCTCTGGATTTTTGGAGTTATGGATTTTGTACTTGGTTCACAAGCATGCTAGATTAGGGTTTTTGGTAAATGATTTATTATAAATTAATTTCCAGCAAGAAAATTATGAAACCTTTATAGTACTGTTTTCATAGTATTTCTAGTACCCTGTAATTAATCTAAACTATTTGGAAGAGTATTTGATGTAGTTTATTCATTAGACATGAAGAAATTGGATTATTGCAAAATTAAGTTTAGGCCCCTTAGACCATAGGGAAAATTGCCAAACCTTGGATATGTTATTTTTAGATACACTAATAGTTGTCTTAAATTTATTATGATTTATACATGACTGAAAAGTATGATCCTTGTACAAATTTGGAAGACCTTGGATTTAATAAAAATTAATTAATTATTAGGTTAATTGGAAAAATTGTTATTATCAGAAAAATCGATTCAATAATGTCTTGATAGGCCCCCAGAAATTAACTTAGGCCGTATGGAAGAAGACACAAAGGACATCCTATCAAGGTCATCATATAGTGTAGGTTGGTCTGCATTTAGTGTTTTCGTAAAAGATCGCATTTGGAAACGACATAGGGCAATGTTGGAGTTTCTCAATATGCAGATTGGGATGGATTTAGATAGGTTGTCATGGAAGGTTCTAAGGAGTGACGAGAAGTGAGTGGTTGTGGTAGAAGGAGCACGGACTTGACGAAAGATCGTCATCCCCGTAAGAGTGAAGAGTCAAATTCACCCTAGGTTTAGTTTAATGTAATTTATTAAGGGAAAGGGTAAGAATAATTAGTTGAAATAAGTTTACACTTCACACACTAGTTAGATAGACATTTGGAAAAGGTTAAGTCGTCCCGAGGTGTTCAAAGGGGCGCCATCCCGCGGTGCTCAAGGGATGAGGTTTGGAATTGAGCCGGACGGTTTAGTCCGGGGAGCTTAGTCTCGGTTTGTGGTTGAGCCGGACGGTTTGGTCCAGGAGCTTTACTCTTGACTTCTTATATTAACTGCTGCATGTGCATAAAAATAGGAAAGATTAAGGTGGTGGGTTCTCGATATCGGGGAGTTCGATTGCACCGACACCGATATCGTTGACTCGGCAAGGTGACTAGCACTTAGCCAAGGTTAAGTCCGGCGGTCCAGTCGGCAAGAGTACGCAGGAGTCCGCTTTGTGCACCAAGCGTTGAGGGCGTACGATAGGTCAGACCAGTGGTGCTTTTACTGGTTTTGAGGTGGGCGAGGCCCAACCCACCGCTTCCGTCTGCCACTACGGAGGTATCCTGGGAGGTAACGGCTCTGAAAGGGGGAACTAAAGGTTTGTGTACACAAAGTCGTGTGTGTGAGTTGCACTGCATGCCATAACATTACCCACCATATAGATGCATATCATAATTGATCATAATAACCCTTGACACCTAAAGCATAAGTGGAATGGGACGCTTATACTTTAGGACTTGCAAAACGACCCCTTGGCCTATAAGCTTGTGTGGGCAAGTTTATAAATCAAAGGTTAATTTCAATATATATATATATATATGCTGCTGTTTGATAACCGACACCCCAACGTATAAGTGGTATGGGACACTTTATACGATGGGAGCCTTGCAAAAGATCCCTTGGCTTATGTGTACTCACATAAGTGAAGGTTTAAATTACCTTACTTATTTTCCTTCTTGTCTGACCTATTACAACACTTATGATTAATTGCTCCCCGATTACACAACTGCAAGTTAGGACCACCGTCATTTGTTTTTGACTACTCTCCACCTTCATGTCCTTCCCTTTCTTCCTCTCCGCTCGGTGCCTTAGAGCATGGGGGAAGGGGTGGGGGATGATAGGGCTTAGTCTTATAGACTAACGGTTTTCGGACCACAACATTTTAGGTGTACCATATGGAAGGGTCTCGGGTTTTGCAGCTTCTGACGGAGTTGACCCCGCGACCATGTTACCATTGTCACCAGCCGGGACATACTCGGGTCAAATGCCCCTTGATGGGTGGGATCCCACCAGCTCAGCAGTCAGGAGGCCGAAGACGTAGACGCAGACGTGGATTGCGAGGCGGGGACTGCAGGTCGAAAAGGAGGAAGCGCCCAGAGATGCAGCACCAGCAGGTTATGGGGTCGGTGGAGATGGACCAGTCAAGCTTGGGTGCTCCTGGTTCAGTGACAGTTACAGTGACTCTTAGTTTTAGTTCAGCTTCCGTTGAGTGACCATGTAGTGAGGTGTTATTGTACCGGGCTTAAGTCCTTTTCCTTTCAGTACTTTGTTTTTACTCTGATGTTATACTGTGGACGCTCCCCTCGTGGAGTTTACATATATGTGATTTATTATTGTGGACTGCATTTCTCTTTACTGTTCTACTTGCTACTTGATTGTGATCGAAAAGGCCGGCAGAATCGGCGCGTTGTAGTGACTACCTTCCCGGGTGCGAAGGTGTCACCGCAAAGCGGTGGTTCTGGGCATAAGACCCCGGGAATTGGAATCAAAAAAAAAAAATGGGGTCTTACACACGTTATCTGATATGTCTAGCCAGGAAGAATGGGAGTTTCTTACAGCGATATTGCGGCGCTCGTACACCTGACGCGACGACATAATTGTCTAGGTTATGCGAACACTCCTGTAATTTCCCTTCTGAATTTGCGCCGAGAATTAGCGATTGTTTGTAGACTGAAATTCATTATACATCTTAATCGATTATTTGAGCATACAACTATAACCATTGTCCTAAAAATTGATAGAGATGAGCTGAAGGAATATTTAGAAGGTTTGTTACCTCGCTCCAGACTACGAACCCTACTTTGCAAGACGACCAATTCTTAAAATGAATGGGGGGGGGGGTCAGATAGTTTTCGATCCCTGAAACCGGAACGAAATAGAACAATAGTCAACTGGAACTTGCTACGAAAAGCGTCGACAACACTCTATAGATGTCGGAAGAGAAACGAGGATCGTTTGCACTGCCAAAGTTTCAAGATAACTTACCCACGACAGAAATGTTCCGCAAATTAGGGCTTGGAGGAGTAATCTTGCGGAAACTGGTGAGTCGTCCCCTTGAAACTGAAAGGAAGTAAACGATTTCTATCACGAAAAGATTCCAGCGGTTCTAAACTGCCGCAGTGCACTCCGATCAACCTCTGGTTTTCCTTTTTGGAGGTGAAACGAGCGCTTACTGTCGTTGATTAGGGTGTGAAGACGTGCGTCGAGGTCACTGGGAGAGAAAAGAGGGGAAAGCCCGAATTTCTAGTGCACACATGGAGTCAAGCTCTGGTTGCGGTTTTAAAATTGCCAGGCTGATGCGGCTCAACAGGAAGGCGCCTAAGAAAACTTAAGAGGCGTGCGGGCCTAATGCGTCGACTGAGATAAAATCGTCCGGAAAGAGTGATTTCAATTGAATTAATGCTGAATTTGAGCTTTGTCGTGCTAAGGCTTAAGAGGGGAAACTCTCTCCTAATTGCTAATTTACCATGACCCTACTAGAACACTCAAGTCAAGGGGTTAGGGTTCCCGTGCATCTCTAAATAGCGACGGAAAAATTTTATTAACTCCATTTACATTACTAATCCACATAGAAAAAATAATCCCAATATTTTGTACCTGGACAAGACGATTTGATGCAGGACGACGCGTAGGGTTTACGCGACTGTCGACTATTTCTAGGAAACCCTAAATGCATGCGATGATTAACTTAATTTTGTAAAGTTTTTTGAGCGAAATTTGCACGAACTTTAAGAAATGAGGCAACTAAATTTTTGTAAAGCACAAAATCGCTATTTTGTTTTAAAATGATTTTCTTAAATAAAATGGTTCAATTTTAAATCCGGGGAAGGAAGTTCGCAACTTTCGTTCTGTTCCCCTTGTCGTAGCACAACGGAAATCGTGGACTCCAAATACGTTTACGTTTGGAGTTTTCGACGTAGATTTTGCTGACGAAACTTGAGCGAAAACCCAACAATAAGGCTATTATCCTATGAGAAATTATAGAGGCACACACAAAGGAAAAGGAGAGAAACAATTACCCACGGAAGAGGCGTCTTCCGTATTTCGAAGTCGATAACGATCTGTGAGGAACTCCCCGTCACCTTCGATCTCCGCTCCGAGGTCAGCCGCTATCACATACAGACACCAAGGATTTAAGTCACTCCCTCACACGAGGTGGTTCCACGGAATCACTCAACAAAGTAAGGAAGCCACAAACTAACAACTTAAGACTCACTCGCTCTCACACTAGAGGAGCCACGAAATCTCTATCACTCACGGTGGTTCACAAAATCTCTAACGCTTAAGAGGATCAAGGTGCCCACAGTTGAATCAAAATCCTAATCTAAAATTAGTCTAACCGATCACGGGAGCAAACAGTAGCAAAATTAATGTCCATCCTCAACAGGAAACTAATGATCCAACAGTAACATCAAAATCTTACTGCTCGCAGAATCAACAACTAATACCATTCCACTGTTCACCTTCTTCATATGGGAAAACAACGGGATTAAATTGTTGGTAATGAAGTGCCCAAAAGTCACACACAGAGGGGGGGGGGGTGAATGTGGGTGACTGAATTTTTATTTTAATGAGATATTTTGATAAGTTAAATACACTAAATTTTATATCTCAAAATATTTCAAACACAAACACAAAGGATCATATATTTCCAAACAACGTAATGTTTACATAAGCTTCATGTCTCATAATATTACACAATTTAAAGTAAACATAAAATGCTTATAACTTTAACAAGTACCAAATTTAGACAATTATGAATATACTGTTTTTGACATTATCTAGTTAACATGATCACTCAAACAAAATAAACAAAAGCTAAGATATGAAGTTCTAAACTTCTTTTGTAATGAAGAGAGTTTAACACCAAATGATTACAAAGTTCCTTACCCTATTTCTCTCTAGAGTATGAGAATGATTTCACCTTACAAGTTCACACTTTGAGTGGAACTTTTGTCTTCTTTCAAGAACTCTCACAATGGGTTTGTTCTCTTGCCGAAATGCTTGGAAGAATTGGATTCTTCCTCCACTTCAAGTCTTGGACTTGAATGTTCCTTCAGATCTCTGTGAGAGATTAAAGTATGCTCCCAAACGAAGCCTTGTGCTGCAGCCCCAAACTCTTGGAGGAATTAGCCAAGTTGTTTTGGCCTTGTAAAGAGTTCGGCTCCTCCAAAATTCCTCTTGCTTTTCGCCCAGGATTTCTCCCTTTAATTCCTCTCGATGCCTACAAAATAGAACACCAGCCACTCCTATATATTATGCGGATTTATCTCCTCCTTAAACTTCGGCCAAACATTGCCTTTTCAAAAGGCTTAAACCGAGAGATGTGACTTTTGGTGAATAACCACCATAACCGCCTATCTCTTTGAAATTTACGGCCTCCTATTTATTTTGGTGTTTACTATAATTAGTATATATTTAATATTAAAGACAATAGTCAAATGACATACGTTTATTTAAAACAAAAGGCATGACTATTGGATAGTAACCACCATTTACTATTTTTAGACTTTAAGTAAAATTCGGCCAACTTAAAAACAACAAACTAGCTGTCCTTTAAAAATAAATTTCGGCCATGATAAGATCAATAAAATGAGAAACGACCATTTACTCATGCAATTAATCTCACACAAAATCAAAGCACATAACACACACCTGCAAAACAATAATAGTCATCTTAACACAGTGTAAAATGATTAAGAAATAACACACACTGAAAAATACAACATCGACATCAAGTCCATGAAAGTTTGCTTCATAGTTGAACTAGAAGAAAAACTTCTTCCTACTAGGAGATGAGTACCCCTCTCGGTACCATTTATTTGATGGAAACTCATCATCAAATTTTTTATAAGGAGTATTATAAACCCTTGTAAAGTCCCTCCTCCTGTGAGAAAGAAATTGAGAGTTAGATATATAAGATTAAATTAATAGATACAACAATGACAAAAGAACAAAAATAATAATATGTTCATTGCTCTCAACAAACTCCCCCTTTGGCATTGTTGTCAACTATTAATTTAAGAACAATCTCTTCCGATGACACCTTCTCCTTACAAATTCTCCCCCTTTGACAACATTGCCAAAGGGTTTGGGGCCACTCTTTACCACAAGAGAGCTCCCCCTTAACTAAATTTGATTTAGTTGATAGTAGCTAGGGATCTGATCCCTAAGCTGTCTCGTATCTTTAAAAATTGAGGCTTAGTTAAAGATTTCGTGAATATGTCGGCTGCTTGTTCTTTTGTAGAAACATGTGTGAGAACTATATCCTTCTTACTAACATGTTCTTTTAAAAAGAAATATTTAATTGAGATATGTTTCGTCCTACTATGCAATACAGTATTCTTAGAAATATTGATAGCACTAGTATTATCACATTTGATCTCTATAGGATTATTGTGAATAATGCCAAAATTCTTGAGTTCTTCTTTCATCCATAAAACTTGTGTGCAGCAAATGGTTGCAGCAACAAATTCTGCTTCTGCAGTGGATAAAGTGACAGATTCTTGTTTCTTAGAGTGCCAAGCAACAAGATGTCTTCCTATGTAAAAAGCCCCTCCACTAGTACTTTTGCGTTCATCTACACAACCAGCCCAATCAGCATCCGTGTAGGCCATTAAAATACAATCTTTCTCATTTTGATAGAAGATACCATAATCAAGTGTTCCTTTGAGATATCTTAAAATTCTTTTTCCAGCAACCCAGTGACATTCTCGTGGATTACTTTGAAATCTTGATATTAAACATACAGAATACATTATATCTGGTCGTGTCGATGTTAGATATAACAGACTTCCAATTAATGATCTATATTGCTTTTGATCAACTTCTGAACCATCCATATTCTTGGATAATTTCAGATTTGTACTCATTGGAGTACTAATTGGTTTACAATCACTCATTCCAAATTTCTTAAGAATCTCTAATAGATATTTACTTTGACTTAAGAATATACCATTTTCCTTTTTATATATTTGTATTCCAAGAAAATATGATAGTTCTCCAATCATGGACATTTCAAAAGTCTGTTTTAGTTCTTGAATAAATTCACTGCATGAGTTTAGATTTCTTGATCCTAACAATATATCATCAACATATATTAATACAAAAATTAGTTCATCATTCATTCGTTTGATATATAATGTGTTATTGATTTGACTATTTTTGAAACCCGTACTATGTAGAAATTTGTCCAAGCGATCATACCAAGCTCGTGGAGCTTGTTTTAAACCATATAGAGCCCTTTTTAGCTTACACACATATGATGGATTTGATTGATCAACAAATCCCTCAGGTTGTTCCATATATACTTCTTCATCTAAGTATCCATTTAAGAAAGCTGATTTTATGTCCATCTGATAAATTTTGAAATTTAATTTAATTGATAGAGAGAGAAACATCCTGATTGATTCCATTCTAGCCACTGGAGCAAACGTCTCCTCATAGTCTACCCCTTCTATTTGAGAATAACCCTTACATACTAATCTTGCTTTATTTCTGATAACTTCTCCTTTTTCATTTAATTTATTCCGAAAAATCCATTTTGAACCAATAATGTTTTTATTCTTAGGTTTTCTTATGAGCTCCCAAGTTTGATTCTTGAGAATCTGCTCCATTTCTTCATTCATTGCTCTCAACCAAAAATCATTATTGAGAGCTTCATTTACAGTTTTAGGTTCTTCAGATGCTATCATAGAATATAATGTATTTGCTTGTTTATTACGCGTTGTAACTCCTTTATTTAAGCTTCCAATTATTAAGTTTTTCGGATGATCCTTTTGACAAGATTTCCTTAGATCAGATGTTTTCTCAACATTTTCTTCTTCGGTAATTTTATATTCATCTTGTGTATTTCTTAATTCAATATCTTCATCTTCATCTTCATCTTCTTCAGTGTTTATGATCTCTTCTTGATGACTTGTTTCATCAAACTTAACATCTGAAGATTCTACAATCTTCTGGCTATCATTTAAGAGACACTTATATCCTTTACTGGCTACAGCATAACCAATGAAGATAGCTACATCACACCTATTTTCTAGTTTTCCTACTTCAGGTTCCTTTCTTTTAACCCAACATTTGCTTCCAAATACTCTAAAATATTTAACTGAAGGTTTTTTATTATACCATAGCTCATAAGGTGTTTTTTGAGAAGCATGCCGTAACAGACATCTATTCATTGTATGAACTGCTGTCTGAATAGCAAATGGCCAAAATTTCTCACTAAGTTTACTCTCATTTAACATAGTCCTTATCATTTCTTGAATAGTTCTATTTTTTCGTTCTGCTACTCCATTCTGCTGAGGAGTTCTAGCTTCAGTTAGTTGTTTGTTGATGCCTTGTTCAGTGCAAAACTCATTAAATTCTTTAGATGTGAATTCTCCACCTCTATCTGTTCTTATACTCTTTATGTGTTTTCCTAATTGTTTCTCAACAAAGACTTTGTAATCACAAAAACTTTTGAAAGCTTGATCTTTGGTTTTTAATAATGATATACAAGTTAATCTAGTGTAGTCATCAGTTATCGTCATGAAATAACTTTCTCCATTAAAGCCTATCGTTCTAAGAGGACCACATAGGTCCATATGAATAAGATCTAGAATTTCAGAAGTATTTATTTCTTTACTAGGATGACTTACTCTTGTCATTTTTCCTTTCATACATGAATCACAAATGGAGTTTGAAGGTTTCTTGATCATTGGCAAATCACGCACAGATTGATGATTATATAAATTAAGAATATTATCGAAGCCAATATGACAAAGTCTTTTATGCCATAACCAATCATTATCTTCTTGACTTATCATACACTTTGAGTATTTTAAATCACTCATAATATATAGATTGTTTTTGTTTCTTTTTCCCACAGTAGTGATATTACCTTCCATATCATAAATCCTTACACCATTTTTATCAAACACAACTTGATAATCTTTATCACAGATTTGACTCACGCTTAGTAAATTATGTTTTAATCCTTCTACAAATAAAACATCTTTTAAATTTCCATTTGTAAGAGATACATCACCTTTCCCTCTAATTTTGGCACCTTGGTCATTTCCAAATTTGACT
Organism: Platanthera zijinensis; assembly: GCA_039513925.1. Taxonomy (NCBI): domain Eukaryota; kingdom Viridiplantae; phylum Streptophyta; class Magnoliopsida; order Asparagales; family Orchidaceae; genus Platanthera; species Platanthera zijinensis. The sequence goes on from CM077085.1 coordinate 38,088,801, forward strand.
GTACCACCATTATAGTTCATTAGATTTTTTATCTTTTCTTTCTCTCCTGTCATATGACTTGTACAACCACTATCGATAATCCATTTATTTGACTTGTTTTCTTTTAAAGCCTTTAATGCTGATTGAATTACAAAGTTATGATGAGTTTTGTATATCTTCTTAGGACTACTTGGAAACCTTAACATTCTGCAAAATTTCAAAGTGTGCCCAAAATTATTGCAGTAAGTGCACCTAAGTGGCCTAAAATTTTCAGCATTCCTATTTGAATTGAGCCAAGGGTTTAATTTTTGAAATGAACATTCTCTAAATGTGTGTCCATAATTATTACAATTATAACAAGTACCTTGAAAGAAGTTAACAGAATTGTACCTCTTAGGTATAAGGTTGACCGCACCGTGTGGAACTTCACCTTCGTAGAAAGAGCATTTCACGTTCATCTTGTTATCTTCCCTTTTGTTGACCGACAGGTCCTTCTTTGTTCCAGAAGATTCACCTTGATGATATCCAATCCCACTCATCTGATTTACAGGTCTCTGCATAGAAATTATATTGTTAAGCTTCTTTGTAGACTCATCAAACTTGATCATTTTCTGAAAATTGTTCTTCAGTTGTTGAATCTCCAGCATGAGATTTTGTATTTGCTTTCGATCATGGTCCCTGTCTTTCATGAGTTGATCTATATTCTTCATTAATTCAGTGACATCAAACAGATAGTCATCTTCTTTTATATCATCATTCAAAATTTGTTTCAGTTTCATATCTTGAAGATTCTCAGACATATTCTTTATTTCATTCTCCATTGTTTCTTCTGCATCAAACAAAGAAACTGTATTAGAAGTTGTTGAAGTAGTTTGACTTTTAATATTCAATTTAATTTCATCTTTTAATGACATTATTTCTTCTTTTAACTCATGTATAGAACTCATAGATTCTTCTAGTTGAGATTCAATGAGTTTGAGAGTAGAATTTTGAATTTCTGTTTTTTCACGATATATTTCAAGTGATGATTCAAGAGATTCTATTAGATCTTCTTGCTCTCTAACTCGTTCTAGTGAAGCTATTAATTCACTTTCTAAGTTAGTTTCACTTCTACATTCATCATCTGATTCATATAATGAGTGTGATTTTGCCATAAAAAGAAATGATTTCCCTTTATCATTATCATCATTTTCTTTTTCACTTTCACTATTTTCATTTTCTTCATTTACGTAGTTTGATTTATTTTTATTATAAAATTTATTCTTTCCAAATTTTCTACCTTTGTTTCTGTTATTGTCATTATTTCGATTTTTATTATAATAACAGTCAACAGAAAAGTGTCCGGGTTTTCCACATGTATAACAATTTCCAATTGATTTTGTTTTATCATTGTTTTCAGATTTATTAAACTTAGTTCTATTTTTCTGACTGAGGTTTAATTCTTCAAATTTACTTTCAGTCTTTTCAAGTTCTGATTTAAAAGCAAGTTGTCTTTCTAGTTCTTTATTGGTGTCCATAATTCTCATTTCATAAGCAACTAGTGAACCTAGTAATTCATCAAAAGTTAATATATTTAAGTCTTTAGCTTCTTCAATAGCTGATACTTTAGGGTTAAATTTTTCTGGTAGAGATCTCAGAATCTTTTTAATAACTACTGCATCATTTATAATTTCACCGAATCCTCGCATAGAGTTAACTAACTCATTTGTTCTCTGCATGTAATCTTCTATTCTCTCATCATTTTCCATCTTAATGGCTTCATACCTACTTCTCAAGACTTGAAGTTTAGCTTCTTTAATTTTACTATCTCCTTCATAAAGTCTTTGAAGTTTTAACCAAATGCTACTAGCAGTTGTACAACTCATAACCTTAACCAGTTCAGAATCCGTTAGACCAGACATAAGTGCTTGCATAGCTTTATTATTTTTATCAACTCTTCTTTTCTCATTAACATCCTCTAAAACATTCACTCCCGCTGTAGGAACAAATTCATTTATTACAAATTCCCAAACCTCAATCCCTAAGGATTTAATATATATTTCCATCCTTTTCTTCCAATAACTATAATCCCTTCCATTGAATAATGGAGCTCTATTCATAGCACTTCCTTGCTAGCCATTTTGATTAATGACAACTAGAAGATCCCTAATCTGTTAAAATTTGAAAAAGGGAACCTCCCTCTGATACCAATTGTTGGTAATGAAGTGCCCAAAAGTCACACACAGAGGGGGGGGGGGGGGTGAATGTGGGTGACTGAATTTTTATTTTAATGAGATATTTTGATAAGTTAAATACACTAAATTTTATATCTCAAAATATTTCAAACACAAACACAAAGGATCATATATTTCCAAACAACGTAATGTTTACATAAGCTTCATGTCTCATAATATTACACAATTTAAAGTAAACATAAAATGCTTATAACTTTAACAAGTACCAAATTTAGACAATTATGAATATACTGTTTTTGACATTATCTAGTTAACATGATCACTCAAACAAAATAAACAAAAGCTAAGATATGAAGTTCTAAACTTCTTTTGTAATGAAGAGAGTTTAACACCAAATGATTACAAAGTTCCTTACCCTATTTCTCTCTAGAGTATGAGAATGATTTCACCTTACAAGTTCACACTTTGAGTGGAACTTTTGTCTTCTTTCAAGAACTCTCACAATGGGTTTGTTCTCTTGCCGAAATGCTTGGAAGAATTGGATTCTTCCTCCACTTCAAGTCTTGGACTTGAATGTTCCTTCAGATCTCTGTGAGAGATTAAAGTATGCTCCCAAACGAAGCCTTGTGCTGCAGCCCCAAACTCTTGGAGGAATTAGCCAAGTTGTTTTGGCCTTGTAAAGAGTTCGGCTCCTCCAAAATTCCTCTTGCTTTTCGCCCAGGATTTCTCCCTTTAATTCCTCTCGATGCCTACAAAATAGAACACCAGCCACTCCTATATATTATGCGGATTTATCTCCTCCTTAAACTTCGGCCAAACATTGCCTTTTCAAAAGGCTTAAACCGAGAGATGTGACTTTTGGTGAATAACCACCATAACCGCCTATCTCTTTGAAATTTACGGCCTCCTATTTATTTTGGTGTTTACTATAATTAGTATATATTTAATATTAAAGACAATAGTCAAATGACATACGTTTATTTAAAACAAAAGGCATGACTATTGGATAGTAACCACCATTTACTATTTTTAGACTTTAAGTAAAATTCGGCCAACTTAAAAACAACAAACTAGCTGTCCTTTAAAAATAAATTTCGGCCATGATAAGATCAATAAAATGAGAAACGACCATTTACTCATGCAATTAATCTCACACAAAATCAAAGCACATAACACACACCTGCAAAACAATAATAGTCATCTTAACACAGTGTAAAATGATTAAGAAATAACACACACTGAAAAATACAACATCGACATCAAGTCCATGAAAGTTTGCTTCATAGTTGAACTAGAAGAAAAACTTCTTCCTACTAGGAGATGAGTACCCCTCTCGGTACCATTTATTTGATGGAAACTCATCATCAAATTTTTTATAAGGAGTATTATAAACCCTTGTAAAGTCCCTCCTCCTGTGAGAAAGAAATTGAGAGTTAGATATATAAGATTAAATTAATAGATACAACAATGACAAAAGAACAAAAATAATAATATGTTCATTGCTCTCAACATAAATTTCAAAGAAACACAAATGGCCTCCACATTCAGCATTCACCATTCACCATAGCTAGACAGGAAATCTCCTCAAACTCCTTCAACTCCTACAGCAAACACTCAACACTCACCTAATTTTATACAAAATGTTTACTGTTCATCATCTTCGTTACAGGAGTCAATACGCAAACATCATCAATCTTCACCCTCCCTAACACCTACAACTCTCACATGCCTAACACCTACAATGCTCACACAGAGCTTCAATCGCGTCTAATTTCTAACAGGAAGCACACAGCTACCTCACAAGTACAGGACATCGCACTGTTCATCGTCTTCATCAATGGGAATCACACACAGCAATCAATTTCAATATTCATTCATCACCCCTCACCTAATTCCATATTCTTCTTTTTATAGAGCCGCAACTGCAGGTGTGGCGGAGCGGAAATGGCGGAACTGGGTAAGCGCCGAAACCGTCGACTCTTCGATCTCTTCATGGGACGGACTGGATCGTGGGCGGTTGCTGGATCGAGCGGAGGAGGCGGCGGCGTCGTAGAAGTGTTGCTGTTTGACTGAGTTGGGAGATCGGGAAGGAAAACCACGCTCCGAGCCCTTGGATCGGGAAACCGGGAAGATGAACAGGGTTTTACTGTGCCGCTGTTCGCTGCTTGCTGTAATCAATCCAATTGTATTGCCTATACATATATATTGATATTAATATATGTATATATATATATATATATATTTATATGTAGTATATATATACCCGAATGTATCGAATATCAGGAGTTATGGGCTTCAAACGGTATGTCCTCTCGAAGGAGGCTAACATCTGGAATGCACATCCTACCATCGTGCAATAGTAAATCCTCATGTATACTGAACTTCTCTTTCTGACCTGCCTGAGTCAAAACCCAAATCTCTGTCATCTTTGGATCTAAGGATAGAGCTGTTCTGATCCTATCCTTGATGTCGCAGGTAATTACCATGCAACTCAACATTGCAGAACCAAAACTAGAGCGCAGCATAATACTAATCTCTAGTCTCTCCAATTCTCGCACCAACTCCTTCTGCTGAGTAATGAGGAAATAACTCAAACCTCTTTGACTAAGAGCATCAACTACCACGGTCGCCTTCCCCGGTGTACAACTCCGTATTCCCTGAGTGGGACCTCCCGACGAAGCCTGGGACCCTTAGGTTTTAGCTGGTCAAAGTAGGCGAGTGGGGTAAGCAGACCCACACTCGCCCAGAGAGTGTGAAGGTCTTTCGCCAAGTCGGGCGGAAGGGTTTTCATCCTAGGATGGGCGGAAGGGCCTTCCGTATAGGCAAATAAAAAGATTGTTATGTTAGGCGGAAAGCCTCTCGCCAAATCAGGCGAAAGGCAAGAGGATCCCGCACTTGCCTTTGAGGAGCTGTGGGGGGCGAACGCTCGGCTCACCCCAGCATTCGCTTCTTTAGGCGAGAGGTGCTTTCGTGGACCACTCGCCCAGTGGGGTACAGAGGTAAAATTACCTTGATACCCCCAGAGGTCTGCAAATAGCTTTTCAGAACAGCAGAGTCACGCTGTTGGCAGACCAGATTTGGAATTCTATAAATAGACCCTGTGGGCACCTTTGGAGGTGATCAAATTCATTTTCTTGGCTTCTTCCTCCTTGGGTTATTCTGGTCTGGCTGCGTAAGCCCTCCAAGGTGCCCAGCTCAGCTTTTGGCTAGGGAGGGGAAGCTCTTTAGAGTTCTTCCGGGTGTGTGGTGGGACCTCCACGCTGCAGCCCAGAGTCTGTTTTTTGGTTCTTAGTGACTGGTCAAGAAGCCAAGTTTGGGAGAAGTAGGTGCAAGCTACCCCCCTTAGGTCCGAACTCTCGTTGAGGCCAAGTTTTGACTTCAACACCCGGGTGGTACTGAATATCCACATCATAATCAGACTGAAACTCTAACCATCTGCGCTGTCTCATATTGAGGTCTTGCTGATCGAAGATGTACATAAGCTTTTGTGATCAGTAAAAATCTTACAACGAACACTATAGAGATAGTGCCTCCAAATCTTTAATGCGTGGATGACTGCTGCTATTTTCAAGTCATGCACAAGATATTTCTTCTCATTAACCTTAACTGTCTAGAGGCGAAGGCTATGACCTTTCCATGCTGCGTAAGCACACAACCCAGCCCTTAACCCAATGTGTCACTATATATCTGGAATCTATCTGACCCTGACGGTAAACTCAAAACCGGAGTTATCATTAGCCTGTTTTTCAACTTTTCGAATGCCAGTTCACACTCAACTATCCAACTAAAGGTTTTACCCTTCCTGGTGAGCGAAGTCAGCGGTAAAGCTATCTTCGAGAAGTCCTTGATGAACCTCCTGTAATATTCTGCTAAACCCAAAAAGCTGCGAACCTCTATAACTGCCTTCGGTCTCGGCCAACATTTATTGCTTTTATCTTCTTTGGGTCAACAAAAAGACCTCTTTGACTGATAACATGTCCCAAAATGCAACCTCTGGCAGGCAGAATTCACACTTAGAAAATTTGACATAAAACTGATTTTGCCTGAGTTTACCCAAAACGGCCCTGAGATGCGAGGCGCGATCTTTTGCACTCTTGGAATACACCAAAATATCATCTATAGAGACGATAACAAAATGATCTAGGAATTTCCGAAACACCCTATTCATCAGATCCATAAAAGCGGACGGGGCATTGGTCAGCCCGAACGACATGACCACGAACTCATAATGTTTGTATTTGGTACTGAACGACGTCTTCTGAATGTCTACATCCCGAATCTTCAGCTGATGGTAGCCTGATCTCAAATCTAACTTGGAGAAAGTACAGGATCTCTCCAACTGATCAAATAAATCATTAGTCCTAGGGATATAATACTTATTTTTAACCGTCAACTTGATTAACTCGCGGTAGTCAATGCACAACCTCAGACTACCATCTTTCTTCTTCACAAACAAAACTTGTGCACTTCAATGCAAAGTGTTGGGGCGAATAAATCCCAAGTCGAGCAACTCCTTCAACTAGACCTTCAACTCAGCGAGTTCTCTGGGGGCCATGCGGTAAGGGGACTTGACCACTAGTGTAGCTCCAGGTAAAAGATCGATCTGGAAGTCAATCTCTTTAGTAGGAGGGGCACCAGGAAGTTCCTCTGGAAAGATTTCAGAGAATTCCTGCACCACGTGTACTTCTAGTAGATCATCCTTGGCTTTAGCATTCATCAGCATTAAGAAGGTTAAACAACCTTTGCTAATGCATCTGACAACCTTTACTGAAGAAATAATTAGCTTCGTGACTCTTTTCATGCCCTGAAAGGTAACAGTGACTTGGTCGGGTCCTTCAAACTATATTAGTTTATCCGTGCCGTCTATCTTGGCGTTTATAGCCGATAACCAGTGCATTCCCAAAATCAAATTGAAACCCGCAATAGGACGTAACAAGGCTTCTACGACAATCTCCGCTTCTCCAAACTGCACTGGTACCCTACACTTATCTCTGGTCTGCAAGAAGGATCCATTAGGCATCATAACTCTAATGATACTGCCTCTGGAAAGATTTCTAAACCAAGCCTACGCACTAAAGATTTTGCTATGAATGAGTGCGAAGCGCCTGTGTCAAAGAAAATCTTGGAGGGTACATTATAAATCATAAGAATGTCTATATGAAAAAATGAATAAGGAAATTAACAGTGTCACTAAGAAGGGTTAGATGAAAATTCTAAATGACAAACACTTACCTATCACAACATCCTCCTGATTCTTGGCTTCCTGTTGGCCAAGACCATATACTCAGGCTACACTGGTCGTTGCCCCGGAGTTGGCCTCGCGTCAGAAATCATTGATGCTTTTCCCTTGTCCACTCTACTAGGGCCACCAACCTCAAACTTCGACTACAAGGTAGGGTTATGTTTAATCAGTCTAAGGTGGAAAAAGTAAAAGTATTTATGATTAATAAACACTTAAACTTCAATTATTTGGTTCCCGGAAGCTCTCTGACAATATCGGGCTGTGTCCTGGCTGCTGACACTTATAACATGCCCCAGCTGAACCCAAACACTCACCAAGATGGTGGCAGTAACACTTAGGACGGGGGGGGGGGGGGGAAGCATTGGAAATAATATATTTATGGGATAATATATTATAATATATCATAAGCAATATATTATATTGTCTAATTGACAATAACAATATATTGTATTGTAATTTTGACAATAACAATATATTGACAATAATATTGTAAATTTATTTTTTTTGAAATATATATAATATATATAAAAAAATACAAAAAATTTATTATGAGCTAGAGCCTAGAGGTGCAGCCGCACCTCTCAATATATTTTTCAATTCATTTACAATCGCTTGATTTGATTACAGCCGCACCTCTCAATTTATTTTTTAATTCATTTACAATCGCTTGATTGGATTACAGACGCACCTCTCAATCTTTCATATTAGAATCATTAGATGAATCTCAGCCATATGATCATGGGAGATCAGACGGAGCTCGATATTTTTGATCTGTAAGCCCTTATTCTCCCTCTTCTTCGCTCGCATCGCTTCACATCGAAGGAGCCTCTTCTGTGGTTCTGCCCTAGCAACGAAATCAACTCTTTTGCGCAGGTGACACGATTAAAAATGAGTTTGCATGGGCGACCAATGGTTCCACCTTTTTCGAAGGTCATATGTGGCATGTTCTTTGGCAATGCTCTCATATGTCTAGAATCAAAAATGTGGAAATGCACTCGTGGTTTGGAGCAGTATTGTTCACAAAAAATCCTTTGAAAAATCCATTATCAAAATCCAATCGGGAATCGAAGTCCAACTGGATTCAGATGAAAAGACATATGTTCAATCACTGAAGGTGCAACATAATAACGTCGAGAGTAGTGATGATAATGATGACCCTGGCTTGTCATTTTCCGAACGTGCACTCAAACGACAGCGAAAGCCGCAGGAAATAACAACTTACATTGATACTAGGTTTTTGATGCTCACGTCGAATCATGTAGAACAATTGTTCTCCATGAGTAATCGAATATTTTCGAAGACACGCCGAAGGTTACTACCACGTACTTTGGAAGAATTGGTTTTCCTCAAACAAAATCGAGATTTGTGGAATTTGGCTTTGGTGTTTGTTGTCGTGAATAAAGAAACAATTGATGATGAAAACCAAAGTGACGAGGATGGGGAGTTGAACTTTTGAAATGCTATATTATATTGTCTGTTTGTAATTTTGAATATTGGATTATGAAACTTTTGAAATGCTATATTATATTATCTGTTTGAAACTTGTAAAAAAATTACAATACATTGTATTTGCATTTCTAGCATTTACAATACAATATATTGTATTCCTATCATTGCAATACCAATATATTGTATTGTTAGCATTACAATATCAATATATTATATTGTTTATTCTCAAAATTATAATACAATATCAGATAGTATTGTTTCAATCCCTGGGGGTGGGGGGTGGGGGTAATCATTGACCTTGGCCCCAGAATGGTCACCTCTCTTAGCTTCCAACCTCTGCTTCTTGTTCCAGTTTCTTCCCGGGCTACTCTTGCTTTGCTGCTGTTGAGGTGCATCTTAAGGTCGCTTTGAACGAAAACTGTTGCGTTTTTGCACCTTCTGCTGATCGGCTTTCAACTTCCTTGCAGTGTCCACTAAGCTCTTGTAATCAACATTCACCATCGTCGTCAGCGGTTGCCTCAGGGAATCACACAATCCGTCCACAAAATGGCTACACTTCTCATTCTCGCCCCCCTGCATCGTGCCCGCATAACGAGAAAGTGGGTCAGCTCCCGCTCATAAACCACCACTGTCTCTTCCCCCTGAATGAGCCTAAGGTACTTATCCTGGAGACTGCGATGCTCGGACAGAGGTACAAACCAGCTAGATAGTGCTGTCGAGAAGTCATTCTAGGTGAACATGTCTGCAATACGACCTGACAATGTTGGGAAACACATGTCATTATGCTAAATGAATGCAAAATACCAGAGAAAGAAAATTTAAACTAAGGAACTTACGAGCGGGGTCATCCGCTAATTGCTTGGTCCGCCAGTGATGGGATTCCCCTTTTAGGAGAAACCCCGCTAACAGATCCTTCTTGTTCTCTGGGCAATCCATCACCTCGAGCAATTCCCGGGTCTTTATCAGCCAATCATCAGTCTCTATTGACGTCTCTTCTCCATTGTAATTGGAGAGATGCAAATCACGAAGGTCCTCAGATAGCGCTCCATCCCTAAATCCCTTGCAGCAAGCACAAGAAGTGCTACTGGATCTGTAGCAGGCAGTGCATTTCAGAATTCCATCATAGCTAAAGCCACCGCTCTAGCAATAATAACAGTCATATCTGTCGGGTCAGGCACTGCTGGTGCTGTAGGTGCTGCTGGTGCACTATTAACTATTATCATCCATGGCTATTTCAGGAGTACTATTTGGCGAGAAGGCTCGCCTGTCTCACTAGTACGTGGTGCCTAGAACACGTAAGGAAAGAAGTTATTTATGCCCGTGACAACAATAAAGGATCTATTATAAATAATATTTTAAAACACAAGCACTACTGAGAGCTAGATACAACTTGATGACTCTATCGTCGAAAAAAGACTCAGATGAAATCTTATGGCTCTGTGAATTTTCTGGGTCATGGGATCTTAAATCTCCCTCTGATACCAATTGTAACACCTCATCCTACTTCAACCACACATCAGCCGTCCAGTCGGGTCCAACAATAAACAGTAAACTAAGAAACAGTATTAAAATTAGTACATAACAGACATAATTGAAAAGAAACTGAAAAGTAAGCTTATATTGGAAGTTGAAGATGAAACTAAGGGTAAAAGTGTACCTTATCAAGCTGAATTCACAGAGTCACTAGAAAGAAAAATGACCAAACCACTGAATATCTGAAATACTACACAATGTCTGGTACACACAAATTCTTAAACATTAATATTACAAGTGTTCAATACTAAACAGTATGGTACTAAAAGTAAACAACTGAAATTGAAAAACAAATTATATGAGCAACTTCACAAACACCCTTATCCTAGGCGCGGTTTTCCATCTGGGTCCCCTATAAAAACATGCTCAAACTTGGGTCAGCCCAAAGGGAGAGTAACAAAAGTTATTCCTTCTAGTGACACTAAAATTATTTTGAAAGAAATGTATGCATGCTTTTGAAAATAAATTTTGTGCTATAGAAAAAACTGTATACTAGTGTACTATGCATGATTTTCAAAAAATCAAATTAGCAAAATAAATGACTGTTCTAATTACTCATATTGTGTGCAGTTAACTCAAGTTCCGAATAGTTTGGTTAACTAGGAGTTTCTAAGGTTCGGTCTAAATTTGAGTTCTAAAATCACTTATGATTTTCCTTCCTTATAGCTTTAGGCAGAGTAGCTACTATCGCTCAGTTTATGCAGCGCCCCAGGGTGGACCACTGACATGCTGCTCTCCGGGCTCTTCGATACATCAAAGGTCATCCGGGACAAGGATTGTTGCTCTCCGCTACCAGTTCCCTCCAGATTTCTACTTTTTGTGACGCGGATTTGGCGTCTTGTCCTGTCACATGCCGCTCCATTACTGGTTATTATTCCTGCCTCGACAAGTCACCCATCTCGTGGAAAACTAAGAAGCAGCATACGGTTTCTCGCTCTTCGGCTGAAGCCGAATATCGTGCTATGGCCTCTGCGTCATCTGAGTTGATCTGGGTCAAGTCCTTACTGCAGTCACTTGGTGTTTCTCATCCTCAACCCATGCACCTGCACTGTGACAGCCAGGCGGCTATTCACATAGCTTCTAACCCGGTGTTCCATGAGCACACGAAGCACATTGACATCGACTGTCATTTTGTGCGTAATCTTATTCAGTCTGGTGCTATCATGCTCTTCCATCTATGCACGGCCCAACAGCCGGCAGATATTTTGACGAAAGCACTTAGTCGACGGCAGTTTCAATTTTTACTCTCCAAGTTGGGCGTTCTGGATCCCCATGCTCCAACTTGAGGGGAGGTATTAAACATACCGTGGCTGTCTTAGCATACAATTAGGGATTGATTGGAGGAGTTTATTTAGGAAGGCTTGATTGGCGGAAGGAATCTCAGGAAAAAGTTTCCGTTTTTTGGAAAATCTAATTTAGGTAGGCTTGGTTGGCTAGGAGAAATCTTAGGAGAGATTTTAGACAAACTTTTGTATATATTTTGGCTTGTACGGTTTCTCCTTTTCATCAATTAACAGAAAAATAAAACCAATGCAATACGTTTTCTCCTTTTTATCAATAGCTTTAGGCAGAGTAGCTACTATCGCACAATACTAATCTAACGATCCGAGTCCTACTAACGAATTCAAGTGTTCTAGTGTCATACGAACACAGACTCGAATATACTAATACACTAAAGCGGGATATCATCTCTCAAACACTGAGACTCATAAGGTACACAACGACCCTTGAGAAAGATAGTGCGCCTCTATCAAAGACGGGATGAGACCTCAGCCGCACCCACTAAACATCTTCTATCTAGCGCTACTCTGCTTGCGAAGCATAATTGCGTAACAAGGACAGTTTATCATAACGATTTACTCGACTAGAATTCATATTCATGAATTTAATGGTTTGTGTTTCTAACTCTATACGAGTGTAATAGTTTCGTAAATTATATTAATTCTGGTGGTCTAATTACTTGAGCAATTTATATGTTGATGATATTCTGCATATACTAACCAGATGATTACGGGATTACACATCTCTAATGATAATAATAGTTTCATGCAAATGTTATAAATTCCACTAAGTTAAACAAACATTTCTGATATGTCTAATCAGGAAGAATGAGAGTTTCTTACAGCGATATTGTGGCGCTCGTACACCTGACGCGACGACATAATTGTCTAGGTTATGTGAACACTCCTGTAATTTCCCTTCCGAATTTGCGCTGAGAATTAGCGATCGTTTGTACACTAAAATTCATTATACATCTTAGTCGATTATTTGAGCATACAACTATAAACATTGTCCTAAAAATTGATAGAGACTGAGCTGAAGGAATATTTAGAAGCTTTGTTACCTCGCTCCAGACCGCGAAACCCTACTCTGCAAGCCGGCCAATTCTTAAAATGAAGGGGGGGGGGCAGATAGTTTTCGATCCCTGAAACCGAAATGAAATAGAACAATAGTCAACTGGAACTTGCTACGAAAAGCCTCGACAACACTCTCTGGATGCCGGAAGAGAAACGATGCACTGCCAAAGTTTCAAGATAATGTACCCACAACATAAATGTTCCGCAAATTTGGGCTTGGAGGAGTAATCTTGCAGTAAATGATGAGTCGTCCCCTTGAAACTGAAAGGAAGTGAACGATTTCTGCCACGAAAAGATTCCAGCAGTTCTAAACTGCCGCAGTGCACACCGACCAGCCTCTGGTTTTCTTTTTTTGAGGTGAAACGAGCGCTTACTGCCGCTGATGAGGGCGTGAAGATGTGCTTCGGGGTCACTGGGAGAGAAAAGAGTGGAAAGCCCTAATTTCTAGCGCACGCATGGAGTCAAGCTTTGGTTGCGGTTTTAAAACTGCCAGGCTGACGCTGCTCAACAGGAAGGCGCCTAAGAAAACTTAAGAGGCGTGCGGGCCTAATGCGTCGACTGAGATAAAATCGCCCGGAAAGAGGGATTTCATTTGAATGTGCTGAAATTGAGCTTTGTCGTGCTAAGGCTTAGAGGGGAAACTCTCTCCTAATTACTAATTTACCATGACCCCACTAGAACACTCAAGTCAAGGGGTTAGGGTTCCCGCGCTTCTCTAAATAGTGCCAGAAAAATTTTATTAACTCCATTTACATTACTAATCCACATAGAACAAATAATACCAATATTTTGTACCTTACAAGACGATTGCTCGATTAATTTTTCTCGCGATCGGGTCCTTCAATTTAAATTTTATTTAGATATTAATCTAAGGATGTTACAGGCATCGGGACAATTACTAGATTTAAAGGCTATGTTGTTGTATCTATAACACCTTCTGTGTACTTGGATGCTTGAATACTCCATCTATACCATGTGATGCGGAGCAGAGACGAGGACGAGTTTTGGGCCCGTTTGAGGCTAATTTGGCGACTTACTATATATGACATGCCCGGATCGACGATCGGACTCCGCGGATGTGCCCAGATTCGCGTTGCGAATCAATTTGATATATTATTTCACTCTGTTTGCATTTATTTTGTTATATTTGGGTAGCCTTACCTCCGACCAATCATAGTTGTTGATGGGGGATGCCCTGATCTTCTCTTTATTATAAATAGACCTCTTAGGGGCTGATCTAAGGCATTGCAGAATTTGGATAAGAAAATTCCCGAATTCCCGCGATTCCTCCACGGTGCCGACTCCGTGGAACCCTAAGTGACGACTCCTAGGTGCGTATCTCTCTCCCCAAGGTTTGCCCTAACCCTAGACCACTTCTTCCCCCTCCCAAGCCCCTCTCTCAGCCTCTATACCCCAAATCCAGCCACCGTTTTTAATCCCTATCAATTTCTCATTTCACTATTCATTAATGGAATTCACTATTCACCTCATATAGTTTTTCCTATTTATCCACCGCCGGCCTGCTGCTCCAGCTCCATCCCAGCCGCCTCCCATCATTTCTTCCTCCCAGCAACCCGCTTCATAACCTCTTCCCCCCACCCTCCAAAGCCACCACCACCTATCCCCCTAGCTTTCCTCGGCCGCGAGCCATGAGATTTTCCCCTCCCCTCCAGATCAGCACCCGCCACTCCCTCTACAGCCTTTCTCCAAGCTGCCAACCCTCCCTTCATGTGGATCCACCTCCCCGTCGTCTCGTTTCTCAAGATCAGTCCAGATCTGAGAATTTCAGCCCCCGATCCGTTATTTCCACCACCCGTACACCATCCCCTAGCCCGGTTCTGAAATTTTCATTGTCCTGATCATCCCACTATTTAGTGAGTATTGTTGTATTGGATTATTATTTTTCAGCATTTATTTATCGATTGGACATCATATTGGTTTGGATATCTCGTATGCTAGTAGTTTGTTAGATAAATATTGTGATTTGCTGGACTTTAATCACTTGCGCTCTAGCTTTGACCCTCCCCGCGGAGAAAGCCTAAGCTTGTTTTCTATAATAAATTATCTGTATCTTGCTTTCAATATTCTGCATGAGATGATAGTATTTCTTATCTAATTTGTGAGTTAACCGTCGGATCTGCATAACATGTAGGGTTATGTCGCGATTTCCCGCCGCATATAGATTCGTCCTGCGTCAATTAGTATCAGAGTCAGGTTGCACGCACTTTTTGATACGCAGTCGTAGAGTTTGTAGGGTTTTCATTATGTTTAAGTGTCACAATTATTCCCCTCCTCAATATAAATGTCTTGAGCCCACTTGCACCCGCCCTCACAGAACCCCGTTAGGGAAATCCTCACATTATTACGACGACCATTCTCGATCGTAGTACACCACTTTCAGAGATCGTGTTGACCTACCGACACGACCTTACTATGCTAGAGACGATCAGTATGATGATTGTCGTCGTTCTTATCCTACGCGATCGGATCGTGTTGATCCTTCGACACGACTCGGTTACCTTAGGGATGATTATTATGAGGATAGTCGTTCCGAGAGAGATCTTGAGAGTCAGTTTTGCATTGCTACCCCCTCCTTTGACGACTCATCGAGTCCCGAGTCTTTCAGTTATTGGCTCGTGGATATGAAGTATTATCTTGATCATTTTGAGGTATTCAGTGAGCGTAGCGTCAAGTTTGCGAAACTTGGATTTTTAGATCAGACGATGACATATTGGGCTAGCGTTGAGAGGACCCGCGAGCCAGACCGTCTACATCGCATCACCAATTGGGTGGACATGAAACGTACATTGTGTCAGAGGTATTTGCCTTCGTCATATCGGAGTCACTTGCTCGTCCAATTGTTTTCCTTTCAGCAAGGATCCATGTCTGTCGTTGAGTGCAAAGATCGCTTTGATGAGTTAGTTGTGATGAGCGATATCCGAGAGGATCCAGCCATGACCACTTCCCGATTTCGGTCTGGGCTTCGATCTGACATTTGTACTAAGGTGATTTGTCATAGCTCGAAGTCCCTCGAGTCGACATATCAGCTCGCCCTTCGTTACGAACAGTCTTTGAGATCCGCAATAGCTGGTCGATGGGATTCTCACCTTGACCTCTGCAGCATGAGTCTCCCTCATACTGAGGTCACCATGACGCCTACCACTGTCTTGTCAGCCACGACAGAAGTGATACTCGATGCGGATTGCTCTCACCCCAGTGAGGTGCTTAGCCCAGTGAGCGGCCTATCTTTTGTTTCTGACCCGTCTCTTGTGACCCCGACTATGAGTGAGCTTGAGCGACCTATTGAGTCTATAGTGACGTGTCCCTCATCCACACCTCCACTTTTGACATGTCATGGGTTGATTAGCACCCCTACCATAGACTCTTGTCTTGACACCGCGCTGACAGACCCGATCTTGAGAGGTCTATGTCCCCCTCTCATTGTCATTGCTTCGAGTCATATCACGACCGAGAGCCCAGAGCCTAGTGTTGATCTCGTAGTGGCTATGTCACTCAATCAAGGGGACATTACCTCTCACGATGGTACTCATATGAAGGATCGTGAGCCTAGTGACGAGTTCTGTGACGACCCCCTTATTGAGCCTCCTGATGATCCGTCATATCCTGGTGAGGATGTGATTCAGGTGAGCTGCTTGTTTACGAGTTCTGAGTTATTGGCGTCTCTTCCATTATCGTCCCCGGCCTTGCCCGAGAGAATGGATATTGTGTGGAGCATTGAGTGTTTAGGGCACCACCTATTGACGCACCACACTCTAGATGAGTTTTGGGATGCACCACCTGCTGACTCACCAAACGAGTTCTTCATTTTCAGGGATACTCCCCGCACTATAGAGTCACGCCTTCTGGTCGGTGTACATGATTTTCACCTAAGTGGTCATCTCATTCGCGATGACTTTTCTTACACACCTCCTGGTGAGCCCCCTGATGTGCTACGTTCCCCGAGAGACATTTGGCTCTTTACGAGCTCACGTTTGAGTATAGATGTCTCTCACGGTCATCTGAGGACTCGTTTCACACGGGATGATTTTTTCTACACCCCACCGAGAGAGCCTCCTGATAGGTCACCTCCCTTGATAGATTTTCAGGTCATTATTAGATTTTCCCATAGAGAGCCTGTTGTGCCGGTCATGTGTCATTGACATCATTTGCATGAGTCTGTTGAGTCATTTCGTCATCATTTGCATGAGTCTGTTGTGTTGTCTGTTCATCATTTGCATGTGTGTCATGAGTCGGTCCGACGAATAATCCATATTGATAATAAAACTTGTAAATCACATGTGGATGTTCATTGACAAGTGTAGGTACTTCAAGAAGGCGAGCAGGTGATGGTGAGAATCTGCGTTGTGAGGCTCCGTGTGAGATTTGCTAAAAGCTTGAGTGTTAGGCAAATGGATTCCTATATAATCATGAGACTGATTGAAGTAAACACCTATGATCTTTATATCCTTGCAAGTATGAGTATCCACCTGGTATTTAGTGTTGAGGATATGACGTCGTACTACGAGCCTCACCAGTATGTGGACCCATGCAGTGGGGACTTCCAACCTCCATTTGTTGGAGGCAGCACCCCTCCACCACTATAGGCATAATGCAACAAATCCCTGGGCACTCCATCGCCCTCCCGTTGACCACTGCTACACTGAGGCAGGTGCGGCTAGTCTCATAAAGCTGAAGGTTTTGAGCGTCATGCTCGGTCATGCTCGTTTATGAAGTTGTGCCTGCTCCCTGAATTCATAAGAGAGACCAACATATGATCTATAGTGGTAATCTACATCTGAGGGGTCTTGCCCAAATGTGGTCTTGTGATGATGTGGAATGAAATCTTAGGGGTTATCAACTTCGAACCAAAAGAGACGCTTGCATTTGTGACTACGAGTGTATGGTTCCTCGCAATTGAAACAAAGGCCCTTAGCCCTACGACTAGCCATCTGCTAGGTCGATCGATTCAATCATAGCCTTAACCGGTCCTTTTGCTTATCCAGCCAACACTCTCATTCAATCTAAGTTAAATTTAAATTGTAATTATTCTACTAAACGGGGTCACATATGTATCTCTAATTCTTACGATCCTACAATTTACGTCATCAAATTAATTTTGCATCGTCACATACATAATTTGATCTTTTATTTTATTGTTTTCGTCGTAAAAAATTTGATTTACGTCGTCGCTTCGACATGCAAATTATTTAGCATAAAATACTTTAGTTACTAATACCTGTCGCCGTTGACGGTGTCATAGAGGATCACGGTCTCCACACGCGACCGTGTGGTACTTTATGTAGACTGACCTGACCCCTCTGCCTTCTCGTGTTGACAAGCAATGGGCCTTGCCTGGTTGTTGAATGATTGGATACGGCCTGACACACAGTCATGTGTTGAGGCCATGTACATGAATTTTCTGGGTTTTTGGAACTTCTCTTGAGCCCTTGATCAAGATTCAAGGTAGCCTTGGAGTGGATGACCCATATCATTTATTGGTTAGTCAAACTTGGGATTTAAAGCCATATCTCTCTTTCTCCTTCATTTTTATCATGTCTTGAATTTGGAGAAAGTGAGTGAAGAAGAGAGAGAGAGAGAGGCAGTGGGAAAGAACTTGGAGAAGATGAAACTTGCTGCGGCTCTTGTACTTTGGTGGTAAAACCAAAGATCCAATTTCGAAGGAACTCTCCTTGCATCCTCCTGATCGTAGTGATCTCATCGGTGAATCAAACCCAAGGGTGAACGCAAAGAAAAATGAAAAACTATCTCTTTCTTCTCTAGTTTAGGATTTGTATTGTAATCTTTGATGTTTATGCTCATATATCCTTGATGTAGGTAATCTATTGATGATTTACATGTGAGTTTTTGAAGTTGTAAGCTAGTGTAATGTTTGGTATGTGTTAAAATAGCCCATGTAAAGGGCCCATTATTGGGCCCATTTATTGTTTTATCTTCTCTCCTCCTTTTAGTCCCACATCTTGTCTAAGATTTTCTTCTCTCTTCTTCTTCCTATATATTTGTATTCTCTCCTTGTATTTAGACAAGTAATACATACAAGATTTGAGCTCTTTCAACATGGTATCAGAGGGAGCGGTCTCTCCGGTGCGGTCTCATTCTCTTTAATCGCCCAACCCGCCCCCGCCCGCCCTCTCCGCTTCTCCTGCAGACTGTGAGCCTACCCGCTCCGGTCTCCTATCCGCGGGCTCCTATCCGCAGGCTCTGCGGTTTGCCTCTGCATTCCTCTTCTCCTCTCCTTCTCCGTGGTTCCACCCTCTTCAGATCCTTTTATAGCCACCATTCTCTCTAGTTCGTGGGGTCCACTTCTTTTCTATCCGCTGCGGCTTCCCCTTCTATCCGCTGCGAGTTCCTCTCCCTCTTGCTTCGTGCACGGCCTGTCCGCGGGCTGTTCCTCTCCCTTCTATCCGCGGGCTTCTGTGTCCGCTGCGGCTTCTCCTTCTGTCCGCTGCGGCTTCGCCTTCTGTCCGCTGCGGCTTAGCCTTCTGTCCGCTGCGGCTTCGCCTTCTGTCCGCTGCGGCTTCGCCTTCTGTCCGCTGCGGCTTCGCCTTCTCTCTGATTCCTTCTTCTCGTTTGCTTTCTCTCGCGGTTTCCTTCCGCGATCTAACCGCTGCTGGCTTCACCGAGACCGGGGCAGACTCTCTCTTTTGTTTCTGCCCTCTGGTCGCGAACTGACTACTCGCTGGTGTCCGGCTTGACCGTGCGGGCTGCTGCCTATCCGCATTCTGGTCGTGGTCTTCCTCAGTCTTTCTCGCGGCGGCCTCCTTGTCTTCTCGCAGGCGGTCTGTCCTCTTCTCGCCGCGGTCTTGCTCCCTTCTCGCAGCGGCCTCCTGCCCTTGTCGCAGCGACCTCAGCCGGCTGCCTTTGCGGTCTGCCCTTATGGGCTCTTCCGGTAACTCCTCTGGCTCGACGGATAGCCCGCCTGCTGACCACCCGGCCTGTCCGACTGACCACCCGATTTGCACTACAGAAGTCCGTGCCGAGTTGCGCATCACTACCATCTCTCTTTCTGGAAAGAAGAACTTTGTCCCCTGGGTTCATTCTGTTAGACGGGTTCTTCAGGCCAAGGGCCTTCTCCCTCACCTTACTCAGGCTCCTCCCACCTCTCCTACCGATGACTGGCTCCGCAATGATGGCCGAGTTCAGACCTGAATCTTGAATTCTTTAGATGGTGAGCCATATCAAATGGCTATGTATCATGAGACTTCCAAAGATATGTGGACTGAGCTACACTCCTTATATTCTAGAAGGGACAGCCTCCAGCACCTCTACGACATCCTAACTGACCTCTTTGCTCTTGACGCCGGAGGGGCTTCAGATATGACCTCCTTTGTTGCTCGTGCGAAGACTCTTGCTGAAGCATGGATCCAACATCAGCCCTTCACCAATGATGCTGCTGCTCAGCGCGCTCAGAAGGAAGCCGCCTGTACTGCCATCATCATGGCCCGTCTTCCCCCTCACCTTCAGAGCATTCGTGCTCAGGTCCTGGCATCCTCTACCACACCCTCCTTTTCTGATGTGTGCTCCATGATTTTCCGAGTATCACCTCCTCCAGATACTACGGCTCCTCCGGCCCTTCTTCAGCAGGCACCTCCGCTTCTACCATTGCCTCCTCCTCCTACTCGGGGGGGTCGTTCGGGATCTCGCGGCCGTGGTCGTGGTTGCCGGGGTCGGCCGAAGTGTTCCTTCTGCGGGAAAGATGGTCATCTCGAGGCAACATGTTACAAGAAAGTTGGCTATCCTCCTCGCCCGGCGGCTTCTGTTGCTACCGATGCTGGTCCTCCTGATCTTGAGAGTGTCCGTCTTCAGCTCCAGCATCTCCAGGGATTGCTCCACCCACCATCTGCCTCCATTGCCTCCGTCTCTCACACAGGTACCGCTTGTCTCTCCACCGGCTTGGGCTGGATTGTGGACTCTGGCGCTACTCATCACATTACTCCACATCGACCTGCCCAGTACCTGACTTCCCCTTATCCACAGTCTATT
This sequence comes from Platanthera zijinensis, assembly GCA_039513925.1. Lineage (NCBI taxonomy): Eukaryota > Viridiplantae > Streptophyta > Magnoliopsida > Asparagales > Orchidaceae > Platanthera > Platanthera zijinensis. The sequence continues at coordinate 38,109,536 of CM077085.1, forward strand.
ACTGTGGCCAATGGAGCTACTGTTCCCGTCTCCGGCTCGGCAGATCTTCCTCTCACCTCCTCCATCTCCCTTCGCTCGGCTCTTCACGTCCCGAGTTCACCGTTCAATTTACTTTCTGTTGGACGGCTTACTAATGATCTAGATTGTTCTGTTATATTCACTTCCTCTTCTTTTGTTATACAGGATCGGCGGACGCAGACTACCATTGGTAAAGGCCGGCTGCAGAATGGGCTCTACCTTCTCGACGACTGTCCCACCATCCTCTCATCCGTCTCTTCAACAGATTGGCATCGTCGACTTGGGCATGCTCCTCTACCGGTCCTCCAGCGGGCTCTCCCCGATGTTTCTTTTACCCCCTTTCAGTGTGACTCTTGTATCCTCGGCAAGCAGACTCGTTCATCTTTTTCTTCCCATTGTACTCGGAGCGCTGCTCCTTTTGATTTAGTGCATTCGGATATTTGGGGACCATTTAAAATTACTAGTATTTCTGGTTTCCGGTATTTTATAACGTTTATTGATGATCACTCTCGCACTACCTGGCTATACTTACTTCGTGATCGCTCCGAGCTTCCCCGTGTCTTTCGGGCATTTGTCCTCGAAACCTGTACGCAATTCCACACGACCATCAAAGTACTACGAACTGACAATGCTCGTGAGTACACTAGTAACGAATTTACTGCTTTATGTTCTGAGTTCGGGATTCTACATCAAACTTTCTGCGCTTACACGCCGCAACAAAACGGTGTTGCCGAACGCAAGAATCGCCACTTACTCGATGTTGTCCGTTCCATCATGCTTCAAATGCATGTCCCCAAACCATATTGGAACTTTGCGGTCTCGACCGCCTGTTTTCTCATTAACCGTCTCCCTTCCTCTATTCTCAACTATGCTACTCCGTTTAGCATCCTTTTTCCCTCCACTCCGGCCTATCCTCTCGCACCTTGTGTATTCAGTAGCCTCTATTATGTCCACCGTTTGGGGCCTTCCTCGGATAAGTTGGATCCCCGAGCGGCCAAGCATTTCTTTGTTGGATATTCACGCACCCAAAAGGGGTATGTATGTTATTCTCCTGCTACACGCAAGATCTCAGTGTCTGCTGATGTCACTTTCCGCGAGGACCAACCATTCTTTCCTGCTCCCTTACCTGACCATCTACCACCCACACCTACTCCTCCATCCATCCCCCGCTCGGTCATTCCCGCAACTACTCCTCCGACTGTCGTTCCCTCTAAACAGACTGTCGTTCCCTCCAAACCACCAGTTATCCGCGTCTACACTCGTCGCTCTACCACTTCCGTTGCCCCTCTGCCGTCGGTCTCTACCATGGATACTCCGCGTCCAAATGATCAGGTATCGCCTTCCACTGCTCCTCCGCTGGCAAACTACATCTCTCTTCATCGCCTCTCTCCCCATTTACACACTTTGGCTACTTATCTCTCTTCGGTTGCTATTCCTAATTCTGTGCAGGAGGCGCTTCAACATCCAGGATGGCGAGCGGCCATGGAGGAAGAAATGTCTGCTCTCTGGTCTAACCAGACATGGTCGGTTGTTCCCTTCCACCGGGCCAGAAACCAGTTGGGTGCAAGTGGGTCTTTGTCATCAAACATGCTGCCGATGGGACAATTGACCGTCTCAAGGCCCGTCTTGTGGCTAGAGGTTTCACTCAACAGGAGGGGCTAGATTATGAGAAAACGTTCTCCCCGGTTGCGAAACTTAATAGTGTTTGCGTCCTCATCTCTGTTGCTGTCCATCGTCGGTGGCCTCTTTTTCAGCTGGATATCAAAAATGCTTTCTTGAATGGGGATCTCCAGGAAACTGTCTACATGCAACAACCACCCGGGTTTGAGACCACGGGGGAGTCTCAGGTCTGCCATCTTAAAAAGGCTCTATATGGTCTCAAACAATCTTCGCGGGCTTGGTTTGAAAAGTTCAGCAAGGTCCTCCGTGAGATTGGCTTCACACGGAGCTCGGCCGACTTCTCGCTCTTTACTCGTCACCAACCAACAGGAACGGTTATTCTGTTAGTATACGTCGGCGATATTATCATTACTGGAGATGACTCTCAAGGGATACAAGCAGTCAAAGTCCATCTAAACTCAGTCTTCCAGACAAAGGATTTGGGACCTCTTCGCTATTTTTTGGGTCTTGAGATTGGCAGAAGGCCGGATGGGCTCACTCTCTCTCAACGGAAATATTGTCTTGACCTTCTTCATGATGCGGGTCAGTCCGGCTGCAAGCCAAGCGATACTCCTATGGATGTAAACCACAAACTGTGTGCCCAGGCATCTGACTCCGATCTCCTTCTCCAGAATCCTGAATATTATCGACGTCTTGTTGGAAAACTGATATATCTCACGGTTACCAGATCGAATATTTCCTTTGCTGTTGGTCTTGTCAGCAGATACATGCACTCTCCTCGAAAATCTCATCTTCAAGCAGTGGAACGAATTCTCAGGTATCTGAAAACCGCTCCTGGTCAGAGACTTGTCTACAGGACCTCCTCTTCTTCTCCAACATTGGTGGCATATTCTGATGCTGACTATGTTGGCTCTCTCGATGACCGGTGATCTATGAGTGGTTTTTGCACTTACCTTGGCGGACATCTTGTTACTTGGCGAAGTAAGAAACAAGCGGTCGTTGCTCGATCTTCAGCCGAGGCAGAGTACCGGGCAATGACATCGGTTGTATCAGAATTGACATGGCTTGAGAGTCTTCTTACTGATCTGGGTATAAAATTACCATCACCAGCTCTTCTCCTTTGTGACAGTCAAGCCGCCATACACATCGCAAAGAACCCGGTCTTTCACAAAAGAACGAAGCATATTGAGGTCGATTGTCACTTCATACGGGAAAAAGTTCAAATGAAGAAGCTTGACCTAAAGCATGTCCCTGGATCGGAACAAGTTGCGGATGTCTTCACGAAGGCTCTTTCCAAGACACTCTTCTATCAATTTTTGTCCAAGCTTGGCGCATACGATTTGTACGCTCCAGCTTGCGGGGGAGTGTTAAAATAGCCCATGTAAAGGGCCCATTATTGGGCTCATTTATTGTTTTATCTTCTCTCCTCCTTTTAGTCCCACATCTTGTATAGGATTTTCTTCTCTCTTCTTCTTCCTATATATTTGTATTCTCTCCTTGTATTTAGACAAGTAATACATACAAGATTTGAGCTCTTTCAACAATATGAAAATCCTTAATATGAGATTACCTTAAGCATGTAGGGATGTTGAACATCACTTGTAAATAAGGTAGGGTAAGTGTGAGAAATCCCATTTTGAGATTATTCGGGGTATGGATAGTGTTACTTCGATGATGAAGCCATTTGATCGCTTAATCATGTTGATTTTCAGAGAATCAATATTTAAAGAAGAGGTTGGCTAGTGATTTGTGATCTCTTAATCATGTTGATGTTTAGGTGAAATGATGTCATGCTAATGTAGTCTTCTCACGACGTGCACTGGTTTGCAAAGAAATATTCGTCGTGCGTAATTCAAGTCAAGGGGTCCTCATGTCGTAGAGAGGGAAATCCATCTTCACATATTGGGGTACGCTGCTCCCTTCTGAGCGGTGGTTGTGGAGGTTTGGACGGTGAGGGTGTGGCGGCCCATTATGAGAGGAGCTAGAGGCGTCTCGTTGCAATGCGGTGGTGGTGTGCGGTCAAAATGCGTGGTGAGGGCTTTGAGGGCATTGGTGTTCGTGGTCATCATTTTTTGGAACATTTCCATAACTTGGGCCAAAGTAAGGCCACCATCATCCATGGAAAGAGTCGTCAGTCGTCAAGGGCCTAGGTCGGGAGTAGGAAGGAGGCCAGAGATGTCGGAGAGGAGGCCCAATACCAAGTGAGGATCCCAACAGATGGACGTGCGTCGATCGATGACTGTGCGTAGAGATTAGTGCCTTGGCATCGTACATCAACAATTTTGCAGTTGGCGAGTTCGCAGCGGAGGGTTTCACGCGAGTCGCTGGAGGGTCGCATGAGGCTGAAGGATGCATAGGAGCCTCGTCGGATCCTTTCGGCTCTAATACCAAGTTAATATGAACCTCAGATTGGGATCTCATGTGCGGCCTAATGAGAGTGAAGTCGTGGAGGCTGTTGAATTTTCCCTTCTTGGAACCTCGAGAACCTATGGCGACAACGAAGAGGAGGCGGGAGAAGGATCACATGAAGAGGAGCTCCGGGTGGAAGGATGGCGGTTGATCCCATGGAGATCGACGGACGGAAATGTGCGGTGCCCTGTAGTGCTATAAAATTAGAAATGTAAGAGGGGGATTAATTTTGATAATCATTGCCTGCCTTGCTTCTCATTCCTCTCACCTTCAAATAAGGTGAAAACCCTTTTAAGTCCAAAAACCAAAATGCCTCTTACAAGACTAACATAAGTGAGAAAAAAAATATGGTTCAAAATACTGAAAATAATAAAAATGGTGACGGTGATGCTAGCATCCTTGCTCGGTTTCGACCATCGTTGGTTTGGCTCCCCATCATGGACCAATAACATAAAATTTATATAGCTGTAACTAGACCAACTATGCAATATCAACATTTTTTTGAGAAACAAATAATTTTATTGTACCAAGTTGAAGAAGTAAGAAATTTAAATGAATATTGGTAAAATGACTACGGATATATTGAGAACTGATTTTATCATAGAGATGCTGGGAATTCTACTATTCGATTTGAATTTTCTCTATATTTGTTGGTTGTAGGTGAAGAAAGAGATTCAGAGCTGCTATGAACTTATTCAAAAACTTGGAAGGGGTGCTGTTTATTTAGGTTCTTCTAGAATAAAAGATGATCATCCGCATTATTTACAAGCCTTAGAATTAGCAAGGGATGTAAGTGCTTTGGCAATTTCAATAGTTTTTTTTTTAATTTGAAACGTGTTATATTTCCTTTTACCTTACTGTGCAGAATTTGTTATTTCAAACGAAAACCAAATTATGACGATGCTATGATAACTTCGTCCATGTACAGTTTATGTTCTCATGAATATTTTTCTATGGCAAGGGTAGGTGAAATGACATTTTGATAGGACTTATGCATGAAAGTAGAAGTATGATTCATGTTCTTATGAATAATTTTCTATGATAAGGGTAAGTGAAGCTGCTTTAATGTTGAAGACTTTTGACAGGACTTGTGCATTAAAGTAAAAAAACAAAAGAAAAATTTCCATCTTAGCAAGTAGCTATACAATTTATTTATTGTCTTGTAATGTGGGTGATGACACAAGCAATTTTAGCATGAGTGATGAATATCATATAAGAGATCTCTGAATAAGCTCATCAAGCACTCACACTCAAGAGGCTTGTGCCTAGTCTTTACCGCTTATGAGTGTCATCATATTTTCCAGTTACATCTAAAGCTCAATCAATCACTTTATTTTTTAGTTTGTGAATTGTGCTTCTCATGTGCTTGTGTTCGTATTTATGTAGAAAGCGCACGGTCATGTTCATCGATCCCCGCATTCATCAATCCCCGCATTCAACGATCTCCACGCCACCGTCCGCATCACACAGTCCTTAAGCTCATCACAACGATCGATCCTTCTCATCCGACGCAGCTTCTCATCGAGACCAGCGCTGTTCCTTTGTTGCTATCAAGCTACCCATAACCTGGCTTCTCAAGCCCTTCAAGTCCTGAGCCACCCCTTCTTCCTTGGGGAATCATGCAGACCCCCCTCCCAATCCAGCTAGGCCTCCACCAAATTTATTTTAATTAGTTCCTCATGAATTATTTAATTCCTCTTTGAATTAATTATTTCATCAATTAATTATGATGGACATGAAGCTCAACGCAGTCGATTCGACTATTTTTCGTTTGCTGCTCGCTTCATTTCAGGACTCGGTCTCGCCTGGACGATCATTTGAAGAGGCCAGGATACCTTGATGTTCTGCCCCTCCCACGCAGCTGACATCCTCGCCAGCACATGTTTCCACCCATTCCATTGAAGCTAGGCCGATTGAAAGTCTTATAAGGGTAGCTAAACACATAGGGGGGGGGGGAATATGTTACTTTTAAGTTTCTTGCAACTTTTTAAGATTATACTTGATGTATTGTTGTTAGGATGTTAGATTTCAAGATTACACAGAACACACAAACAATTTATAGTTGTTCCCCTATCTATGGTACATCCACTTTCCCCCTTCACTTATCTTGCAGTGTGCTAGATTCGGTCAACTCCTCCAAAAATTTAGATCAACTGATCTTACACCTCAGATATATCCACTTTCCCTTTTCACTTATCTTGCAGTGTGCTAGATTCGGTCAACTACTACAAAAACTCAGATCAACTGATCTTACACCTCAGATCCTTCCCAGGATCCTACAGCACAAAGTGCTTCCCACTCCTACAACTCAGACTGCTCACAGTCCTACCTCAGAGACAACACCAAGTCTCCTATCTTAGGCTCACAAGCACGTCCTACCTCAACTTTTATAAAACAGGCCTACCTCAGATTCTTTACAGAATCCTACCTCAGACTTTTGGTAAAATTCCTACAGAATCCTACCTCAGACTTTTGGTAAAATTCCTACACTCAGCCTTTACAAAATAGGCTTACACACAGATCTTAGTGAGATCTTACAATAGAAATTTGACGAGTTACAATGACTCAGGAACAAAGGTTTAGGAGTCTTCTTCACTAGTTGTTACAACAAACAACTTCTCTTCATCACAACAGCAGGAAATGATCATTAGAATATAAGCAGGTTGTGCTGTGTGAACACTTGCAGAGATCTTCTTCTTCCTCAAGCCTTTTTGAATGATTGATCCGAAGATTATCAAGCTTGAGGACACTGAGAAATCTCTCTCTGCCAGCGCCCAGTGGCGACCTTTTTGTAATTTAGGGTTTCAGAATAGTTTTTTAATAAATCCTGCAAAAAGTATTGATGCCCAAAAGGTTGTTTTCTCCTTTTTTTAAAAGTCTTACACACTTGACTTTTATATTTCAGCAACTGCAACGACTAAATTCTTGTTTAGGTAAGTGGCATGACCGGCTTTAATTGTTGAATCTTCCCAAGATAGCATGTTAGAGAATTACGTCAGTTTCCGTCTTTTAGTGCGCAATCTGCGTCGGTTTGAATTTGGAATGACTTCAGCTAAATGGGCAAGACGCCATTTGACATAGAATATTTTCTGATCTTCTGTATTGGCGTCGAGTGCTGGAAGCAACATGACTTAGTCAAATTCTTGATCTCTGATGAAGCGTTGAAAGACAGTACTTTACTCAACGCATTTAACTCAGGCGTTGAGTGATCTGTTGTGTCTCAACAAATTTGTACTTAGTCAACTTTTCCCTTTCAGCTGGTGCATTGAGTGATGATCTTCACTCGACGCATTTCAACTTGGTCTGAAATTTTGTCTCTTTTACTGAAGCGTTGAGTGAAAGGTCTTCACTCGACGCATTTGAACTCAATCTGAAATTCTGCTCTTTTACTGAAGCGTTGATTGAAAAGTCTTCACTTGTCGTATTAGAACTTAGTCTGAAATTCTGCTTTTTTATTGAAGCGTTGAGAGTGTATCATCCAGTCAGCGCATATAAGTCTTGAGCGTTGAGTGATGTGAGATGACTCGACACATTTATACTTGGGCAGATTCTCTGTTTCTCTTCTGAGGCGCTGAGTGACTAGCAATGACTCAACGCTTATATACTTCGAGCGTCGAGTGAATCGGGATAACTCGACGCATTTGTACTTAGCAGATTTTCTTCACTCCTGAAGTGTGCTTACTTATTCCCAAGTGGTTAGTCAAACAAATATTGATTTCATGCACAAGATAACTTAGAGAAAATTTCAAATACATATTTGTGTATATTATTGACTTAAGAGGCTTCTTCAAATCTAGGACATTGTGGTCAATGTTCCCAACACCGGTTCCACCACCGTCTCAGATTGCACCACCGAGTCCGTCGACATCGCCGCCTCTTCTGCTTGACCTGCCACTACCGACCCTTTCTGACCACCTCCCGATGCAGCCTCCACCTACACCGACATCAACGCCTCTTCTTCCAGTCCTACCACTGTCAGTGCATTATGTCTACCTCCCGACGTAGCTGTCTGATTGCCTCTCAACGCAGCTGCCACTGCTGGCCATTCCGTTGTCTGCTTTGTCAGCCCCCGCCCTGTTGCCTCCGACCACCTCGCCGCTTCTTTTGTCGATCCTAGCTCTGTCATCCTTAGCTCTGCCAGTCCCTTCGGCCACCTTGTCGTTGCTGTCTCGTGCTGTCCCGCCGGCCCCACCGAATCTGTTCCTCTCGCCGACCATTGGTTCCTAGGCCGTCTTACTGCCAATTTTTTCCGCCACTCCGCCGGTCTCGCCGGACTACTTCCTTCCGTCGTTCATTGTTCCCTCGTCCATCGTGCCACTTCTACTTTCCGCCGCTCCGCCAGACCAGCTGACCACATTCCTTTCACCGCTCATCTTTTCGCCGCTGCCACTGCTACTCATCGTCGTCAACGCTGCCGCGACGTGCTACCAGGCGTTGGCGTGAGATCGAGGAGCCAAAGGAGTCGTTGTTCCTATTGGCGTTCGAGCTTGAGGGTAAGCTCGATTTCAAGGATGGGCGGAGTGTTATGGATCTCACATTGTTGGTTATTTAGTATTAGAGTCTTGAGTCATATTGTATCGAGTCTTTATCGTATGAGTCGAGTCGCATTGAGTCATGGGAGTATTTTAATTTTTTTTAATATTTTCATGTATTTTAATATGTTATGAATTTCAATATATTTACGAGCCCGCCCTGGGTTTTGTTATGTAAACCCGGGAAGTCATGTAACTGGAGGCAATTAATGAATGGAATATCTTCTTCCTCTTTCTAAATTCTTGACTCTCTCGAAGCCCTCTTCTCCATCTAGGGTTTTTGCTCTCCTTTTTCCCCAAGCTTTCTAACTTCTCTTTCTTTACCTCCATTCTAGGACTTGCCCTTGTATCTCCGCATCTATTGATCTCCAACCAAAGAAGCCCATAACAAGATCTTACTACCTGCAGCTTTCTTCACGTACGACCAAACTCACGGTTGCGTAAAAATGCACAATCATCTTCAAATCATTGGAAAATTGCTTTTCGAAACTGCTAAAAAACACACGGCCATGCAAAAAAAGCACATTGGTAGTGTTTGAAGGAAATCCATTAATTTTTAATGAATTGAACTGTTGAACTTCCAACGCGCGATGCTCGTTCGTAAAGCAATACATAAGAGTTCTAGGGTATAAAAAAGATGTGGTGTTACACATACAGTAGAGGAAGCGATATGCGAGCTTGTGATGATTGTAAGATCGTAGCAAAGGATCAAATGCACGGTTGGCGAGGAGTTATGAAGTGGGAATTTCTAGGGTTTGTGAATTTTAGGGATTTGTGGAATTTGATTTAGTGTAGGGGAGATGGAGGTGACTCAATGGAGGGCGGAGGAGCTGAGGGTGAGTGCTCTGGAAGAGGAAATGTGGGTTGGGATGCGGTGGGGTGGTTTGGTGAGGCCGACGGAGGGGGGCAAAGAGGTTCGTTGAGGTTGTTGAAATCTTCCGTGGGTAGAAACTGTCTCAGTTGTGAAATAATGGGGTTGTATGAGATCAGTTGGTTGTCCCTTGTACGAGATCTACCAGTCGTACTAGAGGGAGGGGAGAATAGCGGAGGTCTCGGCGGTTGATGATGTTGTGGGAGTTAGTAGCCCCCCCCCCCCCCCGACTTTGAAACCCAATCATGGACTGCGCGGTTCCTGTTTAAAATTGGAGCTCTTGATGCCCTCTCTAGGGAAAGGCAATGTGATATATGAAGTAGGAGTTAGGGTAAATAAAAGGATGGCTATAATCACACAATTGTATTATTTAACATAACTCCAGAAATATAACTAAGAAAATAAAAAATACATAGAAGTACAAAACAATTGCAATGATGGCGATGACAGCCTCCAGTCATCAATCCTATGATCCGAAATTTATTGATCATGAAAATCGCTCAAACATGGTGCATTCGATTCTCATCAAAATGAAATGTTCATTATTATTTCTTCTATTTGTGGTTACTTGTCACATCCTTCTCTACTAATTTTCATCTTGAATTATGGATTATATATATATATATATTAATTGCATTCCTCTCAAACTATTTCCCTACTTTCTTTTTTTGGAAGTATAGCAGACAGTGAGAGAATTCTGGTAATCGCCTATCAAACTAGGCAATTTTATTAAAGATAAAGAAATATTTTGCTATTATAATCCTATCAAACTAATTTCGTACTTCTACTCATACTTAAAATATGTTATTTCAATCCATATTCCAATTTATATTTTTGAGATATATCTGCAATTTTTAATTCATAATTATATTACTATTTTTTAACTTGTGGATAATTTTGTATTTTAACTTTATTATTGTTAGTCGTACCTTACACCCAGTCAACTTTTTATTTTTGCAGTTTTGAATAATTTAAAATACTATCATCTAATTATATATATCTCCTACTCTAGAAAATAACTCCTATGCCATCAAATTTCGTCATTTGATCCTTTTGTAGGATTAGATGAGTAAAATGATATTAAATCATTTCCTACCAATTAAATTTTTTTCAATGTTTAGCGGCCTCTTGTAAAAATGCAAGGTTTGCCTACATTTCACCCTTGTGGTGGGACCCTTCCCCAGACCCTCACTGTGTGGGGATGTTTTGTGCACCGGGCTTCCCACATTTTGAATCTAAAGGAGAATGACCTTGGCAATTTCTTATATTATAGACTAAAAAAAGTAAAAACTAAACACTCTGAAACATAAAATGTTTCTTGGTCAAGATAGCTTTATACACTAACGGAAGATATAAAAAGGCCAGCTCGGTGCACAAAACATCCCCGCGTAGCTAGAGTCCAGGGAAGGGTCCCAGCATAAAGGTGAAATGTAGGCAAACCTTACCCTGCATTTTTGAAACAGGTTGCTTCCAAGACTCGAACCCATGACATCAAGGTCACACGACAACACCTCAACTGGTGTGCCAAGGCTTCCCCTTTCACTAACGGAAGATACGAGGTTTTAAAATTTTTGACTTTCAAATACCATTTTACTTGACCATAAATAATATTATATTAAATATAAACTATGAGTAGTTGGTGCAAACACAATTTAACTAGTATTTCTTAAAAATGCAAGCCCTTCTTAGCATACTTAGTGTTAGGAAGTGTAAACGGAAGGGCTTGGTGGGGAGGGGATTAATGTGAGAGTAAACTTAGTACCATCAGGTGGATTAATACTTGCATTATATTTTCCTATCCTGCTCATGGTCAGCACAAAGCATACATTACCTGCTAGCACATTTTTAGCTTGTTATGCATTATTGTTCCATTTGAAGTAATTTATTACTAAAAGTAAAATGATTTTTTTGTATTTTGCTTAGATTGCAAGGCTTCTGGATTGCACCACATGGACAGGTGCTGGTCCTGGCCTCATGGATGCAGCCATTAAAGGTGCTTTGGAAGCAAAGAAGCCAGTTGGTGGATTTAAGATAGCAAAAGAATCGGGCGAATGGATACGCTCAAACTTCCATCCCTATCTCCCTGCCGAAAGTTACCTCACATGCAGGTAATCTTACAAGACCCACACCCTTCAAAGATTTTGTAAACTTTAGACACAAGTATTAGGGGTGTTCACAAATATTCGCAAGTTATTTGTGAATTGTTTGCGAATTCTACAAATAATGACATTAATATTCGGATTTGGATTCGACGACTAACCGAATTTGAAATGAAGTTGGATCCGATAAAATCAAACTCGAATAAAAACTCTTAGAAACGATTCTCTAACTATTTGGTTTGTGAAACCACAGACACAAATAGTCCCCACAGATTGATAATCCTTATTGAAGTCAATAAAAAAACACAGGTTTTTTTCTGCCCGCAAGCATGGTTTTGTCGATGCAGCCACGAGAAATGAGCCATCCGACATGACCGCTGTGGTCGCCTTTCCCGGCGGCATTGGGACATTAGATGAGGTGTTTGAGATTCTGGCCTTGATACAGTTGGATAGGATTGGTTCTGAGCTTCCTGTTCCGTTCATTCTCATGAATTATGATTCCTTCTATTCAAAACTACTGGAATTCTTGCATGAATGTGAAAAATGGGGAACAATTGCAGACGGAGAGATTGCGCCTTTGTGGAAGGAGTGCAGCACAAATGTCGAGGCTCTGGAATACCTGGTCAACTTCTACAGCATCCCACAATAGCGAAAGGAATTTTAGTCAAAGCTGAAAAATATGGTTTAGTCGAAGAAGATGCAGATTACAGCTGAAAAATGAGATACCTTGTATTTTTTGGGGGGGTTTTTTCCGTTAAAAAACCCTAGACTTTACTATTTGTTAAAAATAAGTAATTTTTAGGATTTTATAATCATGTCCTTGAACATTTACACCTTATATGATTTGTCAAAAACTCTGGTGTATGCTAGGATTTTTTTTCTTATCATTTTTTGCCTTGCCGTGCACTGGTTTAGGTGTTGCCATGTGACCTTGAGGTCACAAGTTCAAGTCTTGAAAGCAGCCTCTTGCAAAAATGCAGGGTAAGATTTGTCTACATTTCACCTTTGTGGTGGGACCCTTCCCGGACCCTCACTGCGCTGAGATGCTTTGTGCACTAAGCTGCCCATCATTCTCTGCCACAGGACCGCTGACGCTTCATGTTTGGGTGAGAACAATGGCATCCTGCTAAGCTTCGTAAAAGAAGTATATTATATTAGTTTTTTATTTGTGGTTTTTGCAAATTTAAAAAATATTTAAACAATGGAAATGTGTATTATTTGAAATATTTGCATATGAAAATGCAAATTATTACATATATTGTTGTGTTCATGAAATGATTGTGAAAGATACGTGTAACAACATTCAATCTCTTATAATTAATATGCATGTGAATTAGTGTTACTACATCGCCTGAGTTGGTAAAGTTGGTGGTAGTTTGAACTTAGCATTAAAATGCAACATCGGATGAATGGGTAAAGTTGGTGGTAGTTAGAATTTAGCATTAAGATGCAGTGAAAAATGAAACTGGCATGCAACCTTTTTGACAGGTCTGTAAGAAAAGAAAAACACACAAATATAACCCTTCTTCACCTCCTTCCAAATCCCCACCCACATCTCAACAGTTGGGTGGGTTCAGCTCCTCATCCTCCTGCCCTTCCTCCATTATTATGACAAAGATGGCCTGAATTCTGGAAGAGGCTGGCTGAGGCAGAGATGCATCAGTTAATGGGCTCTTCCAACCTCTTCTCCGTTTTGCTCTTCTTGGTTCTTCTCATTGGTTGGATTATGATCCATCGATGGGGGCAGAGAAACAGCAAAGGCCCCAAAACTTGGCCTATCTTTGGCGCCGCTATCGAACAACTCAACAACTACCATCGCATGCATGATTGGATCCTCGGATATTTATCTGAATCAAAGACGATCACTGTGCCTATGCCTTTCACTTGTTACATCTACACTGCCGACGCAGCAAATGTGGAGCATATCCTCAAGAACAACTTCGCCAACTACCCCAAGGTTTGCAACTATAATGGGCACATGAATGTTAACAAAGAGGAGAGGTTTTTGATAACTTTGAAAAATAGATGAGAAGTTCTTGTAATTATGCAAAGTTTGAAGGGAGTTTTTCATAACTATTCCATATTGTAATGTTCTTATTAGAAGCATATAAGTTTTTAAGTTATACATTATACATATTATCATGTCTTTTGTATGTTTGATGTAGGGAGAGCTCTATAAATCATGCATGGACGTTCTGCTGGGAGATGGGATTTTTAATGCTGATGGGGAGCTATGGAGGAAGCAGAGGAAGACTGCGAGTTTTGAGTTCGCTTCCAGGAACTTGAGGGATCTGAGCACCGTTGTGTTCAGAGAGTATTCTCTGAAGCTCTCTGCCATCTTATGCCAGCTGTCCTGCATAGATCATCAAACAGTTGACATCCAGGTCTCTTTCTCTCTTTTATGAGTTGACCTTCTATTACCCACTAGGGGCAGCAATAGCGATTACAAGCGAGCGAGCGAAAGAGAGAGAGGAAGGAGAGAAACCCAATCCAATGGGCGGCTACCCTAGGCCCCTAGGGCTTCATCATATTACTCCAAAGATAGTCATACAAGGATACATCCCAAGTTTATATTGACTTGGACATGAAGAAATATTTCAAAATAAGAAGCAAACTATTCCCAAACCCAGAATAAAATAAGAAACATAATGGAAAAATATAAAACAGTACATAAATAACTGTTGTCGCACATCGTGCACCTATCATGTTACCCCGTGGATTCAAGGTGTTGCCTTATACTTGGTCCGTCGTGTATACACATGCTATTCTTGTGGTTTGGAATGACCCTCGTCTTCTGTAACAATATTCACATCTGAAAAATTCATATTGTCCTCAGGATAGAAGTCAGAGAATTGTGCCTGGAACTCATCACAGGCTGCCATTGTATCATTTGTCTCTTGGCGGCCGTGGTAGTGCACCAAGACTTCACCGATTTGTCAGATTGTATGAGCGTGTAGCGATTCTGAATGGACGCCGGTGAGAAGGTCAATATGTCAGTGTGCATGAGTTGTGCCGGAAGGGTAGTGATGCATCCTGGATTGCATCATTGTTTATCTTTATTATATTAAATAATTTATAGTGCAATGTCATTACGCTAGTTGTCTTTTATTTCCTATGTATTGTTGTGTTTGGAATCTATCGCGACTTATTGGTGTGATCGGCCAATAGGATCTTAAATAAATTGATCAGTCAAAATTAGGACTATGATTAATTTGGACATGCAAGAAATAAAATTATTAAATAATAATTAACTTGAAATTAATTACTCATTTATTTAATTTTAGATTTAATTATTAAACCTATTGGCATTCCAAATTATTCTCCTCCTAATTACTCTTGAAACCTGTTAGAAAAGCCCATGTAAATGACCCATTATTGAGCCTATGTTTTATTGTTTTTTTCCTTCTTCTCCTCTTAGTCCCACATCATGTATAGAATTTCTTCTCTCCTTCTCTCTCCTATATATATGTATTCTCTCTTTGTATTTACATACACAAGTAATACATACAAATTTTGAGCTCTCTCAACATGGTATCAGAGGGAGCGGTCCAGTCACAGCGGATTCCTCTTTTCTAACCGCCCCGACCATCCACCCTCCCTACCCGCCGGCCCTTCCGTGGCTTCTCTCCTCTACTCGCTTCTTGTCGCGAGTTCCCCTTCACCGGCTCTTCTCGCCGGCCTCCCTGCGATCTCTCTTTTTCTAACCGCATCCTTTCTCTCTTTTCCGTGGCTCCACCCTTCCCCCCCACCCTTCTTATAGCCACTCTCTCTCAAGACCCGTGAGACCCATTCTCGGGTCATCCTTTCTCTATTCGCTGCGGGTTCGGTCTTATCCGCCCGGTTTCTTTTTCGCGCCAATCCGCGTCTTCTACTCGCGCTGGTCGCCCTTCTCTTCCTGCCGCGAGCTCTCCTCTTCGCTCGCGATTTATCCCTTCTCTTCTCCCGCGCGGCTTCTTTGTTTACCGCGCGGCTTCCTCTATTCCCGCGGTCTCTCTTTCCGTGGCGATTTCCGCACTTGATCACGACCTCTTCCCCTGCCGCTGGTGTTCTCACTCTGACCGTGCGGCCTTTTTTCTTCTTCCCTTTCTATCTCTTCCTACACGGTTCCCTCTCAACTCGCGCGGTCTGCTTCCTTTTCGCCTCCCCGCGTGGTCTTTTCTCTAACCGATGCGGCCTCTCTCCTTGTGTTTGAGCCAACCTCTCTGGTCACTCTCTCTCTCTCTGGCCGCTGGTATTTACACTGTGACCGTACGAATTGTTCTTCTGCACTCGGGTTGCGGCCTCCCTCTCCTCGCCTGCTCTTGTCGCTGTGACTACCCGCCGCGGTCTCTTCTGTAACCGTGCGGGCTTGTCGTGAAAGAGTATTCTTCCTGCAGCGATCTCTCCTCCAGCGGTCTACTTGTCTAACCACAACGACCTTTTCGGCCTCCATGAGTTCTTCTGTGGATTCTACCGGCCAAGCGGCTAACACCTCTGTTGACCGCCCGACCCCTCCTCCAGAGCTCCGCGATGAGCTGCGGATCACTACAATTTCCCTCTCCGGAAAGAAGAACTTCATCCCATGGGTGCACTCGGTTCACCGAGTTCTACAGGTCAAAGGCCTTGGTCTTCATCTAACTCAGGGACCTCCGTCCCCTCTTACCGATGACTGGCTACGCAACGACGGCCGCATTCAGACTTGGCTACTCAATTCCCTGGAGGGTGAGCCCTACCAGATGGTCATGTACCATGAGACGACCAACGCTATGTGGGAGGAGCTTCACTCCTTATACTCCGGCAAGGATAGCCTCCAGCACCTCTATGATATTATTACCGACCTTCAGGCTCTCGATTCTGGAGGGGCTGCGGACATGACGTCGTTTGTCGCTCGAGTCAAGACTCTTGCGGAGGCCTGGATCCAGCATCAGCCTGGATCCAACATCAGCCTGCTACTCCTGATCTTGATGCACAACGGGCCCAAAAGGAAGTCGTCTGCGTTGCTATGATGATGGATCGTGTTCCGCCACATCTTCAGAGTATCCGGGCTCATGTCCTTGCTTCGGCCACTACTCCCTCTCTCTCTAATGTGTGCTCTATGCTCCTTCGCATGCCACTGCCCCTGGATACTCCTGGCCCCTCCTCTCCGGCCGTTCTTCAGCAGTCCCTTCCCCCTTGCTTTCCTCACCACCTTATGCTCGCGGTGGACGTTCAGGTTCCCGCGGACCGGGACGTGGGGGTCGAGGCCGCCCAAAGTGTTCCTATTGCGGCCGGGACGACCACACTGAGGCCGTGTGCTACAAGAAAAATGGCTACCCTCCTCGACCGACTGCGGCTGTTGTCACTGACGACTCCTCCACCACTGGTGCCGACCTTGAGGTCGTTCGCCTTCAGCTACAGCGACTCCAGGGGCTTCTTAGCCCTCCTTCGGCTTCTGTTGTCTCCACCTCCACTGCAGGTAGTGCTTGTTTTTCCTCCAGTCCGCGTTGAATCTTGGACTCGGGTGCCACTCATCACATCACTTCGCTGAGGCCCCACCAGTACTCGGATGCTCCTCATCCGAAGTCTATCACTGTAGCTAATGGGGCGATTGTTCCGGTCTCTGGTTGCGCCGACATCTCCCTCGACCCCTCCATCTCTCTTCGATCGGCTCTTTATGTTCCGGGCTCTCCGTTTAATTTTCTTTATGTCGGTCGTCTTACTAATGATATTGATTGCTCTGTCATATTCACTCCGTCTACTTTTTTGATACAAGATCGTTAGATGCGGATTACCATTGGTAGGGGTCGACTGCAAAATGGGTTCTACCTTCTAGACACCTCTCCTACCGTCCTCTCCTCCGTTGATTGGCATCGCCGTCTTGGGTATGCCCCTCTGCCAGTCCTCCAGAAGGCGCTTCCTGATGTATCTCTCCATGTTTTTCAGTGTGATTCGTGTATTTACGGCAAGCAGCCGCGTTCTTCCTTTCCCGCTCATTGTACTAGGAGCTCTGCTCCTTTTGATTTACTGCACTCTGATGTTTGGGGTCCTTTCAAAATTACTAGTATCTATGGCTATCGATATTTTATCACCTTCATTGATGATTATTCTCGCACAACATGGTTTTACTTACTTTGTGATCGCTCCGAGCTTCCTCGCGTGTTTCACAACTTTATACTAGAGACTCGAACGCAATTCTCCACAGCCATTAAAACGTTGTGCACTGATAATGCTCGAGAGTACACAAGCCACAAATTTGCCCATCTATGCGCAGAGTTCGGTATTATTCGCCAAACCTCCTGTGCCTACACCCCCCAACAAAATGGCATTGCCGAACGAAAGAACCGCCACCTCCTTGACGTCGCCCGTTCCCTCATGCTTCAAATGCATGTTCCGAAAATCTACTGGAACTTTGCGGTCTCCACCGCCTGTTTCCTCATCAACCGTCTCCCTTCCTCGATGCTTAACCATGCCACTCTGTTCAACCTCCTGTTTCCCTCAGCTCCAGCTATCCCTCTCACACCGTCTTTGGCTGCACCTGCTTCGTCCACCTTCTCGGACCGTCATCGGATAAGCTGGATCCCCGGGCGGCCAAACATATTTTCGTCGGCTATTCTCGTACTCAGAAGGGCTACGTTTTTTACTCTCCAGTTACCCGGAAGGTCACCGTCTGCGCTGATGTTACCTTTCGGGAGGATCAACCTTTCTTCTCTTCCGCTCTAGCCACTCCTTCCCCACTGATATCTCCACCACCACCCATACCTCGCCCTATCCTTCCCGCTACTACGCCTCTTTCCCCGGTTCTTTTCGACCCTGCTCCTGCTCCCTCTAAGCCACCAGTTATCCGGGTCTACACTCGCCACCAACCTCCTCGTTCCGTTGCCCCTCTGCAGTCGGCCTCGACCTCGGCTACTCCGCGCTCTGCTGATCAGGTATCTGCCTCCACTGCTCATCCTTTAGCGAACTGTGTCTCCTTACATCGTCTATCTCCCAACTACACACTTTTGCTACTTCTCTTTCCTCCATTTCGGTTCCTAACTCCGTGCAGGAGGCGCTACAATATCCTGGCTGGCGGGCCGCCATGGAAGAGGAAATGGCTGCTCTCTGGGCCAATCATACCTGGACTCTCGTACCACTTCCTCCGGGTCAGAAACCGGTTGGGGGTAAGTGGGTCTTTGTTGTCAAGCATGCCACTGATGGGACGATTGATCGGTTGAAAGCTCGACTGGTAGCCCGGGGCTTCACCCAACAGCAGGGGTTGGACTATGAAGAAATTTTCTCACCAGTGGCTAAACTCAACATCGTTCGGGTCCTCATCTTTGTCGCTGTCCATCGTCGGTGGCCCTTACTGCAACTGGATATTAAGAATGCTTTTTTGAATGACGACCTACAGGAAACAGTGTATATGCAGCAACCTCCCGGGTTTGAGACTACGGGGGAGTCTCAGGTGTATCGCCTTATGAAGGCTCTGTATGACCTCAAACAATCCCCACGGGCATGGTTCTATAGGTTCAGTAAGGCCCTTCGAGAAGTTGGTTTCACTCGCAGCTCGGCAGACTTCTTGTTGTTCACTCGTCACCGGACGACGGGAACGGTTCTTCTATTAGTCTATGTTGACGATATCATCATTACGAGAGATGACTCGAAAGGAATACAGGAGGTCAAACAACATCTAGGCACTGTTTTTCAAACAAAGGATCTGGGGGCCCTCCGGTATTTTTTGGGTCTTGAAATTGCTAGACGGCCAGATGGCCTCGTCCTCTCCCAGCGGAAGTATTGCCTCGACCTCCTTCATGATGCAGGTTATTCAGGTTGTAAGCCGATTAATACCCCGATGGATGTTAATCACAAGTTATGCGCTAAGGCATCAGACTCAGATCTCTTACTCGAGAACCCAGAATACTATCGTCGCCTAGTGGGAAAATTGTTCTACCTCACGGTAACCAGACCAGATATCTCTTTCGCTGTTGGTATTGTCAGCCGGTATATGCATTCCCCTCGAAGATCTCATCTTCAGGCCGTTGAACGCATTCTCAGATATCTTAAAACGGCTCCTGGTCAAGGATTGGTATACAAAACCTCATCTTCAGCTCCAACATTGATCGCTTATTCTGATGTTGATTATGCTGGTTCACTTGATGATCGGCGATCAACCAGTGGGTTTTGCACATACTTTGGAGGTCATTTGATTACCTGGCGAAGCAAGAAACAAGTGCTTGTTGCTCGATCATCAGCTGAGGCTGAATACCAGGCAATGGCTTCGGTAGTTTCAGAACTAACTTGGCTTGAAAGTCTTCTTACCGATCTGGGTGTAAGACTCCCTTCCCCAGCTCTTCTCCTCTGTGAGAGCCAAAGTTGCTATACACATAGCCAAGAACCCGGTCTTCCACGAGAGAACAAAACATATTGAAATTGATTGTCACTTCATCAGAGAAAAGGTTCAAATGAGGAAGATCGACCTGAAGCATGTTCCAGGGACAGAACAAGTTGCGGATGTCCTCACAAAGGCTCTTTCCAGTACCTTCTTCTATCAGTGCTTGTCCAAGCTTGGCGCATACAATTTGTATGCTCCAGCTTGCGGGGGAGTGTTAGAAAAGCCCATGTAAATGGACCATTATTGAGCCCATGTTTTATTGTTTTTTTTCCTTCTTCTCCTCTTAGTCCCACATCATGTATAGGATTTCTTCTCTCCTCTCTCCTATATATATGTATTCTCTTTTTGTATTTACATACACAAGTAATACACACAAGTTTTGAGCTCTCTCAACAAAACCTCTCTTTATTGGCCTTTAAAACTCCTTCCATTAGTGGCCTTTATGCCTTAATTAATTAAGGTTTAGTAACCCCCCTGTGGATAGAAAGTGAGTACCCGAACAATTATACCTTCGACGTATGCCACACATTTATGTCCGGGAGGACGCGGCGGTTCTGAGCATCAAGAGTATTGACGACATCGTGTTTAGATCTTCTCGTCCCTTCCTTCGCACAACTGAGCTGAGGCGCACAACTTGTTGATCTCTCCTTTATTACAAAGGGAGAACAAGGAGCTCTGAATGGAAGGATGCCCTCGCGCGGGTCGAGATAATGCTGTCTTTTCAAGTTTAAAAGATTGTTTTCATGTCGGTGAGCTGAAATTCATGTGCTCGTAGGTGGCGGAGCATGCTGTGGCAGAGGAGATAGAGCTCTTGGAGAAGGAGGCTGACTTCAAGAAGCAGCGAAAGGCGCTCGACGAGGAGGTAGAGCTCGCAAGACTACGCAAGGAGCTTGTCAGGAATCAACCTGACAATGTTGAGCCGAATCGTTCCCTTGCCATCTGGGCAGGGGAGGCCGCGGTGTACCGCATGGCGATGCGAGGCTGGCTGGCGCCGCATGGGAAGGACCTTAACTTCCAAGACCTCTACCCAGAGCTCTTCATAGATAGCCGTCGTCGTCGCCCTGTTTGTCGGCGACATCTTCAAGCCAAAGCTACTCACAGTGGCAATGAAAAGGACAAAGGCAATGCGGTCGAGGTGGGCGAGGTTGGTGAAGAGATTGTTGACGAGGGCGATGTTCATGTCATTTTACTGAGCTCACCTGGGTTGTATTTTGCTTTTTTGCTTTTTAAGGTCGCTCGATATTGTTTTTTGGGTCGCCTGGCGACCTGACAGTTTTGTAGGCTTTGAAAAATTTGACTATAAATGAGAAAGATACTTTTCTTATTGTACTTTGTCGGGGTTAGTAGACTCTTAGGCACATTGAGAGATGAGCTCGTTGCGAGTTTGGTAGGCTCTTTAGGTGCGTTGAGAAATGTGCTCACTTTGAATTCATCTCTTAGGATCGTTGAGAGGTGAGCTCGCTACGAGTTCACTTGGCTCTTATTTGCATTGAGAGGTGTGCTCGCTACGAGTTCAGTAGGCTCTTAGGCATGTTAAGAGGTTAGCTCGCTATGAGTTCGGTAGTCTCTTAGGCGCGTGAGAGGTGAGCTTGCACGAGTTTAATAGGCTCTTTGGCGCGTTGAGAGGTGAGCTCGCGGCAAGTTTGGTTGGCTCTTAAGCGCGTTGAGAGGTGAGCTCGCTGCGACTTTGGTTGGATTTTAGGCGCGTTGAGAGGTGAGCTCGCTATGAGTTTGGTAGGCTCGCTTCCGCTGCCAGAAGTCTCCTCTGGCCCGGGCGACACCTCCTCCGGCCGTCGCTTGCTCCCTCAACGGCGACGGGCCGAACCTCCGCGTTCCGATCGCCGGTTGCGATGGCAAAGAACTCCCAGTCCAGCGATTGAACCCGGATACCTCCTCCTTCGACCCGTTTCTCGACCCGTTTCTCGACCCGTTACTCCCGATCTTCATCCAGCTTGGACCAGTAAATTGCTCTCCTGTTGGTATAACTCTCCTCTCATTTTGCCCCTCCAAAACTTTTAGTCTATTTTCATGAATGCCTACAAATGTCTAGTAATTTCAGAGCTTGTTGCCCAAATTAATCTTGCTCCTGTTTGTCGTCAATTTGCTTTCAATTTTGTCGCTATCCTTTTTATTGAAAAACTTGTGGATGAGTCAGTTATATTGTAGTATGCGCGCAAACGTTAGTCGCTTGTGCATGATTACTAAACTTTCGAGTAGCTATTGTGAGTCTAAGCTCACAAAGTCGTATTCTCACCGCCAATTTTAATTTGCGCACAAAATCTTCATTTTAAAAGTAATTATGGATTTTGGTATGCATCAGTTTTGGTATCAAAGCTCGGTTCGATTCACTCATATTGTGAATCAAATGATCCTGTTTTAAATTTTTGTTTTCCCCAAAAAAACAAAGAATCTTTTAAAAAAAAAAAAACTTTAAATTTTTTATTTTATTTTGAGCCCTCTTTTTTCAAAAAAAATTATTATTGAGTGTTTTTAAAAGAAAAAATGGAGAGTCGTATAGAACGCATAGACTCTTGCATAGGCGACCTAGCTAACCGAATGAGTGAATTGATGAAGACGGTAGAAGCACTCACTGCCAACGTGAGAGACACGAACCATATAGTAAACAACTTGAGAACCATCATTAATAACCTAGAAGTTGAACGTCATCTGGGACGTCATCTGGGACTAAATCAGCCTCCTCATCAAAATCCTAGGCAAGAGGAACCAAATCCTAGACCCGCGGATCCTGCGCAACCTGATCTTGGACTCCGTCGCCAATCCCGTTGGGACGATGGAGTTAAGCTTGGCGTAGGTGATTTTGAGTGTCACGTAGAGCCCGAGAAATGCCTCGATTGATTTGAGTGTGTGGAAAGGTTCATGGCGTGGAAACAAATGCCTGTGAATTGACAAGTCGAGTATGCTGTCCTTAGGCTTAAAGGACCCACACTAGTCTGGTGGGTTCAACTTGAGCGCACCCGATACACCTTAGGCCTAGCACCTATCACCACGTGGGTCGAGTTTAAGTTACAACTGCGGATGCGATATGCCCCCCCCCCCCCCCCCGGACTATCTACAAACTCTTTATCGAAGGTTCCACAACCTTTGACAGGACAAACTTTCCATCGATGAGTACACCCACGAGTTTTTAGTGATGCAGTCTAGATAGACTTGCACGAGGAGGACGATATGACGGTGTCCCGTTACCTCAACGGGCTCCGTTATGCTATTAAGGATGAGTTAGAGTTGCACAACTTTAGGTATTTGGGTGAAGTGTCTAGTCGAGCACGTAGAGTGGAGGCCTCACTTCATAAGAGGACATCTGGGCATAGGTCGACTGATAGGCCTTCCTCGAGCACCACCACCACTGCACCCACCTCTAAGAATACTGATCCTCTTCCTCCTGTCACCACTGGGACCCTAGCTCCTCCTACTGTCCTCACCCGAGGTAAGGAGCCCATGGGATCCAAGCCCAACACTGGAGTATTCTGATGCTTCAAGTGTATGGAGTCTGGGCACAAATCTTCTGAGTGCCCGCGACGTCACTTCGTCGCAGTTACTGATTCCTCTGATGGGCATGAGCCAGAATATGGAGTCTTCCTTAATGACTCCAAACCTGAGCCCGAGCCCGAGTCTTATAACGTTGTTGAGGTCGAGGGAGAACAAGCTGAACACTTAGTTTATGTCCTTCGATATAGCTTGATTTCCCCTAGTGAGTCCACTGAGCGTGATTTTCTGAGACACGAGATTTTTTGCACTACTGCGCGCATTCAGGGACATTTTTGTTCTATCATCATTGACAGCGGTGGCATGGAAAATTTCGTTTCCAAACGTATGGTTGATAAGCGAGGACTCGAGACGTACCCCTTGGAGCGACCCTACCACTTATCTGGGGTCAATAGTCACATGATTATGCCCGTTACTCACCGTTGTCTCATAGAGTTCTCTATCGGGTATGTGTATTAGGATTCTATTCTATGTGATGTCGCCCTCATCGATGTCTGTCATATCTTGTTAGGTAGAGCGTTGCAGTACGATAGGCGCGTCGTGCATGATGGTGTAAGGAACTCTCATTCCTTCGATCACCGTGGGCGCAAGATTGTTCTTCTTCCCCAGAAGAATAGTCTTGTTCATAAGGCTCCTGGGGGGACCTCATCACAATCTCACTCACCTTCCTTAGTTACCGCTACACCACTTCTATTTAGTGGCACTCTTCGACTTGGACCCCGCTCCAGGAAGACGCATTTGATTCTAGTGAGACTTTCGACTTGGATGATGCTCACACTTTTGGTGATCCCACTTTTGATCCACCTTATGAAGATTTTGTTTTGGGTGATCGCACTTTTAGTTCACCGCACTATCCTACGACTATGAGTGAGCTTGAGTTTAAACTTTCTAAGCGTAGTCGCAGTAGGAGAATTGACTCAGCTCCTAGATTGTTTCTTCCTCATAGAGACACGCGGTTTAAGGGATTTTTGTGGTTGATTTTTAATGAAGAAATTGTGCTCGGTTTAAAAATTTGTGGTGTTAGTCAGATGTCTGTGGGCAACGATATGTCGATAGTTGATCTTGGTTTTGTGGACTTTCGTAGGTGTCTGGCACTAGTGCGTTCTAATAAATCTATGAGTTGATCATGCCTCCTTTTGGCCTTGTCTCTTTTTCTGTTTTATTGGCTCACTTTATCGTACTCACCTCCTTCCAGCTCTGAATTTTATTAAGCAATTGCATGTCATGCATGAATTTTTGACTAACAGTTTTCGAGAAACTTTGGAAAACTATAACTCCGCGGTTGATTTTGTCGCCTGGAGTTATATTTTTCCAATGGAGATGAGTTTTCTATTCCTTTCAGCAAAGAGGGTTTGCCAAACATTCTTGTGTTGCGATGATGGGTCCTCCCTGTGTTTGACTATCTATCACGGCGGGGCAGAGGCAGTGCATGATCCAGATCTTTGTTTCAGTGACGGGTTCCATCACAGTCTCGACGGGATCGAGCTCCTTCAACCCCGGGAGAATTGATGTATCCTGGATTGCATCATTGTTTATCTTTATTATATTAAATAATTTGTAGCGCAATGTCGTTTCGCTAGTTGTCTTTTATTTCCTATGTTTTGTTGTGTTTGGAATCTATCGCGACTTATTGGTGTGATCGGCCAATAGGATCTTAAATAAATTGATCTGTCAAAATTAGGACTAGGATTAATTTGGACAAGCAAGAAATAAAATTATTAAATAATAATTAACTTGAAATTAATTACTCATTTATTTAATTTCAGATTTAATTATTAAACCTATTGGCATTCCAAATTATTCTCCTCCTAATTACTCTTGAAACCTCTCTTTACTGGCCTTTGAAACACCTTCCATTAGTGTCCTTTATGCCTTAATTAATTAAGGTTTAGTAACCCCCTCCATCTCTTATTCCTGAATTAAAATGCCATTTGAAACCCCCCTGCTGTTAACTTCATTTTCAAAATTCCCTAATTAAATATGGTTGGTTGTAACCTGCCCTTTTCCCTGATTACTTTAAGAACCAGCTACAGGTTCAGAGATGGGCAGTGGGTCAGAATCGGGAAACAGAGAAATCACTCTTGTTTCCCGGTATTACCCGCAGAAGCTTCACCGTTTCCTCCTCCCCACTCCCGACGAGTTCTTCCCCCTGCTCGCTGCCGCCGCCAGAAGTCTCCTCCGGCCCGGGCGACACCTCCTCCGGCTGTCGCTTGCTCCCTCAACGGCGACAGGGCCGAACCACCGCATTCCGATCGTCGGCTGCGATGGCAAAGAACTCCCAGTCCAGCGATTGAACCCGGATACCTCCTCCTTCGACCCGTTTCTCGACCCGTTTTCCGACCCGTTACTCCCGATCTTCATCCAGCTTGGACCAGTAAATTGCTCTCCTATTGGTATAACCCTCCTCTCATTTTGCCCCTCCAAAACTTTTAGTCTATTTTCATGAATGCCTACAAATGTCTGGTAATTTCAGAGCTTGTCGCCCAAATTAATCTTGCTCCTGTTTGTTGTCAATTTGCTTTCACTTTTTTCTCTATCCTTTTTATTGAAAAACTTGTGGATTAGTCAGTTATATTGTAGTATGCACGCAAACGTTAGTCGCTTGTGCGGGATTACTAAACTTTTGAGTAGCTATTGCGAGTCTAAGCTCACAAAGTCGTATTCTCACCGCCAATTTTAATTTGCGCACAAAATCTTCATTTTAAAATTAATTACGGATTTTGGTATGCATCAGGTAGTGTCCACGACATGATCCTCCACGACTTTCTTTAATTGCTAAATAAGAAAGGCGAGATGCAACTAGTCGGTTGCAGTCGTGTGATACGCCACCCCACCTATGTGGGCATTGATCTCAAAAGGATCGTAGTATCGGGCTGCCAATTTAGAATGGAGTCGATTAACTACGAAAGTCTATCAGTATGACCCGACTCAGACTTTTTTACGCGGGATGGTCCTATGTGATGGGAAAATAGTGTGTGAACTTCTACATGCAACCTTACATATCCGACGAACTTTTAACTTGCAACAGCTTTTATAAATCAATTACGAATGATAAACCTCAATAGTTAAAGAATTTAAGGAAACAAGAGAAATAGTGCAAGCACGAGAGTACGCCAAATCAAACTACTAATTGAATGAGATAATACAAATACAAAAAACAACTGAAATCAAGATTTACAAACCAATCTCTCTTCAGGTAGAGATCAAACACAAAACCCAACGCTAAAAAAAATAACGAACACACCTTGAACTTGCACAACGAGGGAGTGGGAGGGCCGGAGATGTCTTCAGAGGGTTGTGGAGTAGCCGGGAGAGCTACCCGGGGCTGGACTTTGGGTTCCAAATAACGTTGCAGGGCTGCCAGCGGCTGGAATGAACTGGTATTCAGATTCCGAGTACAGGGAGGGACTTGGTAGTGAGCTGGAAGATGGGTGGAGGCTTCCAGGGTGCAGGGGAGTGGGCTCCAAATTCAGGTACAGGTTGAGGACATCAAGTTAGGAGGAGATTGGAGGCTGCATGTGGCTGTCCAAAGGTGCTGCCGTAGTTGGTGGCCAGCTGGGAGGGGAAGAGAGATGGAAAGTTGGTCTGGACAGCAACTTTGCGGGAATTGGTGACTACAGGTGGCTGTCCAGATATGCTGCTGTAGGTGGAGGCCGGCTGGGAGGGGAAGGGAGATGGGAAGTTGGCCTGGAGAGCAACTTAGGGGAGATTGGTGGCTACAGGTGGCTGTTTCGATATGCTGCTGTAGGCGGAGGCCGGCTGGAAGGGGAATGGAGGTGGAAGGTTGAGAGTAGGGGAGTGGAGGGGGGACTGGTTTTGAGGGGAGATGGTGAGTGGTTCCACATGCGGTTGGGGAGTGGGATAATAGGGAGGGGGGCTGGCTGTTATGCTGGGAGTGGAGAGAAAGTTGTGGGGGAGTAATTATAGGAATGTTTTTTTTTATATTTAGGAGAGGTGGGATATTGGGGTAGTGGAGAGTGTTGGGAGGTAGTTATGGAGTGGTGGAGGTGGTTGCCAGTTTTTGGTGGCCGGAGGTAGCTGCCGAAGGTGGTGGTGGTCGCCGAGAACATTTTCCAGCAATCGCTGGAAAACTAAAAATGGAGGGAACATGGTGGAGTTGGTGGTGGTGGTAGTGGGAGGCCAGAAAAGTCTTTCGGTGATCGTCAGAGATGAATTTTAAGGGGGAATGGAGGGGGGAGGTGGTCGACTGCTAGTGGGAGGTGCTGGAATGTTGTAGAGGGTGGTCGGCCAAGGGGAATGGAGGGGCTGCAATGGCTGGACAAGGGGAGGAGGGAATCCTAGGCTTCCACTCGGGGGTCGGCTTCGGCATCGAAATCATCAAAGGATGAGCTTCAATGCTTAATCCTTTAATGCCTCTAAATGGGAACCCTCATCCTCAATATATAAACTCTAGGGGTCATTATGGACGACCATGATTCTTCGATCATGACGGTTCTTAAAATACATGAAAACAAAAATCACAGAAATACAATAAAAATTTAAAATTCTTGGATTGTCGATCCACATAAAATGGACGATTCTGATCATCATGCACGCCGATGTGTGTTGTGATCCCCATCACTTTTTCTCCAACCTAAAACTAGATTTATCGGTGGAGCTTGTTGGCCTGAGTGATCATTTTGTGCTGAGCCCTTTGGTGATGTTGTTTAATTGTTGTAGGATATCATCTCGAGGTTGTTAAGGACTCAGCCTGACACTCCCCGGGTAGGTGACGGGTGACAATAGGAGGTCGACCATATATGATTTGAAATGAAGTTGTGCCGACCACGTGATGAGAGGTGGTATTATATGAAAATTCGGCACAACTCAACCATTGTGATCAAGTCCACGGTTGATCACATTTGAAGCATTGCAGGTACATCTTCAACTAACTATTGAGAACTTGCTACTGTTCGTCGGTCTAAGAGTGGTACTCGTCCACAACCGTCTGCCTTGTAGTTGAAATGTTTGCCAGAATGTGTCGAGGAAGTGTGATTTCCGATCACTGACGGTCAAACGAGGGAAGCCATATAATCAGACAATCCCCTCAGCAAACATGTCTTCCACCTTTGGTGCCAAAAAAGGCGTTAGATAGGAATAAACTGGTCATACTTGGGCATGCGGGTTCAACACGTCTAGAATGCGATTGTATCCATTGAACCTTGGTACCCGGGTGATAAAATTCATCGCATTGTCATCCAAAATTTAATTTGGAATGGGAAGTGGATTGAGGATGCCTCTTTGGAAGGTGGTCTCATACTTGGCCCGTTAGCATGGTAAGCAACCCGTCACAAAATCCATCACATGGCGAAAGATGTCGGACCAATAAAGGGCGACTGTAAGACGGTAGTACGCGCGGTAGGCCTTAATATGGCCTACAGTCGGGGTACTATAGAGCTCCTCAAGTAGTTTCGGGATGCATGATGATGACGTTACTAAGACAAACATGCCCCAGGGGAGGAGACGCTAGCCAATAAGCTCGTATAACAGGTGAGTGTTGGGCCCGTGTTGAATCACCATATGGATTCGATTGAGGACGGGGGCAGACACGACTTTCTTGGTTATTGTGCCCTCCCACATTGGCCTGGAGAGTGAATAGTGAGGCTACCTCAGATTGATGTGAGTGGGCGTCGACTGCTTTGTTGGTTCAGACTGAGTGGAACTTGCTATATCGAAGTTGCGATCTTCTGATTGAGCAAATATTTTAAGCTGGATGATCTATTTGCACTGCAAATGGCCGACCGAGCAAGTAGGACCGCCAATGTTGAATGCACAAGAGCCATTAATTCGTTTTTGTACGTCGAGCGGGAACGGACGGCTGACGAGAACGAGCGGCTAAAATAAGTTATGGGCTGACTTCCTTGCATTAGGACCACTAATATGTCAGAAGCGTCACATTCCACGACAAAAATATATGTGAAGTCAAGCATAACTAGAACCGGGGCAGCCACCAGGGAGCTTTGGCGGGAGGCAAACGCATTCACCACTTTCAGTGGCCAACATAATTGAATGTCGTCGGATTTCTTGAGGAGGGTTGTAAGTGGCTTATCAATTTTTCCATAATCATCGATGAAGCGCCAATAGTTGTTGATGTGACCCAAGAATCCTCGTGCATCTCGTAGAGATTGAGGCGAGCCATAGAACGACAACCTCAATTTTTTTCTGGTCCATATACACCCCTTACGCAGAAATATTGTGACCCAAGTAGCTAATGGATGACTATCGAACATGAATTTTTTGGGATTCACTAAGGTAGCGTGTTGTTGAAGGGTAGCTAAGATGCCATCAAAGAAAACAAGGACATATTTATGAAGCATTGAGCTAAATATGTTGTCCATTACATCCTAGAAGGTGGAGGGCACGTTTGTCAGTCCAAATGACATCACGAGAAACTTGTAATGGCCTTCATAGGTGTGAATTGCTCTCTTCGAAATGTTGTCTTCACGGACTCGCATCTGCTGTTGTCTAACTCATTGGTCCATTGGAGAAGTGGGAGGTTCCACAAATTTCGTCGAGTAATTCTTGGAATACTGGAATAGGGTATTTGTTCGAATGGTTACTTTATTGAGCCTATAACGGTGGATATTGATGCCCTTATGTTGTTGGGGAATCATGTGAACATGGTGGCTTCGTATATTTCCAAAGTAGGCCTCAACAAGATGGGCCACATCCATGGTGTCGTTGATGTTGCGAGGGTGATGTGTTCGCAGGCAGGAGCATGTATGCGGCATGAGTCCTTGCAAGATGAACGCCGGGTAGTGATTAGGATGCAATCCTAGAACATGTGTCACCAAGGTAATAAATTCATCAATGTAATCATCACGGCTGCCCTTCTTCCGCACATTGTAAAGTCATTCAACGATAGTGTCTGAGTAGAAGACATCACATCATCGAATCATTTCTTCTTTAAGATCTGCCCAAGATAAACCAGGCGTGGATTGACTGAGCCAGCAGACTCAATGCAACACTAAACCTTCCATGCCCAAGAATAGACCATTGTGGAGACCTTATGAGATTCGAGCATGCAATGGAGGTCCAAAAATTACTCCTCTTTTGCATTCCCTTTGATTGGATCTGATCCATTGAAGTGGGGGACTTCCAGTGCCCCGGGGCATGGTAGACTGTCTCGGCGAGGGACGAAAGAGAGGCTACTAAATCCTAAGGATGCCGTGGAGTGGATTCAACATCAGTGATCGAAGCAAGTGGCGTCGACGAATGAGTTATTGCCTATTGATCCAGGTGAACCACGATGATTTGTAAGGTCGCTTAAATGAATGCAAGGTCTTTGTCATGGTCGCCAAGGCGGCGTGCTAGGGTGTCGTTAGAAGATTTACCTGACGCCAAAGTCATGGAATGCGTCGTGGCTATGCACAGACGCAAAAGGGGTGGCAATGCGTCTACGGGGAGGATCGTGCAAAGGAGAGTCATCAGTTTGCGATGGTGTGCGTGAACCTAGCAGAACCCGCCCGACGACAGTGTCATGTGAAGGAGATGGGTGGTTCATAGTTCAACAATGTAGACCGCAGCCTAAGAGCGGCCGACCGGACCAAATATTTCCCTCTAGGGGTGGCGGTAGAGATTACTGGAGAGAGATCAAGATTTTCCACGCGAGAGAGACGCAGAGGAAGAAGAGAGTCCCAACCCTATGGGTGGTCCCTAGGGCTTTGTCATATTACTCCAATGATAGTCATGCAAGGATACATCTCAAGTTTATAGACTTGGACATGATGAAATATTCCAAAATAAGAACAAACTATTCCCCAAATAAGAAACTGGAATAGAATAAAAAAACAGAATAGAATAAGGTTTTGTTTGTGACAATTAATGAGAAAGATGTGAGAATACAATGGTGAGAATAGAGCTATCAGAAAAGCATTGTTGAGAAAGCTGGAGAATGTTTGGAGAATCTGCCTTTGAATGTTGTTTTAAATGGTGTTTTGGTTTAAACTATTTGGTAGAACAACTGTTTGAAAGCTATTTTGTTTTATAACAGAAATATTGCTGTGCATTTTATTCACAACTAAAATTAAACATATTAATTTAAATACTCAAAAGCATAGCAGTCAGGAAAAGTTGCTTTATAAGATTTTTGTTTATGAATGGCTGATTTTATTTTTTTAATCTAAACAGTGAACAACGAATATTTAAGGATCCACTAGACAAATAAGAAAGAAAACTGGGAAATCAAATTGTAATGCCATTTGAACACAAGCAATTTCATCAACAAACTCAACATTACTTTTAAAAATATTAAGGTTACAAGTTGAGAATCAGGGATAAGACATGAGTAGCACCAATTGCAGAGAAAATGCGAGAAGCTCGTCTAAGATGGTTTGGACACGTACAAAGGAGACCATTAGAGGCTCCTGTTAGGCGTTGTGAGAGTCTAGTCACTAGGCATATTAAACAAGAGAGGGGTAGACCAATAAAGACTTGGAATGAAACTATAAGGAAAGACATGATGTACTTAGGCATTAATGAGATTATGACAAAAGATAGGGCACAATGGAGGCAAAGGATCCATATAGCCGACCCCACATAGTGGGATAAAGGCTTGAGTGTTGTTGTACAAGTTGAGAATCAATTACCATTCCCATTAAACAATTTTTGGATGAACATGACCTGCTCTCACAGCAATATGTGAAGTTGTATCAGACTATTCTGTTAGCTTCTCAGAATCAGTACTTCCCCTTTCAGGTGTCCCAACAAGTGGAAAGCGGATGCATTGATCTCTAGGGTAAGAACCTTCTTAATTGAAGCTTCTATACATTTGTTAATCAACGGTTCAACAGGCCCTGAAAGATCCTTTGGGATCATTGTCAACTACAGAGAGGATGAACCTTTGAACAATACCAGGGTTGGCATCAGAAGTTGCTTGTGAATTTCAAAGAGGAGTTGCTTGTATGAAAAATTCTCTGAAATCATAGTCGGCTCTTGAGACGTTGAACCTTGAACTATACTTGGGTTGGCATCCGCGACGTCAGATCTTTCTCATGTAAGAGCAAGGCGAACTCGAAAATCTTAAGAACTCCACCCGCCACTCTCCCTCCTGCCTCCCCGCTCCCTCATAACTCTGTCGAGCTGGCCGAAGACGAGAAAGATCGACTCCGACAACAATGACAGGAGAATCGCCGAGGAATCAACACCGACGGTGATGGAAAACTGGATGCGGAGAGCTCTCCCGCCTTCGCGGATTGGGAGGGGTTTATCGGGAGGGAGCTCAAGTCAACGGGATTACGGGACGAAAAAAAACAAAAGGAGCGATTTCTGAGCCACAGTCGCAGGACCCCACGTGACCTTTTGAAAGATCACTAAGGATCTGTTTGGTCCGGCTGTTGTTGATGAAATGCTACTGATAGGAAATGAAGATTGAGAAAAGTGTTGTTTCTGAAAAATAGAGTTTATTAAAAAAACTGTTTGGGTGAAATGGAGTTTGTAAAACAAAGTTTTGAAAAAATTGTTTTGTAACAAAATGGAGTTTTGGATGAATTTTTTTTCCATAAAATGATAACCAACACAAAAGTTAAAAAGTCATTTTTTCCATAATACGACAACAAACACAAATAATATTTTTGACATGAAAAAGACATGTTTTTCCTTATCTAGTTACCCCCGAGATCTCGTTTTATGTTCTAGATTTATACAACTGATCCGCTCTAATATCACATAACATGATCATCTTGTCTACACCTGCAGTATCAGAGCATGTTTCTTACCGCCCCTGTGAGCTTACCTATCACATATTGATCCCCCATGTTTGCACTCACTGAAATCAATATCCACATGCGAAGGGTGCCCGCGAATGAAATTATGTAAAATTATCATGGCTATCACAATATCTGCATGTTTTTCAAAGCGATAGCTTGACATATCCCATAGTATGACCCACTTCTTCTTTCAAACGCCGAATGATCGTTCTATCATACTTCTAAGCGATGATTGCGCATGATTGAACATCTCTCGACCTCCTTCTGCTGGACGACCACCATGAGCAAAGTCCGTCAGATGATACAGTGTATCTTGATACGGTTTCAAATATCCTCTTGTAGAGGATAACCAGAATTGGCAAAGTAAATTTTTTTTTTTGAAGAATATAAAAATATGTTTAATAACGAAAATTTTGAGAAGTAATAAATAGAGTTTACTTTCATAAAAAAATATGTTTACTTTCATAAAAGAATTCCTTCAATCCTTCATCCCACTGCTCGTGTGAGGCATTTATAGTCTTTCTTGATGCTTCCCAATCCAAACCGGTCTCACCGTGTTTTAATTCCATCCATAATTTTCATTCCTTTTAATGATCACATACATTTATTCTTCATTGGATTTCATCATAAATTTTTTCATTCAGTTTTCCAATTTTGTTCATAATTACTCCACCCTTTTTTATTAAAATGTGTGGTTGGTTGATTCTCAAGCTATCTCTTTAATGCATATATCACAGAAGAGCATGACATCTGTAGTGTCCTACATAGAGGCTATCCTTCCATCTTTTGTTTTGCCCATCTTTAGAAAGCAAAATAATCTAAAAACACAATAAACAATAAACACACACACATACACCAAACTTACACATACACAATACACAAATAAACACACACATACACAATGACACACACATACACTCACATACACACATACAGACGCATATAGACACATACGCACACACACACACAACACATACATACACACGCAATTACGCATACACACACACCAAACATACACATACATAATACAGAAATACACAGTAAACACATACGCACACACTCACACACACACACATACACCAATACTTCAGTTTCACTAAAAAATACACGTGTACACTCACACACATACACATATACATTCAAACACTCACACTCACACACACATATACACACACATACATATACACATTTGTACACACACAAACACAGTTTTACTAAAAAAATACACATTTGTACACTAACACGCATATACACATACATATTTTTGCTAAAACAATACACATTTATACGCAGTTTCATATACACATTTGCTAGATCAACAAACCCCTATCAGATGAGTTGTGCAAAAGGATCCGACTAGGGCTAATCCTATAAAAAAACTTATAAATTAATTATCATATAAACACAACTAAAAAATCTAGCAAAAGGATCTGGATAGGGCTAATCCAATCAAAATGCCTAGCTTAAGAGGGCATTTATTAATAAACGCCGTTTACCTGTCAGCCCAATCAAACACAGCCTATGCATCAAGGGGCATTTTGGCCCAGCCGCACCAGAGCTTATCCACCCACCCTAATGCCACATAAAACACTTTTTTAAAACACTATATTCCAACAGCATAGATGTGCAAAAAAAATTGTTCCAAAAATGTGTGCGGTTTTAATAGAGCTTATTGAAATTGTCCCAAACAGAGCCTAAGAAACCTAACAAAAAAATATAAAATACTAAATAGATAACTATTCATTGGCATGCAACAAATCATGCATCTATCATGTTAACACGGGGATTCAAGGTGTCGTGTTGTCCTTGGCCTGTCGTGTATACACAAACCATTCTCGTGGTTTGGACTCGCCCTCATCTATCGTAACTCCTTCAATTATGCTTTAATGGTATTATTATTATTAACTATACCTTTTCACTCTTTTAATGTCAATATATTTATTCTTAAAATCTCTCAAATGCAGAAATTTCTCCAAATTATCACACAGGGGAAGCTGGAATTCCAAATATACCCGTTTTTTAGACAGCAACTGGTTTTTGATTCGCTCAATCTCATTATTACATTGGTTCTAACATCAAATATGAGATACCCATTCGTAAACATATTACCATAAAACATCAATAACGCTCTCTTAGTATAACTGCCTCAGCTGCAAAACCCTATCTTTAGCCGAAAGCATAAAAAGGGCAGCCTGGTACACAAAGCATCCCCTCGCACCGAGGGTCTGGGAAGGGTCCCACCATAAGGGTGAAATGTAGCCAAACTTTACCCTACTTTTTTGCAAGAGGCTGTTTCTAGGACTCAAACCCGTGACCTCAAGATCACACGATAGCACCTCAACTGAAATCATAAAATAACAAAATCAAGCAGAAAATTTGAAATCCATGTCTGGGTCTGAGTGACTGCAAATTCCCTTAGATGAAGGTTTAATGATAGTATGTTCGCACGTTGATGGACACCAAGGCTTTGGTAGTTTTATATGTTTTGAAAAGCGTACTAAGGTTATGTGGACTATTATGAAGCTATATTCATCTTGCAAGTTTTTGTTGGAGGTTCAATGTTCCTATATACCTCAGTAAGGCTCTTTTTGGCACGATGGTTGTGGTCATGAATACAGTGGTTATGAACCGTCGTTCGTGAATGTCCGACCTCACGTAAGGAACTTCATCTTTTTTTATGTTCAAAACTATTCTTCTTTTCTTGGTGGCAGCCATAACCATTGTCGTGTCAAACATGCATTCTATTACAGTGATGTTTTTTTCCAAACTCACTGGAGCAAAAACTCCGCACCAAATAGAGCCTAAGCATGCACAATGTTGGTGAACTTGAATCCCTCTTGGAAAGAACACAATACAAATTCCCTAAGTTTTATAGAATAAGCCAAAAAAGGAAAAACAATACAAAAAACATTAGATTTACATGGTTTACCCCAAGATGGGATATGTCCATGGGCACAACAGTAGGTCATTTACTAGATGAAGAACTAAGATGGTTACAAGTAGGTGTGAAAAAAAAAACCGGGCCTGACAGGCCGGCCCGAGCCTGGCCCGGTCAAAGCCCGGTCAAGCCCGGCCCGGTTCAGGCCCGAACCGGGCCGAGCCCTTACCCGGGGCCCTGAAAGGGCCCCGGTTTCAAGCTATTACCCGGCCCGGTCCGGGCCGGGTAAAGCCCGAAAATCGAGCTAGCCCGAGACCGGGCCGGCCATAGCCCGATCCGGTCTCGGGCTAGGCCCGATTGAGCCTAACGGCTCATTTTAAGAGCCGTTAGGCTCTTCATGGCAGCATGGCTGCCACGTGGCAACCATGCTGCCATGAGAGCAGCCAACGACTCTCAAAATGAGAGCCGTTGGCTGCTAATTATATTATAATAATATAATATTATATTATTATATATTTTATATTTGTATTATTTTATTATTTTAATATTTTTTTATATTATTTAAATTAAAAATAAAAAAAATAAAAAAATAAAAAAATCCTATAAATACCCCCCCCCCCCCTTCTCTTTTTTCTCACACACACTCTCTCTCACTCTCTCTCTCTCTCTCTCTCTCTTAGCTCTCCCAATGGCGTCGTCTTCCCAAAATACGGCTGCAGTAGTGGAGCACAATCGTAGAGCGAGTATTTGGGAGCATTTCGAGATGGTCCTAGTCGGGACCGAAAGGAGAGCGCGCTGCAAGTTGTGCTCGAAGCTGCTATCCATCACCGGCAACTCGACGCTTGTTAGACACCAGAAGTCTTGCGTGTCGAAACAAGCTCCTCCCGAGTCAAGTCAAGCCCAAATTTCTGGAGCAGGACAGATTTGGACGTACGATCAAATGCGACAGCGAGAGCTGCAGACGCAGTTCGTCATCAAACGCGGGCTTCCATTCAGCGTCTTCGACAATGACGACGCGACGGAGTACATACATGGGGGGCTTCAACCCAAATACCAAAAGGTTAGTAGAATTACTTTAAGGCGTAACGCGCTTAAATTTTATTTAGCAGTAAAAGAAGAATTAATTAACTATTTTGAAAATTTCGAAGGACGTGTGAGTCTAACGAGCGACGTTTGGACGAGTAATTTAAATTTAGGATTATCTTATCTTTGCATCACTTGTCATTGGATTGATCCCATTTCGTGGGAGCAAAATAAATGCGTAATATGTTTTACAGGTTTTGAATACCCGCACACGGTTGTAGCTTTATATAAAGTTATTATGAAATGTGCGCGGGAATTTAAAATTAACGATAAAATACTTAGTATTTCTCTTGATAACGCCGCCAATAATGGCGCCGCAATTGAATTGTTAAAACGGGATTTAAAACCATTTCTCAACGACGCGTTTTTTCATACTAGATGTGTTTGTCACGTCCTAAATTTAGTTGTACAGGATAGTTTAAAGAGAATGGAAGAATATATTAATAAAATTCGAAACATGTTAAAAACTATTTATTGTACTAAACAACGAGCTCAAGATTTTAGAAAATTTTGTAAAGCACAAAGTCAGAAATATTTGAAACCCGAATTTGATATGCCGGTTAGATGGAACTCAACCTATAAAATGTTAAAAAGAGCCATTCTACAAAAAGAAATTCTAATGGAATATTATAGTTTGCTTAATATTGAACACAATTTAGGTGAAAATGATTGGGATATTATAGAACATTATCTAGATTTACTAAAGTGTTTTTATAGGGCCACTGTTTCTTTATCTGGAGTGTATTATCCAACGAGCGCATTAGTAATTGAACATTTCGTACATATCACACAAAAATTTAGTTATTATAGACAACACGAAGGTTGGGCTCCTTTAATTAAAATAATGGAAGAAAAAATTTTAAAATATTATAGAGCTATACCGCCTATGTTTTCGTGCGCCGCCGCTTTAAATCCGCTACTTAACGTAGAAGGCGTAGAAAATTTGATCGATGAAATCAATACTAATCTAAACTTAAATATAAATTATGATGATGATGACCCCGTTAGTACTACAAATTTTAGTACTTTTTTTACACAAAGTTATAATTATTACAATAACTTATAGGGGTCACGACCCCGCGAAGAAATAACACAACCCAAAACAAAGGATAGTCTTAAAAATAAAATTTTAGATTTAGCTTCTAGGAAAAAATCGCGCACATCTGGTAGTTTAGATGAATTAGGATTATATACAAAAACACAATTTAGCGATTTTATGAGTTCGGACGAGATCGAAAACTTCGATCTCTTAAATTGGTGGAAAGGTAAAGCTAATACCTATCCTGTTTTGGCCTATATGGCCCGTGATTTACTAACTATCCAAGCTAGTACAGTAGCTTCGGAGTCCGCTTTTTCTCTTAGTGACAGGGTTTTGAACGAGCGGAGGAGCCGGCTTAACGAAGAATCGCTGGAGATTTGCATATGCTACAAGGACTACTTGGATGCTATGAAGAGGAAGCAGCACATAACAGCATTGGAGGATAGCTCGGAGGAGATAGAAGACGAAATTGACGCAATGAATCTACAAGATGATTAAATCGGGCAATCTTAAATTCTTAATGTAAATTTTTTTGATATATGTAAATTTTTTTAATTAAATTTTATAAGAATCATAAGTTTGTATTTTGTATTTTGTGCAATTGTATGACTTAGATTTTGTATTTTAATATTAATAAAAAATTTTGATTAAATTTTTTGTGCAATTGTATGGCTACTTGAAATCTTGGATGCTATTAAAATTAAGTATTATTTTTTCATTTTTTGGATATATAAATATTAAATATAAATATATAATAATAAATAATAATTAATAATATAATATATAAATAATAAATATATATTTAATAAATTTTTAATTAATAGTAATAAACTAATAAATATATATTATTATATTATAATATATTATAACTATTTATAATAATATAAATTATAATATAAAATAATTAATAAAAAAAAAGAAAATCGGGTCGGCCCGGTTCGGGCCCGAGACCGGCCCGGTCCTGCCCGGCCCGGCCTGAAGGGCCGGAGCAGGCAGCATATTTTAGCTGCCTGCCCGGCCCGGACCGGCCCGATTGCAGGGGAGGACCGGGCCGGCCCGGCCCGATATATGAAAAAGCCCGATCGGGCCCGGTCCGGGCCGGCCCGATCGGGCTTTTTGTTCAGGCCTAGTTACAAGAGAGGAGACACTCAGAATTTTGTGTCCTTGAAATCCTAGATTAAGAGGAGTTTTATAAACAACTCTGCACAA
This sequence comes from Platanthera zijinensis, assembly GCA_039513925.1. Classification (NCBI taxonomy): domain Eukaryota; kingdom Viridiplantae; phylum Streptophyta; class Magnoliopsida; order Asparagales; family Orchidaceae; genus Platanthera; species Platanthera zijinensis. The sequence continues at coordinate 38,148,834 of CM077085.1, forward strand.
TACAATACCCTCAAAATATCCCTGAAAAATCATCTTTAAGTACGGCGGCGTCTGATGCACGGGTGCGACATAATGATGGGCTTGGGAATCGTCATACAGGTTTGGATTCAAGACATAAATAACACCAAAACCCAACTCTTTGTAACAGGAACCTAAAAGATGACCCCGCTTTAAGGAAAATTACAAAAAAGTATGAACGCACACAAAAATAAAAACAATCCAATTCTATGCGCTTCATTAATTAATCTATCTCCCTTAAATCTTGGCAAGTAAATCAAATTTTATAATAAGCTTGTGAAACTAGAAAGAATAGTAAAATTACTTGTGTAAATGTTGATGACTCAATATATACATATATACTAGGAAGCACCGGTACGGGTACGGGTACCAGATACGATACGTACCCGGTACGGCGGTACGAAATTTTTTAAAAAACAAGGATACGGGTACGTCATGATACGTTATAACAATATAATATATATTTATATATCACAAGTGCAATAAATAGTTCTCAAAACATCGAAACATTAAACATAAATCATAACTTGAAGTACAAGTTCACAAATCAATGCAACATAACATGAAGTTTTCAAACATAAATCATTCGTAAATATTACAAAATTTAAAACCTTATATGTTTAACCAAAAGAGATAAAATTAAATTTAAGTTACTTATCAGTTTTTTTCTTCTTCATTATTGGAGATCAACATCTTCAATCTCTGGTTAGTCTAAAGACAAGTTAGTCGTTTTGTTAATTACTTGCGTTGAATCAACACGTTCAATACACGTACTTGTAACACAAAGGTACCGATACCAGAAACATACTCAGTACAGATACACAACTTAATTGGACGTATCAACGCTTCTTAGCATAGAGCCAACATTTGTTTACTCTAGAAAAACAGACTCCTATCACAGTATGCAGAATGATGTGCTAAGTTCAAGTGTGTCCACATGGGTGTATCCATCGAGTATCGGGTACGTACCGGTACCGGAGACGTATCCGGTACGGGTACGCTGCCTTCGAGGAAGTATCCGTGCTTCATAGCATATATATATTTGCACTCCTTGAGTTTATATTGGGGAGTAAATTTAACTATTCACACAACTATTCATTTATTCATCATTTCCATCAAGCTTATAAATACAACAACACTCAAGCTTTTATACCACTATAGTGGGATCGGCTATATGGATCCTGTGTCTCCATTGTGCCCTATCTTTATAATCTCACTAATGTCTTAAGTACATCGTGGCTTTCCTTATAGTTTCATTCCAAGTCTTTATTGGTCTACCTCTCCCCCGTTTAACATGCCTAGTGCCTACGTTCTCACAATGCCTAACAGGTCCCTCTAATGGTCTCCTTTGTACGTGTTCAAATCATCTTAGTCCAGCTTCTCACATTTTCTCTGCAATTGGTGTGACTCGTGTCTTATCCCTAATGCATTCATTCCTAGTTTTATCCAGTCTTGTGTGTCCACACATCCACCTAAGCATTCTCATCTCCGCAACTCCCATTTTTTGCTCATGTGCACAATTCATTTCCCAACACATAGAACCATAAAATCCCATATTATTATACATATAGTGAATCCTAGGACCCCTCATTGCTTCTGCCAAAAGATCATCCGAATAATTATTTGAACTAACAAGGGATTTGATAGTCTCTTTGGACTCAATCTTTTATGCAAGGTGCCAGGCAATATCAATATGTTTCATTGTCTCGCGAAAATCTGAATTTGATCAATATGCATCGCAATCTGATTTTTAAACAAAAGCTTTGAGTTCTTCTGAGGAAAGTCAAGCTCATGAGAATCTGTTTAGAGTTATCAACTTGCATGTGGTTACAACCATAACTCTATATTTAGCCTTAACACTCTAAACTCTTTCAAAACTATTTGCTTCTTACTTTTTCAGGAAATTAAAATTTCTTAAACAGCAGTTTCCTATTTGGGGGCTCCTTCATGTGTCATAGAATTTGAAGCACATCCTTCATATGCTCTTGCATAGTGAACTGGGAAACGAATTAACTACACTTGCATCAAAAGAGATGTTTGAATAGGTGAGTGTGAAGTTGTTCAATTTTCCCGGCATTTATATTGGCCTGGATCCGTAGAAAGCTCTTCCTTTCCATGTATGAGCCTGAGTATCAAAACCATGACCATGAGTTGAAGTGGATGTGAACCAAGAAAATCATTCTTGATGTTCAATTGATGGAGAAGTCAATCATGAATAGCTAGCTGCTAGATTCAAGAAAACATGAATAAAGGCAAGCTTGGTGACATAAGAGTATGTATCATGGTAATCGATTGCAAACACCTAAGTGCACCCCTTTGCCATCGGACTAGCCTTCAACCTGTCAACTAAGTCATTAGGGAGCATTTGACTGTGTAGAGTCAAAGGCATCTCCCGGAAGGAAAGCATGTGTGGTCTCATTTGATTGAAGCCTTTAGATCTTGTCTTTAACCTTAGGAATTTTGTATAATTATTTTTCCCTATTATATAATTCCTAAGATGGATGTGCGGAAACATGAGACTAGATCAAATTAGAAATGAATGTATGAGGGATAAGATAGGAGTGACATCAATTATAGAGAAGATGTGAGTAGCTCGACTAAGATGTCTAGACATGTACAAAGGAGACCATTAGAGGCACCTGTTAGGCGTTGTGAAAGTTTAGTCACTGAACATGTTAAATGTGGGAGGGCTAGACCAATAAGGACTTGGAATGAAATTATAAAGAAAGACATGATGTACTTAGGCATTAGTGAGATTATGACTAAAGATAGGGCACAATGATGACAAACGATTCATATAGCTGAGCCCACTATAGTGGGATGAAGGCTTGAGTATTGTTGTATATAATTCCTATGGTGTAGTTTTATGCTTTGCTCACTGCGCTCTTGATAATACTTTAGCTCTCTTATAATCAATCTGCATAAGTTTTGATGGTATTCAACTTTGGTCGCTCTTCAAAAGGCAAATTTCTTCCCTTTGATAACTTTTTGTGTGTTCTCTCTCTAACACCAGCTATCCTTATCAATAAATGACTCTTAAATCATCATAATGGAATTAGTCATCAGATCTCATGTCATATTTGGCACTGCTAAAGAGTTTTAATTTACCTCCTTAACAATATGTTTTTGAATGGTTAATAGTTTTATCATCTTTGTACTTAGAAACTTGCAGGAAAAATATTTTAATTTTTTTTCTTCGTTCTTAAAATTCATCTTTATAACTGTTACTATATGTTGTGTGGTCAACTCTCGTATGATGACCTTATAATTTTTACGAGAGCTCGCTTTCCTTTTAAGAAAAAAATAGTTTCTTTGTGATATGGTTGCTCTAGTTTTTTATGTATATAATAAAGCTGCTTGTCTTTTTTTTATAAAGTAATTGCTAGTCATTACAAGATCACAAGCAATAATGTTGTTGGTGTTTAATGTTGGTGTGTGTTTAGTGTATTTGTACATATATATACTAGATTGGGATGAAATACAACTTAAAGATATTATTTACCACATGGTATCAAAGCCAGCCGAACCGCGCGACCTAGCCTCGCGCCTCTGTGCTCTCCGCCGATTGTTCGCTCATCCCTGACGCTCTCTCGCGTGATCCATTCTACCCGGTGAACCCTCGGCAGGACACCCGTTGATCCTTCCAACCGTTTCTCCTGCAGGCATAGGCAAACCCTTGGTAGGCACAGTGTGTGATAGTCCAATCAACTGATCGGCGCGGGCTGACGGGTTTTGAGTTCCGACGGTCTGATTGACTCCAAATCTTGGAGAAAGTTTCGCTTTGGTCTTCTTATCATTCATACTATATTTTAAGAGATTCCAACGATTGGATGCTCCCCAAAATTAGATCTAGGGATTTCCCCTTCAAGCGGAAGATGGCTTCTAACTTTGCAACGATGTCTTCTCTGACCCCAGCTCCTTGAAGACTTGCTATGCGCAGCACCGTTCTCATGGAGAAGTTAGTTGTCAAGATGGAGGAGGCGAATTTGAAGGTGTTCTTTGAGTTCTTGAGGATGTCCAAAGTTGGATCGGCTTAGTCACAACCGCCTCCGGTAAAGCTGGATCTCCTTCTTATGGAGCTGAAACTTGACGGACCAGCTACATATTTGAGTTGGTCGCGTTGGGTGAAGATCACACTCTCCGAAAGGAACCTTGAGGGCTACCTGACTGTTGAGAAGAGGGAGCCAGAGAAGGGCTCGGTTGGGTATAACGAATGGAAGACTACACATTGCCTGCTACACACTTGGCTTCTAAACTCGATGGTCGCATCAATTGCTGTCACGGTAGATGGCAGAGACCATGAGTGATGTTTGGGAGAAGTTATAGAGGATCTATGTAGGAGTCAAAAACAACATTAGGGAGTTTTAGATCGAGAGAGAGAACGAGACAGTAATACGGGGAGATCGATTAATCTAGAAGTGTGCCATAGATCTGGAGCGACTGTGGACAAATTACGATCATTTCTCACCAGCTGCATGTTGCAAAGATCCCGAGTGCACGAAAGGGGAACGAGATTCTCAGAGAAGAACTATGTACTTATGAGGAGGTTGAATCTTGTGTTTGAGTCATGGTGTGCAATATTGCTCGCTCAGTCGAAGATTCCTTCCCTAGATGAGACAATCTCAGCCATGATGCAGGAGAAGAGCAGGATTAGGCTCCAATCTGGAGCACCTGGACTTTCATGGGTTAAATTACCATTAGTGGTCACCAATTCAGGTCACACGGGATACAAGAGTGAGACACGACTGTGTTTCAATTGTGGTGGCATAAGTCATCTACGACAGGCTTGTCCTAAGCCATCAAATAAGCTAGATGTTGGTAGATGAGGACATTTTGAGAGTCGTGGTCGCGACCGTTGGGGGTCACGAAGGTGGTGGAAGTGGAGGCTACAGGGCAAATCTGATGATAGCAAAGGAAGAGGCGGAAGGGAGTATGAATGATGTGGGTGACTCGGAGGAGCAGGCAATTTTGGATGCTTGCTTTCAGCTGATGAGGAAGTAGTTGAAGAGTGTGGTTGATGATGCATTCACTTCATCTTCATCCAAGGGTAATGTTGCCTCTTTTGCTCACTCAATTACAGGTACTTGCGATACACTTGATCTCGCATCTATATCCATCACTAGATCACTAGTGTCGATAGTCGATTCTGGTTCCTCTTGACATTTCACTGGGGATGCTAAGGAGTTACTTTCTTGCACCCCATAACAATCCCAGAGCGTATTCAGACAACCATTGGTACAACTCAATCAGTGGTTAGTAAGGGTACTGTGCAATGTACCAACACTTTGACTTTGCCCAATATTTTACATGCTCCTTCATTTCCTATGAATCTCTTATCCATTAGTGTCATTATATCCCAAGTCCCAACTAAAATGTGTTGTTTTGTTTGATATTCAAAAGATAATCTTCTAGTAGAAGGAGACTGACATGCAACTTGGGACTAGCGCATGAGATAGTGAATTGCGGTACCTGCATAGGGACAGTGTGGACTCAGCTCTTTCATCCATTATAGTGGGTGTTGGAGGAGTTGGGAGGAGCATGGAGGACTTGTTACTACATCATTGATGCCTAGGTCATCCTTCTTTTACTGTTTTGAGTCGGCTATATTCACATTTGTTTGGGAAAGCTAATCAAGACAAACTTGTATGTCATGCGTGTGAATTGAGAAAGCATACTAGAAACTCTTATTCTAGTTCTAGTAGTAGGAGTTCTTATCCTTTCAACCCAGTGCATACTGATGTTTGGGGTCCATGTCCCACACCTATTGTGACTAGATTTCAATATTGTGTCTTGTATTGATTGCTTCTCAATTGTGACTTGACTTTATTTAATGAAAAGTAAGAGTGATGTATTTGCCTGCTTCAAGGATTTTCATAGAAGGGTTCAAACTCAATACGGTAATGTTGTGAATGTGTTGAGATCTGAAAAAGGGACAAAGTACACCAATAGTGTGTTTGTGGCATACTTATCATCAAAGGGAATCCAACATCAAACCACATGCCCATACACACCAGAGCAAAATGGATAGACGAACGGAAGAACATGCATCTTCCTGAGGTAACTCGAAGTATGATGATATCGATGAAGGTGTCAAAGTACTTGTGATGACAAGCATTCGTGACAGCAGCCTATTTAATCAATCGAATGCCCTCGCGAGTATGAGATTGGAAGTCTCTGACTGAGCTACTACGAGGTAATAATGACAATATTCTTCCACTCAAAACCTTTGGTTATGTGTGCTTCGTGCAGGACAATAGAGCAAATGTGAAAAAGTTAGATCCAAGGATTGTGAAGTGTGTTTTTGTTAGGTATTCGACTACTCAAATGGGGTATATATATATGTGGAGTATGTCGGAGAGGAGATTGTTTGTTAGTATGGATATCACATTTCGAGAGTTTGAGCCATACTATTACTCTCTAGTTAACTCGCCCCTTAGGTACTCGCTCGTTACAGACAGTATGAGGTGAGAGGGGGAAGATAACAGTGGTGGTGAGGGGAGGATAATAAGTATCTCATTGCCTCTTGTGTCGAGTTTGGAGTCGGTTGTGGTGTCGGTGCATTAGGAGAATGAATCTGAGATAGGCGAACCTTAGGCTCAGGGGGAGCTGAAATCTGAAGATGGCGGACATCAAGCTCAGAGGGTGCTGAGAGTGTATATGAGGAGAAGACTACAAAATGAGGGAACTATGCTTACAGTGCCACTTGTGTCAAGTTCGTTGTCTCTCTTTTTACTCTTACTCGTAAGACACCTACACCATTCACCTCAACCTTAGAATACACATGTGATGATTCCTCATCACTCTACTCCCACTCCCCTACTGGTAAGGAGGACTTCCTGCAGAAATGCGGGAGTATGGCTTTTCACATGATATTGTTCAGTTTGTTTCCTACTTACAAATCACCTATACATGGAGCATTCATTGCATCTTTGAACATTGTCTATATTCCTAAGTGTTGGCAAGTTGCTAATGAGAATCCAAAGTGGAAAGTTACAATGTTAGAGGAACTTGGGGAACTGAAAAAGAACAAAAGTTTGGAGCTTGTGTCAATACCGCCAGACAAAAAGATAGCTGGGTGTAAGTGGGTCTTCACTTTGAAACAAAACTCAGAGGAACGAGTTGAGCGCTACAAGGCCCGATTTTTAGCAAAGTGGTACATTCAGACTTATGACATCGACTATCATGAGATCTTTGCACTCGTGGAAAAGAGCACGGTGCAGACACTTATGTTCTTGGCGACGTATGGAGGATGAACTACACTAGCTCAACGTGGAAAATGCCTTTCTTCATGGTGATTTGTTGGAAGAGATGTGCATGGAGGGTACCGACAAGTTTTGGCACAAAACAAATAGAGGGTAAGGTGTGTAGACTCAAGAAGTCTTTTTATGGGCTGAAGCATTTTCCTCGAGCCTGGTTTGACAGGTTTATGAGAGTCATGATAGACATGGGATATTGACAGACCAATGTTGACCATACAGTGTTCTTTAGGCAATGGGGAGTTCACTACAATGTTTGTTGTGTATCTGTACGATATGATTATCACTGATGATGATGAGAGTGAAATTGATTAGCTGAAGACCAGATTGAGCAAGGAATTTGAGGTAAAGGACTTGGGGCAGCTAAGATATTTCCTTGGGATTGAGGTAGCTTGCGATGCAAAGGGGATTGTTCCATCTCAACAAAAATGTGTTAGATCTGCTGAAAGAGACATGTATGCTGGGGTGCAGGCCTACAATCTCTCCCATTGATCAGAAGTCCAAGCTTAGTGCTAAGGCAGGAGAACCTATCGATAAAGAGAGGTACCAAAGGTTGGTAGGCCGCTTGATCTATCTGAGTCACACTTGTCCCGCGGTGACCTGCAATATGCATGATCCCAGGGAGGGTCAAATGGATTTTGTGTATCCGATTCTAAGGTACTTGAAGAGTGCACCAGGAAAGGGGTTGATCTTCCGGAAGAGTAGGCATTTGAACATCAAGGGCTATTGTGATCCTTACTGGGCTAGTTGCGTTGATGACAGGAGGTCCATGCCAGTACATTGCATCTTTGTAGGGGAAATTTGGTCTCCGGGAAGAGCAATAAGCCGACTGTTGTTGCGAGATCTTCAGTCGAGGCAGAGTATATGTCCATGGCCTTAGGTGTAGCAGAGGTGTTATGGTTGAAAGCCCTGCAGGTGGAGCTCAAGATAGACCAAGAGAGGCAAATGACATTATGGCGTGGCAGCAAGTCAGCTATTAGCATTGCAAATAATCCCGTTCAACATGACAGAACCAAGCATGTGGAGATCGACAAGTTTTTCATCAAGGAAAAGTTGGATAGTGGACGTTGTATTGGAGCTGGGATATATTGTTACTAACGAGCAAGTGGCAGATTGTCTCACTAAGGGACCTAGCTCACTTGATTTATCTAGATTATGTGACAAGATGGTATTAGTGGATATCTTTCGTCCATTTGGAGGAGTATTGTTGTTTTTTTTGTCGGTGTGTGTTTAGTGTATTTGTATGTATATATACTATATTGTGATGTAATAAAACTTAAGATATTATTTTCCACTGATGTAATACTTATAGCTTCTCGCATTCAGTTTCTCTCTTATTTTATAGTCACATGATGACATGAAGACTCTCATAGCTTGCCCAAACCTTTATCCTCATTTTAAGATTTTACAAATCTTTTCTTCCACGGCTATATGTATTATATTGAGCTTGCAAAAATTGAACTTTTAAACTTATGATCTAATCTAACTTTAGGAGCATAAGCACTAAGAAAATTAATAGGTTCCTCACTACAATTATCTTAATAACAATCACTCTATCATTAAGCTCGTTGACATCCAAATTTTGTCCTTTACTCTTTATCTGTCAATATTCCCACCCTAGTCCTATTATAATATTTCCAATGTAAAGTAACTTATAAATATTTCAAGTATCTTTGATTTTTCTTCTTTCCACTTGGTCTCTTGTGAATAGGAAATATTATTCAGGTAACTAGTGGATAGATTATTTTCTGTTGTCTGTTATCATTGATCCTCTATATAATTTAGGACTTGTTCATGAGGATGACACTGGACTCCATCTGCATGGTTGGGTTTGGAGTCGAGATAGGGACACTATCTTCTACGCTCCCTGACAATAGCTTTGCTCGTGCTTTTGACACCGCAAATATGATTGTCACGCTTCGATTCATCGATCCTCTTTGGAGGCTGAAGAGGTTTTTTTCTTTAGGATCGGAGGCTATCCTCAAACAAAGCATTAAAACCATTGATGACTTCACCTACCATGTGATTCGTAGAAGGAAAGAACAAATCACGATGGTGTCCCAAGATAGCAACTTCAAAGACGATCAGGTAAATGTTGCATCATAATTACTTGGAATTCATAATCATGTTTGTATTAAGTCATTTAATGAGGTCATCTCAATTCCATAAAATTTTGTCACACAACTACAACTCTTAGGTCCCCATTTTTTTGCTTGAAGTTAGAAAATTTGTTCTGAAAACGAGTTTTTTATACTGTCATTTGAAAAGGTTAGGGGAAAAAGGGCAGCCCGGTGCACAAAGCATCCTTGCACAGCAAGGGTCTTGGGAAATCTAAAAAAATCAATTTGGAAACATTTGGAGTCATTTTAATGGCATTTTTAAAGTCAAATCTTTCGAGTATTTATATTCATTTATGAGAAATTTTGAAGTTTAAATACAAGGATGCCCTTAAATAAGGCCAAATGACTCCAAATTGAAATTTTTTCAGCAAAACAGAACCTAAGACAAAAATTATTTTCAACGCCTTCAAAAAATTTAATTGGCCTAAAATGTCTCAACTTTAGGTCTGCCAATGGCACAAATCCTTGTATTTGTTGGGCGCATATATAAGACTTGCAGATTTTAGGTGCACATAGCATCTAAAATTTCTCAATTTTAAGCATTACAAGCACTTCTAAGGAGTCTGGTAAAAGAGGTATTTATTTCATACTCACTGAAAATTAGTGAAAACAAAATCATTCTTCCTAAACAATGTTTTCTAACAACAGCCAAACAAATTAGCACTCATAACACTCAAGACAATTTTAGCATGATTTTACCAGACAATCATTTTAGCATGCTGGTCTTTTATCAACCATCCTAGTGAAACAGATTTGTAATTCTTGTGCAACAGATGCATCATGACATACTGTCCAGGTTCATAAAGCTCGGTTGCGAAGATCATGACAGAGATTTCAGCACGGAAAAGAGCCTGAGGGATGTCGTATTGAACTTTGTAATTGCGGGGAGAGACACGACGGCGACGACCCTCTCATGGTTCATATATATGATCATCACTCAACCTCGAGTCGCAGAAAAGCTTCATACCGAGCTCAAGGTTTTCGAAGAGACGAGATCCGAAGAAGAAGATATAAATTTGGTTTCGTATGCTTTAGATGACATGCAATCTTTCAGAAGCAGGTTATCGCAGTTTGCGGGGCTTTTAGACTATGATTCACTGGGAAGGCTGCACTACCTGCATGCTAGCATCACGGAGACACTCAGGCTGTATCCTGCTGTTCCTCAGGTAAGATTTGAAGTTAGCAAATAATAATCAGCAAAGAGTATTTAATCATATTGGGTCTTTTTGTGCATGAATGTTATGAAATGTTGAACATTGAGGGAAGGTTTTTGTAATTTTGAAAGTTAAAGGGGGTGCAAGCTGTAATTACGCAAACTTCGAGGGGAGGTCCCAGTAAATAACCCTTTAAATAAGAAAAAATAATTTTAGCATATTATGTCAATATTTTTTAAATCATGAATAATATTTTTTGAGTTTCTCTTTGAAACACGGTAGTACAGTACTGTGGTTGGTTATAAAAATTAGGATCATTTATTTGGATTTCCCCTCTAACTTCGCGCAATTACAGGACCCCCCCCCCCCCCCCCCCCCCTCCTATGTAACTTCTAAAACGATCAAACCTCACCTTTTTTTGTACATGTTAACAATGTAAACTTAAGGGGAGACCCTGTAAAGAGGAAACAGGAACGAGATCACTTGCGTTAGCTTTTCGTTTAACTTATTAACAGACTGTTGTAAAAGGATCTCTTTCACATTTATTAAAAAGTTTGTGGACTGGAAGCAATAAAAAGAGAGAATTGGGACTGATAATCATATCTTAGGTAAAGTTAAGGGACTGTTTTAACATTTTTGCCTTGTAAAAATTAGAATCATCTATTGGGATTTCCCATCTAACTTTGTGTAATTATAGGGAGCCCCCATCTAACTTCTAAAATGATCAAAACCTCACCTTTTTCTGTGCATGTACGTTAACAATGTAAACCTAGAGGGGAGGTCTTTGTAATTTTTTTTAAAAAAAGGGCAGCCTGACCCACAAAGGCATCCCCTCACAGTGAGGGTTCGAGGAAGGGTCCCACCACAAGGGTGAAATGTAGGCAAACCTTACCGTGCATTTTTTGCAAGAGGCTGCTTTAGCTATGCAAAATCGCGTTGTAAAATTTTTTTATTTATTCCTAAAAATGATCATTGTCTGATACAACCTAAACATACAGCCCTAAAAATTAACATTAGTTCATTACTTTTTGCAATTTTTCTTTCTCATTCTATTTCCTTCCGATTGTGCGAGTATCCAATGCCTAACATGCTTGTGCAGGATCCAAAAGGCGTCCTAGAGGACGATGTTTTGCCCGATGGAACGAGAGTGAAAAGTGGGGGAATGGTGACATACGTTCCATATTCGATGGGAAGAACGGAATACAATTGGGGCCATGATGCATCGGTTTTTCGTCCGGAGCGATGGCTGAAAGATGACCTCATTTTCCAAAACAGCGCCTCGCCTTTCAAGTTCACAGCATTTCAAGCTGGGCCTCGAATGTGCCTCGGAAAAGACTCGGCTTATCTGCAGCTGAAGATGACATTGTCCATTCTATGCAGGTTCTTCCACTTCACTCTTGCACCTGATCATCCTCCAGTTCAGTATAAGATGATGACAATTCTCTCCATGATTCATGGCCTTAATGTCCTTGTTTCTCCCAGAGAACCCTAACATTTACAGTGTGCTTATACCAATGGACATGCAATGGCTTTCATAGTAGGTCCTAAAAATACCTTATTTATCCAAGTAACATTCTGAGTGTCTTTGCTTTAATATTGCTCCTTGGTAGTTTGTGTTTTTTTTACAAAGTGCAGCTACAATTTGATGAATAGACTACTAGAAGTTTATATAGTTTAGTGAGTTTAATATGGCTATGGATCCCGACTTCCTCCGCTTAGAGTCGCCGAGTCGGCTAGTTTGAGAGTTTGATGTTTAATTTCCGACGTGGTATTAAAGTAGGCTGTACTCTATATTATCCAATCAAGAGAAAAATCTCGTGTGTTAGAGGCCAAAGACCCTTTACATGAGAGGGTTGTTAAAAGTATAGACCTTGTTTGGGAAGTTGGCATGAAAAGATTTCCCAACATTATTGCCCGGACACCCACTAGAGAGAGGGCAAGCTGATGAAAATGGCCTATATCCTATGGTTGGCACATATCGTTCCTGAAAGGATAGCCCTGCATCGTTGAGTTCATATAGCATTTTTACTTAACATCAAATTATGTGCCCTTCAGCCTACGACCAGATAGTTTTGTTTGGATTGACAGTGCTAATTATGTGGTCATCTTTAAGAGATTACTGAATGCGGTGGTTATGAGCCGTCATTTAAAACTAGTTTTCTTTCTTGGTGGCACTCATAATCCGTGTCATGTCAACATACATTCTATGACAACGGTGTTTTGGTCCAAACTCACAGGAGTAACAACACGGCGCTAAATGGGGCCTATGTTACCCAAGTCCTATACATAATAGAAATACAAGTCATTATGTTATTAAAAAATTTAGTGGCTTCCACAAAAAACAACTTAATGATTTATGATATTTGTGAGCTTATTATGGATATAGGCACTGTTTGGGGGGGACTTATTTTCACTGGTCAAACGGTTACGACCGTATGAATCAGACCTTAATTATGACATGATTCATGCGGTCGTAACCGTTTGACTGCTGAAAATAAGCCGCCCCAAACGGTGCCATATTATCAAAAGGCTCGATCAAGAATGCAGTGGTGGCTTAAGATATGTCACAAAGTTCAAAAAAAGAAGAATAAGAGGGTTAAATATTTCATCTAAAACTAGGACTTTTGAGGGTCTATTCATTTGGATGTAATTAAGGTCTTAGAATTTGAAGTCAAATTTCATTTATGGTGTTTGATTGTACTCTTGAAAGGTGGAATCAATATTCAAAATGTATTGCATGGAATTTATTCTGAACCAAGTCCATTTCTTTTTATTATGTATAGGAATTAGAGATTTTTTTTTCAACATGAGTGAATGCATGTAAGACATTCTTCACATTAATGAATGCTATATTTTCTCTATATAAATCTTATATATGTTTCTTGCAGCCCCGATTAACGATCTAATAGTTAAGTTTGATTTGTTCGCCAAAAAAGTTGACTAGAGGCATCCAATGGTGGTAGCCTTGCGAAATTAAATGTATTATGGGATCATTCTTGAAATTTTTTGGAAGCTTCTTATCGCTGTTTTGAGATCGTCGGCGGGGGCAGCTCGTCAATCTGATTGCTGGATCTCTTATAATCTATGTTGACCATATATCATTGAAAAAAAAAGAAGATATGGAATTGTCCAGAGTTTTTTGTTTGTTTGTTGGAAAAATCTATTTTTCCAACAAACAAAAGATAAGGCATAATGGCGACAAAGGATCCATGTAGCCGACCCCATTATAGAGGGATAAAGGTTTGAGTGTTGTTGTTGGAAAAATCTATTTTTATCACCCCTGAGATTGATCTCTGGCAATTACCATCCGAACAATACATTTGGCCAATTCCATTTATGCATGTTCAACTTCGTCCAAATGAACTTCAGAGATTTTAACAATGATTTTACCCTAAGTTATCAAAGGCGCAAAGGGCCCATGGAGCCTAGGCGCAGGCACGCGCCTGAGGCACGTGAGACGCAAAAATGGGGGGGGGGGGAAGCAAATTGAGCAAATTGGGCGCCCAATTTGCTGAAATTGAGCGAATTCGCCGATTTTCAGCGAAAGAGCCCCCAATTCGCTCAATTTCAGCGAATAGGGCGCCCAATTCACTCAATTTCAGCGAATTGGGCACCCAAGTGCGCCTAAGGGTGCCTCAGGTGCGTCTAAGATTATGTTTTTGCCCATATCAATTTTTTTTTAAAAAAAATACCTTGAAAGTCCCGGGCGCGCCTTTGGGGCGCCTGGGAGCCTGTAAGGCGCGCGCCTGGGGCACATCGCCTGCCTCAGCCGTGCTGAGGCGCGGCGGGCTGCGCCTAGTGCGCCCGGCGCCTCAGGCGCGCCTAGTGCGCCCGGCGCCTCAGGCACGCCTAGGCGCACGCCTTGACAACTAAGCTTGTACCATACATACAAAAACATACCATTGGCCAAGGTTGTCTTTTGTCCTATGAATATCAGCAACTTTGATAATACTTGGAATCTTGTAGTCCTAAAAATGTTGAAGCTAAGAAGAAAGTATACAACTTTGGTAATGTTAATGGATTAAGAAGTTAAAAGGAAGAAAAATGTTAAAATATAAGATATCGAGTGCACCATAGAAGCAATTAAAAGATTAAGGCTTCGTTTGGAGGGACTTATTTTCACCGGTCAAGCGGTTACGATCGCATGAACCGGATCATAATTAAGGCCCGGTTCATGCGGTCGTGACCGCTTGACCGGTGAAAATAAGTCCCCCCAAACGAAGCCTAAGCCTCCATTTGGCGGAGCGGTGGCGGTCACGAACGGGGAGGTTATGAATCATCATTCGCGAATGGTGGTGTTTTTGTCCAAACTAATCGGAGCTAAAAAGTTGTACCAAATAGAGCCTAAATGTAGCATATTTTCAAGTGTAAGCATAAAAATATAAAAATAAGTTGGAACTACTTGAGGTTAAGCCAGCAGTAATCCCCTATCATGTGATTCATAGGATGCAACTTATGTGACATGTTGTACTCACTACATTATATTAGGAAATTGTTAGAGAAGGCCCATAGATAGTGTATTCATAAGCATTGTACTTAGTTCATGTGTAATGATCCATTGAGCTCATTCCTCTCTTAGGCTCTTTTAGTCTCATATTTTGGATTCATTTTTAGCTCCTCTCTATATAAGGAGCATCTTATACATGTGTTAGATAATTAATTTAAGGAAAATAATTTATATTTGTCTCTTTTAATCTCTATTTTCTCATTTCGTACATGATATCAGAGTCAATACGAATCCATAAAAATTTTCTATTGAGCTCGCGCTCTCGTACTCGACCCTCTTGCTGCTTCAATAGGCTCTTACGCCACCTGTTGGGGCCCTCCACTGCCACATCTCTTGTTTGCTTGCCACTACTCCTCGCACATCCTGCTCATGCGGCCTAACCGATTTCCCCTCGTGCAGACTCATCTCTGTGAACGTCATGCCTTTCCTAGTGTGGCCACTTGCAGTTTGTTTATAACTGAGAGAGTGGAGAGCCAGAGACCGTGCTTTCCTATTCCCTTTGATGCTGAGCTCATTGATCCCCTGTCATGACCACAGCGCCCTCCGTGACCATCAGGAACTTCTCCTGGCAAATTTTCCTTGCGGTCGCGCCTCCTGAAATTCTATCGAGCCTGCTAAGCCTGCCGAGCTCGATGCTTGCCTCATGAGTTCGCAAAACTCAGCACACCTCCTGTGTCTGAGATCGCAGCTCACCTCCTGCTAAGCCCATTGAGACTGCTCCTCCTAAAACCACAAAACCTATATGCTCACCGCTCCTCAGCTGAGACCGCCCCAACCCCTCTTCAATTTGAGCTCTTGTGGTCTTATCAGTTGAGGACTCTCCCTCGATGGGTATGAATGGGTCACCTACTACCTCAACACTTTCGTCTCTTGCTCCAGCTCCTCTCCCTAATGCTTGTGATGAATTTGGGATCACTAATATCTCTCTCACCGGGAAGAAGAATTTTGTGGAATGGGTGCACTTGGTGCACCGCGTTCTCCAAAACAAGTGGCTAATCTTCATCTCACCTGAGACAACCCTACTAAGCCCACCGAGCATTGACTTCGGGATGATGGCCGAGTTCAATCTTGGATCTTAAACTTCGTGGATAGTGAACCATATCGAAGAGCTATGTATCACACCACCGCTAAAGTAATGTAGGATGAACTCCACTCCCTCTACTCTGGGAAAGATAGCCTACATCACTTGTTTGATATTTTCATGACTCTTCAGAATACGGACTCAAAGTTCAGATGGTGAACTCACGTCCTTTGTTGCCCAATCTAAGACTCTTGTCGAGTCCTGGATTCAACACCAGCCCCAACATCGGATCATGTCGCTCAACGGGCTCATAAAGAAGTTGTCGATATTGCATTGATGATGACATGTGTTCCCCCGCACCTCCACAGTGTCTGAGCGCATACTCTTTCCTCTACTACAATTTCATCACTGTCTGATGTTTGTTCCATGTTGTTGAAGATGACGCCCCTAAACCTCCTGGTGTCCTCTCCTCAAGTTCTCTTTCATCGTGGCTCTGATAACAAACCTCCACCTCCTTCTCGTGGAGGTCGTTCTGGTTTTCGGGGTGGTGGGCGTGATAGTCGCCATCGCTCTAAAGGACAATCCCTCGCATGTGTACACATTGTGATCGACCCAATCACATTGATGCTACTTGCTTTAAAAAACATAGCCTCCCACCGCAAATTTCTTCTTTGTTGCGTGCCTCCCCTGTTGTTTATGGACTCTCCTCCCGCGCCGACATTGACACCTTATGTGAGGAACTCCAGAATCTTCGCACAATGAACACTTGCCCTTCCAGCTTTGTTGCCTCCCTCCAACAAAAAAATCTCATGCTTGTCCCATAGTCCCTCTTAGATTGTGGACTCAAGTGCCACCAATCACATTACTACAACAATGTCTTCTCAGTACTTGGTCTCTGTGTCCTAAGTTCATCACGGTGGAGAATGGTGACACCAATCCAATTTTGGCTCTAATGATTCTCCGCTTTTTCTTGGCTTTGTTCTTCAAGTACCCGGAGACTTTCAATCTACCACCTCACTCAAGATCATGAGTGCTAAATTATTCTCTTCTTTTTGCTGTCCAAAATCGGCAGACACAAACTATCATTAGTAGAGGAAACTTTCAAATAGGATTTACACTCTGGGTCTTTCCCCGCCCATTCTCTCTTTCGTCAACTCTACTGATTGGCACCAACATCTTGATCATCCTTAGGACACGAAGAGGGAGGTTTTCAAATGAGATTTACACTCGGGATCTCTCCCTGACTATTCTCTCTCCCGGCTGTTTTTTGGCATAAATGTCACTTTCTAAGGTTTGAATTTACGACCGCCAACACTTAGACCACGGGCATGTCAATAATGTTGGCATAACACGGAATATTTTTGGGCACAACGAAGTAATCAGTTGAATCAGGCCGGTTAACCTTCCTCTTCATGGCTTGGTCGATGATGTGAACACCACTGAATCGAATTCCTTCAAGTAGAACCCTCTCTGTAATATTTTTGCCATTTAAAGAAGACCGAGCAACTCAGACTGTGAGATATAGTAGGAAATTTTCCGTCCAGGCTCTGGAGCGAACAGAACAATGCAGATCCGGCCTCGCGCAATGCATTTTTGCACGGGTTAGCAACGTGATTGGATCCTGAGAGGGTTCCGTTCTGTCTAGAGCCCAGACAAAAAAGGGCGAGATGGAGAGACCGAAAATACAATCATACACCTTCTGAAGCAGCTGCTGCCAGAAAGCACTTTCTAAAAACTTGCCAAAAGTTTAATCCATGAAAAATGACTACTGTAAGCTACAACAGAGGAAGCTATAAATTGATGAAGAACAAAAAGATTCAAAAAAGATGCAAATTCAACATCTAACTGCACCAGAGAGAGAAAAATTTTTGCTCTTCGCAAAGCCCGGAGATGGCCCCAAAATGCTAGTACACAAATGTTTTGAGCCTTTAAAAAGCTAAGTTGGCGCCACCCCATCAGCCCGGGACAGCAAGTGCACGAGAAACAGTCCCAATGCCAGCAGCAAAAGCATCAACTGAACAACAAAGCAGAGGGAAAACCTAAACAACTTATTCTGCAGTCGCAGAACACTTTCCATCCCCACCAGCTCCCTGCAATATTCGTCCAGCTTCTCCGTCCGCTCGCTTAATTCGGTCATGCGCTCCTCGGCGTCTCTAAGCTTCAGCATCGTCTGTTCGTGATCGCGGGCCAAATGCTTCTGCTCGTGAAACAGCCTGATTTGATCCTCGGAGAGGGTTTTGAGGTTCCCCGTCGTCCTCG
The DNA here is from genome assembly GCA_039513925.1 of Platanthera zijinensis. Lineage (NCBI taxonomy): Eukaryota > Viridiplantae > Streptophyta > Magnoliopsida > Asparagales > Orchidaceae > Platanthera > Platanthera zijinensis. Next base: position 38,167,169 of record CM077085.1, read on the forward strand.
TTATGAGGAAATACTCGATATCTGCCTCCATCTTCTTCTTTATGAGAACTTCGAGTTCGGAGTTCAGGTCTTCTTCGTTCTGTCGAAGGGAGGATAGGCGGGTGCTCGAGCGTTCGATATCCGGAGGAGAATTACTGCCGAGCACGGCTTCGAGCTCGCACAATTTCTGCTCCTTGGCTTTTATAGTCGCCGATGATTCCTCCAGCTTAAACTCCAGATTCTCCACCTTGTTCTTCAAATAGATTATATCAGCTTCGAGTGTCAGAGAGCTTCTGGCTTCCATTTTGTCAAACAGTTTAGGGTCGCCGACTTGCTCCGTCCCGATAGCGCCAATTTTTTCAATTTCTGTTTCAGAAAAAAGGATGGCTTTAATAAAATTGGTTATGATGATAATTACATAACAAATGCGAGATTTATGCTCTTGTTGGCTCTATTTCTGTAAAAAACAGGGCTTCACAAACAAAATGAAAAAAATTAAACCTATTCCAAATGTTCAGGCAAATGAAGAAGTAATTACATCAAGTTTCAAACACAGTTGACAACAAAAATCACCCTAATAATTCACTCTCGTGCGGAACACAGCTTCGCTAGGATCTCATTTGGTTGCTTGAAATAAAAAAAACATGTTTTACAAATCCATTATTATGCAATTGATGCTAACATCAAATTTAAACATGATGATTTCAATTTCAAACATAAGATTAGGGAAACAAAATCATTATTTCTATACAAATTAAAGTTCTACGGATAATTCGTTCCTCACACGAGACATGATCACAACAGTCATCATCATCCAATTGAGCTCAAGAGACCATCATAGACTTGTAGAGAACTGCAGCTCCCCAAATTGGATCCAGAAAATAAACAAATAAACCAAAAAAACAGTATCTTCCCGGTGTGATCCGTCCTACTTACAACTAAAACGGCACACAACCTCATAATCATTAGCGGTTTAGGCTTTATTTGGCGCGGCGTTTTTGCTTCGGCGAGTTTGGACAAAAACACCACCATTATAGAATGCATGTTTGGAATGACAACAGTTATGACTGTCACCGAGAAAAGAAAACTAATTTTAAACATAAAAGTGGATGAAGTTCCTTGGGTGAGGTCGGGCATTCAAGAGCGACGGTTTACAACCACCGCATTCACGACCGCCACCGCCATGCCAAACGGATTACAGATCATAAAAACATTCGCGAGTTGAATGATGTAAATCTTTAATGTGGAAATGTTGATATAAGTAGCAAATGTCAGAATAATACACAAAATGTATATTTTGCAACCACATTAGTTCAGCATGCACACTCAGCCTGTCGCTTCAGAAAATTTAAGGGCATAGGAAAGTTACGAGAATATTTCTATTGCAGCATTCATACAGAACCTCCATTTTTAATATAAAAAGGCTTATCAAACAAAAGGTGCAGGAAGAAACATGATGAGGAAGATGAAGAAGGAAAGTATCGCAAGATCAAGAGTATTTCTTTGATAAACAATCCCTAACTTGGGTGACAGAGCATTACTGCAATTTTTTCAAGGAATCTTGAAAAAAGATTCAAGGAAGAAACAAGAAGCATTTAAGAGTAATTTAGGAGAGGAAGAATGCAGATGACAATGTAGAGCAATATAAGGCTCGTCTTGTAGCTCGGAGATTTTCACAGCATAGGGGGAGGACAATGAAGAGACTTTCAGTCTTGTGGCGAAGATGACTTCAGTGCGAGTTGTGATTAAGTTGACAACTTGTCAAGGATGGACAAGGTATCAACTCGACGTGAACGTGAAGAACTGGTAGTCCTCAAGAAATTTGATCCACCTACGTTGTCTCATATTTAGTTCCTTCTGCGCCAGGAGGTACTTCAAACTCTTGTGATCGGTGTAGAAGTCTTCAAACTGCTATGAGTTAAAGTGATACATATATAGGATTAATTACCGGGACCTCCCCTGCGAGTTCGCATAATTACAGGTACCTCCCTTTTATGTTTTAATATTACAAAGATCTCTCCAAATTTGGCAAGTTTACAATCTCCCCCTTCCGTTAAAAAAATCACTGGAAAGTATGTTATTCAGCAAAAAAAAAATATTACAATCCTATTTTACCATTTGTAATGACATCAAAGTGTAAGAGAGTCATAGTCAAAGAGGGGGAAAAAGATCGAGCAAACCTTCGACTAAAGAAGACGACCTTTAGGGCTGATTTAGAGTAAGGGTATATACGACATTTCAATAAACTGGGCAAAACTTTTGGACGGAAGGGTGTGATCGTAAACGGTGCAATCATGGAGGAGAGGTTTTTGTAATATTAAAACATAGATGGGAGATATCTATAATTATGCAAACTCGCGGGGCAGGTCCCAGTAATTAACCATATATATATACAAAAACTTATCGTCAACCGATCATATTTCGCGGGGTAACACTGAGGCCCATCAAAATGATCTCAACGGTTCAATCCACAAAGAATCTGTTATGGCAGTCCAATTTCGCATTCGTTCGCAACTTATTGCTTACTCTCGCAACCCCGCTCAGTGCCGTCTCCCGCTCTCCGCAAACGCCTCTCCCGAAACCCTATTAACTCTAATCATAGAACTCCTTAATCTTTTTTATCATAAGATAAGTCAGCTAGTCATTTAAACTAACAAAGTATATATGTCAATCTCTTCAGACTCAATCTTTCCTTGAGTAAAGTCGTGGCCAATTTAACTTGTTTCATTCTCTCATGAAACACGGAATTTGATTCAATAAGCATTGTAGTCTGTAGTGGTGTGCAAAAAGACCAGGCCCGGGAAGCCCGCCCAGGTCCAGCCCGGAAAAAGTCCAGCTAGGCCCGGCCCAGGAAAAGCTCGGCCCGAGCCTAGGCCGGGCTGGGGGGCCTTACTGGGCCCCCATACTGGTTCGGTGCCCGGCCCGGGGCAGGCCCAAATAAGCCTGGGCACTGGGCTTAGCCTGGGCTCGACACCCGGGCCAAGGGAAAAACCCGCCAATTTCCTCTTGGAAATCCCGCCAAATTTCCTCTTGGAAATCCCGCCAATTTCCTCTTGGAAATCTCGCCCTTTCCCCGCCTGGGCGGGATTTCCACAATAGGGGGGGAGAAAATCCCGCCAATTCCCGCCTATAGGAAAACCGGGCCGGCCTTTAGGGCCTTAGCAGGCCCCCTCTTTGAGAAGGGGCCCGAGCCCGGGTGGCGAAAATCCCGGGCCCGACTGGCCCGGTAAAGCCCGGCCCGGTCCGGCTTTTTGAACCCGACTAGTAGTTTGACTATCACACAAGAGTTTCATAGGTTCTTGAGTTATTTCTTTTGTCTACAAACAAATTCAGGGTCTGACGAAGTAACAGAAGTACATAACTAAGAGGTTCCTCGGTATAAACTCCTCAAACTAGGAGGTTCCTCAGTATCAAGTTATGAGAAGGCCAATTGTTGGTGGAATTTTGAGGAGCACGAGGGGAAGGAAATGGGAGGAGAAGAAAAAAGAAATCACCTGTATGCCCTTCCACTGGTTTCAACCTTTAGGCTCTTAGATAAGTGATCCAAAGAAAATGAGTAAACAATATACAAGGATATTCATAATCTACTATGAAGCACGGATACTTCCCCGAAGGCAGCGTACCGGTACCGGATACGTATCCGGTACCGGTATGTACCCGATACTCAACAGATACATCTATGTGGACACACTTGGACTTCGCACATCATTTTGCATATTGTGAAAGGAGTATGTTTTTCTAGAATAAACAAAGGTTGGTACGTCCAATTAAATTGTGTATCTGTACCGAGTATGTTTCTGGTATCGATACGTTTTTGTTACAAGTACGTGTATTGAACGTGTTGATTCAACACAAGTTATTAACAAACGACTAACTTGTCCCTAAATTAACTGGAGATTGAAGATGTTGATCTCCAACAATGACGTTGATCTCCAACAATGAAGGAGAGAAAAAAACTGAAAAGTAAACTTAAGTTTAATTTTCTCATTTAGTTAAACATATAAGACGTTAAATTTTGTAATATTTACGAATGTTTAATGTTTGAAACCTTCATGTTATGTTGCATTGATTTGTGAACTTGTACTTCAAGTTATGATTTATGTTTAATGTTTCGATGTTTTGAGAAATATTTATTGCACTTGTGATATATAAATATATATTATATTTGTTATAACGCATCATGACGTACCCGTATCCTTATTTTTTAAATTTTGTCGTACCGCCGTACAGGGTACATATCGTATTTGGTACCCATACCCGTACCAGTGCTTCCTAGATGATCTATGACCCTAAAGACATAAAAATGGAATCATGGAAATAAAAAGTATGAGGGAGACCCTCAAATAAATGTTGTTATAGTCTATCTCTGAAGTTGTTGTCGACGTCCTTTCGCAACATACTCACCATGTGCATCAGCTCGTGTCCTTGTTTAGCGGGCCCACATTTTCCTCCACGACAATACCTTTGTTTGGGAAATTCACCATATCCTCAAAGAAAAAAATGGGAAATTGGCAGTGGAATTCGTTCTTATCCACACATGTGGAATCAGATGACGGGCAGTGTTGTTAAGTCACTGTGGCCCAAGATGTTAGTCGGTTCATATAAGTAGGCATAAGAGGAAAAGTCCTTCGGAATTATCCCTTCCACGGGATGGTTGCCCAACACTTTCTTCGGTAGGGAGAATTGGAAGACCGAATCAAGGAAAGGATCTTTAATTAATACCAGTTTAATTCAAATAAAACCCTTTTACCATCGTGGTAAAATTAGCGCTAATGAATTACATGGAATTGGGGATATTTCTGTTGGAACGTGATTCAACAATCTCTTGTTTGAGAATAAAAAATCTTGATATGTATCTGATCCATCTTTGCATATGTTTCGTAGTGTGCAGGTCCAAGAATTGCCCCTGATATAAGTAATGGATGTAACAACAAAAATAAAGTTAAAAAGATATGTTTAAAGCCAAAAATACATTCTACCGCCAGTATCTGCTATCGCCCCGCGATAGCTCTCAATGTGTGTCGACTTGTAGTCGACGATTTGTTGTGAACTTAGAGAAGTTGTAACATCCCTCGGACCCTTACCAGACTGCCCCCCCCCCCCTCCCCAATATGTTAATTGAGCCCCAGTGCAAAGAGTGGGCCCCAATTAACACACAGGTCACCAAATTGTTGTAATGCTTGTCATCCTCAACTAAGTCCAATGTGATTCTGGTTGTATTAAGCGGACTAACAAGAACAATTTTGTGACGTGTGTTAATTGGGCCTTGGTGCAAGGAGTGCGCCCCAATTAACACACAGATCACCAATTGATCTCGTTAGCCCAATCAATACAACCATAATCACATTGGACTTAATTGAGAAAGACAAGCACTACACCTTATTGCCCGAGTGGGCCATAATGCACTAAAAATACTCGAAATGGTCATTTCACCACTTACAAGTACCCTGGAGCCAACAATGGTTCTCATAAATGACCTATGAAATGAGTCATGACCTATTATTGGATTTAAAAGTAAATTAAATAATTTTTTTAATTAATTTTAATCATTTGATTAATTGATCGAGTTAAAAATATGAAATAATGGAACTTCCATGAACCCATTTACCCTTAAAATGGTTATTAAGAATATCTTGGATGATTTTGTTAAATAAAATTTATTTATTTAATTAATTATATTGCAAAAAATCAAATAAATTGTGAAACATTAGGATAATGCCTTGAAAAACCATAAAAAATTTAAAATACACCTTAAACCATAGGGACCAAAATAATAATGATTTGAAGGCATGGATAATGAAATAATTGCACACATGGGCCTTAGCATAATTAGAACTTACCAAACAAACAGTGAAGCTCAATTGGGCTCACCCAAGCTCTTATCCCTTATGGACACATGAGGTGGAACCCACTGACACCTTAGCCGAAGGTTTGATCTACGGGGTTAACTTAAGGTATATTAGGTCAAGGCTAGCCTAATAAAGGATGCTCATGCCTCTAAATCATCCCACCCTCCAAATGGATGCTTTGTTCCATCACCATGCACATCTCCCACTCCTCTGATGGCGGTGGAGCAAGTGGGTGGCATGCAAGGCCTCCAAAGAAGGCCATGATGGAGAAAATCCATCCTCACTCTATAAATTGAGGCCAGTTCATGGCAAAGGCACCACAATTCCTGGACGAACCAGAACGAAACACCAAGTGCATCTCCCTCCCCTCCGGCAATCACCGGTGATGGCAAACATCACTTCCGTCCAAACAGAGACTTATGGCATCCAACAGAAGATCAAGCCACCTTCACCCCCTCCCGGTGAGCTCCCTAACTCCCCTCCTTGCAGATGTCAACCCAAGCCCTGATGAGCTACTCCAACCGCCGAAGAGATGATCCCGGAGAGTACAAGCCCCTCGGACCACCCACTCAAGTGAGGCGACCAACCACCGACCCTAGTGGCTGGTGGGGCAATATGAAGGGAGGGGAGGTCCTCCAGGACCACCCAAATGGTCCCTGAGGAGCCCCTCGCCAGAGAAGACGAACTCAAAAGATAAAAAATTTCAGTTCACGGTTTTGTTACCTCTAGTCGCCACCATCAGTGGCAAGCCACCTGACAACGGCCGACCGACGCGCCTCACCCTGACGAACCGATCGGCAGTGGTGGATGGAAGCGGTAGACGACGGCGATACCACGTCGGAAGTGGTGGGGAAGCCTCGAAAGGCTGGGACCGACGGTGGTGCACAGGCACCGTCAAATCCCATGCAAGATTAAATCAGGATCCTTGCTTTTCTAGTACTAATGATTGGAAAAATAACTCTTTCCCGCCGCGCATGTGGAGGAAATTAGTGGTATAAATAGATCCCAACCATCATACCACCTTCAGATCTATGCAGCTCTTTTTAATATGTTAAGACTTGCTTGAAATTTTAGTGGTTGCCGATGTAACGCCAAATTTTTAGAGAATTTAATTCTCTACAACTTTGGTGAAGGACCAGAATTATTTTGAAAAATCTAAGGTCCTCAAAAACGTGCCCAAAGTGGGTCAAATCGTGATTTTGTTATTTTTTCAGAAAATTTACAAAATTATTTGGACTTCTTAGGTGCCTCTAAGTAGAAACACTGAACACCAAAGTTGTAGCCCTACATAAAAGCTACAACTTTTCTATCCAAAATTTTTTCATTAGGAATCTCTATGGTGCTCAAAAACCTAGCACATGTTGACAAAAAATTCAATCAAAAAATTGTTTTCAAAAAATGACCGAAAAATTCTTGAAACTTCAAAAGCATAATTTTGAGGACCTTAAAAGCTGAATTAGAATATTTCATCAGAGTAAAAGTTGTAGAAAAACATGAGATCTACAACTTTGCAGAAGAAACTAGGGCTGTGCATGGGTCGGGTCGGTTCGGTTCTGCTCAGAACCGAGAACTGAACCATATAGGTTCGGTACTAAATATTTGGAACCAGAACCGAACCGAGTATTTCTCACCAAGAACCGGAACCGAGAATTTCTCGGTTCCGGTTCGGTTCCGGTTCTAGTTTCGGTTCCTAAATATTAACAAATAGTCATATAGATTCGGTCGTTCCTGCAAAAATCGCGAGGCTGGACCGCTGGAGGAAGAAGATCCGCTCGTCGTTCGCGAGGCTGGAGCGTCGTTCGGTCGTTCCTGCAAAGATCGCGAGGCTGGACCGCTGGAGGAAGAAGATCCGCTCGTCGTTCGGTCGTTCCTGCAAAGATCGCGAGGCTGGAGCCTGGAGGAAGAAGATCTCGTGAAAACTGAAAAGTAAAAACCTAACCGGAGACAAGGCAACAAGCAGTGCGGCAGTGGCGTGGTTTAAAACTTCCGTGATTTAAAAGTTAATACTATGAAATGATTTATTTATTTATTTAACACTGAATCATTGTTCCATGAGGACATCACATCATAACCTTTTTTTTATTTAAAAAATAAAGACATGGCAGTGGCGTGGTTTAAAAGTTAATACATAAATTCACTCAGTCCTGAGTTCGGGTCGGGTCGGTTCTGGGTAGAACCGACACCAGAACCGGGAACCGACTTGTAACCCCGGTTCTTGGAAATTTAAGAACCGGAACCGAACCGGTAACCGATAGAACCGACCCAAATGGCACCGGTTCGGTTCGGTTCGGTTCGGTTCTTCGGTTTTCGGGTATTTATGCACAGCCTTAGAAGAAACCAAACCATTTGGAAGCCCCTAGGGTGGTCAATTTAGGCCCCAAACAGGGCAACAAATTATTCTAAAACCGAAATCAATTTTTGATAAATAATTTCACTACTTCAAGCCTATTTTTGGAACACATAAATGCCTCAAACAAAAGAACCATGGATAACAAAGTTGTAGGCCTGTGTACTTACCACAACATTGGTATTCAGTACTTTCATATTCGAGGTCATTTGATTACCCCGAATGGTGCCCAACTTGGGAAAAAATTAGAGAATTTCAATATGGAATGTTGACCATGGAGATCAAACCGGGGAAATTCCCGTCAAAATGAACTTGTACAAAATGTGTGAACATATACTCACACCAAGAATTTGGTGCACTCAATTCTTATTAAACAAATCATGCGCATGCATGCAATAGGGATGGGATGAGGGCATAAATGTGGCGAGCCCGCCGTCTTCCCAGCTAGGTCACACTGACGGGTGTGTAGAGCGACGAACTATGGATGATTCGGAGCAGGGGCGACCGTAGGATAGCTACCAATCATCTATATCAGAATCCTCTCCTTATCTAATATGATTCCGCCCGGATGGCGATGCGGACGAGAGGTACTTTACGGCCTACACTCGTGATGTGACCATGCCCTAGAAGTGGGACTGAACTGCCCACTATCACCGTGGTTATGGAGCTACACGGCGTTGAGCCTCCATAGCGAGTTTACACGCGCCGGGCACGGACATCGGACGGGCCCGCCAATGAGATCGCACCTTGACCATTACCCTATCATTTAATTTCAGCATTTATGTTTTTATTTTCAGCATTTATGTTTGGCGGATTGTTTGCGCCGCTTTTATGTCTTCGCATTTATGTTTTTCGCACCCAGGACTACTATAAGGGGGATCGCCTGTTTTGTTTTGGACATGCTGAATGAATTTGAGTCTTTTTCCCTCTCTTTCTTCTAACACTAATTCTCGTCCTCTGTCTCTCTTTCTCTCTTCCCCCTCTTCCTGTTCACCCATACCGCCAACCACATCCACCGCCCCTTCCCTCCCCAAGTTCATACCAACTGGTCCAACCTGCCGGAGCGCCCACCGCAGGTGGTTCCCGCTCTGTGCCGCCAGCCTCCCAGCGAGCAGTCGCATCCGCAGGTCCCTTCGGAGGCCTCCGCTACTCTTTTGGCCCCGTCCCGAGCTGTCCACCCCGCGGCGCATCTCCAGCGCCGCCAGTCCGCGGCGCACAACTGTCATGCCCCCCACCCCCACCCCCGAGCCGCGATCTCCTAGATCTCCTGCGCCGCACGCTTTCCCGTGTCGTACCGCCGCTGCTGCCCTACGGCCGCTATCGCGCCGACTTCATGCACCCGCCCCGGTCCTCGATACGGCACCAGCTACCATATCCACTGCAGAAAACCCATTGGCGGACCCCAACGAGGCCCTCCTCCGCTGTGTCGACGCACAACAGTCCCTCGGGGCCTCCATGCATGCCTCTCTCCTCTCCCTGCACGCCAAACTTGACGCCATCCAACCCTCCGTCGCTTCCTCCGCCAACGGATCTGCAGGCCCTTCCACCGGCCAGTCCATCATCGGAGTGGCACCCCTTCCACACAACGGAGACTCTGCGGCCCAGTTCCTGCCCAGCCGTCCAACCCAAGCCCTGGACCTTCCCACCTTTGTCGGTGTGGACCCGATTGGGTGGATTGCCAAGGCAGAGCAAAACTTCGACCTCCACCACACCCCCGAGCAGGACAAGGTCTCGACCATCGTCGTGGGACTCGACGGCTTCTCCTTTCATTGGGCCCGGTGGATTCGGCAGACCAACCAGGCTATCTCTTGGCTTAAGCTCAAACAGGAGATGATTCGTCGCTATGACAGGCGCTACTCCGGATCTGCCATCGAACGACTGTGTGGGGTTCGCCAATCCAGGGCAGTGGATGACTACATCGACGAGTTTGTCGCCCTCGTCACCCATGTTCCGAGCCTACCACCAGATCATTATCCTGGCTTCTTCATGCAAGGTCTTTTGCCCACATCCGGTCCCGTCTACGGACTCATCACCCTCGAACAGTTTCTGAGACCCTCGACATGGCCCGCCTGGTGGAGGAGGATTTGTCTCCTTGACCCCCGCCGTCTCCAGGTGGACCTCCACCGGGGAGCCGATCATGCCAGACCACTACTCCAGAGCCCCAAGCCCCTCGGGCCCTTCCAGCCGCCTGGCCAGGCCCTCCTTAGTGAATCTCCAACCGCGAGTTTGACGACCTCCGTCAAAAAGGGCTAAGTTTCCGTTGTTGTCAGCCCTATTCCCTAACCCATGTCTGCACGGTCAAGGAGTTCCGCTCCATCATCGACGACTTCGAACCGGAGATAACTTTAGTGGATTTCAAGGACCTCGAGATCACTGAGGAGGACACCATCGAGGATGCCGCCAATGCCGGCCTTCGTAGTTTGGCACTCATGTTTCTCCGTAGGCGGCATTTCAGGGCCCTAAACCATGAAGTTGGCGGGCAAGCTGGGCGACCGCCACATTGTCATCATGGTGGACAGCGGGGTGAGCCATAATTTCCTCTCCGCTCAAATGGCCCAACAACTCCGCCTTCCGATGGAGCCTTCACCGGACTTTACGGTCAGTTTGGGCGATGGATGTTGTCGTTCGATACAGGGCCTTTGTTCGTCCGTCTTGTTGCCTGTGGGCCTTTACTCGGTGACGACGGACTTCTACGTCTTCGGCCTTGGCGGGATTGACCCCATCCTAAAAGTGTCATGGCTCAGCACGCTGGGTGACGTGCGGGTCAACTAGGGAACTATGACGATGTGATTTCTCCAAGAAGGTCGGGAGTGCTGCCTTGTAGGGGATGCTGCCCTACTTCGCTCCCCCGACTCCTTTCACGCGATTCAGAGGACTTCAGACGTCGACTTTTCGGCATAGCTCTGGTCCATCTCGGACACCGCACAGCCGGCCCCACCACCACCACCGGCCCTTCAGGCCCTCCTGTCTGAGATTGCGAACCTGTTTACGACACCGTCCGACTTGTAGCCATCTCGGCCGCATGATCATGTCATTCCTCTTCAACCCGACGTATCGGCAATCTCGGTCCGACCATACCCCTATGGGCACGTGCAGAAGGACGAGATCGAGAGGCTCGTTCACGACATGTTGATGGGGGGCCTCATCTGCCCCAGTGCAAGCCCTTTCTCCAGGCAGGTTCTCCTGCTTAGGAAGAAGGACGACAACTGGCGTTTTTGCGTAGACTATCGGGAGCTCAACAAAGTCACTGTCCCAGACAAGTACCTGATCCCAGTGATTCAGGAGCTTTTAGATGAGCTCCACGGCGCAACCGTCTTCACCAAGACGGACCTCCGTGCTGGCTACCATCATATTTGCGTCCGGTCGGCCGGACGACGTCGCCAAGACGGCCTTCGGGACACATGATGGCCACTATGAGTTCCTGGTCATGCCATTCAACCTGACCAACGCGTCAGCCACCTTTCAGGCCACGATGAACGACATTTTCCGTCTGATACTTCGACAACATGTTCTTGTTTTTTTATGACATCTTGGTCTACAGTTCTTTTTGGGAGGAGCATCTTCAGCACGTCCGCCGGACGTTGGCCACTCTATGGCGCCACCACCTTAAGCACCACCCAACAAAGTGCTCTTTTGGGATTCTGGAAGTGTGCTACCTGGGACACACCATTTCCGCGGAGTTACAATAGATAGCGACAAGATCGAGGCGGTCTTCCAGTGGCTAACACCATCATGTCTCTACGATGTTCACGGGCTCCTGGAGCTGATAGGGTACTACCGCCGGTTCATCCAGGGATACGGGGCACGATGGCCCGACCCCTCACTCAGCTCCTGAAGAAATCTGTCGAGGGACCGTTCGAGTGGTCAGCAGCGGCCTCCGCTGCCTTTGTCGCTCTTCAGCAGGCCTTGGTTCGTACCCTGGTGTTAACCATGTCGGACTTCTCCCAGCCCTTCCTCGTGGAGTGCGACGCGTCGGCGTGGGAGTCATACTCATGCAGGTCGGCCGCCCTATGGCCTTCTTTAGCCGTGCTTTTTTTGACACTATCCGCAGCTGCTCCGCCTACGAGAACAAGCTCATGGGTCTTTTCCTTGCAGTTCAGCATTGGCGCCCCTATCTCCTGGGCTGACGGTTAGTGGTCCGCACCGACCACCACAACCTATGCTATCTCGTACAACAGAAGATTGCTACACCCGCTCAACAGGCATGGGTGGACAAGCTCCTCAGCTATGACTTCAGCATCGAGTTTCGGACAGGAAAGGAGAATTGCGCGGCCGACTCCCTCTCTCGCAATCCCATCCTAGCGGTCATCTGCCATCCGGTCTGGGAAGATGTGAATGCCCTCCAACGGGAAGTCGAAGCCGACCCGGCGCTCAACGGGATCCGAACAGCACTCCTCAGGGACGCGAATGCTTGACCCCCTTACTCCTTGGTCGACGGCTGCATACTCTTCAAGGGTCGTCTCGTGCTCGCCCCCTCCTCCTTGAGCATCCCTTTGTTGTTGGCAGAGTTCCATGCTTCTCCGACAGGGGGACACGTCGGCGCCTACCGAGCGTACCGTCGGCTAGCTGCCTCCCTTTACTGGCCTCACATGTTCTGTCAGGTCAAAGCGTTCATGGTTGCCTGCCTCATCTGCCAGAAGGCCAAATATAAGGCCGCATTTTCGGGTGGCCTCCTTCGGTCCCTTCTGATCCCCGATCGGATTTGGGACGACATCGTCATGGACTTCATCACACGACTTCCCCACTCACAGGGACACGATTGCATCCTGGTCATGGTGGACCGGCTCTCGAAGTATGCTCCTTCATTCCCCTCTGCCATCCATACATTGCCGTTACCATTGTCGAAAGCTTTATTCAGGGGGTCGTGCGCCTCCACGGGTTTCCTCGGTCGATTGTCAGCGACCGAGACCCGCTCTTCTTGAGTACCTTTTGGACTACATTGTTCTGCTTGCAGGGTACCCTTCTACGCATGAGCACGACATACCACCCACAGACTGACGATCAATTGGAGGTACTCAACCAGTGTCTGGAGATGTACCTACGTTGCTTCATGGGGGAGCAGCCTCGTAGTTGGACCAAGTGGCTTGGGTGGGCCGAGTACTCTTACAACACCGCTTACCACCATCCCGTTTGAGGTCGTGTATTGTCGACCTCCTCCGTCTATCATCAGCCACCTTCCAGGAGAATGTCAGGTGGAGAGCCTGCTCACCGCTCTCTGCGACAGGGACATCATTATGGATCATCTGAAGCACCATTTGCGACAGGCCCAACAAAAGATGGTTTCCTTCGCCAACAGGAAACGTTGGGACCTCTCCTTCGAGGTGGGAGAAAAGGTCTTCATCAAGCTCCATCCATACCGTCAACTTTCGGTGGCCCGTTGCCCGTGCCCGAAATTAGCACCCCGATTCTTCAGGCCATTTGAGATCCTCGCTTGCATCGAGTCGATCGCTTACCGCCTTCGCCTCCCATCCGGGAGCTGCATCCATCCGGTCTTCCATGTCTCGCAACTTCGGAGCGTGGGAGGCGAGCATGCCACCACGGATCACTTCCCGGTCGACCTGGACCTCGCAGGGGAAGTGGCATACTACCCCGCCTCGATCCTCGATCGTGGATGCCACACCATGGGGGATCATACATCGAAGGAGGTTCTTGTGGCTTGGACCGGCAAACCCGACTCGGACGCGACGTGGCTACCCCGGGATGATTTCCGTTGTCAGTTTGTCAACTACTGCCTTGAGGACAAGACACAATTTCCAGACGGTAGCACTGTTACGGAGCTACACAACGTCGAGCCTCCATGGCGAGTTTACACGCGCCGGGCACGAACATCAGATGGGCCCGCCGAGCCCGCGGAGGAGATCGCTCCTCGACCATTACCCTATCATTTAATTTCAGCATTTATGCTTTTATTTTCAACATTTATGTTTGGCGGAACGTTTGCGCCGCTTTTATGGTTTTGCATTTATGTTTTTTGCACCCCGGACTACTATAAGGGGGAGCGCCTGTTTTGTTTTTGACATGTTGGATGAATTTGAGTCTTTTTCCCTCTCTCTTCTAACCCTAATTCTCTCCCTCTCTTTCTCTCTCCCCCCTCTTCCCGTTCACCCTTACCGCCGACCACATCCACCGCCCCTTCCCTCCCCAAGTTCATACCTCACCGTCTGTCTACAACGGGGAGGCCGAGCGAATATCACAAAACTGGTCACTATGTCGGCATAGCTTTGGAATTGCATATCGAGCATCATAACATCATCATTACATACATTATTACTCATGCTTATATATTTGCATATGTTTGTTTACATATTTCTTCCTGTTTTGTATGTTTAGGCTATTGTGAAAACAATGTTTAGAGCATTTCTACGCCCCGAGTGTTAAGCTGGGGCGGTCAAGGAAAGCTAAAAAGAACGTTTGGTAACACCCCAATTCCCACAGCCACCGCTCCAAAACATCAATTTTGGCTTTCTTTAAAGTTTGCAGCCACCCCCCTCCATTTCCCACCACTCCATTGTGAACACTCTCATTCTCACCGCTCAATTCTCACTACCGAAACAAACAGGCCCGATATTTACAGTTTTGCAGAAGGAACCAACCCATATGGAAACCACTAGGGTGTGACCAATTTAGGCCTCAAACAAGGCAACAAATTATTCTAAAACTAGAATCAAATTTTGATAAATAATTTCACAACTTCGGGTACATTTTAGGAACACATGCATGCCTCAAACAAAAGAACCATGAATACCAAAGTTATACGCCTTATATCTACCGCACCTTTGGCATTCAGTACTTCCATATTCGAGGTTATTTGGTCACCCGAATGGTGCCTCAATTTTGGCAAAAATTTAGAGAATTTCTATGTGGAATATTGACGTGGAGACAAAACCGGGAAAATTCATGTCAAAATGAAATTGTACAAAATGTGTGGACATATACTCACACTGAGGAACTTAAATACCTTGTAACCTTTGGATGGAACAAAGAAATAAAAGAATTTCAACACCTTGAACTAATTTCAATGTGGAATGTTGACGTGGAGATAAAACGGGGAAAATTTCTGTCAAAATGAACTTGTACAAAATGTGTGGACATATACTAACATTGAGGAACTTCAACACCTTGAAACCTTTGGATGGAACAAAGAAATAAGAGAACTAAATGAGGACCAAGATTATGTTCATAAAATGAATTTGATGCACTCATTTCTTATTAAACAAATCATATGCATGCATGCATGATGAGTGGGATGAGTGCATAAATGTGGGGCCCATCGATTCCCCGGCTAGGTCACACTGTTGGGTGAGTAGGGCGAAGAACTTTGGATAATTCGGAGCAAGGGCTACCGTAGGTTAGCTACCTATCATCTAGGACAAAACCCCTCTCCTTGTGTGATATGATTCCACCCGGATGGCGATGCAGACGAGTGTGTGTCCTCGTCATAATGCTGAGGTATTGTTACATCTTAGGCTCGTGAAGTGAACATGCCCTAAAAGTGGGACTGACCTACCCACTGCCACCATTTGGCCACTATGGGGAGGCTGGGCGAATATCGCAAAAATAATCATTATGTCGGCATAACATTGGAATTGCATATCGAACATCATAACATCATTACTCCATACCTTATTACTCATGCTTATAGGTTTGCTTACTTATTCCTCACCCTGTTTTGTATGCTTTGGCTATTGTGCAAATTGTGTTTGTAGCTTTTCTACGCCCCAAGCATTAAGGTGGGGTGGGCGAGGATGAAGGAGCTCATTTAATAAAAACTTTGGCCAATCCTATTGTCATTTCCTTGGTAGCAGGCGGAGGTAAACAAGGTGACGGGGCCTGTGGTGCATCCTGACGGACAGGAGAAGGAGATCCACAAAGTGAGTCTAACATGCGAGCTAGCCTTAGAAGCTAGGAGGTTATACATATATTTTTTTGTTTTATTATGGATAGACGATGTGTGAAACTTATGCGGCACAGCCGCCATTATCTAGTTATTATCTTGAGTTTTTTATATTATTCTTCCATTGATTTGAAGAGTTTGGAATTGACTTGTTGGCCTTACAAGATGAGGTTTCGGGAAGTGGTCCATGGATATGTGAGAAGGCAGGTTACTCTCCCTCAAAGAGGCTCTCTCCTCGGGGCATTCGCCTTGGGCATAAGATCCTCCTCAGAAATGTACAGGGGGTTGGGGACTTACATTAGTTGTTGTAGACTTAGAGATTTAAGGCTGGCAGAAGTTCTTGAAAGAAGTTATCACACGTGATAACTATTATCACCCGACATTAAGGAAAATCTCAATATGGAAAGACGGCGTTGCAGCGTGTTGCAGAAGAGGAAGGAGGGCAGTTGAACAACGGTATACTACACCATCAATAATCGTTGAAGATCAGTCATAAAAAAGCCTAGTGATAAATGAGACGATTTTGAGAAATGTCGGTATTCAAATAATGTTAAGACTATGAACTCTTTATTTTGTGTCTTAGATAGGACTGAATTTAATCGTACTTGTACAGTTGTACTTGCAAAACTACTTTTGAAATTTGGAGATTATTGGAACTCATGCATGAAGGTACTTCATAGGTCGGGGAATCAAAGTTTTTCCGGTTGAAATATAAATATGAGCACTTATGCATGAAGATGGATGAAGAGGTGAACGCAATATACACACGCTTCACCGAGATAGTGAACGCATCCAAATCGCTTGGGAAGCCCTTCACCAACAGCAACTTGGTGAGGAAAATATTGAGATCTCTCATACCAAGGTTCAATTCAAAGGTCTCGGCAATTGCGGAGTCTAATGATCGAGATTGAGAACTTCATTGGGAATCTAAAAAATAATGAGGTTGAACTCAAGATTCAACATGATGAATACCATGTGGAGTCGAATAAGTCAATGAAGGAAGAAGAGGACGATGATGATGAAGAAGGCATGTTCATCCAAGGGTTCAAAAGATTAATGAAAAATCCAGAGCGAAGAAACAAGTTTCGAAGATATATGAACAAAAAGGACTGTTCGTCAAAAAGGGTAGAAGCTTCTGCAAGCGAGGAAGAGAAGCCGACTTTGGAGTGCAACCACTGTAGGAAGCCTGGTCACATGAAAAGTAATTAGCCCTCAAATATTTGAAGGAGAAGAAAGAGAAGAAGAAGAAGAAGAAAAAGAAAAATGAGAAAAGAAGGGTGTTGAAGGCATCCACTAGCGATGATTTGACCTCTGAAGATTCTAACAGGTCGAGCTCCAGTGAGGAGAAGGCCAATATGCACCTTATGGGGAAAAGTAAAGTTGATTGTTAAGAGTGTGAGGAAGAGAAGGCCAACTTGCAAAACTACATGAAAACTCACAAATTGTTTAACTTAACTTTCAATGATCTTGATAATTTGAAAGTTAAAAAAAAATTATTAAAAGAGAATATGAAATTGAATAACGATTGATCAAATATGGGAAGACTAAAGTTGATTGTTAAGAGTGTGATGCCACAAAAATAAATGAATTAAATGAGTTGCTCTTTAAATCAAACTCTACAATTGAAAATCGTATTAAAGAAAAGAGTGACTTAAAGTGCAAAGTTAAAAATTTCCTTCGGTGTGTGATGCTAGTCGTAGAAAATATTGCACTAAAAGGCCCAAACCATGATTTGAACCTAGCTATACAAAAATTCGGAGTTCCCCAAAAGTCCATGGAAACGTTTTGGTCAGCCAATGCCCAAGAGATTCGAAATAAGGATTGGGGTACAATAATGTGTCACTAGTGTCGATGGTAACTGTTCTTCTCATATAGCACCCAGCAAATACAAAAAAGGGAAACATGTTATTACTGATTATCCCTCTTCCAGCACAAGCCCACACATAACTCAAAGGTCGGTCTTCACCACCTCTCTTTTGTGTTTAAATTTCTCTAGATTTGGACGCACATTAGGCTCATGCTTGAAGTGGGAACATATGTTTCAACAAAAATCTGTGCACCTAAATTTTAAAGCAAATATGGGTACCTAAGGTGTCCACTTATCTTATGAGATGAACCACTTGGGTATTTAGATATTAGCTCTCATCTATATTTTAGATTTGTTGGCAGGCTAAGGACAAGAAGAACATGTGGTACTTAGATTCGGGATGCTCCAAACACGTGACTGACAATAAAGACAAGTTCCACAACCTGAAGAAAAAGAAGGTGGATTTGTCACCTTTGGAGATAATAGCAAGGAAAAGATCATGGGTACTGTTACAGTAGGTAACAATTCCTTTTACTTTTCTAATGTATTGTTTGTTGGTAGTATAAAACAAAACTTAATTTCAATTAGTCAATTATGCGATAAACAATTGAACGTCGTAGTTGAATTATCTACAAACACATGCAAGATTATCAATGTTAATACTAATAATATTTTATTTGCTGCCCCTAGAACACAGAATCTCTACATTTTAACTTTTAATGGTATTTCTACATATTGTTAAAATGCTTAATGGTTAAAATAATGAAAACTAGAACTTTGGCATAGATGACTTAGGCTCCGTTTGGGGAAGACTTATTTTCACCGTTCAAGCGGTTACGACCACATGAACCGGACATGCGGTCGTAACCGCTTGACCGGTGAAAATAAGTCTGTTACGGGTCTACTTCTGTAACAGTGGTAACTTATCGGAATGGTGGTTGGAGGTGGAGATGACGATGGAGGAGGTACCGTGGAGCCGGAACCGCGACTGCCTAGGCGAGGTTGCTCGTAAGAGGAGAGAGCCTCCAAGATCTCACATTCAAAGATAGGAACTAGAATTCTTTCTTGCTTGCTTCCTACAACACATCCAATGCCTTTATATAGGCTACAGCATATAAGAAGACAAAATACTAATGATGACACCAAATACTAGCCTTGGGGCTCGAGGCTCCCACATAATGACACCATCATAACTCATAGATCATAACGCATAACTCATAACTCATAACAAACTCATAACATCTCACCCTTCCTCAAAAAGAAGCATGTCCTCAAGCTTTATCTGATGCCCTCGTCGTTCGAATCCTCAACGTGCAGGTAGAAAAGCCGGTTGCATTTGTGGTCGCGAGTGTACTGCTCGTCACAATTGAAACATAATCCCTGAGCACGGCAGTGCAACATTTCCTCCCGAGATAATCGGCGGACCGGTGGGGCTGGGGGACCCTGGAAATGGCCATGTTGATGTTGGTGGCAGGTGGATAGGCTTCATGGGCCAACTAGAGGCGACAGTCGCAGAGCCGGGCCAGACTCATAGCGGTCACTAAGTCCGGAGGGATCTCAAACTCAACATCCAGTCGCAGTCGCTCACGAAATCCAGCTGTGAAAATGTCGACCTGCATATCCGGGGCAAGAGGGGCATGCACTAAAAGAAGCTGAAATTGTTCCAGGTACTTGTCCACAGTACCGGTTTGGCGAAGAGATGTGAGTGCGCCGAGGGAGTTACTGCGGATAGGAGGTCTGAAACGCAAGTTGCAGAGTCGCTTGAAGTCGTCCCAAATCAAATTCGATCGGTCGGTGAGAAGTCGAGAAGCCCATAAAATAACAGCGTCGAGCATATGGAAAGATGCTAAAAGGATCCGATCAGCCGCCGGAGTTTGCTGGTGGCCGAAGAATTGCTCACACTTGGTGAGCCAACTCAAAGGATCGTTTTTTCCCATCATAGGTTGGAAATTCCAATATGGTATAGCGTGGTACAATCGTCGCGTCGGGGTGCGCGAGGACTGGCGGCGGCAGCTCGTGGACGGGCAGGGGCGGCGGGGCAGTGCGGAGAAGTGGTTGTGCCTCACTGCTGCTGGCATAATAGTGTGTTGGGGCGGTAGACAGATCATCGATGCGCTTGGAGAGCGCAATAATGGCCTCTTGTTGACGGTCCCCGAGAGTTGTGTGTGCAGCCTGTTGCGCCATGACGGTTTGCAGCATGGTCATAATCTGATTTAGTTGGTCCGACGAGTCCCCCATAGTTTGGGATGAGCGAGAAGAGGAGCGGGTGACCGGTCGGTCGGAGTGCGCCGATTCGGATGACTGAGGGTGGCCGCGAGAACCGCAGTGGTGCCCAATATTGACAACCGAGAAGATGAGCCCGCCGGAAAATAAAAATGAGACTTGGAGCAGGTCTGGCCGAGCGGTTTAAATATTAAAATGGGGATGCTGGATGGGAGAAGGGTTGGGGAAGTAATTTATGGGCTGCTGTTTTAAATAGAAAACAGGTGGTTTAAAATATTATTGTGGTTGCAGGTTTGAAAAGGGGTGGAGCCCATTGCTAATAGGTTTAATAAAATGAAACCTATATGGGGAGGGGCTCAAGGCGGAAGAAATAAAGCCGCTTGAGCGGTTCGATGGCGGTGGGCTCGAGGGCTAGATATTTCCTGTGTGCTACTCGGGATTGCTTCGACGGCGATGCTTCGGTCGGCGGACGAAAAGAGCCAGCGGGCGGACGGCTCGAGAGAGCAGGGCCAGCGACGGGAAAATGAACAGTTGTGAAGGTGCGTCCGCTGGAAGCCGACGCTGCTGCTGGAGTGACGTTCGGGATGGACCAGTGGCTCTCGTCGTGGGAAGGGTAAGTTCGTGTGGAAGAAGAGATGTGTGTGGGATCGATTTCGACGGAGCTGGCAACTGGAGTTGATTTCGACGGAGCTCCAGGCGACGAGGATACACGCAACGGGGGCCGATTTCGACGGAACTGCAGCGACCGATTGTTTTTTTTTTGCGGTTTCTGGCGTCGATGGAGCGGGAGGAGTCGATCAGAGGGCGATGTTGTAGACGATGTGGTCGGAGGAGCTGATGTTGAAGAGTATTGCAAGTGTCTTGTCGGCTAGGCTTGATGAAGCAGAAGATGTGGCCTGTTGGAGACTTTGACAGAACGCGGAAATGTTGGCGGCGGAAGAGGATCGAGACCTCTAATACAAAGTTGTTACGGGCCTACTTCCGTAACAGTGGTAACTTGTCGGAATGGTGGTTTGAGAGGACTTAGCGCTACCAACTGCACCAAAAGACCGGCCTTAAGGTCAAAGGCGCATACTAATCTTTATATCAAGATTTTGACCGGGGACGGGGCAGCCAGTTAAACCATTACCGCATAGCGCCGCAACGCGGGGGCGATTCCGGACCGCAGCCCCAACAATCCCCCCCCCCCCGGAAACGACCCCGGGGTTTTGAACCCGTACCCCGCATCTCCACCAATTGAGAGGACTTAGCGCTACCAACTGCACCAAAAGACCGGCCTAAAGGTCAAAGGCGCATACTAATCTTTATATCAAGATTTTGACCGGGGACGGGGCAGCCAGTTAAGCCATTACCGCATAGCGCCGCAACGCGGGGGCGATTCCGGACCGCAGCCCCAACATGGTTGGAGGTGGAGATGACGATGGCGGAGATACCGTGGAGCCGGAACCACAGCTACCTAGGCGGGGTTGCTCGTTAGAGGAGAGAGCCACCAAGATCTCACATTCAAAGATGGAAACTAGAATTCTTTCTTGCTTGCTTCCTACAACACATCCAATGCCTTTATATAGGCTACAACATATAAGAAGACAAAATACTAATGATGACACCTAATACTAGACTCGGGGCTCGAGGCTCCCACATAATGACACCATCATAATCTATGAAGCACGGATACTTCCCCGAAGGCAGCATACCTGTACCGGTACGTACCCGGTACCGGTACGTACCCGGTACCGGTACGTACCCGATACTCAACGGATACACCTACACTTGAACTTCGCACATCATTTTGCATATTGTGAAAGGAGTATGTTTTTCTAGAATAAACAAAGGTTGGTACGTCCAATTAAATTGTGTATCTGTACCGAGTATGTTTCTGGTATCGGTACGTTTTTGTTACAAGTACGTGTATTGAACGTGTTGATTCAACGCAAGTTATTAACAAACGGCTAACTTGTCCCTAAATTAACCAGAGATTGAAGATGTTAACCTCCAACAATGACGTTGATCTCCAACAATGAAGGAGAAAAAAACTGAAAAGTAAACTTAAGTTTAATTTTCTCTTTTGGTTAAACATATAAGACGTTAAATTTTATAATATTTACGAATGCTTAATGTTTGAAACTTTCATGTTATGTTGCATTGATTTGTGAACTTGTACTTCAAGTTATGATTTATGTTTAATGTTTCGATGTTTTGAGAAATATTTATTGCACTTGTGGTATATAAATATATATTATATTTGTTATAACGCATCATGACGTACCCATATCCTTATTTTTTAAATTTTAACTCATAACTCATAACAAACCCATAACAAAGTCCCCCCAAACGGAGCCTTAGTCACACTAACACAAAGTTGATTTTAACATTATCTAAAAAGATGTTAATTCAAGGTATCCCTAACTTGAAACCACTAGACCCTTCCAACTACTTCACATGGATTTCTTTGGCCCAATTAGCACGTCTAGTATGGGTGGAAGAAAATACACTTTTGTGCTTATTTATGATTGTTCTCATTTTTGTTGGACTATTTTTTTTATCATTTAAACTTGATAGTTTTTATGAATTTTGTTGTTGTATGCAAACGAATACAAAATGAACATGATTTTAAAATTAGTTGTATTTGGTCAGATCATGGAGAATTTGAAAATGATAAATTTTGTGATTTTTGCGGTAGCTTAAGCATTCATCAAGAGTTTTCTACTCCATGTACACCTCAACAAAACGGGATAGTGGAAAGGAAAAATAGATCCTCTAGGAACTAGCGTGCACTATATTATCTGAGTATGGATTACCTATGCAGTTTTGGCAGAAACATTCAATACAACGTGATGTTATGAATAAGGCCACGTTTCGCCGTATACTGAAATTAACTCTATGAATTATATTTTCAAAACAAACCTAGCGTGCCTCACTTTAAAGTCTTTGGTTGCAAATGTTTTGTTTTAAATACTAAAGAAAACCTAGGCAAAATGATGAAAAATCTGATGAGAGGTTATGTTTAGGACAATCTTCAACTAGTCGTGCTTATAGAACTTATAATAATCGGACTAAGATAATTGAAGAATTTATTCATGGAAAGTTTAATGAATATGTTTATGTTGTAGTTCCAAGCACTTTTCAGATAAAGATGATGAATCAGTGGCAATTGTGGAGGATACTGAAAATAATGAAAGTGATACTAAAGAGGTGGAAGAACATGAATATTAACCACACAACATACAAAAATTTTCCAAAATCATCAACGGGAACAACTGCTTGGTAAGCCATCAAAAGGGGTAACAAGATTTTGTAGGCGATAGTTCCCAGAAAATATGAAACTCGTTTTATTCTTTCGGGATTACAGAACCATCACGAGAGAGAGGGTCTCCCTGCCCGCTTGAGAAGCCTTTGAAACTCACAACCTTCAATTCTAAAGGATTCTAAAGAATATTGAAGATTAAGGCTCCGTTTGGGAGGACTTATTTTCACCGGTCAAGCGGTCATGACCGCATGAACCGGGACTTAAAATGACCGCTTGACCGGTGAAAATAAGTCCTCCCAAACGAAGCCTAAATCTATTATTCAAGAGAAGGGTTCGCGTTCTGCGACGACAATTTCGAGCGGCCCTTCCCCGTCTTTTTCTTCGGCATTAGTTTTTAGGGAGTTTTTTTTATGAAATTATGCGTTCATCTTTGTATTTTATTGTTGTTTTGATTTTAATAGAATATCATTGTATCGTGTGGAAATTGCCTATAGTGCGGCGAATATATCTAAACAGGTCTAGGGAGGTGAATTTGCTTCGCATGTGGCGAATAGGTCTAGGAAGGATCTAGGGAGTTCTCCGGGGAGAAGAGACGTGAGGCCAACTGGGGGTGGGTTGGCTAGGGCCAATCAATTCTAGGATAGAGTCGATATAGATAACAAAAAAATTTATTTCTATTTGCTAATGGTCTTACTATTATAAGATCGAACTCTTGTATGCGTAAAGATTTTTATATAAATGATTTAGGTTTCTTTTTTACTAGTTTTAAATAGTTTGACTCTCTTATAACACAACACTCAAGCCTTTATCCCATTGTAGTTGGGTAAGCTATATGGATCCTTTGTCTCCATTGTGCCCTATTTTTATTCATAATCTCACTAATACAGAAGTACATCATGTCTTTTCTTATAGTTTGATTCCACGTCTTTATTGGTCTACCCCTCCCTCGTTTAACATGTCTAATGACTAAACTAAACTCTCTTATGATTCAAAATTTTAATTAGTGAAAGAGAAGTTAGCAATTTTAAATAATCCTTATTGCCCTCCTCCCCCACCCCAAGGAAGCTACTCGATTCGGTTGTTTCTTGTTTTATTTAAGGAATTCTTATGCCTACTATAACAGAGATAAAACTAAAGATATGGAGGAAGAAGGAGATTGTGCACAAAAAATGACAATTGTGTTAAAGTATATAAGAATGATAAAAACTGGAGAGGTGGAGGAAGAAAGGGATTGCGCACAAAGAAGAGACAATTGCATTAAAGCTTAAAACATAGAAGAAAAATACAAAGTACAAACTTCCATGAAGATTTGGAGGGTTGGATCAACCAAAGAACTTCCTCTCTAAGGGACTCTCAAGGATTGGCTCCCCTAAAGAACTTCCTCTCCAAGATACTCTTGAGAGTTAGTTCCCCCCAAAGAGCCTTCTCTCCAAATAAAGACTAATAATTCAAAGATCCACAACTTCTACAAAATCTCCTCTTCTATAGACCCACGTGGGGTTCTAAAAATGGCATCTAGTAAAGGCATCTAATTAAGAAAGACATTTACCTTAATTAATTACAATTCAAAAGGCGCCTAATAATGATCTTTAATTAATTAATTAATATTGAATAATTAAATAAGACAAAATATAATTAACCAATATTAATTGCCTACCTTCAATGATTGTCACGGTGCAAGGGATATGAGAAATAGCACCCCCTTAAAATGTACACTTGGATGTGAGAAGGTATTTTGAATTTGTTTAGCCAAAAGATTAAGTTCTTGACCTTCTTGATTGATTCTTGATTTTCCTACAGCATAGTAATCATTCTGTTCTTTACTTTTCTCCTTTTCCATCTAATTTTCTCTATTTTTTCTTCCTTTCTTCTTCTTCCCCTTCCAATTAAATTTTTTGAACTATGTTTGCGGCTGAATTGATACAAGCTAGCTATGCCCTATCAAGAACAAACACGCGAACAATAACTTGCATGCATAAAATTAAATATACAAACTCGAAAGACAAGCTCCCACCAAGCACCCGGAGACTAGATCCTCCAAAGCACTTCTCTCTCCACAGAAAGCCCAAGACACTAAAACTAAAGATAATTTCTCACCAATGGAGACCCCACTACAGGACAAGGACAATACATAAAGAAATACATCAAGGACAAGTACAAAATTAATTATGAAATATAAGATAATCCATAAAGGTTGTGGCATCTCCAAAAGAGCTCTCGTGTGGTGAGGACAGTCGTCTGAGCACGCGTGTCCAAGATATATATGTAACAACACCTCTGGCTTGAAAATTGACCTTGTCCTTAAGGTCGAGCGCGACAACGCCGACGTGCAGGCTTCCACAATGACCAAAACATGTCAGTCGGGTAAAGGCAGTGGTCGGATTCATGTTGAGCGGAACAATGAATAAATTCATCGAAAAGTGTTGTGCTTGTAGGTACGAAAATAATGCACACGAAAAGGTTGAAAGATGGGCATTAAGTGGGGCCACGGCGCATGAGGAAAGGTTGTCGGCCATTACAAGGGATAGATCGTTGAAACAAAAGGAAACTTGGTGGATCGAGGTTGCAGTTGTGTAGGAGGGAGCGAGACATTGTGTGATTTATGGAGAATAAAGGGGCAGTGAAAGTGGCGACAGAGCTAGAAAATAATAAAAAAATAAAGGGGAAAAGTGTATAGGGTAAGCGTGCAAGGGCAGTCATTGGGAGGCCCAAAAAAAAGAAAAAGAAAGGGGACAACGTTGTAGTAAGCAGGTGGCCTGGGTTGAGCAACTAGGAATGACATAGGTGGTCTGGGTTCAGCAGCAAGGAACAACAAAGGCGGCCTGGGTTCAACAGCTAAATGCGGCGGGTTGGGAAATAATAAAAAATTAAGGTAAGCTGAATCAGACAATAGAGGGAGAGGCTCGATATCAGGAAGAGGAGATGCATGTCTCAGGAGCGGAAGAAGCAGGAAACACAAGTCTCGGACCAGGCGACATGGGTCGGAAGAAAGGGAGATGGAGCCAGTTGATGGTGTGGGGAAGCACGCTAGGTTTGCGAGAGGAAGAAAAGGGTGGAGGTTCGTGTGTGGGAACTGCGATCCTGCCGGTAACAAGAAGAGGAGAGGAAAAGTTGTTTGAGAATGTTGGGGTTGTGGCGGGTGCAAGGAAGGGGCGGGAATTATGCTCAAGGGAGCTATGGCGGAACTTACGCGCGAGGACATTCGGGGATGTTATCGCGGTAGACCGTGTTAGAGGAAGGGGAAGAAGAGATCGGGGGTGCGGAGGGGGTTGGATCCAACTCTAGTTGGCAGTGCGAGGAGGGGTAGTCCATCGGGGCTAGGGCATAGTGGTTGAGCATGCGCCTGTGGAAGGAGCCGATGACAAAGCTCGTCCGCGACGACGATGATTTTATCCATGGCCTTGTTGAGCCGATCGCAGCGAATTTGGAATGAACTGGCAGTGGGGGTCATGACAAGGGTTGTTGGGATCGAGATCCTAGGTGAGAACATTTTGAGATTGCATCGGATCGGATCAAGGATCGCAAGATCATAATACATTCATAAATTAAGACAAAATATAAAATTAAACTTTGTATCAACCAATTACATGCTCAATTAACAAAAAAATCATTAAATTGAACAGTATATGAATAATTATATTTAAAAAATAATTTAATAACTAAATTAAAATAATAATATCATTCTAGCTTCACTTTTAGTTTCAAGTAGCACGCTTAATGGCTATTAACAGTAAAAACGAATCTGAACCGATGAATTGTTGGAAGTAGGAATATGGCTCTGGATTAATGGATTGCCCGTATGCTAGAAGCAGAAAGCCTAAATTGCTCGTATGCTAGATTTCTAGCCGTTGGATTGCTCGCACGTTAGGAAGGAAGAGACAACGCCAGCCTGGAAGTAGGAAGACACTGGATTACTCATATGTTGGAATGGAAGAAAAGACACCGACACCACCTGAAATGAAACTAGGTAAGGAAGAAAAAGGAAGGCGTTGTCTGCCATCAAAAACATCGGCCTTGGCCTTTGTTTGCAGTCGACGATTGAGATAGGGTAAAGCGGCAAGATTGATTTTGTGATGGGGTATGGGGGTCAGTATTGGGATAGGTTTAAGCGGCGGGGTATGGGTGTTGAACCAGTTGAATGGGATCGGGATAGGGTTGAACATGTTTCTAGTTCCCTTTGGCTGAACCGGTGAAATTAGGTCGGGATCGCGATCCTAACGATCCTAAGATCTGGATCATGATCCGAGCTCTAGAGGTGTTGATTTAGATCATGAGTAATATCGAGATTGATTTACAAAATCTAGATCATAGAATCGTAAGATCCTATGATCCAACTCGTGATCCTGATAACCAAGGTCATGACAGAGGGAACAGGAAGACGAGTGGTTCCCAGCGGCCGAAAGTGGCAGGCAGAGAGCAGCAGGTCGGACCAATTGATACAGGCTAACTACGTCGTATTGAGGACAAGCACACGAACAATAATGTGTATTGCATGAAATTAAGGATACAAACTCGGGAAACGAGCTCTCGCCAAGCACCCAGAGGTTAGGTCCTCCAAAGCACTTCTCTCTCCAAGGAGACCCAAAAACAATAAGACTCAAAAGATAATTTCTCACGGCCTAAGGGGCTCCTTATATAGATGGAGATCTCACCATAGGACAAGGCCACTACATGGAGAAATACATCAAGGACAATTACATAATTAATTACAATACATAAGATAATCCATAAAGGTCGTCAAATCTCCTGGAGATCTCTCGTGTAGTGAGGATGGTCGTCCGAGCACAAGTGTGTGAGACATATACGTGAATGGAGTTGTTGAAGTTGGAAAGCAATTGTATTGAAGGAGATCAGTAGCTGCAAAACTAAAAGGCTTGTGACTAGAGCATGCAACCGGTAGAGGGGTGACGAACCGTGGGAGGACAACGGACAACGGTTGCTTGCAGGGGATGAAGTGGATTCAACTGCTTGGAGATGAGGGGTTTCAACCAGGAGAAATGGGAGGAAGAATATTATATCAGAGTTTTAATTTTTAAGGAGAATCAAGATCACCATGTTCAACCATGAGAGGAATTTAAGTAGGCATTGCAAGAAATGAAGAGGTTTTGTTCACTTAGTTCATCTAGTATTTCATCGGCGAGCTAATCTTTCCTACGGCATTTCTCGTGCCTTTTGTATCAATCTCATCTGATCGGATCTTCTCTTCAATCCGTTGGTTACTTTTACTTCTAGACCAGACTATAGATGGATACAATCTATCTAATCTGATCACTGGACAATGGCGAGAATAATATGAACATATATATCCATTCAGTTTGTTTCAAATTTAATACTATAGTCTATGATCAATTTTTTATAGCTCAAACTATATATTTTAATTAAAACGATCTTAGAGAAGTAAATGAGACAAATAAAAACATGCACACTCAAGTTATACAAAGCTATTGTGAGTGTTAATATTTATTGTTTGCCTTACTGAATTAGTAATTCTAGAACTATCAAAGGGTTCCAAATATCATAACTAGTGTGTGAGAGGTGGCGAGCGGGATGAAGTCAATAATTCCCACAGGAGGCTTTCTCTTCTATACACATGCTCAATATGGATAGAATGTCACCGAAAGATAGGATAAATGGTATCAGTAATTGAATTGAGCAAGACACCCAACTTCACCCCAAGTTTTTTGAACTTACATTTCTGAGAGAATTACAAAAGGCACTCGAGAGAATCCAACACAGAAGATACGAAAAATGTACTCCACAAAGTATA
This sequence comes from Platanthera zijinensis, assembly GCA_039513925.1. Lineage (NCBI taxonomy): Eukaryota > Viridiplantae > Streptophyta > Magnoliopsida > Asparagales > Orchidaceae > Platanthera > Platanthera zijinensis. Next base: position 38,196,282 of record CM077085.1, read on the forward strand.
GAAAAGCAATATCTCCCTCGCCGGGGTAAAGGAGAAGGCAAAGAAAGAAGTATCATTTGCAGTTCCGCACAGGTGTGATTGCTTCTTGGACATGCTTAGGCATTGCATGGGGAAGGAAAATAGTTCACTAAATTAAACCTAAGAAAGCACTTCATTTGAAAGAATACTACTTCTATGACTTTCTGAGGTAAGAGAACAAAAATAAGTGAAGACCGCCTTTCTTGGACTTTATTAAACAAGAAAGAGAGCAAATATAGAAAAGATGGTTGTGGTGATAGAAATAATTGAATGTTTTTAACCCCTCAGCATTCTTCTGTGGTTTCAAAATAAAAAAAGGGCAGCACGGTGTACAAAACATCCCCGCACAACGAAGGTCCGGGGAAGGGTCCCATCACAACAGTGAAATGTAGGCAAACCTTACTCTGCATTTTTACAATAGGCTGCTCAACCTGGAAAAATAACTAGAAAATCAACAACTAGAATAATCAACAACTCCTCGGGAAGGCAGAAAACCTATTACATGATTTACAAGTGTAAAATCGTTGTATTAAAGCCGGCTATTCTATTTAGTACTAGGAAGCACCGGTACGGGTACGAGTACAGGGTACGATACGTATCCGGTACGGCGGTACGACAAAATTTTTAAAACAAAGATACGGGTACGGCGGGATACGTATATTAAATGTAATAAATATGTATATATATCTCACAAATGTAATTAAAAGTTCTCAAAACAATATTAAATCTAGTATAATTGCATAAATCATCAATTTTTATACCTTATACATACTAAACAACATGAGTATGAAGAACTAACAGCGCATGTATATAGTAAAAAAACAAAATAATAAAATTTAAATCAAATTATTTATAATTTTAACGAAAAAAAATATACTTAAATGTGAAGCGCATTTTGTTATAAACAAACACCGCTAAATGCATTTATAATTCATAAAATTTTCTTTTCTAAAAGTCACACAAAAGTCTTTTGTTTAATTTAGAAAACATACTTTATCACAATATGCAAAACGATCTGGCAAATCCAAATGTATCTACAGATTAGAGTAACAGGTGTATCCGCCGAGTATCGGGTACGTACCGGTACCGGATACGTATCCGGTACGGGTACGTGACCCTCATGGAAGTATCGGTGCTTCATAGATTTAGTACTTAAAGATAAAAAGGGAAAAGTCTTGGTGACACGGCATATTTATAAAAGCTCTTGCCTTGAAGAGAAACCAATGAAATGACAGAGATTTAAAATTCAGAAGTTCAAACTGCTAGAGCCCAAAATTTCGTTTTTTACTTAAATTGATTTTCCATTTAGCAGAATTTTTCATTTGAAATTTTCAAACAGAAACCTTTCACAAAACCCATATGTAAGTTATATATTATTATAGGAACACTCCAACTTCCATTTCATTTGAAGTTTGCATTTTAGCTTTTAAAATTTTGGCCACAACAACAACATAACCCATATAGTCCCCAATCATTGGGGGTATGGGCGGGGGAAGATTGAAAATAGACCTAACCTTTGACACTATGCACAAAGTGGCTTCTCTCAGAGAAAAAAGACCTAACCTTTCACAATAAATGCACAAAGTGGCTGCTCACAGATACCACTGAAATAGTGGCCCCCTATATCGTCAAGTTTGTTGCAGAATCATGCCCTCAAATCAAAGCCAAAGACATCAGAGAGGGCAGACCCAAGAATCCATTTTAAAATGTTAATAGAATAGAAGAGAGAGAAAGAACAAGATACTACAGGGAGTAAGTTCTACAATTTAACCACCACCTTCGAAAACCAACTACAATTAAGAAGTTAAAAATAGACAAATCAAAAAATAAAGGCTCTAGGAGAAAATAAAAAAAGTGTGGAGCATTAAAAAACATTTTGCTCATTTGAACTAAAATGGGCCCATAGTCAAGCAGTCTTTGCTTAAAATTAATTGATGCATTACAATATAATTAACATCATTTACAAGCTCAACAGGCATGGATTTGTACAAACATGCATGCACACATTATTGTATGCACAGAAGAACAAGCACTTGTCTTATGGGTTAATTCAAAATAAAATGATTTTCTTTGTTGCCTGATTAAAAAATTATTTCAGAATAAAAAGAGAACCCAAGTATCCTTCTAATACAGAGTTCTAAATGTCCACAGCATCATAACATAATTTAAAAAACTACAAATTTTAAGATAAAATATAGATGATAACATAAAAAAAGAGATGAAGAAGCCAACAATGCAAGTAAACTACAAATAGAGGACTACTACACACCTTTTTCTAGTGCTTCTTGAGCCTCTTGAAGGAGAATCGCTGACTTCATAAAAGGATCAAGATCAGAGCTCGACTGTTTCTCACTCTTTTGATCATCCTCTTCCTCAAGCTTCCCATCCAAATCATCACTAAAAAGGTTTTCATCCTTCATATTGTTTTTATAGTAGCCCGACCGAACCTCGCCTCCTGTGTGATCCTCATCACTGTGTTCATCAAACTTCGCTGACCTTCCAGGGTGCTTTCCATTGCGGTCAATCACATTGCCCCACTGAAGAATCCCAACAACAGAACTTCTCAAATCAGATTCCACACTAGAAAGAGAATTCTCCTTTTCAAATCTAGACAGGTCATCTCTAATCTTCTTGCCGGAATCAACCATCCCTCCTCCCTCATGTTGAACTTTCTGTGGCCCAAAACCTGTCGATCCCTTTCCGCCAAGATTCTTCACCCTTCCTCTCTCCCTCCCTGATCGAAGCGCTTCATATTTCTGTCGTGGAGCACTGGCAGCCGTAGACGATTTACAGCTGTGATCCTCACTGTTATCAGAATCCATGCCAATGGAGAAACCACTACTTGCCAGGAGCTCAAGTTCCGGGTCTAGGGTTCCGGTGACAACTACATTGGGATTGATTTCATCATTCCTTGATTCCACGGATTCCATGGATTCCACAGATTCTTCAACCTCGGCTTCAGACATGCTCTTCAGTTTGCTCTCCCCATGGATCTTGGAGGACTCTGTATTATTGTATCTGCGCTTCAGAATTTGGGCGGAATCAGCACTGTTGCTCGCATCCTTTATCAAGTCCCTCCTCACTCTCCTCCATTTCCTCAGCCCAGTCCCTTTTTGAACCACCGGCGAAGTTGAGTTCACCCCCGCGGTAGCACTTGGAGGAGACTGACTCGAATGGCTACTGATTTCTGCTTCAACAACACTAGTCTCATCTCTTACAGGCTCTGAAGCCGTTGGAGGAGATCCTACAGCTTCAACCGAAGATTCAAATCCAGAAACATTCTGCGGCTCTTCAACCTCCGAATTTAGCCCCTTATGCAAAGTTTCACTTCCATCATCAACCGCCTCCAAAAACCTAGATTTAGGGCTTTGCCCCTCTGAATCCATGCACCTCAATCAAATCCGTGTATTATTCCGCTTGCTGGATATAGAACAACAGAGATTGGCTGGAAATCGCAATAGATTTTTGTCGGGAACAGCGCTCGTTATAGAATTGCCTTTCTTGGCTTGCCGACAGAATCAATAGTAAGAAAACGATAGGTTTCTCGCCGGCGCCCCTTCCAACTAGCAGACATCGTCGTCTGGCTACGGTGGACGCCTGGACGGAGACGCCCGTCGTGGGCCGCCGGAAGTAGATAGATCAACAGATCGTTCGGCCCCTTATCCCCGAAGAAGTGTCGGCGTACAATGCTGCTTTCGCAGCCGGCGGCGGAGAACAAGACGGCAGACGATTGTAGCTTTGTTCTCTTCTTCTCCACGAGCAAGGAGATTTCGGGATAGCTGTAGATCGATTGCTCCTGCCTTCCTTGGCATCAAAGAGACCGGCGAACCCTAGGAATCCAGCATTAAACAGGAGAGAATTGGATTTCTAATTAAGACGAAGATCGTTTTTATTTAAATATATTATTTATATTATTTATTATTTATCTTTTAATGAGTGTCTGACTCTTGGAGAGTCTGTCGTACAGACGCACACGTGGGGGCTTATTATTCCGGCTAGACTACAGTTATCATCATTGCTAACAATATATATATTAATAGGCCTATTTAATATGGGCAATGTTAATAGCACCTCTCTATTGGCTAATAGCACCTCAAAAAAGTCAAAATAACACATTGAAATGGCTGCTAATAGCGACTTCAGGGGTGCTATTAACATTGCCCTTTAATATTTATATATTTATTTAAATTAATGATAACTATTGAATATTTATATATTATTAAAATTATAAATAATAAGTCTGGCATTAGTCGGGATCGGGTCGGGCTCGGGCACCAGGTCCGTCAGGGGGTCTACCAAGACTCCCAAAACTGGGCCAGGCTGGGCCCGGTTAATAAATCTCGTCCATGGGGGATTTCCAATGCGAGATTTAATAAAATCCGGCCTGATAGGGGTTCAAACGGGGTTTTATTAAATCCCGCCTAATATGCGGATTTTGATTAAAATTTCGCCTATTATGCTGGACTTAATTAAAATCTCGCCTGAACATGCGGGATTTTAATAAAATCTCGCTCGAGCTAAGGCTAGGCCTGGTGCCCAGGCTTCGCTGGGCTTGGTCCAAGCCGGGCACCGAGTCAGACTTTGAGCATAGATGGAGGCCATGTGCCCCCAAAGCCTAGCCAAGGCCCAAGGCGGGGGCTAGCCCGAGCCTGGGCTGCCCCCCCCCCCCAGGCTTGGTCTTTTTGAACATGTATATATTAATATGTCTTTTATATATTTGGCAGCGTCTCCCTCAATTTATAAGAATTTCGGGCTACAAATAGTTGGAATTCTCATGCCCTCACTAGCTAAATGGGAGTAAAACCGCCTCGCATGCAATCCTCACTCCCGATCCGGCGCTAACCACCACGGACATGATCCCCCCGCAGCTCCAACCGCCCGCCACCGGCCGGGCGCTGCTCCTTCTAATGCCTCCCAGCTATTGTGTGCCCCAAGTGCGCTACCACGGGGGGAGGGCGGTCGGCCTCTGCATGGTCGGCCCCGGCTCGGCCTATGCAGGGTCGGCCCCTGCATGGCCTTCACCCGACCGACCTCCGTAAGGGCGGCCCCCACTCTACCGCCCAGTCGGCCCTCATCGATCATCCACCGTCTGATCGTTCCCACGCAATCTCCTTTGTTCGGTGTGGGAGTAACCACCTGCGTAACTACCCGCAACCACCTATTATGGGTAGGTCCAAATAGCCGAAATTATATCGGTGTGTGCATAGTAAAATTATTAAAAATATATGCACATTAAACTATAATAAATTGGGATGTAAACAGTAAATGTGGTGGGTATGGTTTACAGATAACGCGCAACCATCATAACCATTTTCTGGGGTCTATAAATAACACATCAGTCTCTCCTTCACTCTCACTTTTTTTCCTCATCATATGTGCCTAAGAGCTCCACCTGAGATCTCATTCGTTTTCGAAGATGACCTTGAAGATCTTCAAGCACATCAAAGATCGCTCGAAAACCTCCACCTGACGTCAAGCTTTCTCCCACGAGCCCCCTGCACGTAGCACTCCCAACACTTAGCACCCGTCCGAGGACCGCCAACACTCTTCACTCCAACCTCAGAGTGCAAGAAGAAATCCACCAAGACTCCAAAACGTGTGCTCCCCACCGTAAAAAAAAAGTCAAAACACTTAGTTTCGAGAGCGATGGAATGTCACCCTCTGAACGTTCTTTCTCTCTCTCTCTTCCTATGTTGTAATGAGGAGTGGTATGTCGCCCTCACATTCTCTCTAAAGCGTTGTAAAACAACAACTAGTGAAGTCCAGTCAGCACAGCCTCGGCCGGGTGGTTTTCACCCTTTCCGGTTTTTCCACGTTAAAAAAATCTATTTGCTGACTATCTTTTCTCTTTGTGACAGTTTGCGCACTTGATCGCTTAAGAGCTAGACGGTCCAATTTAGACCGATCTATCGAGAGCCTCAAATGAACCGCAACAATATTATTCCTACTATAACTTCTTATCATTTTCAATAACCCTCCTAATTTTTTAAAAAAAAGAGAATAACTCATCTTATTTTTAACTCTTCAAACTTATAAGAGGTTTATGTGCTTATCTCTAAAAATTAGGAGTATTAACATTGTAATTTAATGTTATTTCAATCCATTCAAAGTAAAATCTTGGGGATGAAATAAAATATTGCACTTACTCATCTAAATCTGAGGAAATTAAAATTTGATCATAAAATTTTGTATTCGCATACCTCTATCAAAAAATGTGTTTGTATTAAATATGTTTGTGGGGCTACTTATATATAAACATAGAATAACTTCAATGCCATCATAACATATTAATATAATTACATGTGATGGGGTTAGCCCCGATTTATAGAAGAACTGGGCTACAAAACCGGTTCTTCGGATCCCCCCACTTAGGCTTTTGCAAAAATATCTGAAGAACTGAGAATCGGAAGGAAACCAAACCGAACCCGACGGTTCAGATCGGTTCTCGTTTTACACGGTTCAGGTATGGATCTAAAAAATATTAGAACTGTTGGTTCGATTCTCGGTTCATGTGGTCGGGTACCCAAGAACCGACCCAGACCCATAATTTTATTAAAAAAATCATAAATAGGGGATTACATTTAGTCATTTACGGGGTTTGCACTTAGCCGATTACGCCTCACACCAGGCCATCTCACGCAATCAACTAGTCACGCAGTCTGCCAGCCGGTCACGCTACTCAAGTTTTGGGAAAAGAGGATTAAGGGGTTTAGACAATTGTATCGGCTCAAGATTCGGGAAAAGAGGATTAAGGGGTTTAGACAATTGAATCGGCTAATATATAATATATACACTCAAGCTTTTTTCCCCTAAAAAAGCTTGAGTGTATATTTTATGATTTTTTTTTTCATTCTAACCAACCTTGTGTAAACCTACAATTCACTCTATGAAAATTTGAATTAATAGTTGGAGATTTTGACTGAACAAGCTAACATCATTGGCGGTTTATATACATCAAGAAAATTTGACTGATCACATGAACAAGCTAATATTAAATGTTCTCTAAATTAACATTGGAGCTTTTGACAGATCAAAATTCATCAGAGCGGTTGTTTGGCCTGTGAGTACAAATTACGTACAAAAAATTAAGAACAATATTTTTACATACCATCAATATTAATCGCGTCATTTTCTTGCACATTTTGCGTATATATATAAACATGAGTAACAACCATCAATGTTATCCATGAATGTTTGCCAAGACCTGGAGAACCATACCATCAATGTTCAACATAATTTTGGCTCCGGCTTGACAACCATAAAATGTTCACTGTTTACACAATACCTAGACAAAATAATTCAACATCAGACGCAACATTTTTGCCCCTTGAACATAACATCCTGGACATACCACATACAAAATTCAACATGTTTCAATAACATAAATGTTCTGACAATGTCTAGAAACAAAAAACTTATCTAGACAGCTCTGGGTTGGTCCTTCTTCACAATGTCAGCCTGCTAAAACAAATCAATAGATGATAAAAATGACCAATATAGTCACCAAAAAACAGAATACAAAAACAGTTTTAGAACTTACTTTATCCTTTTGGGGACATGTTGTTGAATTATATTCTTTGCCACCACAAGTACCACAAGTCTTTCTCTTTCCTTGTGTTTGAGAGATCTCTATACCCGATTCAATTCTTGATGCAATTTTTGGTCTTCCTTTAGTTTTCACAATGAGAGGATCTCAAATTGAAATACCATACGGACATGGATAAATTGGAGTAGAACCTACCTGACTAGCAATACTTGTTGGTTCTGAGTAATTGAATGCATCACTTATATTCTCTAACAATTCATTTAATGTTGACATTGCAATATCATATGCTTCCTTAGATGCAGTTGCAAGATTAAAAATATTTGTTTGGGTATTAGTTAGTTTCCATTTCATCATTGGCGTCACAATATCACTATTATCAACCAATTTTTCATTGTCTGATTTACTTCTAGCAGAAATAGACCACATCTTCAATAGATATAGGTCAGGAATACTTTGTAGATGCTTCTTAGCAATCAATATGTGCAGGATGTGTTTGCATAAGAAACCATCTGTCTCGAATTTAGCACATTCACAAATTACTTTTGTATTGCAATCATCATAGATGACAAAGCACCAATTGCTTGCATCCTCACAAGAAAGGCCAACTCTAAATATTGTAATAGAACCAATTGTATTTACTTCTGCATACCAACATTCTAGACTCTGTTTGAATTTTTGTTGAAAAAGCTTAAACATATTTTTGGTGTAAAATTGTGCTGCAAATTTTTCAAGAGCATAGCTTGTTCACAAATTAGCAAATAAATCCAATGTAGTGAAATCTTCTTATTCTTCTGCTTGATGTCGTGAATGCAATGCCTTTTCGTACTGAGTTATAAATTCTAGTAATTCTGTTTTAGAATTTACAAAATTAAACCATCAAAAAATGCATTTATGTTTTCGCTCCGACCGCTACACGTCATTCCTGCAACAAAATGATCTTTTAAAAAAGCTAGAACCCAATGCTGTCTTCGATCCCACATCTTTAACAACCAATTATTATGACCTTGAATGTTGTACTTTTGAATAAATAGTTTCCATCTCAGTTCACTTGTGCTCACATCCTTGCTATTAAACTACTCATAATAATCCTTCTTAAAATCCTCATTACTATCTCGGATTTAGAGAACATGCTCAACTAGGTGTTTTCCTATATGCCATGAGCAAAATCTATGACGCGTGTCTGGAAACACTCTTTTAATTTCATTGTACATTGCTCCATCTATATCGGTAATTATAACTTTAGGTGTTTTGTCAAACATACACTTTAACCATTGATTGAACAACCAATCAAAAGTTTCTTCTGTCTCATCTGCTAATAAAACACAACCAAATAAAATTGACTTTCTATGATGATTTATACATGTAAAAGGTGCAAATGACATCATAATTTTGTTGGTTTTATAAGTGACATCAAACACAACAACATCCCCAAAAGTTAAAAAATCATTTCGTGGCCTTGAATCTGCCCAGAAAAATGAACGAAGGACTAAATTTAAATCCAATTCTATGTCAAAGTAGAAATTTGGATCCAACTCTTGCTGCTTCTTTAAATATTCAAACACTGATGCGCCTTCATTTTCTACAATATTCTTGTGGTATTCACTCAAATGCATTGAAATTTGTTTTGCAGATATTGAGCTATTAATATTGGTTGCATTTAAAATCCTTGTAATCTTAGCAGGACTCATTCCAGCACTATAAAGTTGATCCATCAATTTTTTTAACTTCCTTATCTTTGTGAAGTACATTATGCGAGGGATGTCTCTTAGCTTTTCTTGGAGTATCTAACTCATGGTTATGCTCCTTTATAAATCCAGTGACAACCCACCTATCATCCCTATTCTTGCGAATATCTATTTTGGTTTTATAATTGGCTCTTGTCAATCAATGTGGTCTCGTTGAAGATCCTTCACCCTCTTTTGAAGTTTTTAAACCAGACTTATTACATTCGAACCTTCTTCCAATAACATCTCCTGAGGTAAATGATTTAGAAGTAGATCCTTTCTTAATTCCAAATCCTAAAATAAGTGCATAGATATTATAAAACCAATATGTTTCATCAATACTTTCAAACACCAAACTAACATATGGTTCTTTAACACTTTGCTCATTAGAATCTGTATTCATTTCAGCTACAACAACATCCATATTTTCAGAATTTGATGACTCTGACATCATTGCGAATGACGTGAAACTGTACATAACAAGTAGATGTACATAAGCTTCAAAGATAATGTTGTAGCTATATTCAAACTATAAAGATAAACAAACACAACACACACACACACACAAATCCACACACACACACACACACAAATCCACATACACATACACACAAATCCACATACACACACACACAATTCCAGACACACACACACAAATCCACATACACACACACACACATAAATCCACATACACACACAAATCCACATACACACACACACACACACACACAAATCCATATACACACACACAGAAATCCCCATACACACACACAAATTTGCATACACACACACACACACAAATCCACACACACGCACATGCACACACACACACACACACACAAATCCACATATATATATACACACACACAAATTCACACACACACACACAAATCCACATACACACACACATACAAATCCACATACACACACACATAAATCCACACACACACACACACACACACAAATCCACATACAGACACACACCCAAATTCACACACACACACACACACACACACAAATCCACACACACACACAAATCCACATACACACACACATAAATTCACATACACACACACAAATCAACATATACACACACACAGAAATCCAAATACACACACACACACACACAAATCCACATACACACACAAATCCAAGTACACCGACACACAAATCCACATACACGCACAAAAAAATCCACATATATGCACAGACAAATCCACACACACACACACACAAATCCACATACAGAGAAAATTAACAAATAAAAATTGCAGAGATGGAAATATACCACAGGGACGGCGCAGCGGTAAGGTTGAGCCAAAACTGGAGTAAGCCCGGTGTTGAATCTGGAAGAAAATGTAGGGTTAAACCCTAAATCTGGGAGGGAATCGTCGGGATTCACTTAATTGCGAACTCGTTGAATTTGGAAGAAAAATTTAGGGTTACAACTACATCTGGAAGAGATCAAATGCTTGAGTGCAAACCCTTGATACATACCAGTTAATGTATATGGGATCAAATACGGTGGAAATCATCGAGAATCACGAGGGGGCGTAGCGGTAAGGAGGAAAACACCGGGCTTCACGATGGGGCGTTGCGACCGGGAGGGAATCGTCAGGATTCACACCGTTGCGCCGACGATGGAGGAAATCGGCCTCAGGCGCTGTAGGAAATTGCCCTCTGGCGCTGCGATAGGGCAGAATATGCGATTCAACGCTGGGATTCACACGGTTGCGTCGGCGATGGAGGAAATTGTCCTCCGGCGCTGCAGGAAATCGCCCTTCGGCGCTACGATAGGGCGGAATATGCAATCAGTCGCTTAAAATGCATGGAAGGAGCACCGCCACCCCAGTAAGGGGTGGGGTCGTTATATTTTAGTCAGCTTTAGCTGACCGTTGCTTTTGTTTGCCACCGCTGTGGTGGAATGTTATTTGCAGATGCTGCGGAGCCTAATGGCAAGTAGCAGGCTGAAGCCCTTGTTGCTGAGCCGGCCCTTGAAGGTCAAAGCGAATGTTTACTCTTTATGCTCATGTGTGACCGGCCTGCATGCCGATGTATGGAAGACATTTATTATTTAAGTAAACTCTTGTAAGGCCATAAAACCAACTATTTGGTGTATTTGTACTGTCATTCCTACTTTGGGTTTTAGTGGACATTCATGTTATGGTTTGGGTTCTTTACTCTTCAACCTTTAACATACTTCTGCTAGAATGTACTCTGTGTAGGACGCATTTTTTTGGATGGATGGTTTCATTTAGTAACCCTTCGGTCTGTCTGTAGTATATGGCATCGGGCCCCGACCGGACCTACTGATATATGTCATGTGACAGATAAGAGTGTTACAATTTGGTATCAGACTACTAGTTTCGGTCTTGCTTATTTGAATTCGTAGGCGAATTCTTTTAAGGGGTGGTGAGCACATATATGTGTGTCATCATTATAACATTAAAAGAACCCATGAATGTTCACTTATGAATGAAAATACACATGTTTGAGGAACCTGCGTGTTCCTATAAATGTTTTTTGCAATTTTGTTTGGTCACTTAATAGTGTTTTGTACGACTATAGGTGACCAGGAGTGGCGCAGGGCAGTCAGAACACCCGCATTCTGAGGCAAGTAGTGCACCTAATGATGTGCTTGTAAACCCTCCTTCGGCGGAAACTATAAGGCTCGTGGCTGAGGCGGTGTCTGCAATGATAAACGCCTAGCCAGGAAGGCAAGTGCATCAGCCTGCCCCTACAGGGGAGCAGGTACCGCTTTAACCGGCAGAACCTAGAAGGGTTGAACAAGTGGTGGTAGAGCCGTTGATACATGGAAGAGCGACAGAGAAGCAACTCAAACATGTAATGGGCTTTAACCCTCCAGTGGTTTCGGTTACTGGAACCCCATCCCAGGCCGAAGATTGGCTCTCTCGGGTGAAGAGAGTCTTGATGGCCACTGAGACAGAGGAATGATAGAAGACCACCATAGCCACCTTTCTATTAGATGGTGAGGCGAGGTTGTGGTGGGAAGGGTTGGAGATGCATCACTTGGGTGGAAGGCAACTCACGGATGTCTTGATGGAGGAGTTCTCGAGGTTGTTCTTGGCAAGATACCTCCCCTCGACTCAGAGGATTACTATGGAGAATGAGTTCCAGAGACTAGCATAGGGAGATAGTAGCGTGGATGAGTAACTCCACGAGTTCACATGGTTGGGTCGTTATGCTAGCACTACTTTGGCTGATGAGGAGCGTAAGACCAACCGGTTCTACGAGGGTCTGCGTGATGACCTAAGGCTACTACTCTCGGGTCCTATGACGCATGGCTTCCTAACCCTGGTCAATATGGCCCGATCGTTGGAGAAAGATCGGAAGAGAGTTCAAGCAAAGAAGGACTCTAGTTCAAAGAAGACGGAGTTCAAGGTGCCGACTTACTCAAAGTTTGGTTTCCATAAGGGGTATAAGAAGGATAGGACTTCGGGTCCAACCCCTTCTTCTGGTGCTTCTGGGGCAACTACAGGCCGAACCCCGGACGCATGCAATAACTGTGGGAAGCCGAGACACTTTGCCCGAGATTGTTGGAGCGGACGTCCAAAGTCCGAGAAGAAGCCTGGAGCAACTTATGAGGAGAAGGGCAAGGCGGTGTAGTCAACAACATCACATTATGCCCCAGCCCAACCTAGAGTATATAACCTGGGCCAGTAGGAGGCCATGAAGCAGGCTGACGTTGTGACAGGTATGGTTTTATTTATAGCATTTTAGCTTTAAATACTTGTTGTCTTGCGCATGTTAGCTTATTACTGGTTGTGCTAGGCTTTGTTTTGATTTTCGATTATCCGGCGAGAGCACTGTTCGATACGGGAGCTTCACATTCCTTTTTGTCCGAAGGATTTGTATCGTGCATCGGAGTACCTTCTTCGATGACAATGGACAAATTGGATGTGTTGTTGCCTAATGAGTGTTCAATGAGCGCGGATAGAGTTTGTTGCGTAAAGATACGGATTGGGAGTCAAGAGTTTGACTTGCAAGCGTCGTTACTGCCGATAGTGGAGTTCGACGTGATCTTTGGAATGGATTGGCTCTTGGAGCAGCAGACATATATTGATTGCAACCACAAGGAGGTCAAATTGGAAACTGATCGTGAGACGACATTTGCGGGCATGAAAAGGTCGAGCAAGACTTTGATGTCTGCTCTTCAGGTGGTTAAGGCAGTTCATGCTGGTGGAGAGCTATTTTTCACACTAGTGGAGGCTTCGAAGCTTAAGCCTAGTATGAACAGTATCCCAGTTGTATCTGGGTATCCTAATGTGTTAACTGATGATCTCCCTGGAGCCCCACCTGAGCGAGAGATCGACTTCACCACTGAGTTGGTGTCAGGTGCCAAACCTGTGTCACGCTCTCCGTATCGGTTAGTGCCTAAGGAGATGGCGGAACTGAATGTTCAACTTCAAGAGCTGTTATAACAGGGATATGTGTGTCCAAGTTCGTTGCCTTAGAGCGCACCGGTCCTCTTTGTTAAGAAGAAGGACGGAAGCTTACGACTCTGCATTGATTACCGAGAGTTGAATAAGCTAACAAAAAATAATAAGTATCCGATCTCAAAGATTGATGATCTGTTCGATCAGTTAGTTGGGTCAAAAGTGTACTCGAATTTGGATCTTAAATCTGGATACTATTAGTTGAAGATAAGAGAAAGTGACATCCCCAAGACAGCTTTCAGCACGCGGTATGGGCATTATGAGTTCACCGTCATGCCGTTTAGGCTGACTAATGCGCCATCCGTGTTTATGGATTTGATGAACAGAACGTTCAGAGAGTACCTGGACCACTTTGTGATAGTCTTTATCGACAATATATTGGTGTACTCGCAGTGCGAGGATGATCATTTCAAGCATCTGCATATGGTGTTGGAGACATTGAGGAGGAATCAACTATATGCCAAATTCTCCAAATGCGAATTCTGGTTATCCTCGGTAGTATTCCTTGGTCATATAGATAGTGGAGAAGGGATTGCGGTAGATCCGGCGAAGATAGTTGTGATACAGGAGTGACCTGTGTTATCTACAATGGCAGAAGTCCGGAGTTTCCTGGGACTTGCCGGCTACTACAGGCGCTTCGTAGAGAACTTCTCGCAGATAGCGTTACCCCTCACTACTTTGACGAGGAAAGATCAAAAGTTTGTGTGGTCGCTGGAGTGCGCGCAAGCTTTCATAGAACTGAAAAGTCGGTTGACCACGACACTTATTCTATGTTCGCCGAGTGGGACCGAAGGATTTGATATTTATAGTGATGCTTCGGGCAGTGGCTTAGGTTGTGTTCTACTGTAGCATGGGAGAGTAATAGCTTATGGTTCGCGTCAGCTAAAGGTACACGAGAGGAATTATCCGGTACATGAATTGGAGTTAGCGGCCGTAATATTTGCCCTGAAGCTATGAAGGCATTACATGTACGGTGTGAAAGTCGATATCTATACCGATCACAAGAGCATGAAGTACTTGTTGGATCAAAATGACCTAAACATGCGGCAGCGGAGGTGGATGGAGTTCCTGGGTTACAACACCTTCAAGATACTTTATGTGTCTGGGAAAGGCAATGCGGTTGCGGATGCGTTGAGTCGCAAGGCTCCCGCGCAGACCACACTACTAGAAAATTGGCTTTTAGCCACGATTTTTTTTGCCACGGATTCAAATTCGTGGCTAATAACCAAGTATTAGCCACGACTTGTAATTCGTGGCTAATGAACAACTATTAGCCACGACCATCAAGAATTCCTGGTTAAAACTTTATTATAGGCATAAATTATATTGTAATAAAAAAACTATCTTATATATAATTATATAATGGTTAATTGATATTAGGGCATGTGCAAATCGAGCCCGACCTCAGCCGCCATTCTCTTTCGCGATTCCCGCACGAAGCCCCGTCCCCTCCCCATTCGCGTCCCAGCCCTAGTCGAGCCTTCTCTGTTCTCCGACGAGCCCCCTCTGTTCTCCGATGAGCCCCCTCTCCATTTGCAGGGTGCGGTTCTTCCTCCATCGTCGATTGAGCGGGGATTCAAACAGGTAATCCATACTTTTAGGGTTTAAATTGGAACATCTGGAATTCGGACTCCGTAGAGCCATGATTTGTAGAAGCTCACGTAGATTAGGCATCGTCGCGATGTAAGATCTGGAACATCTGGAATTGGAACATCTTGCTTATTTATTGAAGAGTCTTGTTGTTTGAATTTGATGTTGTTGAGAGTGGATTTTTCTCAGGTTTTCTATTGAATCCTTTTCTGATTGTCTTGTCTTAGCAATTTTATGGTAAAGATGTAGCGATTGTTCACTGAAGCTGATGTGATGATTTGAATCAAACAGTTCTTTGTTTTTTGCCCAGATTTGTTTGTAGTATGGTATTTGAGCAATGAAATGTTATGAAATGTAAGATTTGTTTTTTTTTTTTGTGTCCGCGCTCAAGAAAATGAGATCAATTTAGGTATGTTTGTTGCTGGTTGTTGGGAAGATGTTTTGGGAGAGAGATCTGGGGAGATGATTTAAATCAATATTGTTTCCAAGAGATAACATTCAATAAGTTTTGGGTCAGCATGTAGCACAAAAATTTATGAAGGATAAAATGAGAACTCTATAGGAAGTATGAAGCAGAAATATTCTCAAAACTGGCACACTGCAAGCCTCAACTGCAGTGCACAGGTTTTGCTGCCAGGTTGACTCAACATTTTATGATAAAATTATTTCCATTATGTGGATTCATAAACTGAAGTTGCATAACAAAATGAGAATTTAGCTCATTGAGAGACTCTGTGGTGTCGTATTCTACGAGTCTTCTGATGGTATCAAAATCTCGGCGTCATCTGGGCGTGTCTCAGTTTCATAACACTTTGACTTTTTATCATTTGCTTGTTATTTTCCTTGGAAATTTTATTGGGTTATCTTTGTTGGTTTGTAGATATGTTCAACTTATATGATTTCTTGTAAGTATACTGTGATTAAGGTGGCGTTAGAAAGTTGTTGGAAGCGTTGGGTAAGGGGGCAAGGGGTTTTTTTGATTCTTTTAGGCTCGAGATTCAGTTAGTTTTACATCAGAATGTGCTTTTCTTCTATTGTTAATAGTATTATCACACTTTCATCTTGTTAGTGTTTGATCTCAGAAAGAGGATTATTTGAACTGAGATTTGCATACCTAGTGTAGTTAATCATTTTTCAACTTGCCACAAGAGCAACAAACAAAAAAAGTTTCGCATAACCTGTGCAATTTATTTGGTATCTTCACAAGTTTCATTAATACTTGCCATATGATATGTATATCAATATGTTCCATTTTGAAACATGGCCAAAGCTTTTCATGATAGGTTTTGGATAATGCTGTGAAATGGTTGTGTATAATACCACTGCATGTCCACAAACAAGTGAGCTTGTCAGTTCCAATTTTATACCAACTTAAAAATGAGCTGCTCAATTTTATAGATTGTTGTGAAGCTACGTGAGATTCTTTGTAATGGTTGTGTACATGGGTTTTAGGAGATATTTATATTTTTAACCTTTTATGACAGATTAAAAGAAAATCCATGTTTAAAATTTTGTTTTGGCTTAACTGATTTATTCTTTGAAGTGAAACTCTCACTACTCATGTTTTGCTGATTCCAATTTTATAGTCTTCTCTCATTGTAAATCACTTATTATGAGCCTTTGTGTAGGTTACTCTACCATATAACATGGACAAGAGTTGGATTGATTTGCAAAATAGAGTTTCAGATGAATATATTGAAGGCGTTGACAAATTTTTGGATTATGCATATGAAAACAATTCAAGTAGTTATGAGAGTAGGATTTACTGTCCTTGCAAGAAATGTACCAACTGTTATCTTGTAGAGAGAACTATTGCACATGAGCATATAATTATTCATGGGTTTCTAAAAAAGTGCAAGACATGGAGTTTTCATGGGGAGTCATGTCATTCACAAAATTATAGTGGAGATTGCTCAATTAATCATCATGTAAATTTGAGTGATGATATGATTGGAATGATACATGAGACAGCTGGCATTCCTGCAATTGATGTTAGCTTGCATGAAGATCCACATACATCAAATAATCCAATAGATGATTTCACAGCAGGGGATGCAAAATTTAGAAAACTTATTGAAGATGCAGAGCGTCCATTGTACCCTGATTGTGCTAAATATACATCATTGTCTTTCATGGTTAGGTTACTACAGGGGAAAACAATGCATGGATGGACAGATGTATCATTCACTTGGTTGTTAGAATCTCTAATTGATGCATTTCCTAACATAAACCTACAAAAATCTTATTATGAAGCTCAAAAAATCACTAAAGACTTGGGGTTTTCTTACGAGACTTGGGATGCATGCCCTAACAATTGTATGTTATTCAGAGGAAATGATTTGTCACTTGATGAATATGAGATATGCGGTGAATTAAGATATAAAAAATATAATGAAAGCTCGGGTATTGTACAGTGCACAACTACAAAAATTGCTTCAAAACAAGTAAGGTACTTTCCTATTAAGCCAAGGCTAAAAAAGTTATTCATGTCATCAAAAACTGCACATTTCATGCGATGGCATACAGAAGAACGCACAGATGATGGGATCACGCGACACCCTGCATACACTCCTCAGTGAAAAAAATTTGATAATGATTTTCCAGAATTTGCAACTGAGCATCACAATGTTAGACTTGGTTTGGCATCTGGTGGATTTAATCCTTTTAGAACCATGTCTATTACTCATAGCACTTGGCCAATAGTTTTAATGCCTTATAATTTATCACCATGGTTGTGTATGACACAAGCTTTTCTTTTCCTAGTTGTGTTAATTGATGGACCAAAGGGACCAGGTAATAAGATAGATGTTTATCTTCAACCATTGATTGAAGAGTTGAATGAACTGTTGAGTTATGGTATATATGATAACATATGATGCATCAAAGAATCAAATGTTTACACTTCGTGCCGCACTACTCTGGATAATTAATGATTATCCAGCATATTCAAATTTATCATGATGGAGTACAAAAGGTAAATGTGCTTGTGCAAATTATAATCACCAAACTAGATCTCATTGGTTGGCAAATGGTAGAAAATTTTATTACTTGGGTCATTGTCGTTGGTTACCTTGCGGGCATAGGTTTCGAAGAGATAAGGTATCTTTTGATGGACATCGAGAGTTTGAAGATAAGCCTCCTAACTTAAAGGAAAGTGACATTTTAGCACAGCTGGATGGCGTACTTACAGAGTACAAGAAAGATGACCTTAAAAAAAGAAGAGGGAAGAGCGTAACCGAGTAAGTAATATTGGACAAAGGCCTGGTGGGAAAAAAGAGTATCTTTTTTGAATTATCATATTGGGGGTCTCTTCAAGTACGTCATTCCATTGATGTGATGCACCAAGAGAAAAATGTTGGAGAAAATTTGCTATATACCATATTAGGCATTACAGGGAAATCAAAGGATGGATTAAAGGCAAGACAAGATTTAAAGGTTATGGGTATTCGCACTATGTTACACTCACAACTACTTGCATCTGGCAAGACTTTATTGTATCCAGCTCGCTTTACAATGGATAAAACACATCAAGATATTTTCTTAAAAGTTTTAAAAAGCATCCAAGTGTCTGATGGTTATGCATCAAATATTTCTCGATGTGTTCATTTGAAAGAAAGAAATATTTGGGGTCTTAAAAGTCATGACATGCATATAATTATGCAACAATTCCTTCCAGTAGCCATTAGAAAAGCATTGCCGGTAGATATTGTGAAGGTATTAATTGAGTTATCCTATTTCTATAGACAATTGTGCTCCAAAAGTAACAGAGTTATTGACTTAAAGTCCTTGCAAGAACGCATTGTTCTCACACTATGTCATCTTGAAAAGATTTTTCCACCCGCATTTTTTGATATTATGGAGCATCTAACTATCCATTTAGCTAAAGAAGCTGCCATTGCTGGCCCGAATCAATTTCGATGGATGTATCCCATTGAAAGGTAATGATGTTTGCTTGTATTTGACAATAGTCTACCTTTTTTTGTTAACATAATGCATATTTTAATTTAGGTATCTACTGACTCTTAAGAGATATGTACGTAATCGTGCTCATCCCGAAGGTTCTATTGCTAAAGATTATCTTATGGAAGAATGCATGAAATTCTGTGAGAGATGCCTAGATGGAGTGGAAACAAAGTCTAACCGCCCAAGTATAAATTATGATGGAGGTGATGTTTCTAGTCGTCCTTTCAAGAGAGGCAAAAAAATGCTTCTTGATGAAGTTACGTTGACACAAATGCATCGCCATGTTCTTTTCAACACAAATGCAATTACTATATTTTTAAAGTGAGTTTCAGGAACTTATTCAAGTTTAATATCTTTTGTATTAGTTGTCTATGATGCTGAATTTTATTATAGGAAACACATTGAAGAACTAAGAAAGGAGTTCCCTCGAGCAACCAAAAATCAAATTGACAAGGTTCATAATGAATCATTTCATTTGTGGTTCAAACAATATGTGAGTATATTCAACAAAATTTTTATTAAAGCATTATGATTATCTATGAAATAATTGAACTCCATACTTTTGTAGGTCAAATCCAGTGATATAAATATATCATAGGAAATTAAGCAGCTTAGTGAAGGACCAAGTGATTGGGCATGGAGATACAATGGATATTTTATTAATGGATTCCGTTTCCGTACAAAGTACATGGATAGTAGGAGAAATACACAAAATAGTGGCGTGATGCTCAAATCAAACACTATTAGCTACGCTAGTTCAAAGGATAAGAACCCTCGTATCGGAGGTGTCACTTACTATGGGAAGTTAACTGATATTTTTTAGATTCATTATACTAATAAATTTAAGTTTATCTTATTTAAATGTGATTGGATTGATCCTCTGGTAGGTCAAAAAATTGATGAGTTTAATTTCACCCTTGTGAACTTCAATCATTTATTATATAAGCATAACAAGGTGACAGATGAGCCTTTTATATTAGCCACGTACTCAAGCAGAACAAGTATGTTATGTCAAAGATCCTTTAGAACTCGATTGGGAAGTTGTTATGCATCTGACAATTAGAGATTCATTTGATATGTACTCCAAGGATTCATCCCATGTTTCTCGGCTTGTGCCTCAAGTTGAACCACTAAGTCAACAAGAATTAGATGAAAGAATATATGTACGTGATGATGATGTTCATTGGGTTAGAGATGCAGTTGATTGCGTGTTAGTTGATGATGTACAAGTGGATGTTGATAATGACATAATTGAAGATTAAATGTTTCTTTTTTTATTTAATTGATGGTATGAATGTACTGCTACACACTTTTTTATTTAATTTATTAAAGGTTTCTCACACATTTTTATTTATTGGATGTTGATAATGACATAATTGAGATCTACTAATGACATTTGTAGGAATGAGGAAGAAAAAGCCTGCAGGACAAACTATGAACGCACAAATGCAACTTGCAACCGGTGACCGTACTGCTACACCTTCAATTTCCCATCCCACTACACATCCCCCATCCTCTATTCCTGCCCCAAATATTAAGTCACTATTTCGAGCCACTAAACATCCAATATCATCGCTCTCTACGCCCACCACAAATATGCCGTCAGGATCCCAGTCAACTACTATACATGTACCATCCCTCTCGCAACTGGTGATCGTACCCATGCCACCACTCTCTGCACCACCAAATTCGGGATCTAATTCAATATCCAGTGCATCGGCAGGTACTTGAATATTGTGTTGTTTAATTATATGAGAAGTATGGTATATAATATTTTCATTTTTATGAAGATGCCTCAAACTTTAAAAGTAGCAAGAGAGGACGTTGTGGAGCTAATGGCATTTCAACATGGGGCACATGAGAGCGGTTTCATATTGATTTTGATAAGCATGGGTTGCCTATTGGTAAGTGTGAGCAACCTTTAATAGGACAACTTGGTTTGCTAGCGAGGAATGGATTTAGAGTATCGCTAACATATCCACGATGGAGTGATTTACCTGATGATGTTCTTGATGGGTTATGACGGGAGGTACAGGTATGCTTTTTTTAACAAGTTAAAAGCATAGATATTATTGTTTTATTTTTATTATCTTATTGTGTAAGTGTAGGATAATACAGATGCACCTCCAGAGTTTCGAACTAAATGTTTGCATATAATTGGAGAGAGATGGAGAGAATGGAAACATTACATTAAACGTCATAATTACTATAATATATATAAGATAGATGAGGAGCGCTTATCTATCGTCCCAGATCGGGTTGTTGCTGATCAGTGGAGGACACTTGTTCAGTATTGGGGGCAAGATACTATAAAGTCTATATCAGAAACAAATTCATGCAACTGTGAGTGTCAGGGAGGATGTCATAAGATGGGCAAATCATCATTTCGCTCCATTCGACAAAAGGTAATTAATTAACTAAAAATATTTATAATTACACATGCATTTGAGATTAATGTTATAAATTATATTGATATTTTAGATGGAGATGGAGGGAGTTGAAATGGATAAACTTAGTGTTTTTAAAAGAACACGAACTGACAAACGTGACATGATTGAGTTTGAATCTCAAGATATTATTGTAAGTTCCCTTTTATTATTATAGATTTTCATTACAAGAAATAAAAAATATTCTGTATCTTCATAATGCAGGATGAAGTGAATAGTTTGTATGAAAAGTTACCTAAGGAGGAGCGCACTGCAGAATATAAAGAAGCTTGCTTTGTTAAGGTCATGAGAGATGATGGTCATGGTCGTGTGCGTACATGGGGTTCCGGAATAAGCAAGCCATCGAGTGAGGAAGCCTCAAAATCAATTTGTATGCAAATTCGAGAGGAGGTGCAATCTCAATTTGATTCTCAAATTGCTCAAATGAAAGCACAAATGGATGAAATGTCACGTGCTCAACAAAATATGCAAGTGCTTTTAGAGCGTGCTGGCGTTCCATTAACATCAATAATGAATAAAACTGATGATCATTCCATTCCATCTAGCACTGGACAGGTTTATTTTTAATGTACTTTTCAATTACTAATTTTTAAAAAAACTTCTAATATTTGAAATTTTATAGGTCGGAGATGAACATGATGCTTTAGAAGACGGAGAGTCGGAGGGCATGATGCATCCTTCAACGAATTAATTAATATGTTATAGTTTTTTATTGGTTTTATTTTGTGGTGTGGGAATGATTTATGAATTTATATTGTACTTTTTTATGTTATAGTTTTTTTATAAAAGTAACATTTTGTTTGATGGATCATTCGTTCACAGTTCAAATGATCAGTGGATTGCTTTCTGCTCTTGGATAACTTCAGAAGATGGTGTTGAGAATATTGAAGATCCCTTCCTGTGTGCTCTTGTTTTCTTGATGCATACCTTCATGATTAAGAATGAAATTTGGGGAAGACTTGAGACTGCTAATATTTATGTTTTTCCCCAATTTCAGTGTTTCTCTTTCATTTTAGATGGGTAACTGTTCTTATTGAGCCTTGTATTAGCTATTGTTCCTGCTTAAAAAAATACCATGGCACCCAGGATTGTAACACTTCAAAATTTGAAATTACTTTTTGAGTTACAAAAGAAAGTATGATGTTTTTTTCTAGCCCTACATATTTTTGAATATGTATGATGTTTCTATGTGAGTTTTCCAGCTGTATTCTGACTAACAGGTTGATGAATTGCATGAACCTAATGTTGGAAGCGTGGTGTCTCTTGCCAATATTTGCATGAAACCTCTAATTGATGATTGCTCTACACTTAGTGTTCTTCGGGTATATGTGCATGATTTATTATTTTCACAGATTCTCTTGCTCATGCTTCAGAAAAATATTTACAAGCTTATTATAGATTTGATAAATGGGCAAAAGAGCAAAATGGAGTAAGTCAAAATGATTCTGTGTGATTTGTACTACTACATGTGTCGACAATAGATCTCTCTCTCTCTATGAAAGGTTGTATCGGTTATTGCAAATGTTGACCATTTTCTAGTTCTCTTTTCAATGGAGCAGCCCAAGCTGGAGCCCTTCACTTTAACTCGGTTCTTGCACTACACCATGTCCTGCATATGATAGCGCTCAAAAACCGCTATTGTATATAAAAACACCGCTACTGTAGGGCTACAGTAGCGGTTGCGTGTGTGTTGCATCTGTTGCCGTGGTCGTAGGGTATGGTAGCGGTTAGCCAATGTATTGTACGTTCTTACAACCACTACTATAGGTACATCTATTGTAGCGGTTATGATATTCAATGGTAGCGATTATTCCATTTTATAGCAAAGGTTACGATACTCTATGGTAGCGTTTATGCTTGCCTTTGACAACATTTATGATTTTTGATGGCAGGGGTTATCCTCATATATAGCAACGATTTTTATCGTCAATGACGCTAAAGCGTTTATCCTCATAAAAACGCCACTAACTCGTCGTCATTACGAGTATAGCGATTGAACATTGCGGCGCTTTTCTAAAAACGTCGTGGTCTCCTACATAAATGTTCTAATTTTGAACACACCGATATCAACAATTAATATTATATATTAAAATGACAATCACCACCGAGAAAATGACAATCATCAATAAAAATCTTAATTATTAACAAATGAATGTGTCACTAATAGGATAATTACATTACCGTAAAGAATAAAGAAATTATTAGTAATGTTATACATGAAAACTATAAACATATATGTCGTGTTTGAGCCATGAATAGGTTGAAGTCACAAGGGTTTGGCAGCACACTCATGCATTTGCTATCCATTTGATGTTCGACTTCAACTTTTTCTGCCAACAAATATAACCAGCAACCCTTTTCTCATAACCTATATATAATATGATCCTCTTATGCGGAGCTTGGCGAGGATCTGTGCTTTTCTTCCTTGGAATTTCAGACTCATACCACAACTTGAGCACAAGTTTGATATACCTGTATAAAAAATGATTAAAATTTTACATCATTTTACATGTAATAATTCAATGCAATTTTTTACATTGTTCTACAATTTATTTATTGATAAATGACTTAATCAATATAAAGTATAAACATCATTTTAGATGTGTCAGATAAAGTTGTATGGCTTGCTATTGCATGAGATAGGTAACAGTTGAGCATTGGTAGAGGTTTAAGTAGGACAATCAAAAACATCAAGTGATTAAAAAAATAGGAGAGAATGAACTTATGTTGCACAATCATACAGTTAAATTATAAGCACAAAAAACCAACCTAGCTAGTAGCTTCAGAATCAATGCTACATATATCTCCTGATACAAGCTCGTATTGGTAGCGGCATTTTGAACATGATGCAACCTGCAAAACACTTGGCTAGATATTTAGTGAGGCTTGCAAAAATGAGTACCACGAAGAAAAAATTTGGCACTTTTACTTCAGACCACAAATGCTGCACTTCAGTTCAACTCCAAAAAGGTATCAACCAATCATTTTTCATATTGTTGGTTATATTATGATAGTTATTGCCGAGGCTATTAACTAAATGAACAAGAGCTTGATAAAGATATACCTAAAATGTTGTTTATTACAGGAACATTATGATTAATGAAGAAAACTAAATTGTATTTGTAACGTCCACATCATTTTTTATTGCTAATTGCTTATTAATGGCATTGCTCGATTGTAGTAACAATGCTCTATGTGTAGAGACAAGAGGAGAAGATTATAAGTCAAGACTCCTGAAAAAACAACAGTCGTTTGAGTAGGACAATCAGAAACTTCTATCGAAGCTAACACAGAGTCAACTAGACAACTACAACAGATTATTGACAAAAAAAGTCAACTATAGACCTCATCAGTTAAACCGTCATTCGTTAAGGATCACCTTACAAACATCATCCATTTGAACATAAAAGTGGATAAGTTATTAATATAAATAAGAAAATATCAAGTGATTAAAAAAATCTATAGAATTATTGCATAATTAGTACTCACAATGAATGGCGGTATGAAGGAGAAGCTAACTTGATCCCAACATCTTTATCTTGAGCCCGGAATTATAGCAAAACATTTCATGGGGAGGCAATGGCACAAATTGAGGTTTGAATGCCATATTTCTCATTTTTATTGAACATAGATATGATCAGAGAAACAAAAAATTATGCAATGCTAGCAACACTATGCAAGAACACGGAAGAAGAGAGTGTAAGAGGTATGTCTATGCACTATTATATAAATAGAATGTAGTATAAAACATAAAATAAACAGAAGGATAAGAAAAGAAAATATTTCTCATTTTTTTGTAGCAATTTGATTTGACACATACTCTAAATCTTTAGTTAGTCAAAGAAATTTAGCAGCTACCTACTATTTATATATGATACATCTCCAATCTGAATGGACAAACAAACATCTCCAATCTGAAATGAAGCATAAACAAACTTTTAAGGCTAATCTTTTTAAAAATACATCTCCAATGCTTTCTGAGCTCAAAAAAAATGGACATTGTATGTCAATAAGGTGAATTAATTCCAAATTCAATTTGTTTACACAGCTCCCTGTTTCTAAATATGACAAAAAAACTCTAAAATTCTATCATGCAAGTAATTAAAAAGGAAAATAATTAGCAAGCTAGATGAAAGTACCAATCTTCAATCATAGGGAAAAATCCAGCCATACAACAGGAATATTAACTTAAAAGATTAAGAGCTTAGTTTCGAGTTATCAAAAATTAGGGTTCGGCCAGGTGCGCAGCCTTCGGCAAGATCCGAGCACAGCAGATGTACGAACGGGGCACCAGAGAGTATACAGTGGCGGAAAATCGGGAGGAGAGGGCTGTCGTGGCGGTTAGGTCATAGGATTGGAGAACGCTAGTTATGAAGAAGGCGGAGTGGATCCTCCGCACGGCGGGAAGAACTATTGGTTGCGAGTTTGCGACGGTTGGATGGTGGAAAAAAGTCAGCGAGAGAACCTGCGAGAGAGGAAGAATGGGCGGTGAGCGTGATTGCTGGAGAAAGAGCGAGCAATCGCGCAGATATAAGGTACGAGAAGGAGAAGTAAGCTGGAGAGGCATTTTGGGGGAGGCAGTCGGGAATGGATCAGGAGGTAGAGTGAGTGATTGAGGAAGATGAGTAGTGCGGGGACCCGAAAGTTACAACGCTGGATGAGATGAGAGCAGTGGAGGAAAACCTAGGGTTGAATGTCTTATTTAGCTAGGCAAGAACTCAATGTTGAGGGCATTTTGGGAATAGAAATGTTACACCATAGTCGGGGGTATTTTGGGGAGACGAATGTTACACCATAGTTTGCTTATAGTATAAACGAAATTCACACCCTAGCTACAAGCCGGTGCTAGGAATCCAACGGCAAAGTCAAGATCAAAATCCGATGAGCCGTTCTCGAGCTATAAATTTCCAAGGTTAACAGGGAACATAAATTCTACAAAACTTCAAAAATGCGCCGAGGCTCCAGTATTGCTCGGATCGCGACAAAATTTGACGAGCAAGTCAAAAATTAATTAACTTAATTTCATAATGCAAAATTTTGGTGAAAAATTAGGATGTGGTAGCATTTATAATATATAGTAGCAGTTGTAAATGTAACCATAAATTTCTATTGGTAGCGTTTTTGGAACCGCGACAAAATAACTGATACTGTAAGTATGATATGTTATATTAGCATTTATTTATCTACAGTTGCGGTTATAAATGCTACCCAAAATATCTTGTAGTAGCGTTTATATAACCGCTACAAATTAAGCGCTACCATATGCATGATATAGTGTAGTGTTGGTTGAGGCCGAATCCACTGGTATTCCCCTCACTCTTGTGCTGAACAAGTGTGAACTTGCCCACCAGAAGGTACAGTGATCAACATTATGGTGAAATTGATGATCTTTATGAGCTCACTAGACATATCCAACACCATGGTATTTTGTGTTGGATATGTCCAGTGAGCTCATCTAAGATGCCATAAAATATAAAGGAGAACAAAAATTGAAGCCATCTTTTTTGGTGAACATTACTATGTGCTGCGTGTTCTTCAATATTCTTTGACGAACATTACGATGGATGAATGAAACCAATCAAAGCAAGAAGATTGAATCCCACTTGATTTGATAATCCTCCCTTCAATGCTCTTTCATTTTGCTGTGGCTAGTCCAGGAGTCCAATGTTGTCATCAACAATAAGTTACCTTAGTTCTTGTTTCATATGGTTCTTGATATATTATACTAATTAGCTTCTCATACTTGTTTCCAATATCTTTCATATTAATTGATATTTACATTTAAATAATTTCAAATTTCAAAAATATTGCATCTTTTATCATTTTTTTAAAATTGGTTATCCCGTATTTTCATTGCATCTCATATCTCTTCCTCATCCCATCATACATTAACAGAACCATGTAGGGACACACCTGGGCCAGTTTTTTTAATACGTTTAGTGTAGAATCTGAAGACTGTCCTCTAGGCTGCAGCCCTACATAGGCCTCGGTTTTTTTTTATCAAAAAGGAAACTTGCAGTTGTCCCACATGTTCAAAATAGACCAAAGAAAATTGTTGCTGACCTAAATGTGTCTGCCAAGATGTCTCCATTCAAACTTTCAAAGCCTTTCTCTTTATCAACTTGTCGAGATATTAGTCGGCGCTTCCATATCAGAGCTGTCTCCATTCATCAGAGCTACATTTACTTCCCAAGCAAAAATTGTGCTTGTTATGAAGCACTGAGTGCCCTTTCTAGTTTCTACCATGAATAAGCTTGCACTGACAAGTTCTAATTCAAGCATTATCTACCTGAAAAGATAGGCTGCACAAATAGGACTATGAACCACTCTTTGTAGTGTTGAAATAAAATTTGGATTGGGTTTTCTGGAAGGCACTCTTAAACGGAAAACAATAATCATCGCCGTTGGGACAAGTGGACTTGGCAAGTCGAGCCTTATAAATTATTCGAGAAGTGATCAACATTATGATGAAGGTTTTGTAACGAAGGGTTTTAGAATTTTAAATTTCTTTCACTTTAGCTTGTTCTTACTAGTGTCTTTGTCAACATTTGTAATCTGAGCAGGAGGATCCCTATTTCTGTAGAAAGGTACATGCTGTCTTTAACCATATCCCAGTAATTTTGATTTCAAGATCACTGTATTCTGATTAATCAGGGGGCAATTTTGATCATTTTCTTGGAAAAATATTGACTGCAGCTTATTTATGTTTAGTTTCAATTATTTTCTCAAATTATTTTATAGCTTGTTGGATCGATAAATGGGAAATATGCATCGGAAACAGATGTCCAAGCAGCTGTTTGGGAAAATTGTGGGGATTATGCAGCCCTTGAGCTGCTTGTGGATCTTCTTCGAGTGAAGTAATAATTCCTTCTCATGTTTAAAGGATTTACTTTTCTTGCTGCTATTTGTTACCGGTAATTTATATAATAAGTATCTATTTAAATGTTAAAGAATGGTTTTGGTTGCTTTCTTCTCATGTTTAAAGCAATCTTCATCCCGACCCATCCTGTTAGAATGTTGGTCTCCTCTTTCCTTAGAAGCTAGAAATGTCTGCATGAGACTTACGTGGTCGATGCATGTGTAACAATCCTTGTGCTTACTTGGGAAGTTTTATGCTAGGCTTGCACGGGATGTCATATATGGGTCTTGAACCAGCTGCTTCTTTGGTACTCAAAAACCTACTGTATGCTCCAAAATAGAACAAGGAGATTGTTAGGATATTTGGTTTATATGTCCGCGCGTGTCTGGACCGACTCGGAACGACCCAATGGGTTTCGTGTCACTAGAGTGTAACGGCTCTACGTTGGAGATACTATATAAGGCCATTCCACATTTGATGAGCCTTAGTGGACTATCTTGAGCGGTGCAATTACATTCTCAAGATAGTCCACTAAGACTCATCAAATGTGGAATGGCCTTATATAGTATCTCCAGCGTAGAGCCGTTACACCCTAGTGACACGAAACCCGATGGGCCATTCCGAGTCGGTCCTGACACGCGCGGACATATAACAAAATACCCTAACAGAGATTTGGATCCCTAAGAGATATATCAATATTACTGATCTCTGTAAAAAAGAGTTCTGCAACATCTCAATCATTATCGCAATCTTGTTGGTCATGATAGCTATTGTTGGATTCCTTCATGCCTCAATTACGTTGAAGAAGCTCTGATACGTCCTGAAGCAGCGGGAACAAACATTGATCATTGGCATCTAGAAACTCTCGCATGAATTAGACATGATGTTTTCGCAGCCACTCATAAGGTTCTCACAAACACATTAATGATAGAAGTTAGGTTTAAAAAGTTTTTTTTTTATTACTTCTTATTACAATATCCTATTTATAGCACAAAGGTGCAGTGCTTTCTTTCAAAAGTACTGGGATATGGTTCCACATTCATGCTGTCTGTAACATATGCAGATATTTTGATGGATCATATGAAAGTCTGTCACAATGATGTGAAGAAGACGAGAAAGCTAGACACATTCATGTCCTGGAAGGATTTGAGAAGGTGGTTTCAGCTCTACATGATTCAGAGGGCTCAAGAAATTTTGAGGATGTAGAATGGGAGATGAATTGCATATGGGAAATGCTGCATAATAAACCAGAGCTCAGATAAAATCCAGCAAAACTGAAATTGTAGTAGCTTGGATTATTTGAAATTTATGAGCTTTTTTGTATTCTTGCAATTATATGTTATAGTGGATCCAATTCTTGGTCTCTAAGGGCCTGTTTGGGAGGGCTTTTTAGCTCCTTTTCGTTTTCTGGAAAACGCTATCACACTTAATAGACCGTTTGGATTGTCTATCGGTGGGAAAAGCTACCGCAAAAAACTTCATTTGCTCATCTTTTGGAAAAGTGACATGTCACCTACTTTTAAACCTTTTCGAAAAGCACTTTCTCATCCAAAAACATTTATCTCTTAAAAAAATCTACAACTTGATTTTTTTGTCTTGGCGCGAATTTTTCACCCGGGCGCGAATTTTTCGCCTGAGCTAGCATTTTTCGCACTGGTTGACATTTTTCGCCCGGGCTGGAATTTTTTGCTCGAGCGCGCGGTTTTTGACCCGGGTGAGTTTTTTTCGCCCGAGTGCGGTTTTTTGCCCGTGCATGATTTTTTTTCCCCCGAGCGTATTTTTCGCCCGAGCCGGTTTTTCGTCCGGCGTGATTTTTTCGCTCGGGTCCGTTTTTTTTATCCGGGTGCCATTTTTTGTCGTTGCACGATTTTTTTCACCCGAGCCGATTTTTTTGCCCGGGCGCGATTTTTTTGCCCGGACGCGTTTTTTTCGCCCGGACTTGATTTTTTTGCACCGGCGCGATTTTTTTGCCCGAGCGCGATTTTTTCGATATCGCGTGATTTTTCTCCCGCGGGCGTTTTTTTCGCCCTGTCGCGATTTTTTCGCCCTGTCGCGATTTTTTCGCCCGGTCGCGATTTTTTCGCCCGGGCGCGATTTTTTCGCCCGGACGCGATTTTTTCGCCCGGACGCGATTTTTTCGCCCGGCCGCGATTTTTTCACCCGGGCGCGATTTTTTTGATCGGAGCAGTTTTTCCCCCGGGCACTATTTCTTTCGCCCGGTAGCGAATTTTTCGCCTCGACGTGATTTTTTGCTCGTTCGTGATTTTTTTGCCCGGTCGTGTATTTTTTTCGCTTGTAAGCTATTTTTTTCACTTTCGAGCGGAAATATCGCGTCCGTGCGAAAAATTCTCTTCCGTGCAAAAAATTCGCGTCCCGGCGAAATTTTCCCGCCTAATCGAAAAATTAGTGTCCGTCCGAAAAAATCGCGCCCGTCCGAAAAATTTGCCGTCATCCGAAAAAATTCGTGCTCATCCGGAAAATTCGCGCCTGTTCAAAAAATTTGCGTTCGTCCGAAAAATTGGCACCCGGCCGAAAAATTGGGACCCGGCCGAAAAATCGGCGCCCAGGCGAAAATATCGTCCCCGGACGAAAGTATTGCGCCCGGGCGAAAAATTCACGCCAGGACGAGAAAAACCACCACCCGGCGAAAAATTCGCTCCCGGGGGAAAAAAACCTGCACCGGCGAAATAATTGCGCTTTTTCCCCCGGACGCACATTTTTAATATAAAAAGTTACCGCAACGGAGATTTGTCAAACGATTTATAAAGTGTTTCTTCCTTTTGAAAAGCTCTACAAAAGAAGTTCTTCCAAACAGTTCTCCTTTTCTAATAGACATTTTCCAAAAGCTCCTTTTCCTACCATCCTTTTGCCACCGCTCCTTCTCCTTTCTGAAAAGCCTTCCCAAACAGGCCCTAATTCTAGAATTTTTTACCATTATATTGATGAATGTTGTAGGTATACGTAGCGATTATATGTTGTAGGTATTGATTTATGTTGTGAAAATTGCTTGTGTACACCCTTTTTCTTATTAATTACATGACATAATTTGTGATATACTGGAAATTTGTGCCGTTTTTTTTAAAAAATATTAGTGGACTATTAGCCACGGCACAATTCCGTGGCTAAAGTTTTTTTAAAAAAAGATGGACATATTTACCACGGTTCCAAACCGTGGTAATAACTTTTTCAAAAAAAATTCAAGGAGTATTTGCCACGAAAATATCCGTTGCAAAAAAAAACATTTTAGCCACGATAAAGAATTCGTGGCAAATAAGGGACTTTTAACCATGACAAAGAACCCATGGGAATAAGTCCTGCATTCAAGATCTTTGCCCACGGTTTGGATCCGTGGCTAATGTTCGTGGCAAAAAAGCTTTCCCGGCGTGGCAAATACTTTTTGCCACGCGAGTATTGCCCACGCGAGTATTGTCCACGCTCATTTTTCGTGGGTAGGCCGTGGCTAAGTCTTAAGCCACGGTTTTTGACCTTTTGCCACGGCAAATTGCCATGGCTAAAGGCCAATTTCTGGTAATGCCAACTGGTTGTCGATACATGATGAGCGTTTAGTTTGTGATTAAGATGCATTAGAGATCTCTTGTGTTGACAAACAGACTAGTGCCGAAGCGCAATTGAACTGGACAGAGATGCAGTATGACCTTGCTGATAGAATTCGGCAAGCTCTGGATGGGGATAACATCATGAAGCAGATCATGGATGAGACTTTGGATGAGTCAAATGCCCAATTTATTGTTAAGGATAGACTGTTATGGAGGGACAGTAGTCTGTGCGTCCCAAGTGTGGGTAAACTACGGGAGGAATTGATGTACGAGACTCATCATACTAAGTACTCGATTCACCCGGGGAGCACAAAGATGTTTAGAGATATGAAAAAGTTATTTTGGTGGTCAAGACTTAAAAATGACGTAGCACTTTATGTGGCGAAGTGTCAAACGTGCGCCTTGGTGAAGGCGGAGTGCCAGAAGCCTAGAGGTTTCTTGAAGTCCTTACCTATCCCAGAGTGGAAGTTCGACGATATTTCAATGGATTTCATGCATGAGTTGCCAAGGACGCAGAAGGGAAACGACGTCATCTGGGTGATTGTAGATAGATTGACGAAGGTGTCGCACTTCATTCCGAATAGGAAGGATGATTCAGTGGATAAACTGGCAAAACTTTACGTAGATAATATTGTTCGACTGCACGGTGTGCCCCGCAACATCGTGAGTGACCGGGATGGTCGCTTCACGTCCAACGACTGGAGGTTAGTGCATCAATTGTTGGGAACCAAGCTGAGTTTCAGCACGGCCTTTCATCCGCAGACGGATGGTCACACCAAGAGGGTCAACAGGACGATGGAGGACATGCTTCGCATGTGCGGCCTAGATTTCGGAAAGCGGTGGGAAGTCACATGTACATAGTGAAGTTTGCTGATAACAACAGCTATCAAACGAGTATTCAAATGACACCCTTCGAGACCCTATACGGTAGAAAATGTCGCACGTCGTTGTCATGGTTGGAGACGGGTGAGTCGAAGCTGTACAAATGACAAGAAGTGGAAGATGCCACTTTATTGGTACAAACAATACGAGAACGATTGCTGATCGCTCAGGACATGCATGCTAAATACTATAATACCAAGCATAGGAACATTGAGTTCGCTGTTGGCAACTGGGTATATTTGAAAATTAAGCCATTCAAGGGTGTCTCACGGGTACGACGCTTGAAGAAGCAGAGTCCGAGGTATCTTGAACCGTTTGAGATACTAGAGAGAATTGGTGAAGCGGCTTATCGACTGAAGTTATCAGTGAAATTGAGTGGTCTACACGACATATTCCATATATCGGTGTTGCGGAAGGCGGTGCAAGAGTCTTCACAAGTGATTGGGGTCGATCAGGTACCTGTCGATAATGGGTTGACGACGAAGGTCAAGCTCGT
Organism: Platanthera zijinensis; assembly: GCA_039513925.1. Taxonomy (NCBI): domain Eukaryota; kingdom Viridiplantae; phylum Streptophyta; class Magnoliopsida; order Asparagales; family Orchidaceae; genus Platanthera; species Platanthera zijinensis. The sequence continues at coordinate 38,229,821 of CM077085.1, forward strand.
TCGCATTGAGGACTTTGAATTCAAGCGACTTTGTAACAAAGACATCAGGATGGTCAAAGTCCGTTGGGACAACTGCGGTGGGGAAGAGCTTTCGTGGGAGTGAGAGCAAACCATGCTTGAGGAGTATCCCGAGCTATTCCGCTTAGGTACCATTTAATTTTGTGTACCTTTCCATTCTATAATTTCGGGACAAAATTCATTTAAGGGGGGAGATTTGTAACGCCCCAAAACTCAAAAAAGAACGAATGGCGTTTTAAGGCCAAATTGGTGTATGAATAAGTTCATACGGCCTGTGCCACGGGCGTGTAAGAAGCTGGCACGGGCGTGTCAGCAGTAACACGGGCGTGTCTGGGTCGTGTCCTGCTCTGTGTTGGCAGGGCAGTGTCGAGTGAGGAACACGGTCTGTGACACGGGCGTGTCCAGAGCCATGTCCTTCTCTGTGTTTGGCCTGCCTGTATCGATTGATGAACACGGGCTGGGACACGGGCGTGTTCGAGGTCGTGTCATGGTCGGGACACGATGGTTTCCTGTATCATTTGAAAAACACCCCCTGTGGCACGAGCGTAATAGAAGCTGACACGGGCGTGTCTGAGCCCGTGTCCTGCTCTGTATTTGATGATCGTGTTCAGATCGCGAGATACGGCCTGTGACACGGGCGTATCACAAATCGTGTTTGGTCCAGGAAAGTGATTTTCAGGGCGATTCGTGGTCGTTCATTTCCTTCAAATAGGATCAAACGGTCCAGAAATCTCCCTCCTTTTTTAAGGCTGGGAGTTGAGGGTTAAACCCTCATTTCTCTTAGGTCTTTCTCTTTCTAAAGAGTTAGAGAGCGGGGAGAGCAAGGAAGAAAGATAAGGAGGAATCCGGCCACCGGTAGAGCTTCGGAGCCCCAAATCACGAGCCGAGTCCAGATCTGTGAAGGCAAGGCTGTTGCGGTGCTTTTCATCCGTTTAGTTTCTTCTCTTCTCCATGGGGCCAAAGCGAACCGCTAGGGTAACGATTCTCTTCTTGTACATGTGAAGTCCTCTTCCTTTTTGCATGGGAAACCCGCTCTCGTGAGTGTGAGGTATTCCTTCGGGTGGACATAAATAGTCCTCGTAGTTTTGCATATAGAGTCCGGAATCGAAGTATGGACATAGGCATGGTGTGTGAAGCCTACCCAGACAAGTTGGTCTGGATCGGTGATGTTTTCATTATGCATGGATTGCCGGAGAAGACTCTGTGTCGTATGTTTTCGGGTTTCTACGTGGTAGATTGCACCAGGGAGTCTTGGGGATTAACTCCAAGGTGCACCCTGAAATCTGGACAGAAGCAAAGTTCTGCCGTTTTGGTGGCCTGAGAGTCAGCCTTGTACATAGCTGGGCTATGTACTGTTGTATGATCAATACATTGGGATTTGGTGAAGCTTGACCCGCGCCGATGGCTAAATTGTTGTGGCAAGGTGAGCAACAAGCTAGTGGAACCTTACCCACTCAAAGTGGTTCGGTTAAAGCGACCTAAGGTACATGAGACTTATCGATGGCTTGGAGAGCGAGTCTAGGCTTTGGCTGAAAGGACTTTAATGCTCACGATATTTGTCGTCCTGGTGCGGTGGTGGAGCTGCGGGAAGGACCGGGTTCGGGCCGGCTTCACCGAGTAAGTGCCCTGAGAGCACGGGGTGTGTGGTCGTACGGGCCTACACCTGTGGTGTATTGTGCTGATGTTGTACTTTCACTATAATGTTGGGCTATGCTATTAAAATGCAGGGATGGAGCACCGCCACCCCAAGTAAGGGGTGGGGTCGTTATATTTTGGTCAGCTTTAGCTGATCGTTGCTTTTGTTTGTCACCACTGCGGTGGAATGTTGTTTGCAGGTGCTGCGAAGCCTAGTGGCAAGTAGCGGGCTGAAGCCCTTGCTGTTGAGCCGACCCTTGAAGGCCAAAGCGAATGTTTACTCTTATGCTCATGTGTGACCGGCCCACGTGCCGATGTATGGAAGACATTTATTGTTTAAGTAAACTCATGTAAGGTCATAAGGCCAGCTATTTGGTGTATTTGTACTGTCATTCCTACTTAGGGTTTTAGTGGACATTCATGCTATGGTTTGGGTTCTTTACTCTTCAACCTTTAACATACTTCCGCTAGAATGTACTTTGTGTAGGACGTGTTATTTTGGATGGATGGTTTCATTTAGTAACCCTTCGATCTGTCTATAGTATATGACGTCGGTCCCCGACCGGACCTACTATTATATGTCATGTGACGGATAGGAGTGTTACAGTTACTCACTCAACGTCAAGAGACAGTAAAACTGTCTAAGTGTTTTGGCGTTGAGTGAAGGACCCTCACTCAACTCCTATACAAATGTTGCTTGATTTTTTGGCTAAGTCCACAGCTGGTGACGTCACCAGAAGTCAACAAAGTCAAAGTATTTCATGTCGTTGCTGGAAAGCTACAGTAGCGCCGGAAGCTACTATTTGTCCTTTTCTGAGGGAGGTGGCGCTCACCATCCTTGGCTGGGCCCACACTCAAATTGTACCGTTGATTCAAATCAACAGATATAAAAAGAAAAGAGCAAAGGGATTTAGGGCAATGAAAGAAAAATGAAAATAGAGGCGGCCGGACTTCATCTTCTCCGAGGAGCTTGAAAGTCATGTCCAGTAGTGCAAGCCAGCAAGCAGATAAAGATAGCTGAAACTTTTTCCAGTTCAGTAAGTTTGTTCTTTGAAGAACAAGGTGGATGATTCATCCAATCAGCAAGGAGAGATAACTATGTGAAGGGCCGTCAGCCTTCAACAACAGATAGCTGTTCTTCAGTGCAACAGAGAAAGAGCTAGCTGTAGAAGAAGATTAATTCCTTCTACAGCTAGAGGGCTGGACTGATATCTGCTCAAGACAATAAGGTAGACTCTGAGATTTATCTCAGAGTTAGAGTTTATTTTATTTCAACTTATTGATTAATTTCCTGTAGGATTCAGGTTGTCTGAATCTGAGCAGTAGGGCATTTTGTGTCTGAGGTGTAGGTGACTAATTAGTCACTGAGGTAGGTACCCTATTAGGGTACTGAGGTAGAATCCAAGTGTAGATCTGAGAGTAGGGCTGTCCTCCCAGTATGTGTAGTAGGCCTTAGAGATAAGGCTGAGGTAGGTGATTGTTGAGTCACTGAGCTGTAGGTGATAAGTGTGTCACTGAGTTGTAGGTCTTGGAGGAGACTGGGTGTAGGGCCTTTTGGCCTAAGGTAGGTGACAAGTTTGTCACTGAGCTATAGGTGCTTGGAAGGACATTGAGGTAGGTACCTGGAAGGGTACTGAGCTGTAGGAGTGTTGCAACACTCTGAGAGTAGGGCATTGTGCCTGAAGTTGTAGGGCTGAGAAGCCTGAGCTGTAGGCCTTAGAGATAAGGTTGAGGTAGGTGGTTTGGAGACCACGCTGCAGGAGCACTGCAAGGCTCTGAGGTAGGAACCTTTATGATTCTAAGGTAGGGTTCTGAAGAGAACCTGAGTGTAAGGCTGAGGTCCTGAGGTGTAAGCTCTGAGGAGCATTTTGGAGGAGTTTGTGCCTTATCTAACATAAGTTAGAAAGGTGGGAGGAAAAGTGGATGTACCCAATTGGGGAACCACTATAAACATCTGTGTGCTTTGCTGTGTTGCTTGTTCTTCTTGTATATTGCAGGTATTAAGGATAAACTCTAGATCACTTAGTTAATAAACAACAAAAAGACTTAAGAATTTTCAAAGACCTATTCACCCCCCCTCTGATTAGCTAACCTTGAATTAAAAACTTTCACTTGCATTACACTTAAAGGTGATGGAGAAAACCTACACTTGAATGCATCAGTCATATTGCGGATTAACACCACGTCCTTAAACCATTGGATATGTCTGATCAGATCATCACTGTCGGAGTAGTTGTTCAGGACGGGCTCTCTGAAGCCTTCGAGAACTATGGAGGCTAATACTTCGACACAAAAGGGGCTCCTCCCTCCTTTGCGATGATGGGCTTCGTACTCACGAGTATCTTCCTCATATTCGCTACAAAGCCGAGTATTGTTGTTGCTCGCCACTAGTACTATTTGGAGCTCACCTGTATTAAATGGGATACAAAGCTCGCCTGCATCGCTGGGTGGTTGCGCGACCTGACGAGTTTGATCCTCGCTCGTGTCTAAAGGTCCCCTTCCCCCCTGCTGGCCATTGATTACTGATCAGGTCTTTATGCACTGGTGTTGCTTGTTAATAGTTAACTGTTGATCGTTGACCGTTGACCCTTGACAAATAGGGGTTGTATAACATATCTCCTCATTTCTTACTTTTCTCCATGCTTTCTTCCTCCTCGGGCCAGAGCTCTACCAACATTCTCCTTCAAGCCAACATTCCTCCACCAGAATCCTCCTATGGGTCACAACTACTCCACCAGAATTCTTCCACGAGCCACCGCCACTCCACCAGAAATTTGGCTAAATCCACAACATCACCACGAAGAAGACGCTATGCCCATTGTAGGAAGAAAGCCTCGTTCAGGTACAACCTCCAGAAAGCCCGCTAAAAGTCTTTGTTTCAATAGTAGCTATATACCTAGAGGGGGGGGGGGTGAATAGGTTTCTTAGTCTTTAATACTATCTTTTTATTTTGGTGTGTTAAGTGTTCAGTTATTTTAGTTAGCTTTCAAGAAAGAGACACAACACACTAGTATTTATAGTGATTCCCCAAGATATGGGTACATCCATTGTCCCTCCCACCTTTCTAACAGTGTGTGAGACAAGACAATCTTCTCCAATCTCAGCTCAAAGAGCTTACAACATTGATCCCTCAGGATCTCTCAAACTTCCTCCAAGTCCTACCTCAGGTCAAAGCCTTACAACTCAGAGTAAATGATACTTCTACAGCTCAGTGATTCACATATCATCTACTATCACAACCCATATTTTTTCCCAACAATTTAATTATATCAGAGCAAGGGGAAAATACGCGTCGTGATGCAACGCCGTGCAGGGAACAACTGCAGACGTTCAGGAAAAACTCCAAACTCTACAGTTTTAAAAGAAACCATAAATTGTTATGAATGAATTCCAGTTTAGGTTATGATAGTAGCCGTATCCCTCGTCTTAGTGGATCATCTAGTCCACGATTTAAAATATAAATTATACGCTTGCGGAAGATACTTGTTTAATTTGACTCTAACATCCCACATGAGTATAAATGTCCCCGAGGAACAACTCATGCTAAACAGACTTTAGATTTATAATAAGTATAGGAAAAATCTTTACGCTAAACAGGAAAATAGTGACTTAGTTTTAAAAGAGATTGCATGGATGCCTTACTAATAATATGCTTTTTTTTATAAGCTTGAAAATATCTAACATGCAGTCCTAGCAATAAATCATCACAGAGAGCAAGTAATCTAAACCAAACATAAAACAATCACATCAGCTAGCAAGTGTCAAAATCAACAATTCTGTGGGCGTCAATAACCTGACACGAACCCACAGTACAAAGTATGTCTGAAACTAGGCAAAAAAAACTAAAACAACAAACTACCTCGCTACGGTGAGGGGAAAATCTACAACCAACACTGCTGCTTCAAGAACTCTAAACCCAGCTCCACTACCTGCTAACGCTCCGAACCTGAGGCATTCCAAAGACAGAACACCTCAGCAAGAAGGTACAAATGGTGGCAAAAAAAGTAAGCAAAAGAATACAAAGGTCAAACGGGGTACAAACCCAGGACCAAGAGTACTGAAGTAAGGTACATACATAAAGCTAAAGAAATAAATCAGAAGAAAAAAACTTACGTGAATCGGCACGTACAACAAAACATGCTAGATACCCAAAGCAAGGGGAGAGCATGATTAAATCATAAGAAAGAATACTTCAAAACTTTATTAGCCGCCTGTAGTCAATTCTACCCATAAATACAGACAGGGTGATCACTTCTCTAGATACACCCCTCACAGATGTTAAAATCCGTCTAACCGCAGGGGAGACTTGCACACTCCACCAATCACCGCAGATGCCCAAAACCCAGTAGAATTCCACGAAATACTAATAAAGGAAACAAACCTTTCGGTCGGTGGATTTTCCCACTAACATGCAACGAAGAAACACCATGAAATAAACCTCAGGGCTTGGCGCGTCGGATTCTACATGACATTTCTAGATTAAAGACACAGTTGATTAACCTTTTGAAACAATTTACAATCCTATATAGACACTAACACGTCCAACAACGATAGACGAAACAATTTAATTCACCGATAAAACATTCTAAGGACGATTATACACGCCTAATAAAGATCGAAATTACCATAACCAGATTTTATAATTTTGGAGTGATCTTCAAGAAAGATTAAATATAACCATAGTTTGGAGAGACAACACAAAAAATAAGAAAATTAAGGAACAAAGGCATAACGGTTACCATCAAACCGAACAAGGAACAAAGAAGGAAAACCACCACTTGCCTTGGTTGTACCGGAAAAGTCCTCTGAATCACTCCACGTTGTAGATCGGGGCAAAAGAACACAGGAGGAGTTGAAATCTAAACAAAAATGGCTAAAAAGGGGGTTAGGGCCGAAAAAACCCTAACGAGAAAACTCAAGGAAAGGGGAAAAATTTACAACGATAGCGTAGCTCTCGGTGAGAGCTTTCCGGATCTATATTTAGATGAAGATTTCGAGCACCGGAGCACCGTCGGCGGCCACCGGAAGGTTCACGAAATAAAACTTCTCTCTCGCTCATGCCTCTGGTTCGGGAGAAAATTAATATCGGAGAAGAAGAAGTCCTGTTCTAAAACATAAGTCTAAGAATATGTATATATATATATATATAAGTACTTATAATTTTTTTTTGTCTAAATATTGGTTTATTACGAGCAGTATCGGGAAAATCGAAATTAGAGATTAAGGATGGCCCCAAATCGAAAAATGTCCAACATAAAAGTTGTAGATCTCGTCGAGACGAACAAATTTGATGTTGACCATTTTTTTGTACGACACCATTTTGACTCTCAAAACAGTGCCCGAACTCTGACTGCACAGGACTACTCGAGAGAAAAGGGTCTACTCGAGAAATAGAGCATTAGTTCTCGAGAAGAACATATAGTTCTCGAGAAATGGGCTATGGTTCTCGAGAGGAACATTGGTTCTCGAGATGGAGAGGCTAAAGTTCTCGAGAGAAACCTTAGTTCTCGAGAATAAGGCTACAGTTCTCGAGAGAAACAATCAAACGGGCTACCTATGAGCAGTTTCGGGAAAATCGAAAATAGGGGTCAAAGATGGCTCCAAATCGAAAAGTGGTTAATATAAAAGTTGTAGATCTCGTCGAGACGAACAAATTTCATGTTAAACAATTTTCGATACAATGCTATTTTGACCCTCAAAAATGCGCCCGAACATAGACTGAAACGAAATTCTGGAGGGCAACATAGGACTTCTCGAGAATGAATGATTACTCGAGAACAAGCACTCAAGAACTAAGCAACCACTCGAGAAGTCAGACAATTCCTTTGCATGAACAATAACCTTTTTACAAATATACCCAAAAATTTAAACTATAGAGATGCATAGTGAATCACAATCACATTTTTGAATAGTGCTATAATATTAAAATATTCATATTTCATATTTTTGAATAATGGAAGACGAGTTCAAAACGGAGGCCCAAACGCACACCGAATTACACGAAACTCACACCGTAGGCGAACACTGACGCTACGAACACAACGACGAAGTCAAAACCAAAATCCAACGAGCCATTCCCGAGATATTAATCTTCAAAGTATTACGGTTAACATAAACAATCCAAAACTTCAATCGCGCGTCGAGATTCTAAAAATACTCGGATTGCGACGAAATTTGACGAGCAAGTCCAAAATTACTTAACTTAAATTCCAAAAGCAAAATTTCTCATAACAACTAGAATTCGGCCGACTCGACCGCACGGACGCGAAAATGTCTTAACGGCATTGCGCCGTCAACTCGACGTTAAAAGTAACGCCACAACGTCACAAATATGACGTTGCCCATTTAAATAAAATCATCGAAAAATCGGGGGCATTACAGTCACTCATAAAAAGAAGTTTCGTCCTGAAACTTAACACAACTCCAAAACCAAATCAAAACGATAAGATCAAACATAACTGAAAGCATAACGACATACCCGAACTAAGAGAAGAGGTGCGGATGAGATTCTCTCATCGCTGATTCCAATTCCCACGTCGCGCTCTTGACGTCTTGATTTCTCCAAAGAATCTTGACCATGAGGATGGTCTTTCTTCGCAACACACGCTCTTGGGAATCCAGGATACGAATAGGTTCTTCCACATACGTAAGGTTGGGCTGAATCTGGGGCATCGAGTCGAGGACTTGACGATCATTACGAACACACTTCCGCAACTGGCTCACATGGAACACATCATGGACACCAGGGAAGGTCGCAGGCAAATCCAGCCTATAAGCTGACACTCCGATGCGTTCAAGAATCTGGAAAGGTCCCACGTACCGGGGGTCTAACTTGTGGTTCCTTCCAAACCTTTTAACACAAGACATCGGAGAAATCTTTAGAAAAAACCAAGTCTCCAATGGTAAAATCAAGATCAACCCTTCGTTGATTGACATACTTCTCATAGCGCTCTTGAGCTACACTGAGCTTTTCTTGAATATGAGTCACGACACAATTCATCTCCTCAAGGGCTTCCGGACCGAGCAACGGTCTCTCACCAACTTCAGCCCAAAACAATGAAGTTCTACAACGCCTCCCATATAAGGCCTCAAACGGGGTCATCTGCAAACTCTCTTGATAACTATTATTACAAGCAAACTCCATTAGCCTCAGACGCTCATCCCATGCTCCACCGCGGTCCAAAATATAACATCTAATCATGTCCTCCACGATCTGATTTACTCTTTCTGTTTTCCCATTCGTCTGCGGATGGTAGGCGGTGGAATACCTCAAGTCGGTACCCAACCCCTCTTGCAAGCTCTTTCAAAAGCGAGAAGTAAATCTAGAGTCCCGATCTGATACAATGCTAACAGGCACTCCATGTAACCTGATGACCTCTTCAAGATATAGCTCAGCTATCTTCTTCATCGAATACCCAATCTTAAATGAAACAAAGTGAGCACACTTTGTCAATCTGTCGACTATTACCCAAACAGAGTCGTACCCGCGGGGAGATTTTGGTAGATCGGTGATCAAATCCATTAAAATACTCTCCCATTTCCAACTTGGAATATCAAGCGGTGTCAATTTACCACCAGGCCTTCTATGATTAGTCTTGACACGCTGACACATATAACATTCTGATACAAACTTTGCGAAATTGCCCTACATCCCAGACCACCAGACAATTTGCTTTAGATCCTTATACATCTTAGTGGAACCAGGGTGATAGGCTACACTGGAACCATAAGCTTCAACACAGATTGTACAACCCCGTATCCTCCGAGTGGGTCCGCGGAAGCCAGACCGGCCGATCCAGACTGCCTCACGGTCGGGAAGGGTTCTCTGCCGAGCTCGAGCTTGGCAAATCATCGTACCGAGCTCGGAGATCGTCGGGGCGAGCTCAGGGTTTTTGAAGCTGAGTCCAATCGCTTACTCGTCAGGGGGCAAGGGCCGAGCCCGCACTCGCCAAAGCGGGGGTACTCGATAGCCGAGCCCGTACTCGCCGAAGCGAAGTTGCTCGCCAGGCGAGCTCGCACTCGTCATTGGTCGAACAGAATCAGCGAGTGTCAGCCCCATCGAGCTCTCGCCGCCCTGGCCGAGTAGGGGATCTAGTGGCCATCCTGCCCCCAGTGGTCTGTCCCTAGCCTCTCGTAACAGCGGAGTTTGGCTGTTGGCAGGCCAGCCCAAGGGGCTTTCAATAATTTCAGACCAGTAGAGATAGACTATTTGCAGGCCGTTCTCAGTTTTCTATAAATAGGACCCAAGAGGTACCTCAGAAGGGCATGCTTACTAATTCTCAGGTCTCCTAGCGCTTTCTGAGGTACCTTAGCCCGACACTTGGCTAAGGAGGGGAAGCGCTCTAAGATCTTCCGGGTGTGTGGTGGGACCTCCGCGCAGGAGCAGAGTAGGTGCGCGACCACCCCTTCCCCCAAGGGTTGAACTCCACAGGGACCGATTTCTCGGTTTCAACATTTTGGTGCGGTGAGCGTGGACACTGGTCAGCAGAGAAAATCTTCTGCAGGTTCGATGACCGGAGAAGAAGGACAAGGATCAGGCAGGGGCAACTCGCCACCCCCTCCCCCGCCCCCAGCGCCGGGTGTGCCAGCGGAGCTCAGGGAGGAGATCCTCGGGCTCGTCAGGACAGCACTCGGCATACGAGCCGAGAGAGCGACACCAGCAGTCCCGGTGGTCGCCGCTCCTGTGCTCGGCGACGATGCGCCGCTCAGGCGACCAGGGAAGGAGCCCGCCGAGAGGGGCGAGCGCGAGTTTTAGGGGAGAGTCCTATTCCCCGGCTCGGCTGCCGAGTACCACTTCGGCGAGACAGCAGGGAGGGAGTTCCCACCTCGCCCGGCTGAGGGGGGGAGCCCCTTCAGCGAGTTAGTCTCTTCAGCCCCAGTTCTAGAGGGGTTCCGTGAGCCGGAGATGTCCTATTACTCCGGGAGAGGAGACCCGGTCCACCACATCTAGTGGTTTGAGGACATGGTCTCTATCCGATAGATGTTGGATGGCTTTAAGTGAAGACTCTTCGCCATCACCCTCAGGGAGAAGGCAAGAGAGTGGTTCCACCAACTCCCGACCGGGTCCGTCTACTGCTTCGAGGACCTGCGACGGGGGTTCATGTTGAGATTCACCACTTCCAAGAAGAGAAAGAAGGAGGCAGAGTCTTTGTTTCGCATCAAGCAGAGGACGGGGGAAACCTTGGGAAGCTATCTGGACAGATTCCAGGAGGAACTGTCCCAAGTACAGGAGATGCCAGGGCACACCATGATGGTGGCCTTCACCCTGGGTCTCCAGTCCGGGTTCTTCGCGATGGAACTCAAGAGGTCACCTCTAGTGTCTTTTGAGGCACTCCTGGAGAGGGCGACCAGGGAGGCTGATATGGAGGCAGCGCACCCGGAGTTTGCGCGGAGGTTGGCCAGGTGGGCCGTGGAGGAGGAGAGGCCAAGGGGTGGCCAAACTCAGGAGGAAAGGAGGGCTGAACCCCGGCAGAGGGAGCAGCCACAGCAGCAGCCACAACCCAGGTGGGGGCATCCGGAGCAGACCCACCGTTTGGGATGGAGACCGGAGTGGCAGGACCAGGCACCACAGAGGGGTTATCAGGGAGGAGATAACCGCCAGGGTGGCCGAGGGCAGTTCTACCCCCATGGGGGTAGGCAGGGCCAGAGACCCCTCTCCCCAACCAGGAGGAGGCAATGACAATTGCCATGAGAGGGAGGAGGAGAGGGCAGTTGAGGAGAAGAAGGGAGGTCAGGGTGGACCTGCCCTATTGTGATTTTCATCAAGAGGAAGGGCACCTCACATCCACATGCCCGGAGTTCCTCGAGATGAGAGGAAACAGAGAGCAACAACAGCAAAACCATCAGGAAGTGCGGATAGAGGAGATCCGGCCTCGGGTGGAAGAGAATCGGTGTGAGGACCGGGTTGATTTGGGCACCCGAGGAAGGATTGGAGAGATCCACGGTGGGGCTGGGATCGAGGCTTCCCGTAAGTCAAGCCTCCACACCATGTACCGAAGGAGCGTTGGCTCCACATCCCAGTCCCCTCCCTCGGATGAGAAAATCACCTTCTCTAGGGAGGATATACCGGGTCACGAGGACCCCTTTTGCGATGCGTTGGTCATCCAGACAGCCATCGAGGATTTTACCGTCTCCCGGATCCTCGTCGACAACAGGAGCTCGGTCAACGTCATCTTCAAGAGGGCGTTCGACGTGATGAAAGTAGAGGCCAGAAGGGTGTTGGCCTTGGACAGGCCCCTGTTCGGCTTCTCGGGGGAGAGGAAAGAAGTCGAGGGAGGAGTGGGACTCAATGTCACTTTGGGGGGGGGCAGTCACGTAACTGCAAGTTCTTCATCGTAGACGCCCCCAGCAGCTACAGTGCCATCTTCGGAAGACCCCTCATCAGCGCCTTCCATTGCGTCCCCTCGTCCTTCCACCAGTGCCTAAAGTTCAACGTCGAGGGGGTCCAGATCCGGGTCCGAGGAGACCCTAAGGAGGCAAGGGAGTGCTACGTCTCGGCAGTGAACTCCATCTCTTGGCTGGAGGGGGCCGAGGAGATGGGGCGGAGGTTGGAGGAGGTGGAGCAGGAAGCTGGCGGAGAAGAGATGAAGGTGGAGGAGTGCCGCGCCCAGGCGGAGATCGCGGAAGAGGCCCGAGAGCCGGCCAAGGCAATGGCCGTGGAGGAAGCTGAGGAAGAGATCCTCGCCCCCGGAGGGGGAGGTACTGAGGAATGGGGGGAGCAGTCTCGTCTGGAGGCAGCAGAGGAGGTGGTGGAGATGGAGGTTATCACCATCGGAGGCAGGGTGGAGAAGGTCCACATCAGCGGAGGACTGACCCCGAAGGCTCAAGGCAGGATGCTAGAATGCATCCAGAAGAATGTGGACGTCTTCACCTGGAATGCCACAGAGATGCCGGGGATCGACCCCAACGTGGCATGCCATCGCCTCAACCTGGACCCGGGGGCTCTCCCCATACAGCAGAAGAAGAAGTCCATCGCGGACAAGCTCGCCGAGCCCATCAGGGAGGAAGTCGCCAAGCTCCTCAAGGCTAGCTTTGTATCTGAAATCCAATACCCTGGCTGGGTCTCCAACGTTGTAATGGTTAAAAAAGGAGACGGTCGGTGGAGGATGTGTATTGACTTTTCTCTTCTTAATAAATCATGCCCGAAAGATTGTTATCCCTTGCCTCGGATCGACGCGCTGGTTGACTCAGCCGTCGGTTTCCCTGTAATGAGTTTTCTGGATGCTTTTTAAGTTTATCACCAAATTAGAATGCACCCCCCCCCCCCCCGATGTCAAAGATGTCTCGTTCATCACAGGGGATGGATGTTATTGCTATAAAATGATGCCCTTCGGGCTAAAAAATGTGGGGGCGACCTACCAAAAAATGATGGACAGGGTCTTCCGAGAGCAGAAGGGGAGAAATCTTAAGGTGTACGTGGACGACCTCATGATCAAAAGCTTGGACGACGATTCCCACCTCCGGGATTTGGAAGAGACTTTCGCCACCCTCCGCAAATACAAGATGAGATTGAACCCCCTGAAGTGTATCTTCGGGGCGAGCAAGGGAAAGTTCCTGGGGCATCTCCTAACCCCTACCGGTGTAGAACCTAATCCAGATAAGGTCAGGGCGATCGTGGAACTAAGGTCACCGCAAAATGCTAAGGAGGTACAGCGGTTGACAGGGAAGTTGGCGGGGTTGAGTAGGTTCCTCTCTCGACCCGGGGAGAGGTGCTCCTCGTTCTTCAAAACCTTGAGAGGGGGTCGGAAGTTTGAATGAACCTCAGAGTGCGAGGAGGCATTCCAGGCCTTAAAGAAACAGCTAACCCGGGCCCCCCTGCTCCAAGGGCCCAAAGGGGGGAGGACCTATTTTTGTATCTGGGGGTCGGGGTAGAGGCCCTGAGCTCGGTTTTGGTCCGGGAAGAGGGGAAGAAGAAACTCCCCGTTTATTATGTGAGCTGGGTACTGAGGAAGGCTGAGCTTCGGTATCCCATCTTGGAGAAGCTGGCCTTCGCCTTAATCATCTCGGCCCGGAGGCTACGACCTTATTTTCAGGCACACTCGATCCGAGTGGTGACTGACCACCCCCTCCGCAATATCTTCGAGGGGGTAGAGCATTCAGGCAGGTTGGCCAAATGGTCGGTGGAACTGAGCGAGTTCGACATCTCATTCGTTCCCTGCCTCTCGATCAAGGCCCAGGCTATGGCTGATTTCCTAGTAGATTACGTGGTCGAGGTGGCAGAGGAACAACTCACTCGCCCGGTCCCTTGGAAAGTCATGGTGGACGGTGCCTCAGGGAGACATTCTTTGGGGATTGGAGTCATCTTGGAAAGCCCCGAGGGGACAAGAATCGAGCAAACTGTGATAATACATTTCCCTATCACTAATAATCAGGCCGAATATGAAGCTGTAATCGCAGGTCTGCGCCTGGCAAGGGAGTTGGGGGTGCATGACGTGGAGGTCCTCACTGACTCCATGGTAGTGGCTTCCCAGATCAATGGGGAGTTTGAGGCCAGGGAGCCCACTCTGCAATTCTATCTGATAAAGGTGAAAGGAATTATCGGGGCCTTCCAGACCTTCTCCATCAAACACGTGCCTCGAGAGGAAAATGAGCAGGCAGACCAGCTAGCAAAGCACGGCCCCAGGGTGGGGGGCACCACCACAGATCTCTTCCGACCTTACATCGAGGAGGGGGAACTAATGGAGGTGGAGTAACACCAATCATGGATGGACCCCTTCGTCACCTTTCTATCCATAGGAGAGTACCCGGAGGGGATGGACCGAAGAGGGCTCAAACACAAGACAACATACTACCTCCTGCGCGAGGGGAAGTTGTACCGCAAGACCCTCTCGGGGATGCTGGCTCGTTGCGTGGCCGAAAGGGAGGTGCATAAAATTTTGGAGGAGGTCCATTCCGGCGAGTGTGGAAGTCATTCGGGGAGCCGGACCTTGGAAGGGAGGATCATCAGGTAAGGGTACTTCTGGCCCACCCTCGATCAGGATGCAGCCGAATTTGCGAAAAAATGTCATAAGTGCCAGCTCTATGCCCCGCTCCAGTTACAGCCGGCTCAGAGACTAAGAAGCATCATGGCACCATGGCCCTTCTCCATATGGGGTTTGGACCTCGTAGGGCCTTTTCCTCAGGCCAGCGGGCAGAGAAGGTTTCTGTTGGTCATGATCGATTATTTTTCTAAGTGGCTGGAGGTGAAGGCTCTAGCTAAGGTGACCTCCCAAGTGATCAGGAATTTTATCTGGGGGAGATCATCTGCAGGCATGGGCTACCACAGGCTATCGTCACGGACAACGGGCCTCAGTTCGCCAGCACGGAATTCATTCGCTTCTGCGAACAACTGGGAATTGACCTTCGGTTCGCCTCTGTCCACCACCCCAGGAGCAACGGGCAGGTGGAGGCGGCCAACAAAATAATCGTGAACCTCTTGAAAAAGAAAGTAGAAAATCTGAGGGGGAGCTGGGTGGAGCAACTTCCTTTGGTCCTTTGGGCCCTGAGGACCACTCCCAATACGGCCACGGGAGAGACACCTTTTAAACTTTCTCATGGCTGCGAAGCCGTTCTACCCGTCGAGTTCGAGGTCAAGACACCCCGGGTCACCGAGGCGGAGGCTGGAAGGGAAGAGTGGAGATCAAAAAATAAGGAGGAGCTTCGACTTTCCCTTGATATGGTGGAGGAGCTGCGTGACTTGTCCACCGTTAGGCAGGAGAGGCCAAGCGGAGGATGGCCAAGTACTTCGACAAGCACGTCCGAGTCAAGCAGTTCGCGGAGGGAGACCTTATCCTGAAGAAAGTGGACGCGGCAGGGAGATCGGCCGCCGTGGGAAAACTCCATCCCAATTGGGAGGGCCCCTACATCGTATAGAAGGTCTTAAAATCAGGGGGGTATCGCCTCCAAGATGTAAAAGGGGATACCCTAAGCCACACTTGGAGTGGCGATGATCTGAACCGTTTTTACCCTTGAAAATATTGTAGGTACCCTTATTCCATGAATAAAAATGAATCTCATCATCATATCTTGTGCTTTTACAAAACTATGATGGCAGGAGGGCTCGCGATTCAAAGACCAAGAGGCAAATATTTCTAAGTCTTCTCGCTCTAGGGTTAGGTCTCGTCACTCCCCTGCCAGGCTCCCACCTAGTTGGCACGGCTGAGTTTCGATGGACATCGTTATGACCCTGGGGCTGAGCCCGGAGGATGTTCAACACCCGCCCTCAGGCTCTCACCTAGCTGACTGGCCCGGTGGTAGCACCCGGGAGAGGCAAATGTTTCTAAGTCTTCTCGCTCTGGGGTTAGGTCTCGTCACTCCCCTTCTAGGCTCCCACCTAGTTGGCACGGCTGAGTTTCGATGGACATCGCTATGACCCTGTGGCTGAGCCCGAAGGATGTTCAACACCCGCCCTCAGGCTCTCACCTAGCTGACTGGCCCGGTGGTAGCACCCGGGAGAGGCAAATGTTTCTAAGTCTTCTCGCTCTGGGGTTAGGTCTCGTCACTCCCCTGCTAGGCTCCCACCTAGTTGGCACGGCTGAGTTTCGATTGACATCGTTATGACCCTGGGGCTGAGCCCGGATGATGTTCAACACCCGCACTCAGGCTCTCACCTAGGTGACTGGCCCGGTGGCAGCACCCGGGAGAGGCAAATGTTTCTAAGTCTTCTCGCACTGGGGTTAGGTCTCGTCACTCCCCTACCAGGCTCCCACCTAGTTGGCACGGCTGAGTTTCGATGGACATCGCTATGACCCTGTGGCTGAGCCTGGAGGATGTTCAACACCCGCCCTCAGGCTCTCACCTAGCTGACTGGCCCGGTGGTAGCACCCGGGAGAGGCAAATGTTGCTAAGTCTTCTCGCTCTGGGGTTAGGTCTCGTCGCTCCCCTACTAGGCTCCCACCTAGTTGGCACGGCTGAGTTTCGATTGACATCGTTATGACCCTGGGGCTGAGCCCGGAGGATGTTCAACACCCGCCCTCAGGCTCTCACCTAGGTGACTGGCCCGGTGGTAGCACCCGGGAGAGGCAAATGTTTCTAAGTCTTCTCGCTCTGGGGTTAGGTCTCGTCACTCCCCTACCAGGCTCCCACCTAGTTGGCACGGCTGAGTTTCGATGGACATCGCTATGAACCTGTGGCTGAGCTTGGAGGATGTTCAACACCCGCCCTCAGGCTCTCACCTAGCTGACTGGCCCGGTGGTAGCACCCGGGAGAGGCAAATGTTTCTAAGTCTTCTCGCTCTGGGGTTAGGTCTCGTCGCTCCCCTGCCAGGCTCCCACCTAGTTGGCACGGCTGAGTTTCGATGGACATCGCTATGACCCTGGGGCTGAGCCCAGAGGATGTTCAACACCCGCCCTCAGGCTCTCACCTAGCTGACTGGCCCGGTGGTAGCACCCGGGAGAGGTAAATGTTTCTAAGTCTTCTCACTCTGGGGTTAGGTCTCGTCACTCCCCTGCCAGGCTCCCACCTAGTTGGCACGGCTGAGTTGGTCCGAAAAAAGCACCCAGGGGCGAACTCGCCAGCCAAGATGGCGAGTTCGAGATATCCTGCCCCCTCCAGCTCGCTACTAAGGAATTTCTGGTCCCGTCTCGGACTCAGGGGGGCAGTTCTCTCAAGCGAGTCCGATCTCGCCGCAAGCACCGGTAACATCGGTGAGTCCAGCTATGGCCGGCGCCTATGGTCTCGCCGCAAGCGCTGGTCTTAACTAAAAAGCATCCTATAGACGAGGTCAGACTCGGCAGGATCGCCTAAAGGGGTATCACGCGCGTGGGTACAATGTCGCAAGTAAGCTTAAAAAGAAGATAGAAAAATTGTGCAAAAATTGTTTATTTTGCTATTATAATTACAAGGTGAGGCTCGCCTCGACAAGATACAAGGGAAAAAGAAAACAAAAATGGAGGAGCCCAGTCAGCTCTCGTCTTCCTCCCCTGTGCGGCGATCCTCCTCGCCGCCGAGCCGAGTGTCCTTCTCTCCCACCCCTGCGAAGAGCGAGTCGAAGCTGTCTTCCTTCTCGCTGAGCGGGCTGGGTGGGAACAAGGTCGGCAGGAGATCCCGGACGGTGACTCCTTCGCAGCCTTCCGCCAAAATCCTCGTCCCCCTCATGGCCTTCAAGAGACACTCGACAGACTCAATGGAGTTGACTCGCAGTCGCTCCGCGACATCAGCCTCGACAAAGACCCGAGGCCTCTTGTAGGGGAAGGGTGGCTCGCTGGCGCCTGGGGGAATGAGAGCTTTAGCCTGGCAGAGGACCTCGCTGTGGAGCTCCTTGTTCTTCTCCTTCAACCCCGCCACCTCCATCCTCAGCTGGGCAGCAACAGCCTCTTGCTCGTGAGAACGCGTCTTCTGCTCGGCAAGCTGAGCTTGCAGCTGAGCCAGCTCGCCTCGCAGCGCGTTGGCGACTTCGGCATCCTGCGAGGCTAGAGTTCAGAACAAGTGCAAGAAGAACCCTTTCTAAGTAAGATGAGCAGAGATATCCAGTGATTACCAAGCCACCGGCAGATTTTGCGAGTAGAGCGTCGACAAGGCCGAACCGCCTTTCCGCGTCGGCCGCGCTCTCCTTCGCCAGGTCGCGCTCCTACTCGGCGGTCAGCAAGGCGTTGCTGAGCTGGAAGCTGCGGCAGACCATCATATGGTGAAGCTCTAAGGCCCGCAGGTGGGCCTACAACCCCTCATGGCCGAGCTGGCCGAGCGTGCCAATAGGAGGCCGACGAGCTCCCCAGGAGGGGGCGCGAGTAGAAACGGAGACTCGGTGGGCCCCCTCATCCCACTTCAGAATAGGCTCGCCAACCGTATCTTTGCTTCTTCCTCCCTTGCCGAAGTGGGGATGGTCCTTCGGAAGGCCGGGCTCGCGAAGGACGACCTCCTCGACAGAACCTGAGGGGGAAGGCCCATTCTTCTTCTTCTTCTCCCTTCGGGGGGAAGACGCTTCTTTCAGCGGGCTCATCGGGGGCTCGTCGGAAGAAACCTCCGGCGAGCTCATGAACTCTACGGGCGACGAAGGGAGATGAAGCTGCCCACGCGAAACCACCTTAGCCTTTTTCTTCTTCGGGGTGAAGGATCTGGGCGCGAGATTGACACCCCGAACTCCAAGCGCTTCCTGCTAGGGGGTTGACCCCGCGCTTGTTCATTTCGGCAGGCCTCCGCCGCTGCCCGGGCTAGCTCCAGGGAATCAGAGAATATCCCCGGGTCGGCAAACGGTGGGTGCTCCGGCAGAAGCCGCTCCCTTGCAGAAAAAGACTTGATCAGAAAAGATGAGATTCACTTTGACAGAGCTCGCGAGAAGACGGGGCGAGGTATACCTTCACCAGGGAGAACGGGTTGAAGCGAGTCGAGGCCGCGGCGGAGGTAGGCGACCTCGAAGTCTTTGTGAAGGAAAAATTTATGGAGGTCGGCGTCGCTGCCGGACAGGGAAGGAGGACAGTAGATGTCCTCGCTTTTCTGCAGGGGCCGGAAGGGGATGTTGCCGAGCTCGCCCTTGATAAAGACGAGCTGGGTCATCCAGTTATGGTTCTTGTTCGCGAGCTCACGAACCTTGATGAGGGATCCGCCGAAGTAGGTGACCCCATCGGGGGTGGCCTTGTAGGAGAACAAATTACGGAAGACCATAAGATTGAACTCAATCCTCTCTCGGCGGAGGAAACAGGCGAACGCCACCATTATAGCGATGGCGTTAGAGTTCAGCTGCGCGGGCACCGCGCCGCAGTACTTCAAGATTTGACGGATCTCTGGCCAGAGGGGGAGACATAGCCCCACCTCAAAGTGCGAGATAGGGAAGGCGAGCTCACCCTCAGGGAAGGAGTTGATAGCTTCTTGCTCAGCGGGCTTGCGAGCCTGGAAGCCGGGGGGGACGAACTCAACCGTGAATTCGACGAGCTCCTCCTCGGTGATATGCCCCTCGAAGAAGCAGTGGTCGACGAAGTGCCGGGCGCACTTGGACCGACCATCCGCGTCAGGGTTAGTTTTAACCATTCTCGCAAACGAAGGAAAGGCGTGAGCTCGGGATGACGGAGGAGAGGCAAGGGTTCGGAAGCAATAAAAGCGTACCCAGGGGGTAGGTGAGATGTCCTATTTATAGAAAAAGAAAGTAAGGCAGGGAAGGGCGAGGGCGAGCCGACCGATCATCCCAGCCCCTCCACGCCACCTCGCCACCCTCTGCTCACCGAATCCTGCGAGTTAGCTCGGCCCCAGAAGGGGGAATTAGAAATGACACTTACCAGGATATTGAAAATGCATCTACATATATACAAGGTCACATAAAATTTGTTTAAATTATTACAGACAGGTGAATTATTCAAAGCAAGGAAAAATAAAGGCGCGAGGACCATGTGAGGGCGAGCGCGAGGACCATGCGAGGGCGAGCGCGAGTGCTGGTCGGCTGACAGAGGAGCCGTCTTATTCTCCCCGGTCTCGCCGGTCCGCCGTCGCAGATCGCCGCGCGTGGAGCTCGCGAAGCCGCCCCATGTTCCTATTCACCACCCGCAGGTTCTCATCAATCTCATCCATCAACACTAAGTAAGACGCCTCCTCGAACGCCAAGCTGACCCCCGCCCCGTCCGCAAGCCGCGAGCACTCCCACTGCAGCCTGTTGTTGTCCTTCCGCAGGTCGTGGAGCTTGCACACCAGTTTCTTGAGAACCTTCCGCTCCCGTTTTGCATGCTCAGGGCTGCCCAGTTCGGGGTCCAGGAAGGCGTCCAGGGCGCGTGGAGAAGGGAGAGGCGAGTAAGGGGGTCGATCCACGGACTCGTCATCTTCAGTCCGGCCGAGAAGGTCTACATGAAGAATTGAAACAGTTTGAAGAGCGGGCACTACCAGAGCAGGAAAGTATAGAGCTGAAGACTTACCGCGCGAGCCTGGCTCCTCCGGGTTGACGCGAGGAGAGAAGTGGCGCAGGTCCTTGCCACACCCATGCATTAATTCCTGATGGATGAGTTGATAGCCGGGGTCGGAGATATTCCCGGCGCCTTCCCCCACGACTATAGAATTCGGGGATGGTTGCCGAGAAGGGAGGCGACTCGGCGACGCTAACTTCTGCGAGTCCGGTTCTTTGGCCTCGGAACCCCTTTTCTGCGAGCTGTCAAGAGTACTCTTAGCCCGCGGAGTGGATGCCTCGCCACCATCCACCCGGTCGGAGGAGAGCGTCACAAGGTTTTTATCAGGGGAACCGGAAGCTGGCTGATTGGAGGAGCCAGCCCCGTCCCCCAGGTCCACCGTAAGATCGGCTAGAATAGGTTCGGCCCCCGGAGGAAAGGGTTTCGCCCGCTTGGCCGAGCCGAAATCAGCAAATCGGCGAGCAGGAGCCTCTAGGCTGGTCAAGCCCGCAGCTTGAGCTGCGATCTCCTCGCGGGAGCGTGCGAGTCGCTCTAGGACTTCCTTGGGAAGCGACATCTTAACAGAACTCAAGGAAAGGCAAAGGTCAGTCAGGAGCGCAGGGGTGCATATATATAGCTATCCGTGGGACCTACCAGAAGATTCCTTTTCAACGAATGCCCCCCACTCGGCGAATCCTGCGGGGTTGGATGTATCTTTCCGAGGTTGTCCCAACCTCGCAAAGAGCGGGGATTGTGTACAACCCCATATCCGCCGAGTGGGTCTGCGGAAGCAGACCGGCCGGTCCAGACCGCCTCACGGCCGGGCAGTGTTCTCTACCGAGCTCGAGCTCGGTAAATCGTCGTACCGAGCTCGGAGATCGTCGGGGCGAGCTCAGGGTTTTTGGAGCTGAGTCCAGTCGCTTACTCATCAGGGGGCAAGGGCCGAGACCGCACTTGCCGAAGCGGGGGTACTCGACAGCCGAGCCCGCACTTGCCGAAGCGGAGTTGCTCGCTAGGCGAGCTCGCACTCGCCATTGGTCGAGCATAATCGGCGAGTGCCAGCCCCATCGAGCTCTCGCCGCCCTGGCCGAGTAGGGGATCCAGTATCCATCCCGCCCCCGGTGGTCTGTCCCTAGCCTCTCGTAACAGTGGAGTTTGGCTGTTGGCAGGCCAGCCCAAGGGGCTTTCAGTAATTTCAGACCAGCAGAGATAGGCTATTTGCAGGCCGTTCTTAGTTTTCTATAAATAGGACCAAAGGGGTACCTCAGAAGGGCATGCTTACTAATTCTCGGGTCTCCTAGCGCTTTCTGAGGTACCTTAGCCTGGCACTTGGCTAAGGAGGGGAAGCGCTCTAAGATCTTCAGGTGTGTGATGGGACCTCCGCTCCGGGCCCTTGGACTAGTCCTTTGTTCTTCACTTTCTTGTCGTTTTCTTGCAGGAGCAGAGTAGGTGCGCGACCACCCCTTACCCCAAGGGTCGAACTCCACAGGGACCGATTTCTCGGTTTCAACACAGATCTTAGCTCAAACATCGCCAAAGGCGAGGACGCAAAATCTACCCCGATACCTCAAGGTATCCAACTCATCCAAGGAGAAATCTTGTAGCTCTCCCTTCACAGTTCTATTTCGGAGGTGCAACAAATCAGGATCATCCATCTGGTGCGCTCGAGTAAGGGAAATCCAAGAAGGTTCTTTCGCTTCCAAACTAGCAGGCACAGTACGACTCGCAACCTCAATATCCATCAACAAGAATTCTTCTACTAAGGACTGTGTCGATAGATTAAAAATTTTAGCGGTCTTTTAACTCAAAGAATCAGCTACTACATTAGCCTTTCCTGGATGATAGAGAATTTCCACTTCATAATCCGTCACATATTCTAACCACCGACGCTGGCGCAGATTTAGTTCCTTCTGAGTGAAGACGTACTTCAAACTCTTATGGTCCGTATAGATCTTGCACAGCGCGCCATACAATAAGTGTCGCCACAGCTTCAACGCATAAATTACGGCAGCAAACTCCAAATCGTGCGTAGGATAATTTCTCTCGTGAGTCTTTAGTTGCCTCTATCCTTACGTGATCACCTTACCATCTTGCATTAAAACACAACCAAGTCCGATGTGTGATGCGTCCACATAAACACCATAGTCTATACCTTCCGTAGGCAAAGTCAACACTGGAGCAGTGCACAACACTTCTTTAATTCCTGAAAAGCTTCCTCGCACTCAATTCCCCAAACAAAAACTGCGTTCATCTGCGTCAGTTTAGTCAGTGGCGCAGACAACGTAGAGGAACCCTCCACAAACCTCCTATAAAAGCCAGCCAACCCTAGGAAGCTATCAATCACCTTGGGTGTGGCAAGCCTAGCCCAATCCATAACAACAACTATCTTCTCAGGGTCAATCTAAAATTCTAGCTTTATTAACCACATGACCCATGAAAGAAACCCAAGGCAACCAACACTCACACCTGCTCAACCTAGAAAACAACTTGAGGTTCCTTAAAGTAGGCAACACTAAAGACAATGATGAGCATGCCCCACAACATTACGAGAATACACCAAAACGTCGTCTATAAATACAATCGCAAAACGGTTCTGATCTAGGACAAACTCTACGCCCCTCACAAGGGGAAGACCAAGAAGATTAGTTAGGAAAACATCCAAACACTCACGCACCAGAAGGAACTCGACACAAAACACGTCACCAACCCGAATAAGGGTCAAACCATGAAGCTCTACAAAATCCCTAGACACGAACGGGTGGGTAGTGACAGAATCAAAAAAAACACGCGCCTAATGGTTCTTTACCTTAATCTACTAATAAAATTACATACCTAACTTATTCGAACAACAACAAAACCAGGATTGAACCAAAAACTAGTTAGAACCTAACCTGAGATCACTTGGGTTGAAGACTGAGTTTCTTCTTCGGTCGTCGCGATCAGTTTACCTTTTCCTTTGTCCTTATTTGGCGGCGGCAGCAGAGCCTGAGGGGGGCAGGCTGTAGTGGGGACTGAGCCTGGGGATACGAAGACTTCTGGTGTCCCTTCTGCCCGCACTGGAAACAAGTCCTTTCTTTCATCCATCAACGACTCACATCATGTCCCTTCTTTGAACAGAACGTGCACACCATATCTCCTTTGGGTGCTCCTTGGATGGCGAGCGCCCGCTGCCTCTTCTGAGTGGCACTTATCTTGAAACACCTTTCGTAAGGATGGCCGGATCGACCACAGAAGCTATAAATTACACCATCTTTCTTTTTCAAAGAAGGGTCGGATGCCCTAGAGCTTCCATCCTCAACATCTTTCCTCGGTATCATACCACGCCCTTAGCATATCCAAAGGTCTTAATTTCAAGAGCAACTTCTACTGTCCTCGCATTAGTCTCGGACTGGTAAGTATTGGCAAATTGTTGAATGTCATTTTGGAGATCGCCTAAAAAACCTTTAACCCTGCACTCCTCAGCAGCTCTCAACTAAGAAGCAAACTTATTAAATTTAATGATCTCACTCTCATACCCAATATCTATGGGGGTTTGCTCACCAGGCTGTCGTCCTAAGGTGGCAGCCAACAATGCCTGCAATTGTGCTTGCATTGCTACGATTTGACCTGCAATGGTCTTCATGCTCTGGCGCAGTTCTACAATCACCGCCTCTTCCTACGCACCTGACGACTCACCCTCAGAATGGGGAGTCGACCTGGTCGTAATGCGCTCAAGCGACATTATAAAAAAATATAAACACCTCATTACAACTCTAGCTAAAATAGGACTACAACACTTAGTTCAGACCATACTTAAAAGACACTTGCTTAGGCTGCAACTTGCTTTGGGATTATATGATGATGATATGTCCTACTCAGGATGATATCCTATCATCCTATTGACTCATGTGCCTATAATATGAATGCATGGATTCTTTACTCTTATTTAAAATCATGTGTGTACATATGTCATCAGGTAAATCTTTAGTTTGGCATGTTGTGCTTATGCTATATTATGCTATGTATGCAGTATTATGCATCCTAAAAAAAGCCTTAATGCATGTTATGAGCAGCATAAACATGAAATGTTATGCATCCCATACTACATAACATTGCATGCAACGAAAAATAAAAATGTGTTAATTGGCATTCATGTGGTGAGGTTATGCATCACATACTACATAATCCTCACATGTTGCCACCTATGGTGGATCCATATACAAACACATATTATGCATCCCATACTAGATAATATGCCCTGTATACTTCTAATCATGCTTATGAGTGTAGTGTTCATGCTTCAGCCAAGACATACTGATGACACATCGGTGTGTGTATGATATGACACTAAACAATTAACACTAACAAGGGAAGGTTGCCCGACCAATTGTCAAGCAACCTCCCTCTGATACCAACTGTCACAACCCGCATTTTTCCCAGCAATTTAATTATATCAGAGCAATGGGAAAATACGCGTCGTGATGCCACGTCGTGCAGGGGATAACTGCAGACGTTCAGGCAAGACTCCAAACTCTACAATTTTAAAAGAAAACATAAATTGTTATGAATGAATTCCAGTTTAGGTTATGATGGTATCCGTATCCCTCGGCTTAGTGGATCATCTAGTCCACGATTTAAAATATAAATTATACGCTTGTAGAAGATACTTGTTTAATTTGACTCTAACATCTCACATGAGTATAAATGTCCCCGAAGAACAACTCATGCTAAACAGACTTTAGATTTATAATAAGTATATGAAAAATCTTTATGCTAAACAGGAAAATAGTGACTTGGTTTTAAAAGAGATTGCATGGATGCCTTACTAATAATAGGATTTTTTTATAAGCTTGAAAATATCTAACATGCAGTCCTAGCAATAAATCATCCCAGAGAGCAAGTAATCTAAACCAAACATAAAATAATCACATCAGCTAGCAAGTGTCAAAATCAACAATCTTGTGGGCGTCAACAACCTGATACGAACCCACAGTACAAAGTATGTCTGAAACAAGGCAAAGAAAACTAAAACAACAAACTACCTCGCTACGGCGAGGGGAAAAGCCACAGCCAACACTGCTGCTTCAAGAACTCCAAACTCAGCTCCACTACCTGCTAACGCTCCGAACCTGAGGCATTCCAAAGACAGAACACCTCAGCAAGAAGGTACAAATGGTGGCAGAAAAAGTAAGCAAAAGAATACAAAGGTCAAACGGGGTACCAACCAAGGACCAAGAGTACTGAACTAAGGTACATAAATAAAGCTCAAGAAATAAATCAGAAGAAAAGAACTTACGTGAATCGGCACGTACAACAAAACATGCCAGATACCCAAAGCAAGCGGAGAGCATGATTAAATCATAAGAAAGAATACTCAAAAACTTTATTAGCCACCTATAGTCAATTCTACCCATAAATACAGGTAGGGTGGTCACTTCTCTAGATACACCCCTCACAGATGCTAAAATCTGTCTAACCGCGGGGGAGACTTGCACACTCCACCAATCACCGCAGATGCCCAAAACCCAGTAGAATTCCACGAGGTATTAATAAAGGAAACAAACCATGCGATCGGTGGATTTGCCCACTAACACGCAACGAAGAAACACCATGAAATAAACCTCAGGGCTTGGCGCGTCGGATTCTACATGACATTTCTAGATTAAAGACACTGATCAACCTTTTGAAATAATTTACAATCCTATATAGACACTAACACGTCCAATAACGATAGACGAAACAATTTAATTCACCGATAATGTAACGCCCCGAAACTCAAAAGAGGGACGGACAACATTTTGAGCCCAGTCTGGGACTTGGTAGGAGGCACACGGCCTGGGACCCGGGCGTGTCCCAGGGCGTGTCATGATTCTGGTCGTCGAGACGAGGTCGACGATCGTAGAAGGCTGGAACACAGCCTGGGACACGGGCGTGTCCCAGGGCGTGTCAGGCACACGGCATGTGACACGGGCGTGTCACATGGTCGTGTCCTCCTCGGTCCATTTCTGGTCCTGTGCCATTTTTGGCACACGGGTAGTGATACGGGTGTCGACACGGGTGTGTCATCCGATACGGGTAGTGACACGGGTGTGTCATCCGACACGGGTAGTGACACGGGTGTCGACACCGGTGTGTCATCCGACACGGGTAGTGACACGGGTGTCGACACGGGTGTGTCATCCGACACGGGTAGTGACACGGGTGTCGACACGGGTGTGTCATCCGACACGGGTAGTGACACGGGTGTCGACATGGACGTGTTGATGGCCGTGTAGTTCTCGGGTTGGGAAAGCTGGCCGATTGCACACGGGGCGGCGTGACACGGGTCTCGACACGGGCGTGTCACATGTGACACGGGCGTGTCGGAGGCCGTGTGCTGGATTTCGAGTCGGTCGAGACGGCGAATGGGTGACACGGCCAGGCACACGGCCGTGTTGCAACCCGTGTTCGGCCCCAGATTTTGTATTTTAGGCCTAATCGTGGCCGTTCGTTCCCTTGGATTTGGATCCAACGGTGGGGGGCTGTTGCTGGGATGTTATATCCAGGAATAGGGTTTAGAAACCCTCATTCCCTTTGGTTGGTTCTCTCTCTAAGAGTTAGAGAGAGGAGAGAGCTTGGAGGAGGAAGAAGAAGCTAGATCCGGTCACCGGCGGAGCTTCGGAGCTCCAAATCGCGATCCGAGTCCGGATCCGCGAAGGCGAGGCCGATACGGTGCTTTCCATCCGACTAGATCGTCATGGCGCCGAGGAAAAGCGAAAGGGTAACGATTCTCTTCTTGAGCATGTGAAGTTCTTCTTCCTTTGCATGGGAAAACCCCTCTGCCGCGAGTGTGCGGCGAGATTGTGGTATTCCTTGGGGTAGATATGTAAAGTCCCCCTTGTTAGAGTCCGGAATCGTAGTACGGACATAGGCATGCTGTGTGAAGCCTACCCGGACGTGTTTTCCGGATCGGTGATGTTTTGCTATGCATATTCTAGCTGGAGAAGACTCCGAGCATTGTGATTGTTTTCGGGTTGCTATGCGGTAGAATGCATCAGGGAATCTGGGGGATTAACCCCGAGGTGCACCCGGAAATCTGGACGGAAATGCATTTCTATCATATCGGTGGCCTGAGAGCCAACCGAGTATATAGTGGGGCTATGTACCATGTTTGATCGTTATTTGGGACTGGGAAAGCTTAGTCTGCGTCAGTGGCCAAATGGCAATGACGGGGTGAGCAACGGGCTAGTGTACCCCTAACCGCTCCACCTGCTCGGTTAAAGCAACCTAAAGTTTTACATGGGACTTACCGAGGTTTGGAGATCGAGTCTAGGCTGCGGCTGAGAAGACTAAATGCTCACAAAGATTGCCACCCTGGGGGTGGTGGTGGAGTCGAGGACCGGACGGGGTTCGGACTGGCTGCGCCGAGTAAGTGCCCTGAGAGCACGGGGTGTACGGCCGTGAGAGCGTGCACCTATGATGAGATGCTTATTTTACTGTGTTGCTTGTTTTGCTAACAAGTGCAGGGAAGAAGCTTTGCCGCCCCGGTTTGGGGGCGGAATCGTTATAATTTGGTCAGCATAACTGACCGTTGCCTTTGTTTACCACTGTGCGGTGGATTGTTGCTTGCAGGTACTGCGGAGCCGAGAGGTAATTAGCGGGCTAAAGCCCAAGTTGCTGTACTGGCCCTCGAAGGCCAAGTTTTGAGTGTTTTTCCTTTTGTACTCATGTGTGGCCGGCCTGCGTGCCGAGGTTTGGAAGACGCTCTTATTAAGCAAACTATTGTAAGGCCATAAGGCTATTTCCGTTTTGTGTATTATACATTCCTATGGGTTTGAGTAGTGGACATTCATGCTTGGCAGGGTTCTTTATTCTTTGCAACTCTAATAAATTACTTCCGCTAGATGTTGTGTAGGACGTTGTGATTGGTTGAATGGTTTCAACGCGTAACCAACCGGTCTGTCCGTATTATATGGCGTCGGGCCCCGGCCGGACCTACTGTTATATACTATGTGACGGATAGGGGTGTTACAAATTGGTATCAGACTACTGGTTTCGGTCAAGCTTAAATGAATTCGTGGGCGAATTCACTTTAAGGGGTGGTGAGCACATGTGTGTGCGTCATCGTTATAACATGAAAAGAACCCATGAATGTCCACTTAGGAATGAAAATACACATATTTGAGGAACCTGCGTGTTCTTATAATTGCTTTTTGCAATTTTGTTCAGTCACTTATTGTGTTTTGAACGACTATAGGTGTCCGGAAGTGGAGCGTGGCAGTCAGAACACATGTTTGCTGAGCAAAGTATTGCACTAAGTAACGTTCCTGAGACCCCTACGTCTTGGGAAACCATAAGAAGGGTGGTTGAAGCGGTGTTTGCTGTGACAAACACACAACATGGAAGTAATGTGCAACCCTTTGTCCCTGAGATGGCCCCAACATCGGGCCGTATGTTGGAGCAAAGGGCATTTGGAGGTCTTTTAGAGCAGCAGATGAGCATGACTGTGGTGTAGGGAGAGCATTCAGTTGACGCATATTTACAGACGTTCCTTATGTTAAGGCGCCACCCAGGCTCTGAATGGGAAAGCGAGCAATCTATAGTGGATATATTTTATAACGGTCTGCGCAGCGAGTTGCGTATCCTACTGCTAGGACCAAAGTTATTGGGATTCCGAGCTTTAGTGGAGTCGGCTAGAGCTTTGGAGGTAGAGTTGGGGAAACTCACCAAGTACCAGTGGATAGGGTACCAAACCCTACTGATCCTATAAGGACTGTCTATCGAAAGATGCCGAGAAAGGAGGCTGGGTTATCCACTACCCGAACTGCCCTCAATTGTTATTCTTGTGGCAAGAAAGGGCATCTCGCCAGAGAGTGTTGGGAGAGTGCTCCGAAGACAAGGAAAGTTTTGGCAGGAGCAGTTGAAGCCTCTGGTGTAAAGGAAACGATGTTCAAAATGCCAACCTCAAAATCTGGGTACCGTAGGTGGCATAAGAAGGCGAGGAGGTCGGGTCTAGTCCCTTCCTCTAGCATATCTGGAGCGACTACGGTTCAAACCCCGGATGCATGCTTTGTTTGTGGAAAGTCGGGGCACTATGCCCGGGATTGTTGGAGTGGACGCCCAATGTCCAAAAAGAAGTCGGGGTCGATATCTGAAGAGAAAGGCAAGGCGGTGGCGTCCGCCACATCGCTGTTTACTCCGGCCCAACCGGGAGTGAACATCCTTGGCCAGCAGGAGGTCATGTGGCCGACCGTCGGGTTGTCAGGTATGGTTTAATTGTTAGCAACCTTGCTTCTTGCCTTATGTGTGATTACATAGAACTTGAAGTTCTAGGCTTTATTTTGGAATCTTGGCAATCCGGATGGGTTATTACCCAGTAGTCGTCCAGTGCGCGCGGAGATATAGTCTGTGCGGTAAGAGTCGTATTGAAAGTCAAGGATTCGACTTGCTAGCGTCGCTGTTGCCGTTAGTAGAGTTTGACGTCATCTTTGTTGGGCTAGCTTTTGGGGCAGAAGGCTTTTATCGTTTGCAACCGCAAGGAGACCTAGCTGGGGGTTGGGCAGGAGACAATGTTTGCGGAACTGAAGGGATCGAGCAGGACATTGACGTCTGCCCTCCCGGTGGTCAAGACAGTTTTGTGTCGGTACAAAGCTGTTCTTCACGTTAGTGGAGGCTGTAATGCCTAAGTCCACTCTGGGTAGTATCCCAGTGGGTTTTTGAGCATCCCGATGTGTTCCCGAACAATCTCCCTGGAGCCCCACCGTAGCGAGAGATCGATTCCACGATTGAGTTGTGCCAGGTGCTAAACCTGTGTCACGCTCTCCTTATAGGTTGATGCCTAAGGTGTTAGTGGAGTAAAGGTTCAACTAGAAAAGTTGATGGAGCAAGGGTATGTACGTCCAAGTTTGTCGTCTTGGAGCACACCGGTCCTTTTCGGGTATAAGAAGGACGGGAGTTTGCGGCTCTGAATCGGTTATGAAGAACTGAACAAGTTGATAAAAGAGAGCAAGTACCTGATCCCAAGAATTGGTGATCTGTTTGATCAGTTGGGTGGGTCATCGGTGTACTTAAAGTTGGATCTTAAGTCTGGTTACTATCAGCTGAGAATCAGGGAAAGCGATATCCCAAAGACAGTGTTCAACGCAAGACATGGGCATTTTGAGTTTATGGTCATGCCGTTCGAGCTGACTAATGCGCCATCGGTGTTTATGGATCTGATGAACAGAACGTTCATGGAGTACCTAGTCCAGTTTGTGATCGTCTTCATCGATGACACATTGGGGGTAATTTTAGTGCGAAGGGTATCGTTTCTGAATATCTGCTCTTGGTTTTGTGGACGTTAAGAAGGAACCATGTATACACCAAGTTCTTCGAACTCGAGTCTTGGGTTATCCTCGTAGCGCTTCTTGGTCCTTTAGTTGGTAAAGTGAGGGCGTGTGGGTCCAGCGTTGTTAGTCGCAATACGAGGGTGGCCTGTGTTGTCTCGGTAGCGGAAATCCAGAGTTTCTGGTGTGGACGGCTACTACAGGCGCTTCGTAGAGGACTTCCCGCAGATAGTATTACCCCTCGCGTCGTTGTCAAGGAAAAGCTTGAAAGGATTGCTTAGATGCGCGAGTACACCCAAGCGGTGAAGGGTTAAAGAGTTGGTCAACCGCGGTGCCAGTGTTAAGTTCGCCGAGTGGAACCAGAAGCTGTGAGATCTATGGCGCTACCTTAGGCAGCGGATTAGACTGCGTGCTGCTGCAGTGTGGTAATGTTGTGGCCTATGGCTCGCATTAGTTGCAAGAGCACGAGGGGTATTGTCTAGTCCGTCATCTGGAGTTCGTGGTCGTGTGTTTTGCACCAAAGCTAGGGAGGCCTTATATGTATGGTGACAAAGTCGGTGTCTGTACCGATCCTATGAGCCTGATACATCAGTGGGATCGAAAGGATCTGAAATTGAGGCAGCAAAAATGGATGGAGTTCCTGGGGGACCATACGTTCGAAAGTTATTTTGTGCTCGTTGTAAGGCAATGTGTTGCAGATGCGTTGAGACGCAGGGCTTCCGCCCAAGCCAACTAGTTGTAGTTTCATGTTGAGGGTTTGACCCGGGATTTGGAGATGTTAGCTATCTCTTGCGTTGACAAGCAGACTAGCGTTGAAGCATAACTGAACTGGTCGGAAGTCCAGTATGTCCTGGCTGATCGTAGTTGGCAGACTATGGTTTGTGTAGCTGCATAAAGGAAATCATGGGTGCGGCTCGGTGGGTCAAAATCCCAGGTCAACGGTGGTGGGTAGGCTGCCAAGGAAAGACAATCGTTTGTGCAGCCCAAATTGCTTTGGTGGCCGGGGCTCAAGAGAGTTGTAGCATTGGTTGTGGCTAAGTGTCAGCCTTGCGCCTTAGTGAAGGCAGAGTGCCAAGTGCTGGGGATTCTTGAATCCTTGCCTAGTTCGGAATAGAAGTTCGACTGGACTGTGTGCATGGTTTGCCAAAGTCACAGTAAAGTAACGACACCGTTTGGGTGATCGTAGTTGTGTTGACACTAGCATCGCACTTCATTCCGCATAGGAAGGATAATTCGGTGGAGTAACTGGTAAATGGTTATGGATAACATCATTAGACGGCACGGTGTTCCCCGCAACTTTGCGAGCAATCGAGGTGGGTGTTCTACGTCCAATGATTGGAAGTGGTTGCAGAAAGTGCTGGAGATTAAGTTGAAGTTTAGTCCAGTCTTACATCCGCGGACGGATGAGCAGACCGAGTGGGTCAACAGGATGTTGGAGGACGTGCTTCGCATGTGCGTTCTGGACTTCGGGAAGCAGTAGAAGGTCATCTATTTTGGTAAAGTTGGTGTACAACCCTAGCTACCAAGCGAGCATACAAATGGCGCCCTTTGAGGCCCTTTTTGGTAGAAGTCGTCGCTTGTCGTTGTCGAGGCTAGAAACTGATGACACGAAGTTGTATTTAAAGTAAGAGGTGGTAAACACTACCCTTTTTGGTGCGAACCATATGAGAACTTTTACTAATCGCTCAGGAAAGGCAGACTAAGTGTTTTAACGCTACGTAACGGATTGATGAGTTATCGGATGGCGTGTTGGAAGTTAAAGTCGTTCAAGAGTGATTCACGGGAGCGACGCTTGGGGAAGCTGAGCCCGGTATACCTTGGACCACTTGAGATTCCTAGAGCGGTTTGGTGAGGCGACGCAAGAGCCTTCGATCTTGATCGTGAGTGGTCAAGCATTGGTGGATGAAAGGTTGACGAATAGGGTCAAACCCGTTCATTTTGGAGACCGTGAAGTCGAGCGACTTTGTCTCAAGGAGTTTTGGATAGTCGTGGTCCGGTGGGACTATTGTGATAGCAAGGATCTCTCTTGGGAACGGGAGCAGACCATGCTGGAGGAGTACCCGGAGTTATTTCGCTCAGGTATCGCTCTTGGTTTTCTGTTTTCTTTTCCTTTAGTAATTTCGTGGGCGAAATTCTTTTAAGAGGGAGAGAGTTGTAACGCCCCGAAACTCAAAAGAGGGACGGACAGCATTTTGAGCCCAGTCTGGGACTTGGTAGGAGGCACACGGCCTGGGACCCGGGCGTGTCCCAGGGCGTGTCATGATTCTGGTCGTCGAGACGAGGTCGATGATCGTAGAAGGCTGGAACACAGCCTGGGACACGGGCGTGTCCCAGGGCGTGTCAGGCACACGGCATGTGACACGGGCGTGTCACATGGTCGTGTCCTCCTCGATCCATTTCTGGTCCTGTGCCATTTTTGGCACACGGGTAGTGACACGGGTAGTGACACGGGTGTGTCATCCGACACGGGTGTGTCATCCGACACGGGTAGTGACACGGGTGTCGACACGGGTGTGTCATCCGACACGGGTGTCGACACGGGTGTGTCATCCGACACGGGTAGTGACACGGGTGTGTCATCCAACACGGGTAGTGACATGGGTGTCGACACGGGCGTGTCGATGGCCGTGTAGTTCTCGGGTTGGGAAAGCTGGCCGATTGCACACGGGGGGGGGGGGGGGGGGCGTGACACGGGTCTCGACACGGGCGTGTCACATGTGACACGGGCGTGTCGGAGGCCGTGTCGAATGCCGTGTGCTGGATTTCGAGTCGGTCGAGACGGTGAATGGGTGACACGGCCAGGCACACGGCCGTGTTGCAACCCGTGTTCGGCCCCAGATTTTGTATTTTAGGCCTAATCGTGGCCGTTTGTTTCCTTGGATTTGGATCCAACGGTGGGGGGCTGTTGCAGGGATGTTATATCCGGGAATAGGGTTTAGAAACCCTCATTCCCTTTGGTTGGTTCTCTCTCTAAGAGTTAGAGAGAGGAGAGAGCTTGGAGGAGGAAGAAGAAGCTAGATCTGGTCACCGACGGAGCTTCGGAGCTCCAAATCGCGATCCGAGTCCGGATCCGCGAAGGCGAGGCCGATACGGTGCTTTCCATCCGACTAGATCGTCATGGCGCCGAGGAAAAGCGAAAGGGTAACGATTCTCTTCTTGAGCATGTGAAGCTCTTCTTCCTTTGCATGGGAAAACCCCTCTCCCGCGAGTGTGCGGCGAGATTGTGGTATTCCTTGGGGTAGATATGTAAAGTCCCCCTTGTTAGAGTCCGGAATCGTAGTACGGACATAGGCATGTTGTGTGAAGCCTACCCGGACGTGTTTTCCGGATCGGTGATGTTTTGCTATGCATATTCTAGCCGGAGAAGACTCTGAGCGTTGTGATTATTTTCGGGTTGCTATGCGGTAGAATGCATCAGGGAATCTGGGGGATTAACCCCGAGGTGCACCCGGAAATCTGGACGGAAACGCATTTCTGTCATATCGGTGGCCTGAGAGCCAACCGGGTACATAGCGGGGCTATGTACCATGTTTGATCGTTATTTGGGACTGGGGAAGCTTAGTCCGCGTCAGTGGCCAAATGGCAATGGCGGGGTGAGCAACGGGCTAGTGTACCCCTAACCGCTCCACCTGCTCGGTTAAAGCGACCTAAAGTTTTACATGGGACTTACCGAGGTTTGGAGGTTGAGTCTAGGCTGCGGCTGAGAAGACTAAATGCTCACAAAGATTGCCACCCAGGGGGTGGTGGTGGAGTCGAGGACCGGACGGGGTTCGGACTGGCTGCGCCGAGTAAGTGCCCTGAGAGCACGGGGTGTACGGCCGTGAGAGCGTGCACCTATGATGAGATGCTTATTTTACTGTGTTGCTTGTTTTGCTAACAAGTGCAGGGAAGAAGCTTTGCCGCCCCGGTTTGGGGGCGGAATCGTTATAATTTGGTCAGCATTGCTGACCGTTGCCTTTGTTTACCACCGTGCGGTAGATTGTTGCTTGCAGGTACTGCGGAGCCGAGAGGTAATTAGCGGGCTAAAGCCCAAGTTGCTGTACTGGCCCTCGAAGGCCAAGTTTTGAGTGTTTTTCCTTTTGTACTCATGTGTGGCCGGCCTGCGTGCCGAGGTTTGGAAGACGCTCTTATTAAGCAAACTATTGTAAGGCCATAAGGCTATTTCTGTTTTGTGTATTATACATTCCTATGGGTTTGAGTAGTGGACATTCATGCTTGGCAGAGTTCTTTATTCTTTGCAACTCTAATAAATTGCTTCCGCTAAATGTTGTGTAGGACGTTGTGATTGGTTGAATGGTTTCAACGCGTAACCAACCGGTCTGTCAGTATTATATGGCGTCGGGCCCCGGCCGGACCTACTGTTATATACTATGTGACGGATATGAGTGTTACAGATAAAACATTCTAAGGACGGTTATACACGTCTAATAAAGATCGAAATTACCATAACCAGATTTTATAATTTTGGAGTGATCTTCAAGAAAGATTAAATATAATCATAGTTTAGAGAGACAACACAAAAAACAAGAAAATTAAGGAACAAAGGCATAACGGTTACCATCAAATCGGACAAGAAACAACGAAAGAAAACCATCACTTACATTGGTTGTACCGGAAAAGTCCTCTGAATCACTCCACATTGTAGATCGGGGCAAAAGAACACGGGAGGAGTTAAAATCTAAACAAAAATGACCGAAAAGGGGGTTAGGGCCAAAAAAACCCTACTGAGAAAACTCAAGGAAAGGAGAAAAATTTACCACGATAGCGTAGCTCTCGGTGAGAGCTTTCCGGATCTATATTCGGATGAAGATTTCGAGCACCGGAGCACCGTCGGCGGTCACCGGAAGGTTCACGAAATAAAACTTCTCTCTCGCTCATGCCTCTGGTTCGGGAGAAAATTAATATCGGAGAAGAAGTCCTGTTCTAAAACCTAAGTCTAAGAACCGGTTCTCTGAACCTTACAGAGAAAACTAGCAAATTGACCCACTAAACAGCATTTTTAGAAAAAGTGATCAACATGAAAGTTGTAGATATCGACGAGATTTACAACTTTCATGTTGACCACTTTTTCTAAAAATGCTGTTTAGGGGGTTTATTTTCAAAAGGCGCGAAGGGGGGTCCGCGTATATATATATATAGTTGTAGATCTCGTCGATATCTACAACTTTCATGTTGATCACTTTTTCTAAAAATGCTGTTTAGTGGGTCAATTTGCTGGTTTTCTCTGTAAGGTTTCAGAGAACTGGTTCTCTATCTATAATTCCTCATATATATATATATATATATATATATATATATATATATATATATATATATATATATATATATATATATATATATATATATATATATATATATATATATATATATATATATATATATATATATATATATATATATATATAAAAGTACTTATAAATTTTTTTGTCTAAATATTAGTTTATTACGAACAGTATCGAGAAAATCAAAATTAGAGGTTTAGGATGGCTTCAAATCGAAAAGTTACCAACATAAAAGTTGTAGATCTCGTCGAGATGAACAAATTTCATGTTGACTATTTTTTTGTACGACACCGTTTTGACCCTCAAAACGGTGTCTGAACTCTGACTGCACAGGACTTCTCGAGAGGAAAGGGTCTACTCAGAAATAGAGCATTAGTTCTCGAGAAGAACATATAGTTCTCGAGCAATGAGCTATGGTTCTCGAGAGGAACATTGGTTCTCGAGATGGAGAGGCTAAAGTTCTCGAGAGAAACCTTAGTTCTCGGGAATAAGGCTATAGTTCTCGAGAGAAACAATCAAACGGGCTACCTATGAGCAGTTTCGGGAAAATCGAAAATAGTGGTCCAAGATGGCTCCAAATCGAAAAGTGGTCAATATGAAAGTTGTAGATCCCGTCGAGACGAACAATTTCATGTTGAACAATTTTCCATAAAACGCCATTTTGACCCTCAAAAATGCGCCCAAACTTAGACTGAAACGAAATTCTGGAGAGCAGCATAGGACTTCTCGAGAGTGAAAATGATTACTCGAGAACAAGCACTCGAGAACTAAGCAACCACTCGAGAAGTCAGACAATTCCTTTGCATGAACAGTAACCTTTTTACAAATATACCAAAAAATTTAAACTATAGAGATGCATAGTGAATCACATTTTTGAATAGTGTTATAATATTAAAATATTCATATTTCATATTTTTGAACAATGGAAGACGGGTTTAAAATGGAGGCCCAAACGCACACCGAATTACACGAAACTCACATCGTAGGTGAACACTGACGCTACAAACACAACGGCAAAATCAAAATCCAACGAGACATTCCCGAGATATTAATCTTCAAAGTATTACGGTTAACATAAACAATCCAAAACTTCAATCGCGCGCCGAGACTTCAAAAATGCTCGGATTGCGACGAAACTTGACGAGCAAGTCCAAAATTACTTAACTTAAATTCCAAAAGCAAAATTTTCCATAACAACTAGAATTCGGCCGACTCGACTGCACGGACGCGAAAATACCTTAACGGCATTGCGCTGTCAACTCGACGTTAAAAGTAACGCCACAACTTCACAAATATGACGTTGCCCATTTAAATAAAATCATCAAAAAATCAGGGGCGTTACACCTACCTCTGACTTAGGGTTTATTTGGTAGAGCGGTTGCGGTTGTAAAAGGAGCTGTTGTAAAGACAGGTTTGTAAAG
This sequence comes from Platanthera zijinensis, assembly GCA_039513925.1. Classification (NCBI taxonomy): domain Eukaryota; kingdom Viridiplantae; phylum Streptophyta; class Magnoliopsida; order Asparagales; family Orchidaceae; genus Platanthera; species Platanthera zijinensis. The sequence continues at coordinate 38,267,239 of CM077085.1, forward strand.
GGAGTTGTTGGAAACTGGATGCTGGGAATGGAGATCTGTTTAGATAGTCTGTGTTTGCAGAGCTGTTCAGAACAGAGAATCATTTGGCGAAACAGCGGTGACGTTTATGCAATTTTTAAAATAAATTGTTGAAAATAATATATTTTTTATTTTTATTAAATAACTTTATTATTTATAATTGTGTTTTCAATTATTTATATATATATATATATATATATATAATATGTTTAATGTTACTGTTTCACAGCTCCGTCTCCTCCGCCTCCCCCGCCTCCTCCGCTCCTCCGCCTCCTCTGCCTCCTCCGCCTCCTCCGCCCCTCCGCCGTCGTGCCTTCGTCATGCCTCCGCCCATGGAGCTTGACGGAGGAGGAGGAGACAGAGCCGTGAGCTCTGGAGCTTGGCGGCGGAGCCGTGACATCTGGAGCTTGGCGGGGGAAGAGGAGATATCACCGTGGCATCTGGAGCTTGGCGGAGGCGGAACGCGCGTCTTCTCCTCCTTCAAACGCAATAAACGGAGCTCCTAGGTAGGGTTTGGATCCGCAGATTTTTCTCCTGCTCGCAAACGCCGGCCGGCTGGAAAATCTGGCGGAAAAACAAATGGAAACTGGCCGGCTTCAGCGTTTGGACAAAATTGAACGCTCCTAAAACGCTTAACCAAATAAACCCTTAATCAAAAGTCCTACAACTTAGGCTAGGAGGATAACCCTACACTCATAAAGAATAACTCTCTTACAACTCAGATCAAGAACGATCCTACCTTAGGCACACAGGACCAACCTCAGATTCTCAGCAGAATCCTACCACTAAGCCTTTATATTTCAGGCTTGCAACTCAGATCAAGATTAATCCTACAAATTGTTTTTTTTTTGTTTATGCGATTGGTTTATATTTTTTATATTTGATCTAAATTCAATTGAATTTGGATTGGATCAAAAATAGAAAATATATATGTATTCAGGAAAGAGAACAATTTTAAATAAAGAATCGACGGGCATTTCTATATAAGAGGTCGGTAAATACTTCTGCAACAAAGAAGGGTTGTGATAAGGAACACTCAATCTTTCGTGCTCTTGCTACGGCTAAACTATCTTCTACGGATAATTCGTCCAACCCAAGGATAACTATAATGTCCTGAAGTTCTTTGTAACGTTTGATTAACCATTTGCATAGTTCCATAATGTTCCTCGCCAACGATCCGAGGTTGCAACATAGTTGACGTTGAATCCAAAGGATCTACTGCTGGATAAATACCTTTGGCAGCTAAGTTGTTGATTGACTCCAGAGAAAGTGTCCTCTGAGCCTGCCTTCTGAACTGAGTAAACTCAACCCTATTTTCTTCACAGCACAAAAAATAGATCTTCAAGGTTATTCTGCTTGTGCTGATAAGTAACTGCAGGGGCTGGTTCTTCAAGCCTTTATTGTAGTAGAGGTTAGAGCTGAGGCCTTGAAGATGAGCAGAAGCTTTAAGCTTACTTTGCTTCTCTTTCTTGAGAAAAGAATTTCTGATCTGCTGTTGAAGACCAGAATGAGATTTCAGTTCATTATCTCTTCAACAACCAACTTTGTCTGTTGTTCACAAATTTACTGTAAGAGCTAGTTCTTCACAATCTTCCACTTAGACGCGAGGAAGAAGATGACTGGAAAAAGCTTTGTCTCCCAAAAGTCTCTTTCTTCTTTCTCGGAACTCTGCTTTTGTATCCCGCCGTCTAACGACTCTTTGTGCAGTATGGACCACGGGAGTTGGTAACTGCCACACTTCTTTTGCATTTAATGTTGTACTAAAGGCAAGCAGAGCATTTTGTCATGTAGCGTGCAAAGCCCACGACATTTGAATTTTTGCTGACGTCAGCGTGACTCAGCGCTTCTGGACTTAGCAAATTTCAGACAATCTGCATAGGCGTTGAGTGAAGCCTTGTAACTCAACGCAAAAGTACTTAGCATAATTCTATATCTTCAGGCGTTGAGTGAGCATTTATCACTCGACGCTTTTGACTTGACTTTTATAGTCTAACTGTTACGGCGTTGAGTGAGCCTTCATCACTCAACGTTTCTGGATTTGGTTGAAATTTCTCTGCATGAAGGAGTTGAGTGAAGCTTCCATACTCAACGTTTTTAGACTTAGTCTGACTTCTTGATGAGGCATTGAGTGACATGTCTTCACTCAATGCTTTTGTACTTGGACAAATTTCTTGATGAGTAGGCGTTGAGTGAACTGCTTTCACTCAACGCTTTTGTCCTTAGACAAATTTCTTGTCAGCAACACTGCGGCTTTGACTGCATGTCGTTCTGTCAACGTTTTTAGCATCTTGGAGTTGAGTGAACTGTCTTCACCCGACGCTTCTGGAGTTAGACATATTTCTTATCTGCATCTCTGAGGCTTTGACTGCTTGAGCTTCTGTCAACGCTTTTAGCCTCTTGGCGTTGAGTGAACTGTCTTCACTCGACGCTTCTGGACTTAGACAGATTTCTTGTCTGCACCTCCAAGGCTTTGACGGTTTGAGCTTCTGTCAACGCTTTTAGCCTCTTGGCGTTGAGTGAATTGTCTTCACTCAACGCTTCTGGACGGGTTTTTGGGTGAGAAGGTGCAGCTGAGCTGAGGAGGGACAAACAAGAGCTCTCTGATAGGGTTTCTGGGCTTCAAATTGAGGTTAGTGATCAAGGGAACTGACTTTTTGTGTTTTTTTGTTCCCTTTTTATAGGAATAGTGTTATTTGTTTTTGCTGATTACATTTGTTCTGCACTTCTGTCATCATTTTTTTGGCATGTCTTTCTTGCTAAAGTATGAATGTCAATCTGGAGTTCATAGAAGAAGTAGAAACTGTTATATGGATTTCTGGTTTGGATGGTTGGAAGAGAAAACTAGCACTGGAAAATTTAAATGAGAATTACCTGATCATATAAAATATAATGCTTATAAGTTATAACTGTACAGCCTACTGGAAAATTTAAATAAGAATTACTTTATCATGCAAACAAAGTAGAAACATGTCTCTTCATTCATTCTTCAATATTTTTTTTGAAGGTGATTACGAGTAGAACTGAGAATTGAATTGGAACTGAACAGAACAATTCGGTTCGGATCCGATTCTATATTTAGAACCGTGGGTCGGTTTCGGTTACAAAAACTAGAAACCAAACATACATGGGTCGGTTCCTGATTTTGAGTGGAACAATCCACACATGATCATCCAAACGCGACCTGCACAATCCACACATGATCATCCAAACGCCCACCCAAGAGGTGGATCTAAAAATTTTGCAAGATGAAAGGCTCGTTTGGCAGAAATAATTTTCGGGTCCTGGGTAGCATTCCCAGAGGAAGGAACGCGAGTTGCGATCTCGTCATTGGTTCAATCCTGCTCGCCGTCCGATCTAGCGTGTACTCGCCTATTTTTTCTTTTTTTTTCTCTATTTATTGTTGGTGGTCAGATCTAAAATCAAGCGGTCATCCCAACTCGCGCACTTTCCTCTGAAAATACTACCCGGACCCAAAAATTATTCGTCTGGCAGGGCATATCCCGTGCAGCGAAAATCCGTAGTAGATAATTTGCGCCAAACCAGCCCGAAGCGAATCATGTTCCAAAAGGTCCAGCTAAAAAGAGCTCACTAGTAAAAATATTTTTAAAAAAAAACACTTTTCAGCTCTGGACCGGATCCGGTCCATGTCCTCAATCCATGATCTCCAGCAAATTTGACTGTCAACGGTCAAATTCATATTCGAAGGGGCTAGCAAAATTGAGAGAAATTCATTCACAGTTTTTTTTAAAAATATTTACATAAATTTACAAAATTACATGTTGGGCCCCTCTTATGTTTTGAAATTACGTATATCTTTTCATAACATGCATGCATAAAAATTCCCTGCCGGAGAAAAATGGGAGGGAGACATTGTGTGCATACATATTATGAAATGAAAGATAAGGTGAGAAATATTTGTAATTTTAAAAGATTGAGAGTGGAGACTGTGAGAAAAGAGATAAATAATAGAATTTTAATTCAAAAAAAAAACTTAAGATTGCATGGGTATGACGCTCTATTTATATGAGAGAAATGAGAGAAAGAGAATACAACAGACGATGTGAGACTAATACACAACATGTGTACTGGGCGAACACTAAAATACAGACCGCTGCAAGTAATGTGATTAGACAAGCTAACCACCCATTGAAACCACAGACCGCAACAACATAAACATGTCTGTCGGGCTTTCCTTTGCTTCACCAGAGATGCGGTCTAACTTGTCCTCCTCAAGTCAGCTTGACAGCTTAAACCAAACTGTCGGGACAAGACCGCCACTGCAGTTTGCTAGTCCTCCAAGAGTAGACCTCCACGACAGACTGCCAGGTTGCTAAGGGTAGACCGTCACTGCAAACCGCCATGTCGCTTAGGGCAGACCGCCATGTCGCTTAGGGCAGACCGCCACTGCAGACCGCCAGGTCCCTAAAGGCAAACTGCCAGGTTGCTGAGGGCAGGTTGCCAATGCAAACCGCCAAGTCGCTAGGGGAAAACCTCCACTGCAGACTGACAAGCCGCTAAGGGTTCTAACATAACTCATAATTATGAGAACTCCCATATAGGAGCGTTTACGAACCAATTCAAATAGCTCTTCAACCAAATCAAATTTTAACATAGAATGTAGAGATTCAAATTTGTTCAAATACTCAAAGAGTCATATTCATCATGAAATATTTGATTCAAATTCAAATTCTGGTTTGAATTCATATTTTAAAAAATTTAAGTATGCATGATATTCAAATATAATTATAAATAATATTTAATTACATATTTAAATTTATACAAGTATATACTTTATTATTCAAGAACTATTCACAAATCAAATTCAAAGTTATTCAAGAACTATATTATTTGTGAATAGTCCCACCCCTACACCCCTACTGATGATTTGGATAATTAATAGTATATATACATAAATTAAGAAAAATTCCACTCCTCTATAACTTTGCATAAATTCAAGACCTCTCCTATATCTATAACTAAAATCTCTCCCTTTTTAGGAAATGTTTTGATAATTTTAAATAATAGAAGGGAGATCCCACAAAATAACCCTACACAAATATTGAAAGAACAACCCTTATCTGTGTGTGTGTGAGAGAGAGAGCTTCAACAAAGAGGGAGAAACAGTTTTCTATTTTATTTTAGTTTTGTACATTTTTCACACACAAGCTTTAAAAAAAAAAGGAAGAGTCAGCAGGAGGAGATCTACAATGAATCTTTCATTCACAGCCTCAAAGGAAGCACTCTCTAAAAACCTAACTGTACAATATTTCTCTGCACCCTTTTCACAGCCATTATTATTCCTCCAAAAACTATAACAAGAAGACCTGCAACTAGAAGAACATCATATTCTGCAAATAGAAGCAGCTTCACTTTGCCTTACAGCAAGTCGAGGTACGAGTAATTGTGCCGGCGCGTATAGTGGAGGAGGCTTCCGTAGGTGCGGTCCCAAATACCAACAAAGAGGGACTCCGTGTCGGGGCTGAATGACATGCCGGAAATTTCGCCGAAGAAATCGAGCTCCTGGCGTTTGTTGTAGCCGCCTGCGACGTCGAAGATGTGAACAAAGTCTGCCGGCTCCGCCATGGCCATGAACCGTCCATCGGAGCTGAAACGGATTGACCGGATGGCTCCGAGGTTGCCTCTGAAAACCGCAACAGAGTTGGAGAGGTTGCGCCTGTCCCACAGCCGGCAAGTCTTGTCCTGGTTGCCCGTCGCGAAAGTGTTGCCATCCGGGTGCCAGGCTGAGGCAAATGAGTAATCCATATGGCCACTGAGATCCTGGATGGTCTGTAGGATGAAAAATTGATGGTTCAGAACAAGTCACTCCATGAGCAACTTGAAATTTACTTCATTTTAAAAGTTATTGCAGCAAAATAATGTGTCTAGTTTTGGTTATGGCGGGAGTGGTGCCAGTGTGAAACTATGATGGCAAATGCAGCGGGTTTACCTGCGTGTGCCAACATTTCTAACCCAAAATATACTTGATTAGAGTTGGGGCGTTTGAGACCGCTAACATCTGAATACAACTAGATGACTATGATGATGTATTGACCCAAAAAAGCCAATTTAAGGTTGCGTTTGGAAGGACTTATTTTCACCGGTCAAGCGGTCACGACCGCATGAACCTTGCCTTAATTAAGGCCCAATTCATGCGGTCGTGACCGCTTGACCGGTGAAAATAAGTCCCCCCAAACGGAGCCTTAGGCTCCGTTTGGCACGGTGGTGGTAGTCATGAACATAGGGGGTTAAATTGTTATTTGTTAACGTCCACCTAAGAAACTTCATCCACTTTTATGTTTAAAAGGATGATATTTGTTAGGTGGTCCTTAACGAATGACGGTTTAACCCATGCGTTCACGACTGCCACCACCGTGCTAAACGGAGCCTTAGGGAAACTGTGTTCGTGAACACAACTAACCAAAAGCTACTTGTGGTTACCACCACCGTGTTCATAACCGTCGCCGCTCTGCCAACCAAAGACTTTGGCGCCGTTTGAAGGAATATTTCTGCACGCCATGTTTTCGCCGAATAAACAAAAGTAGCCATCCGGCCTTTTTGTGTAGTGACGTTAATATCTCCGTCAAGAAAACCCCTCCAATCGGGAATCATGCTCAATAGCTCGTTCAATACTGTAGTATCAACTTTCTTTCACAGTATGCATTTAGTTGAGCCCAACTAAATGTACAAATAAATAAAGTACTCAGAGCCTAGCTGAATCTCATGAGTAGACCCGCCCTAGCCGTAGCTCACGCTGTGCAGGGCCCGTTCTAGCCGAATCTGACAAGGTGCAGGGCTGGCCACCTCATGGGAAATTGCTCATTGTAGAAATTCAGCATTTTCAGCTTATTAACCCAAACAACCCAAAGTAAAAAAAAAAAAAGTATTACTAGAATAATAATATACTAAAAAAATACTTGGAGATGTCGTGGTCTTGAAATAGGTCTATCAAATGAATACGAGTGTTTCAATTTTAATCACCATGATCTAATGGAACACAAGGCATATGACTAGCATGAAATAAAATAAAATAAAATAAAAATGAATGTTTTGTTTATGGATACTAGAGGCGTACACAGGATTCCCCAAACACAATGTGCGTGAAAATAGTAATACACCGTAGCAGCTCGAATGACAGCCAAGTACTGCCGCCAGTGATATGTATGCATTGTTCTCTATATTCAGAAAATATACACTATGAAGGAGGTGGGGAGTAATTACCGTCCCAGTGTGGGCATCTACAAGCAGTCCCTTGGTGCTGTCTCCAACAACAACAAGAAGATTACCATCGGGACTCAGTGATGTATGCTGCAAACAATCCATTAGATACAGGGAAGTTAGAAGGGTGTGTTTTGTTCAAAGAAATTTAAGGAAATGCAGATGCTATAAACGTTGGAATTTCATTTCAGTGTTCAGTTCAAAAGCGATGAATGGATAATCTGATTTAACTAAGAACAATATGGTTTATGGTGATAACAAAATAACATACAAGTAGGGGGAAGTATAATTTCAATTTGGTTCCTATACTCTTTCCATTTTGATTCATAAATCCAAGAGAATTTGAAGAAATCAATACAACGAAATATACAGGTGAAACTGACAATAGAAGTGATGACATCCTGAATCTGATGACGGCAGTTAGATGGGCGGGGAGCATCACTAGAGACAATAAAGCCAGAAGAAATAGCTCCACATGACCCCAGCATCTAAGATGACTACGCCTAGGAGAAAGAAGTGTAAGAATAAATTAAATCGCACATTAGAAATGGAGGAAATGTTCTCAGACTGTATATAACGTATATGTAATAATTTAGACCCAAAATATGTGAAGTGTTTTTTAAGAGAATTTAGAGTCCAATCATGAAACAAAACAACTGTGTGCTCAGGTGAAAGTATAACAAGATTAGTGACTGACTCGAAAGTACTTGTGAGCCCCCATTAGAAAAAGGTTAAAATCATGAGGTTTGTTTAGTGTGAAATGAACCGAGTCAAAGCAGACAATACCTCACCACATTTTGTTGGAATGTTACAAATGGTATCTGAGCTAGACCTACTTCGATACAATAGTGGTTTGGGGATAAACCAAGGGGGAAGTTGGGGAGTCTGAGATCATGAATCAAATGACAATGGTCCAATGAAGGAGAAAAGGGTTGTCAGGCAGGGATAAGAAGCAACACATGGCAGACTTCTAGGAGTAAGGAGTACATAAATGAATTAAATCACATCAAAAAATAGAGGAAATGTTTTTGGACCGCATAAGTAAAATTTAGATCCTAAATAAGTAAGAACCTTTTACGAGTATGTGTCGGAATCCACTAACTCAAAGTTAAGCATCCTCAAATGAGAGTACAATCAAACTGAGTGACTTACTGGAAAGTACTCACAAGACCCTCTGAAAAAAAGAGTGAAACGATGAGGTTCAATTTGTATAGGGTTGGACTCCAGAAATAATAGTGAAACAATAAGGTTCAACTTAGTATGGATTGGGCTCTAGTAAAAAGAGTGAAATAATGACTTTCAACTTAGTTTGGGTTGGATTGGGCCAAAGAGGACAATACCTCGCATATTATGAGTTTATTTGATGCAGAAGTAAAAGTGTAAAACCCATGCTTAATTCCATTCACTAGCTTCACATTCTATTTGGTTCCATTTAGCTTGAAGGAACCAAATTAGAGGAAAAGGGAAAAATAATAGAAATAAAAATAATAAAGGAATTGAATTGGAATTAGTTTTCATCAACTTGTACTGTTGATAAAAATTTCAGGGATAACTTTTTAAATTAAAATTTCAGTTTTAACCTTTTAAACAAAAATTTCAGTTTTTTCTGCGACAAGGGGACCCAAATAACAATAAAAACCTGACAATTTTCCCCCATTTTCACTATTGTTTAGAGTAGGGTATCAATGGAATAATGCATTTGTTAATATTTAGGAAGTAAGTCAAGTAAATATCATAAAGTTCCTCAAATTCCTTCAAACCAAACAGTGCCATAGATAAACAGGAAAAAATGGAGACGCTAATCAAACAAGCCATGATCTTCACTAACAAAAAAAAATCACCCTAGCATAAGAGCTTACATTCACCGGCCAATCAAAATGGAAGTGTGCAGTTAACTGGTACTTCTCCAAGTCAAAATCTCTGACTCCGCAATCATTGTTCGAGGCCATAAAATGTATCCCGCCACTATGCAAAGAGAAATTGTATAAGCCTCTTAGAAATGTTAGAAAAAATTCATAGGGTCTGAAAAATACAAGATACCTAGTGCTGTCATAAATCTCCACTGCATTGGTGATAGCATTGTCATCATGGGTTGTTCGACAGCAAAAAGTTATTCCTTCTCGATCTAAATACTGCATGACAGTGTAAGAAACAGAATCATTTTGATTTAATTCTTCTTGAGATATCATTATGTAAACAAATACCTATTAAAAAGTAAGTTTTTTTAAAGACATCAAATCATCAATACAGAAGAGCACAAAACATTATCAAACAGGTCAAATGCAGTTTACATGAAGTCATAAATTTGAAGAGTATCAATCAACCCGTAAAATGGAAAGGAATAAAGAAGGAGAATATTGTAGACAACCACAAATATTACAGAAGGTGATGTATGCAATTTTGTGGCAACAATACAATAACAACAAAACAACACTCAAGCCTTTATCCCACTATAGTGGGGTCGGCTATAAGGAACTTTTGTCGTCATTGTGCCCTATTTTTTGTCATAATCTCCCTAACACCTAAGTACAACATGCCTTTCTTTATAGTTCATTCCAAGTCTTTATTGGTCTACCCTTCCCTCGTTTAACATGCCTAATGACTAGACTCTCACAACGCCTTACAATACCTCTAATGGTCTCCATTGTACGTGTCCAAACCATCATAGTCGAGCTTCTCGCATCTTCTCTGCAATTGGTGGCTTGGTGCTACTCCTGTTTTATCCCTGATACATTCATTCCTAATTTTATTCAGTCTCGTGTATCCACACATCCACCTAAGCATTCTCATCTCCGCAACTCCCATATTTTGCTCATGTAGGCAATTCACTGCCCAACACTCAGAACCATAGAGCATCGTTGGTCTAATTGCAGTACTATAAAACTTGTTTTTAAGTTTTAATGGTACTTTACGATCGCATAAGATCCCTGACGCGCCTCTCCACTTCAAACAACCCGCTTGGATTCCGTGTCAAATCTTTATCAATAGCTCTGTCTTATTAAACTATCGATCCAAGATATTTAAAACACTCACTACGGGAAATATCTTGATCACTCTGCTTAATAACGAAGTCATCCGCCCTTCTTGCACTGCTAAATTTAAGTTATATATACTTCGTCTTCTCTCCACTCAACCTAAAACCCTTCTTTTCTAAAGTGTCCCGCCAAGATTAAAGTTTTGCGTTTACACCCTCGCACGTCTCATCGACCAAACGATATCATCCGCAAACAATAAACACCAAGGTATTGCTTGTTGGATATGTCCAGTGAGCTCATCTAAGATAAGGGTAAAGAGATGAGGGCTTAAAGCTAAACTTTGATGTAAGCTAACAGTGATAGAGAATTCCTGTGTTAATTCTTCAGTGTCCTCACCCTTGTCACTGAATTTGTATACATATTTTTGATTATGTCAATGTATGATACATTACACATTTCTTTTCTAAGACTCCATAAGATCTCTCTTGGAACTTTATCATAAGCATTCTCAAGATCGATAATCGGCATATGCAAATTTTATTTTTTTTCTCGATAGTTGTCAATGAGTCTCCTCAAGAGATATATAGCTTCCAAGGTCGACCGCCCTAACATGAATCCAAATTGATTCTCCGAGATGTTAGTCTCACGTCTTACTCTTCTTTTTATTACTCATTCTCATAGTTTCATGATATGACTCATTAATTTAATTCTTTGATAATTAACACAATTTTGTATATCTCCTTTGTTCTTATATAAGAGTATCAAGATACTTTCTCTTCATTGGTCTGACATGTTCTTTGACTTCTGCATCTTATTGAAAAAATATGTAAGTCATAAAATTCATTCATTCCTTAGACATTTTAATACTTCGATGGGTATATCGTCTGACCCAACCGCCTTTCCATTTTTCATCTTCTTTAGAGCATCATTTATCACTGATACTTGAATTTTGCGATAAAATGTTATGTTCATATACTCCTCCGATTTACTTAACTCTTCCATGTTCAATTCATTGTCTTTTGTTTCATTATATAGTTGATAAAAAAATCTTTTTGATCGCTCTTTAATATCCACATCATCCGTCAAAACTGTATTTGTTTCATCATTTATGCATTTTACTTGACTTATATTTTTTGGCTTCCTTTCTCTAGCTCGAGCAATTTTATATGTCACGCTCTCCATATTTGATATCTAGTCGCTTATAAAATTCTTCATAAACTCGACTTCTTGTTTTACTTACTGCATGTTTAGCTACTTATTTGACAACTTTATACCTGAATAAGTTTTCATCATTTCTACAAGGGTAGAGTGATTTATAGCTGACACACTTTATCCTCACTTTATCTTGCACTTTTTCTTTCCACCACTAAGATTCTTTATTTGGAGGCACACGAACTTTTGATACTCCAAGTACGTTCTTTCCACTTATCCTTAATGTGATGACATAATTTCTCATGAGACACTAGGATCAATATAAGGGTAATCAACTAGTTTTTCTATAACCGTTGTCTTGAAAGCAATCTGTTTTTTCATCTTCAAGTTCCACCACCGAATTTTTGGCAACATTTTTGTTCTTTTCTTAAATTTATTATATTTAATTTATACGACTAACACCACTAACCAATGTTGTGTTATCAAACTTTCTCCTGGTATGACTTTGCAATCCTTACAAATCATTTTATTCATTTTGTGAGTCATAAAATAATCAATTTGTGTTTATTTGGTCCACTTTTAAACGTAATTAAATGTTCTTATCAGTTTATGAAAAAAATATTTGTCACAATTAACTCATGTGTTACGACAAAGTCTAAAATGATTCGTCTTTTTTCAATTTTTTATTGTAACAATAATTCTGAAAATTTAATGGCTGTAAAAAGTGGTTATCGCCAGTGACGATATGTACAAACATATAAAGTGGTAACTATCTGTTATGATCCCCTGATCTAAATCTGGTGATGGGGCCGGTAGAGGCTGAAGATCTCCAAGGCTCGGAGGAACCCATTGTGGATCCCGTCAGCTCAATGGTTGAGGACGGAAGAGAAAGAGAGGAGGAGAAGGGAAGAGGGAAGAAGAAGAGGAGAAGAGAAATAGGCGGAAGAAGGAGGAGAGGAACCCATCCGTCGGCTGGATCGCGGGATCGGCGGAACCAGTCCGTCGACTAGGTTTTCCTGCGGGAAAACAGAGATCGTAGAGAGAGAGAGGATTAGAGAGAGAAAAGGAAATGAGGGATTAATTTTTGCTTGCTTTCCAAAACACCCAAACTGGACCTTATAGGTTAAAACACAACCAACCCGGTCCAAACATCAAACACACATACATGTTCGTTCCCCTCACCCGGGCTTACTACAAGTGAGATACATAGCTAAATAAAAATACGCAATATTATAAAATAACATAAGATAAAGATCATGCAGCCTTGGTCGGTCGGCGACGCTGGTAAGTGTGCCTCCAATATGAATCTGGAGCGTCGAGTGCCGTAACATCACCGCCCTCGTTAGAAGACAGCTTGACCTTAAGTTGTGGTGGGATGCTAACCAAGGGGGCCAGCGGCGGAGGTCCAAAAAATAACTTCAGCTGGGAAATGTAAAAGACATCATGAATTCGGGCCTCTGGAGGAAGGCCTAGGCGGTAGGCCACGTCACCAATGCGCTCGATGACGGGAAAAGGCCCAAAGAACTTGGGGCCCAACTTGTTGGAGGGGGGTCGAACCGCGGTGAATTGACGAAAGGGGCAGCGCCGCACCCACACCCAATCTCCCACAGTGGGTGAGATCTCGATGCTCCCGGTTGTACGCAATCTCCATCCGCTGCTGGGCCTGTAGGAGGCGATCACGGGCGGCCTGTAAAAAAATGTCAAGATCCTCCAACTCCCGATCGATGGCCGTCAGACGAGCCGAGTAACCCATGTAGGATAAAAGGGGGGGGGGTCGCGGCCATAGATAAGGCGAAACGATGTGGTCTGCAGTACCGTATGGTACGTCATGTTGTAGCAGTATCCCACCCAAGGTAACCAACGCGGCCAATCTTGCGGGCGGTCCCCAATCACGCACTGTAAATACATCTCGAGAGTGTGGTTAACCACCTCGATTTGGCCATCTGACTGGGGGTGGTATGCTGAAGAAAAAGCCAATTTGGTACCGCTAAGTGAGAAAGCTCTCTCCAAAAGTTATTTGTGAATACTTTATCCCGGTTTGAAACCAGCGTCTCTGGCATGTCATGCTGTCAAAAGATCTCCTGGAAGAACACATGTGTCATGTGCTCGACGACAAGCGGTCTTGCTAAGGGAATGAAATGGGCCAACTTTGAAAACCTGTCCACCACCACCATCAAAATGCATTTGCCCTGAACCGAATGCAGCCCTTCAACAAAATCCATAGAAAGATCTGCCCAAATCTGTGTAGGGACCGGTAGGGGCTGAAGTAATCCGGCCGGAAGGAGGTGATCCGGCTTATTTTGCTGACATACGGCACATGCGGAGATGAATTCGGGACGTGTCGACGCATGCCCTTCCAAGGCGCTGAAGAGTACGGTGACGCCTTCATGGTTGTCCAAAATGGTGAGGATTAGGGGCGAGGCGGGATCCACATACAACCGATCACGATAATAGATTAACCCATGTCGGGCTGTCCACTGCGCATCTGTAAGGCCCTGCTCCGCCCGGTGTAACAGCTCGGACAGACTGGGGGAAGTATGGATCTCCCTACGAAGCAAGGAGAGGAGGTCGGACGTCGGACGTCAGAAAGAAGATGACACATATGGTGGCCGTCGTAGGAGTGTCCTGGCGGGAGAACGTGTCGGCGGCGCAGTTGAGTGACCCGGCCTTATGCTCCATCTGAAAATTGAAGCCGAGTAACTTGCTGACCCACCTCTGTTGTGGCACGGTAGTGAGATGCCGCTCTAAGACGTATTTGAGGTTGTAGTGATCTGTCTGAATGATGAAGGGGCGGACCCATAAGTAAGGCCGTCAATGTTGAATCGCCTTGGTGAGCCCGATGAGCTCTTGCTCGTATGTCGGTAACTTCCTGTGGTGGATAGCCGTCTGACGGCTGAAATAAGCGATGGGGTGGCCCTCCTGCTACAACACCGCGCCATCGCCCAAATTGGATGCATCACACTCAACGAGGACCAACAAAGTGAAGTCCGGAAGGTGGAGAACCGGAGCGGACAGTAAGGCCGCATGGAAAGAGTGGAACGCCTGTGTCGCGGTGTCCGTCCACACAAAAGCATTCTTACGAAGTAAGTTGATCAGGGGTGCGGCGAAGCTGCCGTAGCTGCGGATGAAGCGGCGGTAATAGCCCGTGAGGCCGAGAAAACCACGGAGGTCGGTGATGCTTTGCGGCAGGGGCCATGACGCCACACCCTCAAGCTTGGTCGGGTCGACCGAGACCCCCGAGTGATCTACCACATGGCCCAAATAAGTGATCGAGCGCTGCCAAACGAGCACTTTGAAGGCTTGAGAATCAATTGGTGTGTGTGCACCATACTGAGGACGGCCCAAAGATGACGTAGATGTTCCTCCCAAGATTTGTTATACACCAGAATATCGTCAAAAAAAATCAGAACGAACTTTCAGAGGAATGGTTGGAATACCTCATTCATCAAAGCTTGGAAGGTAAATGGTGCGTTCGTTAAGCCGAATGGCATAACGAGGAACTCGAAGTGTCTGTGATGCGTCCGAAAAGCCGTCTTCTCCACGTCCTTTTCTGCAATGCGGACTTGATGGTACCCGGAAAACAAGTCGAGCTTGGAGAAGAAGCATGCTCTGTGTAACTCGTCCAAAAGCTCCTCAACTACCGGAATAGGGAATTTGTCTTTGACTGTAATTGCGTTGAGGGCTCGATAGTCCACAAACATGTGCCACGTGTTGTCCTTCTTGTGCAACAACAGTACCAGAGAAAAGAAAGGTGAAACGTTGCGCCGAATGAGACCCTGCTAGAGGAGGAGATCGCATTGTCGCTCGATCTCATCCTTCTGGAGGAAGGGATAACGGTATGGTCGTACCACCATCGATGCCGCCTCTGGAAGGAGGCAAATGCGATGGTCCTACCGCTGCCTCGGTGGATGGCCCAAGCGTGGGCTGAAAAGCTCTGGAAACGACTGAAGAAGGGCAGCAAGATCCTTCGGGTGGTCCCCTGACTGGTGTATGGGGACAGCTAACTGCTCGGTATGGACAAAAAAGGAAGATAGAGATTGTTGTGGAACGTGCCCTTGCCACTGTACCAAACGAGAGTCGGCTCGCCATGATATGGTCATATGATAAAAATCCCACGTGAGGGGCCCAACGGACGTAGCCAACGAACGCCCAACACGATGTCAAAGCCCCGAAGGTCGACAAGAAAAAGGTCGGTCTGGAAGGAAGAGCCATCCACCTCAAAAGCTACGCGCCGACAGACTCCCGGACATGACATCTGTTGGCCGTTTGCCATCGCCACCTTGACGTGGCTACGCGTCACAAACGGAAGATGAAGCTGGAGGGCCCTGTCCCTGCAAATGAAGCTGTGGGTACAACCCGTGTCCAGAAGAGCGAGGAGTGATGTACCCATGATCGTTACAAAAATCTGAATGGTGCAGCCTTCCTGCGGACCGGCTAAGGCATGAAGAGACAGTTGCGGTGTGCCTGAATCGTCGAACCCATCGTCATTGTCCTCCGGTGGGTCGTCCACTTCCAACCAAAAAAAGCGCTTGCACCGATGAGTGGGTGTGTATAACTCGTCACAATTGAAGCATAAATCCTTTTCACAACGGGCCGCCATCTCTGGACAGAACAAACGGCGGCGAAAAGTAGCCTGCGAGGGCTGGTCCCCTTCCGGCCGCGAGGGCTACGATCTGACCACTCGCTGCCCATGAGTACGCGTCGCATGAAGGTCGAATGAGTAATTAGGAAGCACTCGCCTCCTTGCTGTTATCGTGGAGTGCTTACTCTAAGAGGAACGCAATGAGGTAGCTCATAGTAGGACGGGGCTGGCTCGCGCATCACGCACATTCGCCTCTTGGGGGGTTACCGGCTCTCGCAACCCTGAAGAGTAAGCGTGAGTGGAAGACTAGGTCCAACTCGCCTTCTGACATGAAGGCGTTTAGTGCTGGCTCCTTGAGGAATTATATGAGTACCTAGGTGGCGAGATCCACCCCAGAGCAATTGCACTCGCCTACCCCCTTACCTGCCGCCAAGTAATTCTTGACCCCAACTAGTTAGCGAGATCCTGGTTAGCGTGAGTCTGCCTGCTAGTGTGACTTTCGACCATGTTAGCTAGTCGGAGCCTGGTCGACGGGATCTGCTCGGGCCAATATCTCGATCTATCTTCGAGTGACTTCCAGCCCTGCCAGCTAGTGGGAGTCTGGTCAGCGGGATCTTCTCGGATCAATTTCTCATTTTACCACCGAGTGACTTCCAACTCTGACAGCTAGTGAGAGTCTGGTCAGCGGGATCTTCTCGGGGTCAACATCTCAATCTGTCTCTCAGTGACTTCCAGCCCTGCCAGCTAGTAGGAGCCTAGTCAGCAGGATCTTCTCGGACCAATTTCTCATTCTACCACCGAGTGACATCCAGCCCTGTCAGCTAGTGGGAGTCTGGTCAGCGGGATTTTCTCGGGGGTAATTTCTCATTCAATCTCTGAGTGACTTCCAGCCCCGCCAACTAGTGGGAGTCTGGTCAGCGGGATCTTCTCGGGCCAATTTCTCATTCTACCACCGAGTGACTTCCAGCTTTGTCAGCTAGTGGGAGTCTAGTCGACGAGATTTGCTGGGGCCAATAACTCGATCTATCTCCGAGTGACTTCCAGCCCTGCCAGCTAGTGAGAGTCTGGTCATCGGGATATTCTCGGGCCAACTTCTCATTCTACCACCGAGTGACTTCCAGCTCTGCCAACTAGTGGGAGCCTAGTCAGCGGAATCTTCTCGGGGTCAACATCTAAACCTGTCTTCGAGTGACTTTCAGCCCTGTCAGCTAGTAGGAGTCTGGTTAGCGGGATCTTCTCGGGTCAATTACTTATTCTACCACCGAGTGACTTCCAATCATGTCAGCTAGTGGGAGCTTGGTCAGCGGGATCTTCTCGGGGTCAACATCTCAATATGTCTCCGAGTGACTTCCAGCCCTGCCAGCTAGTGGGAGTCTGGTCAGCGGGATCTTCTCGGACCAATTTCTCATTCTACCACCGAGTGACTTCCAGCCCTGCCAGCTAGTGGGAGTCTGGTCAGCGGGATCTTCTCGAGGAAATTTATCATTCAATCTCCGAGTGAATTCCAGTACTGCCAGCTAGTGGGAGCCTGGTCAGCGGGATCTTCTCGGGCAAATTTCTCATTCTACCACCGAGTGACTTCCAGCCCTATTAGCTAGTGGGAACCTGGTCAGCGGGAGCTTCTCGGTGTCAACATCTCAATCTATCTTCGGCAATACACACAGTTCACTGGTAAACGATCTTTAGAAACAAGAGAATTACTAAACAAGAATATTTTATTTACAGGGTTCAGGGATAGAAGCGTTTCAAGTCATCACCGCTCCAGTTGTGACTCAAGGACTCCCCCTCCACATTCTGGAGGCGGTATCCTCCTGACTTCAGTGCTTCCTCGAAGATGTATGGACCTTCCCAATTCGGATGAAGCTTTCCCACTGCTGCTGATCTCCCTGCAACATCTACCTTCTTTAGGACCAGATCCCGTTCTGCGAACTGCTTGATTCTGACATGCTTGTCAAAGTACCTGACCATTTGTTGCTTGATCTCCTCCTGCCTGACGGCAGCTATGTCGTGGAGTTCCACTATTAGGTCCAGTGAGAGTCGTACCCCCCCCCCTTCATTTTCTAATCTCCATTATTCGTCTCCTTCCTGGGCGGCCACTACTCGCGGCGACCTGACCCCGAACTCGACCGTTAGGACTGCCTCACAACCGTGAGAAAGCTTGAAGGGGGTCTCCCTTGTGGCCGTGTTGGGGGTTGTCCTCAGGGCCCATATTACCGAGGGAAGCTGCTCTACCTAATTCCCCCTCGGGTTCTCCACCTTCTTCTTTAACAAGTTCACAATGATCTTGTTTGCCGCCTCCACCTGCCCGTTACTCCGAGGGTGGTGAACGGAGGCAAACCTGAGGTTTATCCCTAGCTGAGTGCAAAAGTTGATGAACTCTTCACTGACAAACTGGGGTCCATTGTCAATGACTATGGCTTGAGGGAGCTCATGCCGGCAGATGATCTCTCCCCATACGAAGTTGCGAATCACCTGAGAGGTCACTTTGGCCAGCGCCTTTACCACCAACCACTTCGAGAAGTAGTCGATCATGACTATGAGAAACCTCCTTTGCCCACTTGCCTGGGGAAAATGTTCGACCAAGTTCATCCCCCAAATGGCAAAGGGCCAGGGCGTCATGATGCTCCTAAGTCTCTGGGCTGGTAAGAGTTGAAGCGGAGAATACAGCTGACACTTTTGACATTTTATTGCGAATTTCGTCGTGTCCTTTCCTAGAGATGGCCAGAAGTACCCCTGGCGGACCACCCTTGACTCCAAGGTTCTGCCTCCCGAGTGGCTGTCACACTCGCCGGAGTGTACTTCTTCCAGGATCTTCGGAACTTCTTCTTCCGTTACGCACCGGGCTAGGAGCACCGAGAGTGTCTTCCGGTACAACCCTCCTTCACGCATCAGATAATAAGCTGACTTGTGCCTGAAGCGTTTTTCGTGGTTAAGAAAGTTACAAAGGGGTCTACCCATGAGGGGCGCCGATCCACCTCCATCAATTCACCCTCCTCGATTGACGGGCGAAACTGTTCTGTTAAATTACCGCCGGCCCAGGGTCCGAACTTGGCCAATCGGTCAGCTGTGACATTCTCCTTCCGGGGAAAGTGCTGAATGGAAAACGCTCGGAAACCTCCGATGAGCCCCTTTACCTTGGTCAAGTACATCATGAGGGTGGACTCCCTTACCTCGTTCTCGCCTTTGATTTGCGACGTCACTACCATTGAATCTGTGAACACCTCCACATCTTGCATACCCAGCTCTTTGGCCAGACGTAGCCCTGCTATCACGACCTCATACTGCGCCTGGTTGTTAGTGACCGGGAAATGTAGGACCACGACCTGCTCTATCATGGCCCCCTGAGGGCTTAACAACACTAGTCCGCCTCCCAAAGAATGCTTCCCCGAGGCTCTGTCGACCAGCATCTTCCAGACAACTTGTTGCGATGGTCTTTCACCTTCCACCTCGACGACATAGTCGGCCAAGTAGTCTGCTACCGCATGTGCCTTAATCGAGAGCCGAGGTACAAAGGAGATGTCAAACTCGCTTAGCTCGATGGACCACTTAGTCAATCTTCCTGAGTACTCCACCCCTTCAAAGATCCTGCGGAGAGGGTGGTCAATCACCACCTTGATCGAGTGCGCTTGAAAATACGGTCTGAGCTTTCTAGCTGAGATAACTAAAGAGAAAGCCAACTCCAGGATTGGGTAACGGAGTTTGGCCTTCTTTAAGACCCTGCTGACATAATAGATGGACAGCTGTTTCTTACCCTCTTCCCGGACTAAGACGAAACTTAAGGCCTCAGCTCCCACTCCAAGATACAAAGTCAGGTTCTCCCCCTCCTTAGGTCCCTGGAGGAGTGGGGCCTGAGCGAGCTGTTTCTTCAAGGCTTGGAATGCCTCCTCACATTCTTTTGTCCATTCAACTTTTGATTCCCTCGCAGCACTTTGAAGAAGGGTGAGCACGTCTCTCCTGCCCGGGAGAGAAACCTACTCAACCCGGCGAGCTTCCCCATCAAGCGTTGAACCTCCTTGGTGTTTCTCGGTGATACCAACTCCACTACGGCCTTCACCTTGTCAGGGTTGGGCTCCACCCCTGTCGGGGTGAGAAGATGGCCCAGGAACTTTCCCCTGCTCGCCCCAAAGACACACTTCAAGGGGTTCAGCCACATCTTAAACTTCCGCAGGTGGCAAATGTTTCCTCCAAGTCAAGCAAGTGAGAGTCCACATCTCTGTTCTTCACCATGAGATCATCTACGTATACCTCCAGGTTCCTTCCCCACTGTCATTTGAAGACACGGTTCATCATTCGCTGGTATGTAGCTCCTGCATTTTTCAACCCGAATGACATCATCTTATTGCTGAAGCACCCTTCTCTCATAATGAAGGAGACGTTCTTGATGTCGGGTGGGTGCATCTTGATCTGATGATAACCTGAAAAAGCATCTACAAAACTCATCAAAGAAAAACCGACGGCTGAGTCAACCAGCGCGTCGATTCGAGACAGATGATAACAATCCTTAGGGCATGATTTATTCAAAAGGAAGAAGTCTACACACGTCCTCCATCGCCCATCACATTGCTTAACCATAACCACATTGGAGACTCAGTCTGGATACTAGATCTCTGATACAAAACCTGCTTTGAGGAGCTTCTCCACCTCCTCCCGGATGGACACCTCCAGCTTTGCGGCGACGATCCTCCTCTTCTGGCGGATGGGGCGTGTATTTGGGTCGAGGTTCAAGTGATGATATGCCACATCTGCGTCGATGTCTGGCATGTCCGCCGCACTCCACGCGAAGACGTCGATGCTCCTCTGGATGCACTCTCGTATCCTCTTCTGATCCCCGGGACTCAGCCCGTCGCTGACCCGCACCCTCTCTGTCTTTCCTGCCCTGGTGAAGACCTCCATCTCCACCACCTCCTCCGCTGGATCCAGCCTGGACTGCTCCCACTCGCTTCCCAACCTCACCCCCTGCGCAGGTACCTCCTCCCTCTCTGCTTCTTCAACCTCCATCGCCTCGGCAAGACTCTCCTGCGATTCCACTCCCCTACCCTCCTGGGCACAAACCTCTTCTTCATCTTCTCCCTTTACCTTCTCCACCACTACATCCGACGCCACCGAATTCTTAGCTGCTTCCTCCCCGATCACTTCTGCCTCACCTCCGGACTCCTCTTGTGCTGCCAACTCTCTTCTCAACTCTTCTGCCTCCGCCATCCAAGATATGGTGCTGACGGCAGTTACATAACATTGTCTTGCCACCTTAGGGTCTCCTCTGATCCGGACTTGGACCCCCCCCTGTTGTTGAACTTGAGGCACTGATGGAACGAGGATGGAACGCAGCGAAAAGCGCTGATGAGGGGACGCCCAAAGATGGTGTTGTAGCTGCTCGGAGCATCAAAGATGACGGACCGGCAATTCCTCGACCCCCCTAGCGTCACATGAAGTCTGACTCCTCCTTCGACTTCCTTCCTCTCCCCCGAAAATCCAAACAACGACCTATTCGAGGCCAATACCCTCCTAGCATCCACCTTCATCGCCTCGAAGGCCCCTTTGAAGATCACATTCACCAAGCTCCCATTGTAAACCAGAATCCGGAAGACCGTGTAGTTTTCAATCATCGTCTGGATCACCAGGACGTCACAAAACAGATCCTCGTAGTCGGGCATGTCCTTCGATGAGAAGGTAATATTCTCCTTCGGGGGTGGGGTTTGGGAGGTCGTGACGATGCTCCTCCTAAACATGGTTTGGAAGCTTCCCTTGCGGGTGACTTCGATTCCCACTCCCTCATGGATCACCCCGATCCCCCGACGAGCGCCTACGTCAGCCCTGTCTTCGCAGATATCCTCCTCTCCTCCTGGCATGAATTCCTCTATCCTCACTGGCGGCGGCTGCTGAACCTGACCTAAGGCTTCTCTCATCTCTAGAAACTTTGGGCAGGTGGCCATCGCGTGACCTTCCTCCTGATGGAAGTCACAAAAGGGCAACGCCACCTTGCCCCCTTATCTCCTTCCTCTTCCATTCATTCTCCTCATCCCCCTCCCACGGGAAATCACCATCGCTTGTCGCTGCAGCGGGAGGAGAGGCCTCTGATCCTGCCTCCATCCCGGTAGGTTGAACGGCCCCAAACCTTCGCGATAATTCTCTCCACCTTGATATCCTCTCACCTGCTCCTAGGCAGGCCCCTCCTGGGGTCTCCAGGACAACCGATTGTTCGGCTCCCGATACCCCCAACCCTGCTGATGACCCTGGCTCCCCTGACCTCGGGGCTCTTCCCTCCTCCTTGCTTCCTGTTGCCTTCTAGCTCCCTGCTCCTTTACCTCATCCTCCGCCAACTTGGTCTGCTTCTTAGCGAACGCTGGGTTTGCCATCTCACCCGCTCTCTTTTGTTGCCCTCTCCATCAACTCTTCGAAGGAAAGGGGTGGCACTCTTTTCAGCTCCATGCTGAAGAACCATTGTCTTAGGCCCATGGTGAAGGCGAGCATTAGGGTATACCCTGGAACCTCCTAGATCAAAAGAATCTCTACTTGAAACCGATTGATGTAGCTCTTCAACGTCTCCTCCAGCTTCTGTTTGATCGCGAACAGGCATCCTGCTCCCTTCTTGCTATTTTTTGACGTCGAGAACCTCAAAAGGAACCCGCGTCGCAAGTCTTCAAAGCAGTGGATGGAGCTTGCGGGAAGATGGTGAAACCAGTCCCTGACCTTCTCCTTCAAGGTGATGGCGAAAAGTCGGCATTTGAAGGCGTCTGACATCTGCCTGATGGAGACGGCATCTTCGAACCATTGGACATGTTGTACCGGATCATCTCTGCCCGTGTAGTAGGACATCTCCGGCTCTCAAAACCCCTCCGGAACCGGGGCCGAGACGACCAACTCGTTGAAAGGGCTTCGCCCTCTCGCCAGGCGAGCTGAACCATCTCGCTCCCTGGTCTCACTGACCCTGTCAGCACCCTCCTGTCCTGGGAACATCTCCCGCCCGGCGAGATCCCTTTCGCCGCTCTCGAACCAGACCTCCTTCCCTGGTCGCTGACCAGGAGCGTTCTCGCCTAGAGACGGGGCCGCGACAACTGGGACAAAAGGCGTAGCCCACTCGCTTCTCGCGGAGAATGCTAGATGAATGGTTTGCAGGACCTCCCTCTTAAACTCTTCCAGTATCCCGATCGTGACACCACTCGCCTGAGGTGGCGAGTTGCCCGAGCCAGCTCGTTCTCCCTCGCCTCCAGCCATGAAGCTTAGCTCAAGATTTTCCCGTGTAGGCTACGACCCATGCTCACCACACCAAAAATGTTGAAGCCAAAACTGCAATTCTCCCAAACTTGAACTCCTGACCAGTCACTCGGAACTAGAAAACTGAACCTGGGCTGCAGCGTGGAGGTCCCACCACATACCCGGAAGATCTCAAGAGCTCTTCCCCTCCCAAGTCAAAAGCTGAGCTAGGCACCTTAGAGGGCTTTCGCAGCCAAACCAAAATAACCCAAGGAGGAATAAGCCAAAAGAACTGGATCCCCTCCAAAGGTGCTCACATGGTCTATTTATAGAATTTCAAGTCAGGTCTGCAAACAGCTTAACTCCGATGTCTAGATCCTCTATACGCAGCCTAAAACAGTCTGCCAACAACAAAACTCCGCTGTTCGGGAGGGTTATTGGCAAGCCAATGGGGGCAATCTGGTAAAAGACACTACTGGACGAGTGATCCATGAAAATGCCACTCGCCTGGGGAGGCGAGTGCTCGATGGGACTGACACTCGCTGCCAGCAGGGGGCCTAGGGCGAGCCTATATGCTCCACTCGCCCCCCATGTTCTTGGCCACTTAGCCTAAGCGAGTCGGGGAGGTCCCACCACACTCGCCCGTCCGACTCGCTTGAGTCATAGACTGCACACCATTCGGCTGGGTCTTACCCTGACAGGCTCACTCGCCGGGCACGGGGTTGTACAATCCGGGTTTGAAGAGAAGTTCACAAAGAGTGCCATTGAGAATCGATCATTAGAAGATTGAATGTAAAATGATTATACTAACCCCAAGGACAATCAGTAAATGACATGTGTAAATTTAGGCATTGTCAGTCATGGGTACCATTATGGGTAAGAGGAAGTAAAATTTCGGGCATCCCCTTTTTAGATCCTAGGAGATGAATATCATGTTTCCTTCTTTACAGTGGCAATGGAACCACATTGGTTTATTGTGAAATTCAACAAGAAAAGACGTGGGAAGAGGAAGACTGCAGAGACCTCCTTAAGGATATGATAATGACCCACAGGTCAGTACACAGGTGCAGGAGAATCGCACATTCTTGATGGCAGTGTGGCATGCATCTGAGACGACTCCTTAATATTGCCTTCTGTATTTTTACATATTTCTCTTTTTTCAACAAGGTGCAATTCTGTAATTTAGCGGGAGCAATAATGAGTTACTCCTTCAAATTCTAAAATGTCCCCAAATAGCTTGCAACTTGATATTAAATTATTATGATATTTCTAAGTAGAAACATTAATACAAATGGAGATTACTTTGCAAATGAGTTCCCCCTGAAATCCACCAGCTACAAGAAGTTTGTCCTTCACAGCTAGCGTACTGACTTGAGTCTGAGAGAATCCTTCCAACAAACTACCAGGCAGTTTCTGAAACAAGGGAAAAAAAGAAATGTCCTTACAAAAGTACAAATCTTTTATTTGAAGTTACCTAAATAAAACAAATGAACAAAAAAAGTAAAACATCAATTTGATGAATATACACAGAGACGCATACTTCACATGGTGCAACATGTCCTGCAACATTCATAATCTCATTCTTTTCCCGTGTTAAGGCCGACCAATGAATCACAGAAGAGTGTGACATGAGATAGACATCATGCTTTGATGTAGACCATAACAAATTCCTCAGCTGCAAATACATCAATCTTTAGCAAGTTCCTTGACAGAGTCATACAAACATCAACAACAACAAAACTATTTAAGGAAGAGAAACTATGAGAGCAAGCTTGTATCTCCTACTTTTTATACTACACAAAAATCAATCTTGTATATTCTGCTTGTCACACTATGCAATGAGTATCAAATGGAGTCCCATAGTTACATTTCATCCCTGATGAAATGGGATTTCAAAGGGATTAAAAAAGAAATATTTAGCTATGATAATTTGTAATAATAAGCCAAAGAAAGCAATAGTGATGTGGCTACCATCACCATTCAATGCATGGAGCTGTTGGACCGAGTAACTGATCGAGCCAAATAGCTATACATCCATTTTATCTGCTATTGCATTTTATTTGGGGTATTTTAATTCCACAATTGTCTTATTTCAAGAGGGCTTGTATGCACTTTTGCTTTCATAATCCAAGCTATATAAGGTTTAAGTCTGATTTGTTTGAAAAATACTCTTGATGAATGAATCTTTGATGGCTTATCTCCCGAATCATCTCTCTATTTAGAGCTCAACTAGAGAATCCTCCATCAGGTGGTATCAGCACTCAGTCTCCTTATTTGATGCTCGAAGGCTCGATTGCAGGTGCTTTCCTCGTATTATTGTTCGACATTAGGAGCATCATCGTCCTGATGGCAACACCAACATAGATGCATGCTCGGTGGATACCAGTCTCATCCCTTCTTGATGTTGTTCACAAACTCTGCATCAACGGAGATCTGTAAACTGATGCTAATGCCCAGCCTCCCAAAGAGAGGGATCCACAAGATGTTTAGATTGAGGGCCTTAGAAGACAAACTAGAAAGTTGGAGCCCGATAGGAAGAGCTACATAATGAGAATGAGGAATACAAGCAAGACTATGAGGCGTCCTAAGAGAACCACCCCCTTCCTTTCCTCTTCCACGGTAGGGTTCACGCAGGCAGTCCCCACATTGAATGTAAAGGTGGAATGACTACAACATTAGGTTTGATCTACCAGAGTATGTGGGTGGCCTACAGGCTACAGGGAAAAGATTTCATTGATTGGATGAATATAGCAGGGTGCATACTTGAATACAACAATATTCCTGAAGACAAGAATATGAAATTCGTCTTTAAGTTAAAAGGTCAAGCGTAGGCTCAGTGGGAGCAATTGATGTAGGTATGTGATAGGAAAGTTAAACCTACGATCAATGATTAAGACTGTATGAAGGAGTTGAGAGTGCAATTTCTACCATTGAAATACACACAATCCCTATACCAGTACGTTGAGAACCTTCGTAAAGATAGCATATCAGGTGATGACCGAACAACAAGTGGCTTCAGACTTGGGAGATCTCTTTCAATCCATATAGGATATACTCAATTTGTTCTCATTCTAGAACAATTTAGAGGATTATCATAGATCATTGCAGCAGAGAAGAAACATAATCGAAGGTTGAGTGAAGCTCCAAGGTTTCATCAGAATTCAAGGAGAAAAACCCTAAGGGTCCGTTCGTTTCAACGACATTGATATTGAAGTACTGGCTTTTAAACCAATATCAATACACATGGGAAATGACATTGAGTTTAAATAAAATTCTTTTGTTCGGCCGCATGATGACTTTCTGTCATAGGAATTGACATTAATCACTTTTAATTGTTCGTTTGCAGAAAGATTTTCAATCATAGGAATTGGCATTGGTCAATGCTTTCAATTAAAAATAACAAATGCGGATTTTTCGCCCGACATCAATTTTATCGCCCGGACAAGACATGGCGCGATGTTTTTGCTCGGGCTTAAATTTTTGGGCCTAAACGCGAAATTTTTAGTCCGAACGCGATTTTTTCGCCGAGACACAATTTTAATGCACGGACGCAATTTTTTTGGCCCGGACGTGACTTTTTCGCCCGGACGCGATTTTTTCGCCCGACACGATTTTCGAGCGGTGTTTTCTTCTTCCCACTTTTCAATGAAAGATTCATATCAAGCAATTTCAATGTACCCGACGTGATTTTTCTCCCGGACGCGAAAAAAAGCGTTCGGACGCGATTTTTCGGCCCGAGGCGATTTTTTCGCCCGGAATCAATTTTTTCTCCCGGGCGCGACTTTTTCGCCCGGACGCGATTTTTTTCACCCAGACTCGATTTTTTTGCCCTGACGCGAAATTTTCGCTTCAGAGCGAAAAAATCGCGTCCGGGCGAAAAATTTGCGTCCGGGCGAAAAAGTCGCGTCCGGGTGAAAAAGGCGCGTTCGGACGAGAAAATCACGTCCGGGCGAAAAATTTGAGTCCGGGTGAAAAATAGTGTCCGGGCGAAAAATCACGTGCGGGAGGAAAAAATGCGTTCAGGCAGAAAAATCGCGCCCGGGCGAAAAAATCACTTCCGGGTGAAAAAAAACGCCCACGGGTAAAAAAAAGCGCACGGGCGAAAAAGCCGCGCCCGGAAAAAAAATCGCGCCCGTGCGAAAAAATCGCGCCTTCGCGAAAAAATCGAGCACGGGAAAAAAAATCGCGCCCGGGCGAAAAAATCGAGCTCAGGCGAAAAAATTGCGCCCGGGCTTTAAAATCGCGCCCGTGCGAAAAAATCGCTTCCGGGTGAAAAAAACGCACACGGGCGAAAAAACATCTCGGGGTGAAAAAAATCACGCCCGCGCAAATAATCGCGCTCGGGCGAAAAAATCGCGTCCGGGCGAAGAAAACGCGTCCGAGCGAAGAAAACGTCCACGAGCGAAATAATCGCGTTTGGTCGAAAAAATCGCGCCCGGGCGAAAAAATCGCGTCCGAGTAAAAAAAACCTGTTCTGGCGTAAAAAGGGCGTCCGGGCGAAAAAATAGCGTCCTGGCGAAAAAAATAGCGTCCTAGGCAGAAAATCACGTTCGTGCAAAAAAGTCGCGTTCGGGCAAAAAAATCATGTTTGGTCCAAAAAAATCGCATTCATGCAGAAATAATTACTCTTCTTTTGAAAAGCCGATGTTGGCAATCTCAATATCCGCACCTGGAGATAGACATTGAACCAATGAGTTTTTAGTTTTGTGTGAATATCTACGGCTTTCCACCAGAAAGCCAATTCTTCTCTACAATTGTTGATACGAACAACGGAAATGACTTTCATTTTCTTAAAGCCAATACATTAATATCAATGTCGTTGAAACGAACGGACCCTAAGAGGTTGGATCCGACAGTCGATTAAGGGGTTCATCAATCCAAGTGCATAATCAGGGTGTTGGAATTATTAGCTTTGATATTAATATGTCGGTCTATTAGAGTCTTTGAGAGTAGTTGAGTTTTGTCCCACATCATAAGTCAATGTTTAAATGTCTTTGTAATCACCTATATATTACACCTGTGGAAGAATAACACACACCATCTATTATCTTTTCTACTTTTCAACATGGTATCAGAGGATTTTCTGTTTCCTCCAGTCGGCCCACTCACGTAAGCCTTAGAATTTTTTGTGGGGAATCACTGCTCCCGCTGTGCCGATCTGCTCTTTCGGCCTCATCGAACCCCTCTGCTCAGCCAGCGACAAAAAATGTGATGGAGGCTTTGTTTCTTTTCTCTGTGTTTGCATATGATCCCGACGACAGCAACGACGGAGGTCTCCGCTCCTTCCTGTCGAGCCTGTCATTCTTCCACAGCAGACTTGACATCGACATCCAAAATTTATCTTGCGGGCTCCTACTCCTTCGACGACCCTGTCTGGAGTCTTGTCACCTTTTCTCTTTCAATTGATCCTGCCTCAAGATTCCGTCTCCGCTTCCAGTCTTCATCGTCAATCATGTGTATGCTTCTCGTCGCAAATCCTGCCTGAGACATCTCCACGCATACCCTTCTCTCCGACCGTTGTCATTGACTATCGCATATGACGCCAGCTGCTACTTCCGCCCGTCGTCAATCTAGCATAAGCTGATTTAGTCGACGATGGATTCCGGCCATCTCCTGCGCTTCATTTTCTGATGTTGGCCCTCCAGATCTACTCTTTAATGGCAGAGTTGTCCCTGACTGCTCCGGATCAGCCGCAACCCTCAATTTTTTGATGATTACCAATGACTCCAGCATCTACCCCTCTAGTTTCTATCGTTTCCAACAATTGCTACCCCTTCCGAGGTGTTGATTTCTCGCCGATGCAGAAG
This sequence comes from Platanthera zijinensis, assembly GCA_039513925.1. Classification (NCBI taxonomy): domain Eukaryota; kingdom Viridiplantae; phylum Streptophyta; class Magnoliopsida; order Asparagales; family Orchidaceae; genus Platanthera; species Platanthera zijinensis. The sequence continues at coordinate 38,296,179 of CM077085.1, forward strand.
TTGTGTTGTTTTTTTATCGCTTTATGTCTTTATTGTCTTCTTGTTGTTCGTATTTGCTTATAGTCATGTTATGCTTATATTCATGCGTGTTCTATGTGAGGGAGAATGTTTGAGATGAAGGCGACTCAGATGATCTTTCTCGTTGTTCTCTTTAATCCCACATGGCCCTTAGGCTTATATCGTGTGTTGTTTTCTTGTCCCCAATTTTTTTTCTTTTCATTGGTGCATGTGTTGTGGTACGATCGTTGGTGATTGTCTTAATCTCAGCGAGTTGCAATGTGTGGGACTGTGTCGTGTGGGACATACCTTTGTGCGGATTATCCCAGACATATTAGTCCCGACGGATTATCCTCGGTTGCTTGTTTGATGATTACCCCCACATCTTTTGTTCCCATCCACATGTTGTATGCGTAGATGATGATGGTTGACCTGACCTGATTCCAGGGAGTCCACGACGTGTGTGGGACCTACGTCGTGCGTGGAACCTGTGTCGTGTATGGGTCTACGTAGTGTGTGGTTATGTCCCCGGTTTGGAATTTTTCCTGGCAGCTCATTTGATATTTTGTCCCACATCGTCTACCTCCATCGTTTGATATTCTCCGACAGCTCGTTCGGTCGTTATCGCCGTGAATTGTACTTTTCAAAGGAAAATTGGGTGTTTGTTTATTGCAGTAGGATTGGTCCATTCCAAATTCAGAAGTACATCGAGCTACCCGTCAAGGCTCCTAACACACCACCTAATTTAGCACCAGCGAAAGCACCCAGTCTCTCTATTACCAGTTTTTGTGAGCTCTCACAGGGGTTGAGCTCTGTAAACCCCGGGGGAATTAATGCAGCCGTCTTCGGATACCATCGTGCGAAAGCTATATTTTATTAGTTGTTATTTTCTATCTTTTTCCTTGCACCTATGTTATTTCCTGTCTTTTTCCCTTCCACCTATGTTACTTTGAGTTCTGGCTCATCGGTTTAAACACTCGGTAAGACTTTAAATAAAAATGTATGGTAATTTGAGTAGGTATGACGTAAGAGGCAAACTTAATTTATTTAAGCACGCATAAAATTAAACCCAAGAAAATCAAATCGAAAACTTTATGAGGAGTAATAACCATATATGAGAATCAACCTTTGGAAATTAGGAAGTCTACCTTTGGAAAATTACTTGAAAATACTCTTGGAAATTATTTTGAAAAAGAAAGAGAACATTTTTGGAAAAAAAAAAGAAAATCAATCAGCTAGTATCAAAAGGTTGTTTTGGAAAAAGGATTATTTTTGGGAACCAAAAAAAGAAATTAAAGGAATTATCTGGACCTGTTCACGTCTATAAGAGAAACCCCACCAAGAAAATTAAGGCAGCCAGACTTTTTCAGAGAAACGAAATCCTGTTTCATTTTTTCTCTGTATCTGATACTATTCACCATCAAGTCCACCTTCGTCCGACCTCTAAGAACCGCGCTTGAGCCCTGCAGACCCATGCGCCGCTCGAACGCTAATTCAGTGGACGGTGTCGCCAACTCCAGCAGTCGCCCGAAGAGCCTGTTACTGCGCCTGCAACTGACTGTCGTCGACAACAGCAAGTGTTCCGACAGTCTGTGTTTCAGTCGATGAAAGCAAGCTTATCACTGTCGGATTTGGAGAGCCACGCCTAGCCTGGGTAGCACTCACTCCTTCTGCGCTCCAAGATATCAAATTAATTTTATGTGATTCAATTCAATATTGTCAAGCTTGCCTCGAACGTTCGATCTATTCCTATTAACATTATTTCATAAGTTGTTATTGTGATTCTGTTTGTGGATATACGAATCTCGTAAAGATTCAACTCGAAGAACGCTCGAGAGATCCGACTTTAACATAACTCAACGATTTTAGTAAAGTTCATTACGACGAGCATAATTTTGAGCCAAAATTCGATTTGGTTCGCTCGGCCTACAACAACAACACTCAAGCCTTTATCCCACAGTAGTGGAGTCGACTATATGGATCCTTTGTCGCCACTGTGCCCTATCTGGTGTCATAATAGCACTAAGTCCTAAGTACATCATGTCTTTCCTTATAGTTTCATACCAAGTCTCTATTGGTCCACCTCTCCCTCGTTTAGCATGCCTAGTGATTAGACTCTTGCAACGCCTAACAGGTGCCTCTAATGGTCTCCTTTGTACGTGTCCAAACTATCTTAGTCGAGCTTCTCACATCTTCTCTACAATTGGTGCAACTCCTGTCTTATCCCTGATACATCCATTCCTATTTCTATCCAGTCTCGTGTGTGTCCACACATCCACCTAAGCATTCTCATCTCCGCTCGGCCTACATCAAATAAAATTAATTCACAATAAAAATTAGTTTACTTATAAAACCTAGATCTGGTCTACATCACCGAGAATAAGTGAGCGTCCAACATCACATAACTCTCATGTAACTCGGATCTATCGTCAGAGTGGTATAAATATTACCCAAATTTGAGCAATACGGGTAGTCATAGACTACAAGCTCAAAACCCTCAACTCATGTACTCATAGTAGGAGGATGCTGACTCGGTGACTCAGGGCATCAACTAGCTTGTTCTAAACACCCGCTCGGTGTTTGAGAACATAGTGACAATCTTGCATATACTCCACTAATTTTGCATGGCGATGACCTAATTTCTTCTGCGAATCATGGTATCGCAGGATCTGATGATCAGAGTACAAAGCAAACTCCTTATGAAGGAGATAGTGGCGCTGATAACAAAGTGCATGCACGACAACATAGAACTCACGGTCATAATTTAAGTACTTTTATCAAGCATCATTCAGTTTCTCACTAAAGTAAGCAACTGGATGACCCCCCTGACTAAGTACTCCCCATATACCAACTCTTGACGCATGACAAGCCACCTCAAAGGTTTTAGATAAATCTAGAAGGCGTTGGATAGGGGTAGATGACAACTTCTCCATAATCTCTTTGAATGACCGCATGGTAAACTCGTAAGGGGGCCACAATAAAATTGAAACCTCGAACAAACCTCCTATAGAAGGTGGCAAATCCATGGAAACTACTGGCCTCGTAATTTTTTGTCAGTATAGGATACTCACGAATAGATTTGTCCTTGTCAGGGTCAACTAATATGCCAGATGCAGAGACTATGTTCTCCAGAAAGTGGACAGATGCAGATAAGAACAAACACTTCTTGAAGTTGATATAAAGATGCTCCTGAGATTGAATACCAAGTGAATGTGGTGCAAGTGCTCGGTGCAGTCCTAGCAGTATATCAATGTGTCATCAAAATATACTACCAGAAACTTGCAATGTAGGGCCGCGAGATCTATGTCATCATCCTTATAAATAATTGGGCGCATTCAATAATCTGTATGGCATAACTAGCCACTCATACAAATTGTCCTTCGTCTTGAAGCCCGTTTTCCACTCATCCCCCTCTCTAACTCTAACAAGATGATACTCGCTACGAAGGTCGATCGTTGAAAAGAGTTGGGCACCAGTCATCGCATCCAAGAGGTCATCGAGACGGGGTATAGGAAAATGACTTAGTCGTGATTTTATTAATAGCATAGCTATCAACGCACATGTACCAGCTTCCATCCTTCTTTAGAGTAAGAAGGGCAAGTACTGTACAAGTACTCAGGCTCTCACATATAAAAGTCTTCCTAAGAAGATCATCGACTTGCTGCTTTAGCTCGGCATACTCAGTCGGGATCATGCGATAGTTGGATATGTTGGGCAAAGATGCCCCCAGGACTAAATAGATCGCATGTTGGATGCCCCTCAATGGTGGAAGCTCATTAGGGAGCTCCTCGGGCATAATATCTAAATAATCACCCAGTAAATAACAAACGTCTGAAACAGTAATCATAGTGTCAGTAGAGACCACAAAAGTCATGGTGGCTGCCACTACAAATATAACCCCAACATCTAAACTCTCTCTCATAAAGTCACCCTTCCTAAAAATATGTAGAGGCCTCGATGATCCTGCATTAATGGATGAATCAATCTTACCCTTGGGAGTCCCTGGGTTGGGTCGGAGTTAGGATAATCTTTCGACCCTTATCAAAGAATACACATGTGTTAGATTAACCATAGGTATCACATCGTACCAGACCATGTCCTCCACGGATGCTAGGTGAATCGGTACAAGGCACCTCTGTGTCACTTGAATCGTAAACTTGTCCACCCAAATGACACGGTAAGGATTTGGGTATGCTTCAGCTGTGAGCTGCATACGCTCCATGCCCTTCTTGACGACTACATTTACACAATTGCCACTATCAATAGCAAGCTTACAAGGGCCTCCCGTGCTAGGAAAATATGTATAGAAGACGGTGGTATGACGTCAATCATCTTCCACACGAGGGGTATGTAAAAGGCGTTTGATGACTCCAAGCTCTAGCGACCTATCAGTGTCGCTCTTCCATCCATCCTCCACAACCGTTGTAAGTGTAGAGGTATCGGTTCGAGAGGTGACCTGTCTAGGGCCAGCAAGGCACAAATACTGCGCATACTCGAGTGCAAGCTGAACACCGGCTCAACTGTTTCAACTCTATGGGGAATCGGTTCCCATCAGATATCAGATCTGAGTCCGGCCCGAAAGCAGGACGCGGTAGCAATGGGGTCCTCCAATATATCGCTAAGGTACTATTAACCCATCAAAATGCGACATGTACACAACAACAGAAAGGGTCCCCTACCAAAGTGCATAAAGCTGGTCTAAAAGCTAATCTCGATATGAGGGAAAGAATTTATCTTTCAACTATTTCATTTCAACCCATTGAGAGATGGGGTAATATCAGTCTCGCTCAAGAGACCTCTCCAGACTCGCCTAGTAAATCTTAGCCTGCCCTAGCAATTTCATCATGGTGAACCGCACCCGCCTCTCGTCGCTCATCTCGTACCAATCAAAATAATGGTCAATGTACAGAAGCCAATTGCTAAATGTCTTTGGGTTCAGTGATTCTCAAAGGATGGTGCGTCAATAAGGATGTGTCAGAGTAATATCATCCTCGGTCGGGGTCGCTCCGCGGCGTGGATCTAGATAGTCATCATACTGATCGTCATAACCATAATCGTGTCTTGATGGTGGGGCGCGACCTCTACAACTCGATGGTGGTGGGGGGCGAGGTTCGTTGAGAAGACTATGATTCCTCATAGGGGCTGGACCTTGCCAATACTCATAAGCTTGATGGGGATTCCCTCTCGCGGGCCGAGGGGATCTCGGCGAGGTACATCTCTAACAGGCCTTTCGGGATGTGATGGAGCATCCCAAGGATCGTCCAGAGGCTCATTATAATGTGGAGGTGGAGCTTGACCTTTATGGATTTCTAACTAGTCAACCCAAGTGCTAACCCTAGCAATGTCGTCCCTGATGGCGTCAAACTGGGCTCCAATCTAATCAAATCAATCAAGAACAAGTCTTTGAAATTCAATGGGCGTCATGTCCGACTGTGAACTAGCAGCACGATCATCGGTGAGATTTGGGTCAGACATAGAAGATCGAAATAACCTACCACTACATAGCATAAAATGTGACCCAACCTTAGGCTCTAATACCAATTAATACCAATTTGATGCAGTGGTAAGTCAACACAACACAAATGCTCTAGAATGTAACCTAGAAGCAATGCAATGTTATGTTAATGCAAGGAGCAGTGCGAATAAAATGGCAAGAAAAAATAAATTAAAATAAACTTTAGGCGAAGGCGCATTCATTCACAATATTGAGTAAACGGAGAGAGCAAGTTAAACCCACAACTAATTGAGGCACAATTACTTTTAAGCGCGCATGGAATAGGCTCCGCAAATCACACAATTTTCCAATATTAATAGCAAATGAAAAAAGACATCCAATAAATATAATCCCAAGCATGCAACAATAGAAGACAACAATTTCAAACAACAACTTACAGATGCAAACCGCGTTTCGCGAAACTTTAAATTTAACGGGAGGGGAACTTGGCACGATATTTAATTTACGTTCAAGCTCACACACCACCACTTAACTAAGCACAAACTGTTCATCTCCCAAGCAAACAACGGATTTATGTAAAATGCAACAGATTTACAATCTAAGCAATAAGGAAACCCCAATAAAGAAAAATAACAAGGAATGATCGGAATGGAGGGTGTGCAACACTTAGAAATGATAATACTTGTTGAAACTAAGTTAATAAGCTACGCGTAAGAGATTGAGGGGAAGGGAAAGGAGAGATCTCACTGGGATACTCCAATAGTGGCGAAATAATCCCCTCTGCAGCGCAGTCGCGGTAAGTCGAGCAGTGGCAATGTGGTAGGAGCGGTGGGTGATGAGGCTGGGGGGAGGAAAATGGTGGTTGGCTAGGGTTCGGCTCTGGTGGAGGGTAGGAGGCGGTGCAGGCTACAGCTGGCAGGCCAAGCATGGGAATGGTGGCAGGTGGAGTTGTGAAGGAGGCTAGCAATGTGTTACGCCCCCGGACGAGGCTAGATTATTCGGACAGCATTACAAACGGCGGCAACGGCACGGGCATGGCAATGTTGGGGCTGAACCAATGGGTTCAGCCCCCTCCTCTTAAATATACGGGATCGGGGGCTGAACCACGCCAGGTTCAGCCCCATTTGGGCCGGCCGGCCCCCTTGGCTGGCCGGTCTTGGGTCCGGGGGTATAAATACCCGGACCCCTCTCTTTTGGAGCTATGCAAGAAATATTCAGGTTCTTTTCTCTTCTCTCCCAACCCTAACCCTAATTCCTCTCTACTTTCCTCTACTCCCTTCTCTTAGTTCTTCTCCTAGTTAGTGCTTAACATTTGGTATCAGAGGATTCGATTCTCGCTGCAATGGTGAATACTCGCAATCAAGAGGAATCCTCGCGGATTGAAACCCTAGAGGAGAATGTTGTTGGCCTCACCGATTCCATGGCAGCTTTGGAAGTGCGTTTAGAGACCCGTTTGGAGGAGTTGAAGACTCTACTGAAGGGGAAAGGGCCGGCCAACGACGATTCGGCCGGATCGGGAGCCGATCCAGCGGGCTCGGCCTCCGCGCGGGCTGCGGAAGGTATCGCGGGCGTGCGGCCTTCGGGAGGGGCTCCGGCCGGCGCGGCGTGGCAAGGATGGACAGGGGGTGCGGGATCGGCGGCATACGGGTTGCCTGCGACCTCGGCAGCAGGGTACGGGGGTCCGGCGGGGCTGTTTCCGCCCGGATCCGCTGCAGCAGCCTTCGGCGGACTGGGATCGGGCCCGGAAGAGTGGCACAGAGGCGGGGAGGAGCTTTTGGGGCTCCGGCGGCCACCCGACATGGTGGGACAGCAAAGGGGGGGCTCCTTCCTCCTCCACGCGGGTTTGGGCCACCAGGAGGGGTCGGATTTGGCCCAGGGTGGGGCGGCCAGCCGCAGCCTTCGCCTTGGGGAGCGGGACAGCCGCACGGGTACGGTGGTTTTGAGCATGGGGAACACGCAAGGAGGGACGGAGGTCCAGGAACACAACGGTTGACCCCCGGATTAACGCGCATGTACTTTCCTGAATTCGAGGGCGGCGACGCCTTGGAATGGATTCACAAGGCTGAATTATTCTTCCAGTACCAGGAGGTGCCTGAAGGCCAATGGGTGCAGCTAGCGTCCTTCCATCTGAAGGACGATGCCTTCCAATGGACACAGTGGTTCCTGCGGGGACGGGAGTACGTGCCTTGGGGGGAGTTCGTGGATGGATTTACGGCCCGGTTTGGCCCACTGGAGTATGAGAACTTTGAGGCACTCCTTCAGAAGCTTCGTCAAAAAGGGTCGGTTATGGAGTATCGTACTGAGTTCGAGAAGTTGGCAAATCGGGTGCAGTGGCCGGAAAGGACGCTCTACAGCTGTTTCATATCTGGTCTTAAGGAGCATATTCGGGATGAGGTGCAGGCACTCATGCCTCGTTCCTTGAATCAGGCCATTACGTTGGCACGTATCCAGGAAGAGAAGTTCAACAGGCAGCGGGCGCGTATCACGAGTAGATCGGCTTTGGGCCCTGCGACGGCAGCACGACGGGAGCCACCCGCGGGTACCAAGCCAACGGTGACTCGGTTGTCTTGGAGCGAGTTGGCAGCTCGGAAGGAGAAAGGCTTATGCTTTAATTGTGATGAGAAGTTCGTGCCAGGTCACAAGTGCCAAAAGGTACAGGTTTTTATGTTGCACCAGGAGGAGCAGCTCGAGGGGGACGTGTTCCCGGAGGAGGAATTGGAGTCTGGGGGAGACCTAGACTTGACGGAGTTGGGCGTCTCCCTACATGCCATGGAGGGATGCAATCCCCCCCCCCCCCGCTTACGATGCGGTTGGCTGGGCGGATTCAACGAGAGAGGGTGACGATTCTGGTAGACAGTGGGAGTACTCACAACTTTATTCACCCTGATGTAGCACGGAGGGTGGGGCAGGGGATCGACACGGGCGCAGCATTTCAGGTCATGGTGGCGGATGGCAGCAAGTTACAATGCCAAGGGGTATTGAAGGCGGTAGAGCTTCGGATGCAGGAATATGTGGGGTGCACGGATGTCTACCTCTTACCGATCCGGGGCTCCGATATGGTACTGGGAGTGCAGTGGTTACAACAGTTGCGGCGGGTTACTTTTGATTGGGATCAGATGACGATGGAGTTCAGGCAAGGCGGGCGACAGTTTTGTTTGACCGGGCTCAGATCTTCTCCGGTTAAGGAGATCTCCCTTCACAGTTTGCAGCAGCTTGAGGGATCCAGTAGTTTGATGGCGATTCTGTTGGGGGTGCGGTCGGATGAGGAAGGATCGACACAGGTTCCGGACCAGTTGCGGGCGCTCGTAGAGGAGTATGATGATATCTTCCAGGAGCCGAGTACACTCCCACCGTCACGTTTCCGTGATCATCAGATTGTGTTACAGACTGGGGCGGAACCGCCCAACATCCGTCCGTATAGGTACCCCTACATCCAGAAGGCGGAGATTGAGCGCAGTGTGAAGGAGATGTTTGATGCGGGTATCATACGGCCTAGTACCAGTTCTTTCTCCGCACCGATTATTCTGGTTAAGAAAAAAGATGGATCTTGGCGTTTTTGCGTGGACTACCGTGCTTTGAATAGTGTTACTGTGAAAGACAAGTTTCTGATTCCCGTGATTGAGGAGCTGCTGGATGAGTTGCATGGGGCGACCCTATTCACGAAGCTGGATCTGCGGTCAGGCTACTACCAGATTCTGATGAAGGAGGAGGATGCGCATAAGACGGCCTTCAGGACTCATGACGGTCACTATGAGTTCTTGGTGATGGCCAATGGTTTGACGGGGGGGCCGTCTACCTTCCAGGCCAATATGAATGAGATTTTTCGCTCATTCCTGCGACATTTCGTCTTGATCTTTTTTGACGACATTCTGATCTACAGTGCTACTTGGGAGGATCATCTACGTCATGTGGCTCAGGTCTTCTCTACTCTCCGACAACATCAGCTATATGCTAAGCGGTCCAAGTGTTCTTTTGGACAACCTGAGGTGGAGTACTTGGGGCATCTAGTTTCCGTTGATGGGGTGAAGGCCGACCCACGGAAGATCGAGAGTATGCTTTCTTGGCCACGACCTCTGACCATTCGGGCACTGCGGGGGTTCTTAGGCCTCACTGGTTACTACCGGCGCTTTGTGCAAGACTATGGGAAGATTGCTAGGCCGCTTACACAGTTGCTACAAAAAGATGCTTTCGAGTGGCACGCTGAGGCAGAGACGGCCTTCCAGGCGCTCAAACGGGCTATGTCGACGACTCCAGTGCTGGCACTTCCGTATTTCACCAAACAGTTCGTGGTAGAGACAGATGCTTCTGGCGTGGGCGTGGGGGCGGTCTTGATGCAGGAAGGGCGGCCGATCGCCTTCTACAGTAAGGCTTTGGCTCCCCGAACTCTGGGACTCTCAGTGTATGAAAAGGAGATGCTGGCAGTTATTCATGCGGTGGCCCTATGGCGGCCCTACCTACTTGGGCGTCACTTTACGATACGGACCGATCATCAGAGCTTGAAGCATTTTTTGGAGCAGCGGATTTCTTCTCCCCTGCAACAAAAGTGGGTCACCAAGTTGTTGGGATATGATTATGCGATCGAGTATCGCCCCGGAAAGGACAATCGGGTGGCTGACGCCCTGTCTCGCTTACCTGAGGGGGTTTTGGCACACATTTCCGGGCCTCAATTGGATTCGATGGATGAGATTCAGGACGCGGTGCAGCATGATCCCGAGTTACGGGCCATTGTGGAGGACCTGCGACAAGGTCACGAGGTCGCCCCAGGTTATCATTTACAGAATGATCGGCTGTACCATCAGGGACGCGTGGTCATTCCTGCTCAATCAGCTTGGCGCACGGTGATGATGCATGAGTTTCACTCTTCGCCGACCGGCGGTAACGTCGGCGTTCTTCGCACCCTTCAGCGGGCTCGGGCCAACGTGTTTTGGAAGGGAATGCGCCGTGACATTCAAGAGTTTGTGCAGACGTGTGATGTGTGCCAACGGCAGAAATATGAGACTACTTCTCCAGCGGGCCTCCTCACTCCCTTGGAGATTCCGCATCTGATCTGGGATACGGTTTCTATGGACTTCATCGACGGGCTGCCCAAGTCGAAGGGTAACACGGTGATATTGGTAGTGGTGGACAAGTTGTCCAAGTATGGGCACTTCCTTGCTCTGAGCCACCCCTACACAGCAGAGTCGGTGGCGGCCTTATTTGTGCGAGAGATTGTTCGGTTGCATGGGGTTCCCCGGGCGATCATTTCCGATCGGGATCCTACCTTTGTTGGCCGATTTTGGACAGAGCTCTTCCGCTTGCAGGGGACGTCCTTACGTTTCAGCACGGCCCACCATCCCCAGACCGATGGCCAGACAGAGGTATTAAATCGGGGCGTCGAGACTTACCTTCGCTGCTTTGTCATGGATGAGCCGCGGACCTGGACTAGCTGGTTACCTTGGGCGGAGTACTGCTTCAACACTTCTTATCACTCGGCTAGTAAACTCACGCCTTTTGAGGTCGTCTATGGGCGGCCACCTCCTTCCTTGAGCAGTTATGAGCCCGGCAGTACCGCCGTTGCCGCAGTGGATCGGGCTCTTCGGGATCGTGATCGGACCCTCGCCACCTTGCGGGAGAACCTTCGGGCGGCACAGGATCGTATGAAGGTGCAGGCGGATCGTCATCGCACCGAGCGGGAGTTCCAGGTGGGGGATGAGGTTTTCCTCAAACTTCGTCCTTATCGCCAGTTGTCGGTGGCCCAGCGGACTAATCAGAAACTGGCACCCCGTTACTATGGCCCGTTTCGGATCACGCGGCGCGTCGGTCCGGTGGCGTATACCTTGGCCTTACCGGCGAGCTCCCGGATTCATCCTACCTTCCATGTCTCCTTATTGAAGCGGAAGTTGGGGGCTGCTGTTCCGATTTGTCCCATTTTGCCCGAGGCTACTGGTGGGGGCGAGCTTCGCCCAATTCCGGAGGATGTTCTCTTGATCAAATGGAAACGCCGTGGCACGGCGTACTGTCCAGAGCTGTTAGTCAAGTGGAAGGATCTCTCTGCAGAGCATAATACGTGGGTTGATCTATTGGAGTTCCGGGAGCTCTACCCTGACTATCACCTTGGGGACAAGCTGACTTTTGATGGGGCAGGGAATGTTACGCCCCCGGACGAGGCTAGATTATTCGGACAGCATTACAAACGGCGGCAACGGCACGGGCATGGCAATGTTGGGGCTGAACCAATGGGTTCAGCCCCCTCCTCTTAAATATACGGGATCGGGGGGCTGAACCACGCCGGGTTCAGCCCCATTTGGGCCGGCCGGCCCCCTTGGCTGGCCGGTCTTGGGTCCGGGGGTATAAATACCCGGACCCCTCTCTTTTGGAGCTATGCAAGAAATATTCAGGTTCTTTTCTCTTCTCTCCCAACCCTAACCCTAATTCCTCTCTACTTTCCTCTACTCCCTTCTCTTAGTTCTTCTCCTAGTTAGTGCTTAACACAATGTGGTTGGTGAGACGAAATAGCGACATGAGGGGCGCGTGGAGGAGAAGACAGATCAGCGGCTGTATTGGCGTGAGAGACAGGATTGGCTGGTGGCAGGAGACGGCAAGGATTCCGTCGTTGGAACAGGAGGAGCAGTAGTTGTGCGCTCGCGTTAGGAAGGAGAGGATCGCGCGTAATGGCTCGGGTGGCTGGGAACATCGAGAAGGAGTAAAACATCTTTCTCAATATTCAAACCTAACTATTAGGGCAGCAAGGGAAAAATTTATAGGATCACATTTTTATGATTTTTTAATATTTTAGTTCCCTCTCAAATATTATGTTTGTATCTTGTTCCCTAATTTCAGTAAGTTTCCAAACTAAATGAAATGCACCATCCCGCTCCACTCATTTCATGTCGGACCATTTCATTCAGGGTCACGTGAGGTGGTAAATTTCAAGTGTCGGCCCATTATAGCAAGAGTTCGCATAATAACATGAAAATAATCCTATAAGGCTGCGACAGAAAAAAAAATTAACATGAAAATTGCAAAAACAGAACTAAAGTGCCCTAGGCATGGTCACATCAGTTCCCCCAGGGTCGAGAGAACTCGACTCCGACGAGACTGTGCTAATAGCTGCAACTGAGAGGTCTGGACTTGTAACTCCTTGGCACTGATCCAACTGCTATCCAAAATGTTCCTTCCCCGTCAGGAGACCAAGTACCGCCGGTAGGCCCATGCAAGAGTCTGAAACTCCCGAACGTTCAAGCAATCATTTCTATACAGTCCACTGGTATTTTACTCTCAAATTAATCTTAATGAATTATTCCAATAGAAGGATATGTTAGTCATTTATCCTAAAATTAAATCTCAACCAAACATTTAAAAAAATCAGCTTTGAGGAGCACCAAGATAACAGGTTATGCAAAATAACTACAGCAGCTTTCAGATTCAGGTTTACCAAAAGCAACAGTTTCACAACCAGCTATTGGTACTATCTTCGGTGCCTTTATGCATGTTATTTTTCCTTTTTTATAATAACTAGTTCCTATTAATAAGCAAAAATCCACAATGATATATCATCCTTAAACAATATCATAAACAAAAGAACAAGTCAAAGGTTAGCAAACTGCTTAAAGTATAGAAAAGAGAAGAAGTCGATTTAGAACAACAAAGAATATGAAAAACAGGACTTGGTCTCCAGTAAAATAATTTAACTCACCTGAAAATGAAGGATAGTTGATACCACAGACCTACTATTGCAGCTAAACTCATAATAATGTCCATCCTTTTCAGTTACTTTGCATCCCTGGACAAGTGTTTATAAAAAAATGAATAAATATATGATTTAGAAATTTTTTAAAAATTATAAATGTGACTAGAGTACTTTTTTTGAGGCTTCTCCAGAATTGGAAATGTTCTCATAGTTCTTGTATTGTTCTAGCCTAGTTTGTCTGTATTGATCCCTTGTAATATTTAATCTATCCCAAAGCAATCCTTGAATATCCTTCCCATTTCTTGCTTGTGCAGCAGTAGTATCTGTCATCAGGTCATTCTGCATGACAACTGACATGTAAGGAAATTGATACTGTTGATTAAATGTACATTTGCATATGATGTGGAGGAAGATAGAAGCCAAATCCAAGTACAAAATATAATAAATAAGATCCTTTTTAGCCTCAATTAATACACAACCGTCAACAAAATTGATGAACAAAAAGAAACTAAAATCTATGTGAATAAAGCATATAGAACATTACAACACTCAAGCCATTATCCCACTATAGTGGCGTCGGCTATATGGATCCTTTGTCGCAATTGTGCCCTATCTTAAATAGAAAGCATATAGAACATTAAATAGAAAATTTTAATAGCCAAATATACAAATTGTCAGAAACCTTCATCATCCCAACTGTGTAAAAAAGTTGCAAGGAGAAGATATACTTTGAACATACATATTGATGTAATTCCTCGTCATCAGACTCTAAATATGTCATTCTTCTTATATAGATTGTGTCATCTTCATCATCCACACCACCCCTATCGCCAATATTATCTTCATCAACGTCACTTTCTTGATACTGTGACATCTCAGCATGCACTGCCACTATCAATAATTGAAAATATAAGCACAAAGAGAGAGTTGATGATTAATTTCATCTTTAATTCCAAAATATCATAAAATAATGATATAATTGAGTAAAAAAAAGAATAGTTTAATGTTTATATGATAAACAACTCCTATATTTGTGATTAAGACAGCACATATATCTCAGCATGGTTTCTTATATCCATTACCATCCTGCCATAGGCTAAATTCTCTTGATCTATCATCTGTCCAAGATGCAATAAGCCAACAATAGACCTGCCAGATAATAAGTAAATAGAAAACTGAAGGCTATGCAGCAAAATGTTTCCGATTGGTACCTGTAGGCAGCATTGGTCCTGTTTTTTAGGTGATCAGCTATCAACAATTGCGACCGCTTGGACCCGCTTCGGCCATCGATGGGAGCTGCTCTAATGAAATAGGCAGTTGGAAAGTTGGAAGTTGCGTCTGGAGGCGGCCTTTAGAGTCCAACAATGGTATGGGTTACATCGGTGTAATTTGCGGCCTCAATAGAGCGAGCATAAGGGGTGGTGGCACCGGGCAAACTGAGAAGAAAAAGGTGGCCGCATATGAAAATTGGGAAGATGGTTGTGGTGGGATCAGTGGCAGCTCCGGTGGAATCGGACCCCCAAAACGGCGCCCAACGCTGGCGGTGAATCGCGCAAGCGTGACGTGATATTGCGCTGACATCTCCAAGAAGAATTTTTGTTGGAGCAACGAATGGAGGACGGCTTGCTCGCCAGAGGTTGTGGTCATGCCGAAATAATTTATAAATCATAACTTTTGTGAAAAAATCATTAAATTAATCAATTCAGAGTTACCCAATTAATTAAAGCAATTATAACTGATAATAATCGGCCTCTGGTGGTTGTTCCCGAGGATACGGGGCTTACATGCGGCGTTGGAAAATGCATAGCGCAGGCTCGAACAAGGAATTGATGCAGGGCTCGAAACCTGTGTTGGCTGATAGGTTTAAGTCAAGGCTGGCGATGGAGAGTCGTGAAAGCAATGTGTGTGAAGCTTTGACGACGTCTTGGCACGCAGTGTCGATGTGGCGCGAGGACGGGAAGACTCGGTCTCCGCCGAGGGAGGAGGACGCGGGATGGTAATGAGAGATCGAAGAAGAAGCAGACTAATTGACGCAGGGCGAATCTATAGGCGGCGGGAAATCTGCGACCTAACCCTACATGTTATGCAGATCCGACGGTTAGATCACAAATTAGATAATAAATACTATCATCCTATGCAGAATATTGAAAGCAAGATACAAATAATTTATTAGTGCAAACGAGTTTAGACTTTCCTCCGCGTGGAGGGCTAAAGCTAGAGCGCACGACGAATAAAGTCCTGCAAATCACAATATTTATCTAACAAACTACTACCATACGAGATATCCAAACCAATATGATGTCCAATCCGATAAATAAACGCTGAAAAAAAATAATTCAATACAACAATACTCACTAAATAGTGGGCTGACCAAGGCACTGAAGAATCTGTAGCCGGAGATGCGTGGACAACAATCTGAGGTGGAACCGGGGCGTGGGAAAACGACGTAGGTGGTTGTCCTCGGTGGGAGAGGAGCTTGTACTGTTAAGGTCAAGGTGAGAATCCCATCGACCAGCTTTTGTTAATCTCAATGACTGTTCATAATGAAGAGCGAGCTGATATGTCTGCTCAAGAGACTTCGAGCTATGATAAGCTACCTTAGTACGTATGTCAGACCGAAGTCCAGACCGAAGTCCAGACCGAAGTCCAGACCGAAGTCCAGACCGAAGTCCAGAACAAAATCATGGAATGGTCATGGATGGGTCCTCTCGGATATCACTCCTCACGACTAACTCATCAAAACGGTCTTTGTACTCAGCGACAGACATGGATCCTTACTGAAGGGAAAATAATTGATCGAGCAAGTGACTCTGATACGACAAATGCAGATACCTCTGACACAAAGTATGCTTCATGTCCACCCAATTGGTGATGCGATGCAGACGGTCTCGCTCGCGGGTCCTCCCAACGCTAGCCCAATATGTCCTCATTTGATCTAAAAGTCTAAGTTTCGCAAATTTGACGTGACGTTCACCGAATACCTCAAAATGATCAAGATAATACTCCATATCCACGAGCAAATAACTGAAAGACTCGGGACTCGATGAGCCGTCAAAGGAAGGGACAGCAGTACGAAATGGACTCTCAAGATCTCTCTCGGAACGACTATCCTCATAATAATCATTCCTAAGGTAATCGAGTCGTGTCGAAGGATCAACACGATCCGCTCACGTGTACAGATAAGAACGACGACAATCATCATACTGATAGTCTCTAGCATAGTGAGGTTGTGTCGGTGGGTCAACACGATCTCTGAAATTGGTGTACTGCGATCGAGAATGATTGTCGTAACAATGTGAGGATCTCCCTGACGGGGTTCTGTAAGAGCGGGTGCAAGTGAGCTCGAGACCTTTAAATTGAGGAGAGGAATAATTGTGACACCTAGACATGATGAAAAACCTATAGACTTTACGACTGCGTATCGAAAAGTGTGCGCAACCTCGCTGCGCGCAACCTGCCTCTAATACCAATTGATGATGTAGGGTAGGCTACGGGGTGCACAAAACCTAGGCTCCTAAGATGAAATGAAAATGTGACACGCTAGCCCTAACCCACATGTAATGAGACCGTCGGAAGTGACGACAGATAAGTTGAGCAATGATAATTCTTTAACACCATGCAAATAATCAAGAGTGAAACAATTATTCAATTTAACAATTTTTAAATGGCGTTCCTCCACTCATAGGGTGAAGGTCAAGCGCGCGACAAATAATTCCTCCTGAAAATTAGTAATGTATCGAAATAAATCTACACTATCGAGAATCAAGGTAATATATATTAATTCACCAATGAGAAATGTCAAATCACATAAACCAATATCACAAGAGAACTCACAAAGTGGTGGACTGAACCGAAGCACTGAAGATTATGGATTCGGATGTGTAGATCGGCGATCAAGGATGGACCCGACAGCGTAGAGATGGTGGCGGTGGCAGTCCTCGGCGGAGAGTGGGGAGATCGGGCCGGAAATGGAAAGATCCGAGCACTAGGAGGGAGACCCGGGCGGGGGAGGCTAGATCTGATATTTTGGGATCGGATCCGGGTGGAGGGGTGATGACCGGAAGGTGGAAATAACGGATCGGGACTGAAATTCCAAGATCCGAATTGATTCAAGGAATTAGGGCTAAAGGAGGGTGGATCCATGGGAGGGAAGGGGGATGGAGGCCAAGCCGGCGGCTTGGGATGAGGGTCGGTTGTAGGGAGGGAAGAGGAGGGGTCGGTGTGAACAATAACCGGCGTGAACAGTAACCGGCATGAACAGTACCCGTCATGAGCAGTGTCCATTGTGACCAGTCCCTTGTGAACAGTAGCCGACGTGAACAATAACTGTGTTTCCTGGACAGCAGTAGGGGGTTGGATTTTGGGGGTTGTAGGGGATGCGGATGAGGGTTTCAGAGGGGGAAGAAGAAGGTTATGGATGGGTAGTACCTTGGGGAGGAGTTTGAGCGCCTATGAGTCGTCACCTAGGGTTCCACAGCATCGGCACCGAGGGATGATCGCTGGAATTCGGGAAGACAGCTCTCCAAAATTCTGCAATGCTTAGATCAGCCCCTTATCACCTATATTTATAATAAAACAAAGATTAGGGCATCCCTCATCTACGGTTATGATTGGCCGGAGATGGGGTCACCCAAATACATCAAAATAAATGCAAATATAATAAACTAATATATGAAATTGATCCGCAACATGAATCTGGACGCATCTGCGAAGTCCGATCGTCGATCCGGGCACGCCATATATGGAAAGTCATCAATTGGCCCCGAACGGGCCCAAACTCATCAACCACTTGCAAGTCCTCGCTTATGTTCTGCATCATTAATGTTGTGTGGACGATGTTGATGTTGTCGTCGAGCGCTCATCGATCTCCAGATGGGTGTGTCGATCGCAGCCGTAAAACGACGAGGAATCCCATCGACTGTTGCGACTGGAGCAAGGGAATAAGAAGCAGGGTCAACTGGGAGCGTCAAAGTGCCCGACTTCAGCAAAGACTGCAGTTTTCTTTCGTTGTTTCGTCATGTTGCTTGCGACAATGTTCCAGTGAGGCTTGTTGTGTGATGGCTTTGGCGTTTGATGTTGTTCTCCCGGTCGACAGAGGTAAAACGAGAACTTGACTTTGTTAATCATGGATGACCGTGGAAGATGCAGTGGTGTGGTGGTTCGCGGAAGAGAGGAACCTGACTCTGATACCAAAATGTTAAGAGTCTAGCCAGTAACATCGTCGATGTGGCGGTGGAGGCGGAGTTACAAGGGGAGCCGTGCTCAACCCTAACCCAAGAAATGGGGAAGAAGAGAGAACTAGAGAGAAGAACTTAGAGAGATAAAAGAAAGTTTGTTAATTTATTTCATGCCCTTCTCATAACCCAAGGGGTTTATATATAATATTACAAACAACTCAACAAGACTCGACTCATAATGACTCATTATGACTAGCTCGATAACAATGACTCGACACAAACAACTCGAAATAACATACTTAAAGACTCGTAATAAAATATGCGTAACCTAATCACCGACGGAAAGTGGAGACCCATAACACTCTTCTAAAACTCTTAACGGGTATCTCTGAGATAAGCCCTAGTTCCAACTTAACTATTGACATTCTCCTTAATTTGATCAATATTACAGAGTTCCTAAAATCTAATCAATGCTACTGGTTCTTATACTTGCATGTCAGATAAAATTGCATGGGCAGGTCTCAATTTTTATTACTTGTACATATAAATTTTTGAATGCATTTGTACTAATTTAGATCATGATTGCTTTAATACACGAGGAATGGTCATTGTTGAAGTCCATTTGTACGAACCCAAAAGTCCATTGTACATTTTCAACTTTGTTGTATTTAGTCTAACATCCCCAAATGTATATTCCTCTTCCTCCTCTATTCTATATGAAAAGGGAGCTCCTATGTAATAGTTAGAAATTTTGAAATAATAATTATTAAATTCACACATGGTATCAGAGCAGGACGAAATTTTTCGTTGCACTCTCTTGATTTCTCCTTTCATGTAATTTTTTCCCCGGCCTTGCACAAACCTACCCAGTCTTGTGTGAATCACCCGGTCATACACAAGAGCTAGTGGGCTCAAAAGATTATTCACTTGGACATGTGCACACATTTACCCTCTTTCCAAACCAGCTTCGGCGACCTCTTCAATGAGCTCTTCCATCGAGCTCACCAAGTGCAGTTCATCCACTCTTCTGCGAGATATTGAGGTCTCATCCAGCCCACCCCCTTTACCTACCTCTTTTAAAGAGGACCGAGTGGTGGCCCCGGCGACCTCTCAAATGTGCGAGTTCTCCCTCTGATCTCCCGCCAACGACTGCGATCTCCCTCGTGCGAACTCTTGACAACATCTGTGATCTCCCTCTAGCGAGACCGTTAAGTTCTTACAAACTATTTTGCAACCAATGCCCGTGAGCACTCCTCATCTACGATCCGCAACATCAGAGTGGCAACTTACTGCAAGCTCTCCCAATCTGCCATCTGCGGCTGCATTGCCTGCATCTGCGGTCTCTCCCGTAAGCTCTCCCAATTTGCGAGTTCTCGTCCGGCGACCTCTCTGCGAGCTCTCTGTTTGGCATCTGTGACTTCTCAACAAGCTTTTCGTTACCTCCGTCACGGCACCTTTCAGTGACTTCTTCCTAGCTTTTGGCATATTCCAACAAGCTCTCAGTCAGCGTGCTCTTCCACTCTCACTAAGCTATGACGATACCACCACTCACTCATGCTCCTAACCCCACACTCATTTTCAGTGCCTCAAGAAATCTAGGGATGACCTCTAAGTTAACTGAACCTAATTATCTGGACTGGAGTGTCTTTTTCACCATCCTTCCGCGCTTTCAACGCAAAAGACAGCATCCCACTGACGCTCCTCTTGACCTCGCGTCTCTCACCTATGATAATTAGAATGCCAGTAATGTTCTCATTCACATGTAGCTTGCAAACCGTCCTTCTGATAATAATTTATCTATTATCAATCATGACGACACTGTGAAGACGTTGTGGGATCATCTTCCAGTCCTTACTCCAAGGGTGTCAAAATCTCTTGCATCTACACCCACTATTCTAATCTTTTTGTGGGGCCAACACTCTGTCCTGATGTTGTGTATAAGAAAATTTAGTCTATCGGCATAAAATTTCTCCAACATCGGTCTTTCTCTGTTGATTTTGTCACTCAACAGAAATATTTTCAAGAACTCCTTGAGGTATGTTATCTTCAACACCTTCTAGACTGTTACGAAATGATACGCTAACAGATTTTAGGAGAATCAGATACTCCGACCTTAGATGTTAATGTCACTCACACCTTTGTTATTACAAACCTATTGTACCGACCTCTGCTAGTTTTCCCTAAACCATCAGAATATGCCCATGCGGCTGGACATGGAGTTCACCGTGGCCGTGGAGGGAGTCGAGGGACGCACTGGAGGTCGTGTGGGTAATCACCCTCTTTGCTCACATTGTGGGAGGTCTGGTCATCTTGGTTAGTACTACTAAATCTGAGCATTCGCAGACCGCCTCTACTCCACTACCAAAATTTGGCAAATAGTTCACTTCGGCAAATATTGATGTTCTTATCAGTGCGTTCAAGCAATCTACCTCCATCGTCACTTCTTAAGATAGCATGCATGTTGTTATGTTGGGTAAGTGGCTCGATGACTTCAGTGTCTCCAATCATATAACTAAGTACGCCCTTGTCTTCTCTCACCTCAAGAAGCACAATCGGTTACCACAAGTACTTGTGGCTAATGACTCTCCTGCTCAAGTTTGTGAAATTGGAGTTGTTACTACCACCTCCCTTCTCCAGTTGGACGATACTCTGCATGTTCAAAATTTTCCTCGCAATCTATTAGCTATCAGTGTATGTTCCAAACAATTGCAATGATCTATCTCATTTTCTCCTACTACGTATTATTTTTAGGACTTTCAATCAAAGAGGACAATTGCTATTGGGACTGAACAAGGAAGCCTCTACTACCTAGACAATATTCTCACTTTCTATGCATCTATCCTCTCAACTTCTCTGCTTCAATGGCATCACCGTATTGGTCATCCTCCGCTAACTTTTGTCGTCTTTTCAATCCAAGTCCATTTTAGAATGTGAAGCTTGTCAATATGACAAACATCACCGTATTACTTTTCCTATTGAACTTTAAAAGAGTTATGTTTGTCATTTTGAACTTGTTCATTCGGACATCTGAGATCCTCATCCAACCAAGTTTTGTTGGCGGCGGAAATTTATATTTTGTTACTTTAATTGATAATTTCTTTCGATGTACTTGAATGTGTCTTTTAAAAGAAGGATTTAAACTCTTTTCCACTTTCTAAAAAAATTATAATAAAATTCAAACTCAATTTGGTTTGCCCTTAAAAATTATAGGAATGGGAAATGTGAAAGAATACATTGGCCAACATCTCTCTTTCTGCAACTCCAATGGTATCATTCATCAAACCAATTATGTACATACATGCCAACAAAATAAAGTGGAGGAAAGAAAAAAATTCGTCATCTCCTCAATGTTGCTCTAATACTCATGTGTCTAATGAATGTTCTCTGCTGCTACTAGGATTATGCGATTTGCATTTCTTGTTTTCTCATTAATCGTGTACCTCCTACTCTTCAGGGTAAGACACCCTTTTTCTCTTCTTCATCCGGACGGTACTCGTTTTCCCTCATTCTTGTGTTTTTGGTTGTGTAGCTTTCCTCCACACTCCCGCATCTTGTCGGGACAAACTCTTCGCTCGTGTCACCGAGTGTATCTTTGTGGGGTTCTCTCAGACTCAGAAGAGATATCACTAGGTGTGTCCATAAAAAACCAAAAATTGATTGAACCGCCTCAAACTGCCCAAACCAAACAACATAACGGTTTGGTGGTTTCAATTCTCCCCTCAAAAAACCTAATCATAATGACTGATGATACACATAAAAATATTACCAAGAATAATCTTTCAACTAATATTATTAACTATAACGCATGAAAGTTATATCATTTGAATGATTTTAATATTACTTAGATCTAACTAAAATTTACAATGTATATACAGAGAAAAAACAAAACACTATATTGAGCAAGTTATATCATCTGAATGATTTCAATATTATTTAGATCTAACTAAAAAATTTAATAAAAATAAACACTATATTGAGCTGATTTTTTCTATCATTTTATATTTATTACTCGATTTCGCAATAAAATGTTTAATCATATATCTTACGTGAAATATGAGCTGTTAAATACAATATATCATCTGCAAATAAAGTTTAATGATATTTATTTATTTATTATCATATATTTTTATTGTTCTTGATAATTTAAATAACAAAACTAAAATATCAAAAGTTGAGCCGAGTAAACCGACCAAAAAATGAACTGAAACAATACACATCGGTTCGTTTCAGTTTGGGTCTAGACCAAACAAAACCGCATGCACCCTTAAATATCGATGTTTGACTTTACCTTCAAACATCAATGTCTCTTACTGACTTATTATCGAGATCCCTCATCTTTCCACCGCCTCTCCTCCCCTACCTCTGTTTCATCCTTTCTTATTATTTGTGCTCCTCCACTAGATATCCCACAACTCGCACCTCCATTTTTACATTTTCCTTATCATTATCGTACATGTCCTGCGGTCCCGCCTCCCCTCTCTTACAGCTCCTTCGACTCCAGAATCCCTGAAGTCAGCTCCCAGACCATTTCTCTCCTCATCGGACAGTTCCTTCACCTCAACAACATTAAACATGGATGTTCCTATTACTTTGTGGAAAGGGGCGAGGGGTAGTACACAACATCATATTACTAATATTGCATCTTATATCAATCTCAATCCTCCATGCAGCAAATTTGCCACGGAACTCTCTACCACTACCGTCATTACTATCTATCATAAAGCACTTTGTATATCTTGTGAGAAAGCGGCCATGGATGAGGAAATATTTGCCTTGGCATTGCGGAGTGTTTGGATTCTTGTTCATATCCGAGGCGATATTGTTGATTGTCGTGGGTCTTTGTCATCAAGTTTTTCTCTGATGGCACTGTGGATAGATACAAGGTTCATCTGGTTGTCACTCAGGCATATAGTATTAATTTATTCTACGCATTATGTTACGGAGTTGCACGACGACGAGCCACCTTGGAAAGTTTACACGCGTCGGGCGCTTATAGCGGATGGGCCCACAATTTTCGCAACAAATAATTAATTAATTTGTTACCGTATTTGCTTATGACATTAATTTGTTGCTTTGTTTGTGTGTGTCAATTTAAGTATTTTCGTACTTCCTATTTTAGAATATTTCCCTTTTATGTTCGCTCCTCGTCACTATAAGTGGACGCGTAATCCTTGTATTGTTTTCATCCTGGAATGAAATTGTGTTTTCCCTCTCCTCCTCTCTAACCCTAATTCTCTCTCTCTCTCTCTTCCTCCCCTCCCTCTCCCGCTCTCCCTCAGACCGTCCGGAGCCACCTCCTCCCCGGGATCGTACCAAACTGGTCCGACCTGCCGCTTCCGCCCGCAAACAGCCGCCGGAGAACCTGCACCATAGCCGCCCGTCCGCTCCAGCCGTCGTTCGTCTTCCGCCCGACTTGCGCATCGTCCGTCCCGACCGCGTGCTGCACCGCGCTCCAAGCCGCATCCCACACCGTCAGCCCTCCCTCTGAGGCTCCAGCCCTCCTCCCTCTGCCGCCGCCAGAGAACCAGAACAGTCCTGCAGTGCCGCCGCTGCCATGGCCCCAAACACTCGTTCCACCACCGAGGCTCCATCGGAGGACGCCAACGAGGCCCTCCTTCGTCGTGTCAGCACACAGGAGTCCATCGTGTCCTCCTTGCAGACCTCCCTGATTGTCATACACACCAAGCTCGATGCATTACAGCCGTTCGCTGCCCCCTCCACCAGTGGCTTCGCGCAACCAGCCGCGAGCACGTCCATCCTAAGGGTGGCACCTCCAACGCACATTGGGGACGCTTCCTCCCTTGGTCTTTCCGGCCGTCCAACCCTTACCTTGGATTTCCAACCTTCGTCGGGGTTGATCCGATTGGGTGGATTGTCAAGGCAGAACAATACTTCGATCTCCACCACACCCCCGAGTAGGACAAGGTCTCTACCGCCGTCGTGGGACTCGACGGCTCCACCCTCCACTAGGCCTGATGGCTCTGCCAGACTAATTTGTTCATCTCATGGCAGGAAATCAAGCAGGAAATGATTCGCCTCTACGACACCCGTTATTCCGGCTCCGCCATAGAAAGATTATGCGGGGTACGACAATCCGGTACGATGGAGGACTACATCGATGAGTTCGTGGCCCTCGTCACTCATGTTCCGGGCCTACCACCGGAACACTATCTTGGCTTCTTCATGCAGGGCCTTCGCCCCAACATACGGTCCCGGCTCCGCACCCACCAGCCCCGGACAGTTTCTGAGGCCCTCGACATGGCCCACATTGTGGACGCGGATTTGTCTCCTCGACCACCACCGATTTCCGAAGGGCTTCCGCCAGGCGGCCGGGCTTGGAAAACCACTACTCAAGAAACCCAAGGTCCTCGCCCCCGCCGGCCGGCCGGCCAGGGCGCCCAGCCCCACCACAACGGATCTCCAACCGCGAGTTCGATGATCTCCGCTGCAAGGGGCTCTGTTTCCGCTGTCGCTAGCCCTACTCCCCGACCCACGTCTGCACGGTCAAGAAGTTCCATGTCATCATCGCCGACTTCGAGCCAGAGATCACTTTAGCAGATTTTGAAGACCTCGAGATCACTGCATAGGACACCACCGAGGTCGTCGCTGACGCAGACCTTCACCACTTGGAGCTTCCTTGTTTTTCTGTGGGCGGTATTTATGGCCCCCAAATCATGAAGTTGGCAGGCAAGTTGGGCGACCGCCACATAGTCATCATGGTGGACAGCGGAGCGAGCCATAATTTTCTTTCATCTCATCTGGTCCAGCAACTACGTCTTCTGACAGAACCTTCTCCAGATTTCACGATTTGTCTGGGCGACGGTCGTCGCCGCTCGATCCAGGGTCGTTGTTCAGCTGTTTCGATCTCAGTGGGACCCTGCGCGATGATGACGGACTTCTACGTCTTCGGCCTTGGCGGGATCGACACCATTTTGAGAGTAGTGTGGCTCTGCACGCTCGGCGACGTGCGAGTCAATTAGAGCTCTATGATGATGTGGTTTCTCCAGGACGATTGGGAGTGTTGCCTTGTGGGAGACGCCGCACTTCTTCGCTCCCCGGTCTCCGCCCACGCCATTCAGCGGACTGCGGACGTCGATTTTTCGGCCCTGCTATGACCCATCTCGGACGCCGTTGCACCAGTCTCAGCACCGCCTCCAGACCTTCAGGCCCTCCTATCATAGTTTGCAGACACCTTTGCTCCACCAACCGAGCCGCCACCAGCTCGGCGGCACGATCATGCCATACCACTTCAGGCTGGCGTGACGGCAGTCTCAGTACGTCCATACCGCTACGGGCACATACAAAAAGACGAAATCAAAAGACTGGTCCGCGACATGTTGATGGGGGGCCTCATCCGCCCCAATGCCAGCCCCTTCTCCAGCCCAGCCATGTTGGTCCGCAAAAAAGACGGCAGTTGGCGTTTCTGCGTAGACTATCAGGAGCTCAATAAAGCCACCGTTCCAGACAAGTACCCGATTCTGGTGATTCGGGAGCTTTTGGATGAGCTCCATGGCGCGACCATCTTCACCAAGCTGGACCTCCGTACCGGCTACCACCAGATTTGCGTTCGGCCTGCCGATGTAGCCAAGACGGCCTTCCGGACCCATGACGGCCCCTATGAGTTCCTGGTTATGCCTTTCGGCCTGACCAACGCACCGGCCACCTTTTAGGCCACGATGAACGATATCTTTCGCCCGGTGCTTCGTCAGCACTTTCTTATTTTTTTAATGACATATTGGTCTACAGTTCTTCTTGGCAAGAACATCTCCAGCACGTCCGACAGACATTGGCAACTCTACAACGCCACCACCTCAAGCTCCACCCAATGAAGTGTTCCTTTGGGGTTCCCGAGGTGTGCTACTTGGGACACACCATCTCGGCAACAGGAGTCGCCATGGATAGCGACAAGATCGAGGCGGTCCTCCAGTGGCTGACACCATCGTCACTCTGTGATGTCCGTGGATTCATGGGACTAACAGGGTACTATCGTAGGTTCATTCAGGGGTACGACACGCTGGCCCGACCCCTCACCCAGCTTCTGAAAAAGTCGGCCGAACGGCCCTTTGAGTGGTCGGCCACGGCTTCTGCCGCTTTAACGCGCTACAGCAGGCCTTAGTTCGAGCTCCGGTGTTGGCTATGCCGGATTTTTCACAGCCCTTCCTCGTGGAATGCGACGTGTCAGGAATTTGTGTTGGAGCCGCTTTGATGCAGGCCGGTCGCCCGGTGGCCAATTTCAGCCGCGCTTTTGCAGACACAATCCGCAATCGTTCGGCTTATGAGAACGAGCTTATGGGCCTCGTCCTCGCTTTGCAACACTGGCGACCTTACCTCCTGGGCTGACGGTCGTTATTCGCACCGACAACCACAACCTTCGCTACCTCCTACAACATAAGATCGCTACACCCGCTCAACAAGTATGGGTGGCCAAGCTCCTCGGCTATGACTTCAGCATTGAGTTCCAGCCAGGGAAGACCAATTGCGCGGCCGATGCCCTCTCACGGAACCCCATCTTCGCAGCCATTTCCCGACCGGTGTGGGAAGACGCGGATACCCTCCAACGGGAAGTAGAAGTCGACCCGGCGCTCAACAAGATATGGATAGCACTTCTCGCGGATGCCACAAGCCACCCACCATACTCTTTGGTTGACAGTCGCTTACTCTATAAGGGCCGCCTTGTACTCGCCCCCTCCTCCCCGAGCATTCCTCTGTTGTTGAACGAGTTCCATGCTTCACCTACGGGGGGACACTCCGGAGATTACCGGACGTACCGACGGCTGGCCGCCTCACTCCATTGGCCTCATATGTTCTGACAGGTCAAGGCCTTTGTGGCCTCCTGCCTCACCTGCCAGAAAGCCAAGTACGAGGCCATGTTTCTCGGTGGCCTGCTTCAGCCCCTTCCGATTTCAGATCGCATTTGGGACAACGTCGCCATGGATTTCATCATACGGCTACCCCGATCTCAGGGGTACGACAGCGTCTTGGTGGTAGTGGACCGGCTCTCGAAGTATGCTTATTTTCTTCCCCTGCGCCACCCATATACGGTGGCCACAGTCGCCGACAGTTTCGTCCAGGGGGTCGTACGCCTCTATGAGTTTCCTCGGTCGATCGTCAGCGACCGCGATCCGCTCTTCCTTAGTACGTTCGGGACCACGTTGTTCCGCTTACAGGGCACCCGTCTCCGCATGAGCACAGCCTACCACCCGCAGACAAACGGCCAATCAGAGGTCCTCAACCGGTGTTTGGAGATGTACCTACGCTGCTTCGTGGGAGAGGAGCCTCGCAGTTGGGCCAAGTGGCTCGGGTGGGCCGAATACTTGTACAATACCGTCTACCATCAGGCAGCCGACACCACCCCATTCGAGGCCGTTTACGGCCTCCCACCTCCGTCGATCGTCTGTCACCTTCCAGGGGAGTGCTAGGTGGAGAGCTTGGCCACCGCTCTCTGTGACAGAGATACCATCCTGGATCATTTAAAGCACCACTTACAGCGGACCCAACAGAAGATGGTCTCATTCTCCAACAAGAAACGCCGAGACCTCTCTTTTGAGGTTGGCGAGAGGGTGTTCGTCAAACTCCACCCCTACCGACAGCTTTCGGTGACCCGCCGGCCCTGCCCGAAACTGGCTCCGAGTTTCTTCAGGCCTTTCGAAGTCCTCGCCCGCATAGGGGCGACCGCCTACCGTCTTCGCCTTCCGGTCGGGAGCCGCATTCATCCGACCTTCCATGTCTCACAGCTACGTCGTGTTGTGTCAAGTTGAGAATAATCAATAAATATGCTCCAGCTTAAGGGGGGGAGTGTTGACGTCCGTTGTTTAATCTTTCTTGTAATTAATTTCACATATCTAAGTGTATATTCCTCCTACTCTACTATATATAAAGAGAAAAGGTATTACGTAATAGTTAGGAATTTTTAAATAATAATTACTTAATTTCAGTCATAATATGTTTTTGCAGTAGTTTGAATGATTGTACTTTTAGAAGATGAATAATAAAATGGAGAGAGCATTGACAGCTTCATGAGTGACAAACAAAGTATTGTTATACAAGAACAACACTCAAGCTTTTATCCCACTATAGTGGGGCCGGCTATATGGATCCTTTGTTGCCATTGTGCGGTATCTTTAGTCATAATCTCACTAATGCCTACGTACATCATGTCTTTCCTTATAGTTGCATTCCATGTCTTTATTGGTCTACCCCTCCCTCATTTAACATGCCTAGTGATTAGACTCTCACAACGCCTAACAGGTGCCTCTAATGGTCTCCTTTGTACATGTCCAATCCATCTTAGTAGAGCTTCTCGCATCTTCTCTGCAATTGGAGCTACTCTTTTCTTATCTCCGATACATTCATTTCTAATTTTATTTAGTCTCGTGTGTCCACACATCCACCTAAGCATTCTCATCTTTGCAACTCTCATTTTTTGCTCATGCACACAATTCACTGCCCAACACTCAGAACCATAGAGCATCGTTGGTCTAATTGCAGTACGACAAAACTTTCTTTTAAGTTCTAATGGTACTTTACGATCACATAAGATCCCTGACGCGCCTCTCCACTTTAACCAACCCGCTTGGATTCTGTGTCACATCTTTATCAATACCTCCATCTTTTTGAACTACCGGTCCAAGATATTTAAAACACTGACTGCGGGAAGTATCTTGATCACCCAACTTAATAACGAAGTCATCCGTACTTCTTGCACTGTTAAATTTAAGCTCCATATACTCCCTCTTTGCCCTGCTCAACCTAAAACCCTTCTTTTCTAAAGTGTCTCGCCATGATTCTAGTTTTGCATTTACACCCTTGCGCGTCTCATCAACCAAAACGATATCATCTGCAAACAATAAACACCAAGGTATTGCATGTTGGATATGTCCGGTGAGCTCATCTAAGATAAGGGTAAAAAGATAAGGGCTTAAACCTGAACCTTGATGTAAGCCAACAGTAATAAGGAATTCATGTGTTAATCCTCCATATGTCATCACCCTTGTCACTGAATTTGTGTACATATCTATGATTATGTCAATGTATGATACATTCACACCTTTCTTTTCGAAGACTCTCCATAAGATTTCTCTTGGAACTCTATCATAAGCCTTCTCAAGATCGATAAACAGCATATGCAATTCTTGTTTTTTTTCTCGATAGTTATCAATGAGTCCCCTCAAGAGATTGTAATAGGCAATAGACTCACTACTCATTTCAATAAGGAAAGATTGAGGAACTTAATAGCGCATTTTGAAGAGCACATGCTGGAATAGGTTATGATCGAGCACAACTGAAAAACAAGTGATCAATTGAAAAAAAAAAGGTAGGATCCATTGGAAAAAAAGTAAGATCAATTGCAAAAGATAGTGGGATCACTTGAAAAAATAGAAGTTCCTGAAGGAATGGAAACAAGATGAGACAAAACTGGGTTGGAACACAAAAAATGATTGAACCGTCGGATGATTGGTGGGTTGAGAAGATACGGGTTATAATTTTAAATTGCTGACTTTTCAACAATACAAACATATTTTGGTTTAACCATATTTACATATTTATTAGGTCCTTCCTACAGATAAAAGGTTCCATTATGAGAACTTTTCAGTAGAGTTGGAGGAAAGACAAGAGAAAATGTTCGGACTTATAGTGGAAAATCGGGATAATGTGTGAATGTCAAGCACAGGGATTCAGCATCCTGAAATGATCTAAGAGCAATAATTTCCTAAGCTGACGATAGTATGGTGACTGATATAGGAATTCCATCTATTTTTAGAGAAGCCTCTGCCCAACCTATAAGACAAAAAACATAAGGTACAGGGCAAGGTCATAAGCACAGGTACAATGCAATTGCCAGTGTTGTATGCTCAAGTGTTAGTAAATACTACATATAAGGCAGTGCCTCCTTCTAGATCCCCCATTATCAAGGAAGCTTTTAAGGAGCTTGCCAAGGTTCTAGAGACCTACAATGCTCTTGACTTCAATAACTTCCAAATTCATCCTTGATCAATGCAGAAAAGAGGACTCATGAACAATCCTGAAATAACAGTATAGGTGGCTCAGAACACGCTATGCGAAGGGTCTTTTGTGATTGTTTGTAAGTGAACTTTTGTGACCTTTTGCTATGAACTTGTGTTGCAAACCTCATTGGAGATTTGTGGTCGGGGTTGACAAAGTGGAGTTAGGGTTCTCAACCCTAGACAGGAGTACCCCTTGACTCTATCCGATGCGGTTGTAGGCAGACAGTGGCGTGGGAGATGGCGAAGATAAACGGAGGAGGCAAAGATGTCAGTGAAGATAAACAAAGCCTTTGTTGTCGCTACCGAAGATGGGCTCGAGGGAGAGTT
Organism: Platanthera zijinensis; assembly: GCA_039513925.1. Lineage (NCBI taxonomy): Eukaryota > Viridiplantae > Streptophyta > Magnoliopsida > Asparagales > Orchidaceae > Platanthera > Platanthera zijinensis. The sequence continues at coordinate 38,326,809 of CM077085.1, forward strand.
CCAAACCCTTTAACATAACAATGAGAACTTTCTTAAAGGGAGAGAAACTAGGATAACTTCTAGTATTTTCATTTCATTACTTTAATGGGTCCTTGTATAGAATTGCAAAATGCCATAATCGTAATAAATCCGAACAATTGGACTTAATCTAAAATACCCAATATTACTAAAACTTCTAAAGAGCCCTACGATTCATAACAGACACAATTAATAAAACTCGAACTAAAGGCGCATAACAATGACTCATAATAAGACGAATAATAAACTAACTTGAAATAAAGACACAACATTCCATCCCGCTTCAATTTGAGTGTCCACAAGATCAAAAGAGAACTCTGCGTATGAGATCCTCCGATTATTTTATATCCCGCCAAAACAACTCCTATAAGAAGTTGTTGAAACCGAGTCTTTACAAGGAAGAAAGCCTCTGCCATGCTCACTAATGTTATGGAGGGAAATGATGCTATCGGGTGGTCATTGCTTGGACGAAGATGGCATCGACAATTTGGCAATTGACAGATGCAAGTGCTCGGAAAGTAGAGGTGTAGGCTCGAGGATGGAGGACGAGGGTTCACTGTGGGAGAGCCACGAAGGTCGGCGGATGAATGGTTTGTTGTAGCGGAACTGTTGGGCTTGGAGGCCAAGTTGCATGTTAAGAAGGCACAATTAGGGGTGATGGTGGACGACTGTCTTGTTGGGTCGAAGTGGTTGAACTATACGACATAAGAGGAAGTTGTTGCATGTAGGCAATAGAGGTTGGCAGTGATGCGCCATGACCAGAAATAAATTGGTGGGGTTTCTTCGTACTTGGGCTTTGGATTCCTATTGGGCTCCGGATCAATCCATACATCGAGAGCCAGGCAATCCAAGCAGAGAACTGTGAAATTGCGATTCGTGCTATCCCCGACATCTCCAATAACTTATATAGAATGCATTGATGTCATCGTGCTCATTGAAATATTATTCATAAAGGATTAATCAATTAATTAATAACCGAAAATACTTGCTCTGTAGTCTAGGCATAGTAATTGGCTCGAAAAGACATAAGATATGCGGCTTGAAAAAAGGTGTGGGGATTAATAGAGTGAGGCTCGCGACTGGATCTGCTGGGACCGGAAGGAAACGTCCGAAAGGAAATAATCACTGGAGAGAGACGATCGCGCTAGGGATTCATAGAGGCTGCAGAAAGACACTGATGGTGTGTTGTTGTTGATGCAAGGAGGTGTGCAGGCGGTGAGGCCCTGGCTAGAAACGATAGTCAAAAGACGATGTGCATTGGATTCGATTTGAAGGAACTCGATGGAGGTAGCTCGGCACAGCTTACTGGGGCGAACTGGGGTCGATCGAGGCTTGGTTGGAGGGAATCGAAGTCCTTACAGTTAAACTAAGAAGAAAATTCGCAGTTTTTGAGGGGCTCTATGATTGCAAATAAGCAGTCTTTGAGGGGCTCTATGATTACAAATAAACAAGGAGGATTGTGCACAATAACACCAATTGTTGCAAACCTCGTTGGGGGGTCGCGGTCGAGGTTGAAGAGGCAGTGCAATTTAGGGTCTCAACCCTAGAGGGTAGCATCCCTTAACTGAAGGTAGCCAGAGGCCGAGGAGATGTTGAGGAAGATAAAGAAAGGCTTTGTCGTGGGGTTCGAGGCTACTGAATACGGAGGCTCAAGGAGTGCTCTAAACCCGTTAACCTAACTATGAGAACTTCACGAGAGGAAGAAAAACAAAGATAACTTGTTTTTTTATTCCATGACCCAAGGGGTTCTTATATAAAATTACAAAATAATGTAATCCTATTAAGTCTAAACACTTAGATTTATATATATAATACTCAAAATTACTAAAACTTATAAAGATCCCTACGAATCATAACATAGACTTGATTAATAAGACTCGAAATAAAGACACGTAATAAATTGGCGTAAAATAGAGACACATAACATGTTGTGACCTTTTTGTTATAAACTTTTGTGATCTTTTGTTATAAACATTTGCGATCTTTTGTTATGAACTTTTGTGATCTTTTGTTATGAACTTTTGTGATCTTTTGTTATGAACTTTTGTGATCTTTTGTTATGAACTTTTGTGATCTTTTGTTATGATCTTTATATGATTTATTTTGTATGTTATTGTTATGGGCTTCGAGCCCAGATATTATGTCGTGTTGTTATGAACTTCGTCCCTAGTTATTATGTTGTGTCTTTATGGGCTTCATCCCTAATTATTATGTTGTGTCTTTATGTGTCTGTATGGGATTTTACTATTGCCCTTTATTAGATTTTATTGTATTTTATCTAAATCCAGGTGTCGGGGATTTATGTTTGTATCTTCTATTTAAAAGGCTCATTGGGTCTTGTAATGGTAATCGAGAATTTATATCTTTCTTTCCCCTTTGATGAGATTGTAGTGACTTTATCTCCAGAGAGCACACCCGCTTAGGCAGCCACGGTTCTGGCCATTATATGCTTAGCCATCGTTATCCTCCCTTCGGCCATCTTCCGGCGATGCAACCACTATTACGGAAAAGCATGTAACAACTTGGTATCAGAACTTTTGATTCTCCCTTCAGAAACAATTGTTGCATCTTCAACATTCATCCACAATCACCAAATTCAAGCTCTCATTTTCCCTCGGTCGACCATGCGAATGTAAACCGATGTCAAATCAGGCCCACAACAGTGACTATGGACAACGAGGTTCCTCCTCTCTTTCGCCCCATCCAGTAACATACCAAAAAAAGAGCCACTGACGCAAGCCCTCTGATTTTTCGCTTTGTTTTTCACGAGAAGCTTGCCGCCAACAAACAGAAGAAACCGTAGAAGAAACTGCAGCCCTTCGTCTTCTGAAGAACCACCTGTCATCGTCGTTCAAACGGAAGAAGAATGTTGTTGCTTTGTGTAATGTTCCAATTGACCGCAACTCCAGCTGTCTGTGGGCACCATCCCCATCCAACCGACATCGAGACCCATGGGCCTCCTTGTCGACAACCCCTGGAAACGCTCACGCATCTTCCGTCTCCTGCAAGCGATTGAGGCTCGTGCTTTCAATTCCTCAAAAACCGCACGCGCGTCTTGCATGGTTTTGAATGTGCCCTTTTCTCGAGCCCACCAACAACGTCTCAATCAGAGATATCACGCCTCCTAATTGAGCCATGTACATCCAGGAGGCATGTTTTCTTTTTATTAAATTTTGATCTAATCGCTTGTTCTCTCAAGTAGATCTGCGGCAGATCTCACCTCCTTTTAATCGTGCATGCTCCGTATAGAGCGCCTACAACCTAATTTAATTAATGAGTTTCAAAATATATATATATATATATATATATATATATATAAATATATAAATATAATTAATTTGATTATTTCAAATTAATTACTAGAGAGATTTTCAGACAAACTCAGCCAACTTTTGGATCAGATGTGCATTCTTATAGTATCTTATGGTGTCTTATGCGACCGTTGAAGCCCGACACCAAGAAGTTCCCACACTATATCAGCCACTGAGCCCGATGATTGTTCCGGCACAACTCATGTCCTCGCAGATTCCTGCGAGCCTCCTCCAGACACAACTTCAATCTTCTTTGTCGCGGATCTCATTGGCTTTGAGCCCCGTGCCATTGGTTCTGTCAGCCACCTCCATCCAGCGCCCTCCACTCCAGTGACCTGTTCTGTCGACCCCTCTAGTGTCATTCCTTCTAGTGACCGCCTCCCACCCGGCATCGCCACTTCCGATCGTCGTGACACACATTCAGCAAGCATGTTTGCCCCACCTCCAACTATTATGCTTGACAGTGTCTCCACAGCTAGCGCCTCCACCATGCCAAATCCATGCAGCCTTTCATGGCATCTATGAGCACGATGAGGGCCTACCACTCGCGGCATTCTCTCTCTGCTACAGTAATTCGCTACCGGGAAATGTTCTAAAGGGAAATTAAGGAGTCATATGATCAAGTAGTGAAAGCCCCCAAGCTTGATTTGAAGGACGGGAGAGATGTTATAGGCTTCATGCCCATCTATTATGATGTAATATTATGAGTTTCATGCCTAGTTATTGTGTTGTGTCTTTATGTGTGTCTATAAGAGTTTTACAATGTGTCATTTATTAGGTTTTACTGTATTTTATCTTAGTACAAGTGACAGGGATTTACATTTATTCCTCTTGTATCTTCTATTTAGAGAACCTCTTGGGTCTTGTAATGGTAAGAAGTTATTTATTCCTTCCCCCTTTTATGAGATTGTGACAGCTCTCTCCTCCCGAGCAGACCCAGCTTAGGCAATCGTGGTTCTGGCTCCACAGTATCCTTTGTCGTCGTCATCCCCACCTCCGATCATCTTCCGTCGACGCTACAGCTATTACAGGAGAAGCCCGTAACAACTATGAACTTTTGGATGCAAAAACCCTTAAACTTAATGTGATATTTCATTATTAATGCTAAGTTGCTATCATGTCCATTTCTCTTATTATTATTGACTGAACATTATTAGTGCGTGCTCTATTGTTTTGATGTTGACTGAACATTATTAACATATAATATCTTGATTAATCATTTGCCATTTTTCTTTCAGTATAGACTACTCTACCAATGATTCTGAACAACAAGTTTGATTTATCATTTCTCATATATGGTCGTAGCACTAATATGCCTGATATATGATTACATTTTGAATTTATTTAATATTACATCATACATTATATCAATTCAAGCGGTGATAAGTGAGTTGAAGAATTACTAGATGGGCATCCATTTAGGTTTCACATGAAAAAAATATTTTTTTCATCTGCTTAAAACACTTGAGCAATCTCAAGTTTTGAGAGGGTCTCTAAGAACTACCACCATGAGGGTCTCTAAGAACTACCACCATGACAGTGTTTGTGAACACCTTATCACAAAAAGAATCAATGAGAGACACTAGAGAGCATTTCCAACACTCAAGACAATATTTCTCATGTCGTTTTAATGCTCTCATTCAACTATCAGTGGAAATTATAGCTAGTTTATTGGCATACCATCAAAAATAAAATATTATGACTGCACAATTACATATGTAGGCATCCATCATGAGTAGATCCTAACAGGGGCAGACCCACGTGCAGGCATACTCGGGCACGTGCCCAGGTTACAATTTTCACAACTTTGCATTGGTCCGCCCTTGTTATCCCGCAAATAGAAAAAATCAATTTGATTCAGCTTTGTCGTGCCCTAATCCCTTCCCTAGTTCCCTTTATTGCTTTGCCGAACTAAGACTCCAGTCTCCGGAGACAACTACTTCCACGACGGAGATTGACTCCACGACACCAGAAAACGACGCAACTAGACGACGACGCATCAATGCCGATTGGCGGCGACCTCTCATTTCTCTATTAGACAGTCTGTCGTCCCTCTCGAGTCTCCACGTTTCCAGACTCCAGTCCGGTAGTCAACAGTCAGCCATTTACCACTGTCCAGTTTGGTCGCATGCATCAGCCTTCACAGATCAAGCCTCAAAGGTAAATGTTAATGATTTCCTGTTAAATATTATTGATTTAGGGTCCTATAAATGTATTTCATGTTATTTTTAAATGATTTAGGGCTTTGATTCAAGGTTCTAATATGTTAATCAAAGTGTTGATCTGTTAATCAAGGTGTTCCCCTCTTCGGCTCTTCCTAGTTCCTACTAATCAGCATGCATGTATGTGGAATAACTTAAATGTTAGCTATTGATTGTATGTGTGTGGAATAAATCAAGATTCAAGAACATACTTAAATGTTAGCTTTTGCTTGTAATTGGACTAAATCAGTATTCTAATTGAGTTTTATTTGAGAACTTTAATCACCGAATAGGATTCAAGCTTGTTATGGAGAATTTTTTGCAAAAGTTTTTCAACTTACACCAAAAACACACCAAAATGAAGAGTCACATTCATCCTCATGTAGTAAGAGACAACTTAATTGTGTTGAGGAACTACTTTCCGATCCTAGGTTAAGACAATGTAATGACTGTTTGAAATTCTTGTTGAACTATAATATGTTTTGATCAAAATTTACCTATTTTGTCAATTGTAATGAAAATTTTTCATTTATATTTTATTTTCATTTGTGCCCGGGTTTGACAAAAATCCTGATTCCACCACTGAATCCTAAGTTTGCTGAATGTGAGGAATGAATAAAATTTGGGCATTCCAAAGCAGATGAGCATATTGATGAAGCGGATGAAATAGATCATGACTTTGCTAAAAATTGGGTGCATAAGTTTTGACAATTTCAAGAGATCTTATTGCCGATCAATTACAAATGATCATTTGATGATATCACGAATTTATTTAGGGTTTAGGGCACAATTCTCATTTTGAACAAATTGTTGATTATTTAGGGTTTAGGGCACAATTCAAATTTGAACAAATTGTTGATTATTGTGCCAGTTACTTTATGATATTAGTATTTATAGATATCATTCAACTTTTTTACTTTAACACACGATATTGTTTAATTTAATACACATTGCATAAGAGCAGTTAAGTCATTCTTATTTAAACCGCTACTATATTGCTCTACTATCAAGCACATAAATTTATTTTTGTTCATAATTGCACTGAAAACACAGTTAATCTAAATTGTCTACTGCATTTGTCACCACAGTGTTCCACCACTCCGTTCATAGACTTTAGTAAGCAACTATAAATCATCAACAAGCTATGTTATTAAAGGCACATTTCAGGCACGCATAAGACATAAAACTCAACAAGCTTTGAGGTATACGCCTTCGCGCGCTTTTTTGGCGTCTTTAGAGCATAAAAAGCATGGGTGAGATTTTTGTCGTAAACATTTTTTAAAAATGAAAAAAGAAATAATGTAATAGTTCAACCACTTTTGAATGATTTAGGATTTGATAGACATAATCGAGCATTGAGGCTTCCATATGATGTCAGTGACTGCATTAATAACAGTTCTTAAAAGATATAGATGTTAGTAATGAGTGGTTGATGAGTATAATGGATGAAGAATTGGATTAATGAGATGAATTTATGTTTTATAAAGATCATTTAAAATGATGTGGTTGAACCTTGCAGTCTTCGGTCGTATCCTGAGCCTTGATTTTATGCTCCAAAAACACATTGTGCTTTGATATGCCTTGAGCTTTCATCGACTATGCTAACAAGATCATTTTTTAACATTACATGTCTAAACACATGATAAATTTATCTTCCATATTTTCAATAGGTATCTTTGACAATCAGATTTATCATTCCATATCTAAATCCATCCTGCATTTCTTTCTATAATTCATAGGTCCATGATAAGATGAGCCTACATTATAAATATGCATATCAAAATATAGACCACTAAACATACGTTATATTGAGCAATAGACAAAAAGTCGAACAACATCGCAAGAGGATGTAACCAACTGGCATCAATATGCAACTAGAAAAAATAAATAATAGTGATTTTGGCAAAAACTATGCACATGTGCATTTTCCTACTATATTTCAATAGGTGCATGACAAAATGAGCTTATATATATTAATATTATACCAAACTTTAGGTCATTAAGCAGGACTAATATCGAGTAGAAGTACATGAGAATATAAACTTATTTGATACAATTGTGAGATATAAGAATAAACATCAATTTACCCATTATTTCAGATTTTCCCTCACTTGTAAACATTGCTGAAGACTCAACAATGATCAAATTATGATATATCAACCACTCCAAATCCTCATACCAAGCACTTCTAGACACTACCAAACGATTTGAAGCATTTCCTTGAGGACTCTCGGGTTCTACATTGGGATTTTGGGGTTTTTTACAGTTTAAGATTTTCAGCATTCAGTGATAGCTTTCCATGCTTGATTTGTTGTTGCCTCTACTTAACTCTATAAAAGTTGTATTATCCCTAGGTTTGAGGGGTCCTATTTCCTTTACAAGCATCATCCAGTTTGCGTTTTTTTGCGCATCTAATTAATTTATTACTTTGTTGTTCTTCCATCTCTTGTATCGATTTGTGCGCTAGTCTAGTTTATAGTTCTTAATTTATACCTTTTAATAGTCCTCCGAAGTAACAACAACACCTGTGATTGTCTTAATTTGGTATCAGAGCACTCTTAATTGCCTCAATTTAGTACCAGAGCATTCTAGATTGCATCAACTTAGCACACGAATGCATCCAGACTTGCATCAACTGACATCAAAGCTATCTTGGATCACTTCCATACGCTCCCGGGCGGCATTTACTAGTTGAAGAACAAAAACTCCACTACCATGTCATAACCTCATAAAGCAGTTGCATATTTCTTGAGACACTAAACTTGTCACATGGAAGTAGTGAAATCTTACTAAAAGGATGGAAACCACTCATCTATAAATCATCACAATGTCATGTAGTTTACAAGGTGAACAGCAGGTGGTGAAGCTGGTGGACAGGAAAATGGCAGCTTATCAAATGAAACTCCAATGAGCTCATATTACACATAGATTAATAGCTTAGCAAGATTCTCAATCTACAATTCATATTCCCCAATTTCCTATCACCTAATTTCATATCAAACATGCAAAAATAAAGCAGCAGTGTTCAGTGTAATGGCGAAAAACTCTCGTACAGTCGACTGAGCAATGGCTGTTTATCAGTTTGTGTAAATTCGCCACATAAAAGCCCTAAAAGTACCATGCGATGCTGCATTTACATCTAAAATCATTAATATGCATGATTCAGGAGATCGGCGCAGAATTTCAAAACAAACACATCAAAACTATTCCCGAGAAAATAAGATCTACAAAGAATTTAAACTACAACAAAACAATGGACGCGGGAAAGGAGGAAACAAAAGAATCAAGATTCCGCGACCCAAAAAAACAATTTTCGCAAAATTAGACTCCATTCTCACCTGTTGCAGGAACTGAGTAATCAGATTTCGGAAGATGGCGATATCTGCGCCTACGAATTCATGAATCAGATGAAGGCTTGAATGAATGAAGCTGATGAAGAAATCGACGAAAGATCAAATTTCAACAATTAGGATTTAGGGTTTTCTCCCTCTCGAAGGCTCGTCCCAACTTAGAACGACAGAAAATTCGAGGTAAATTCTAGGCTATCGCTGGAATTAACTTTACAAGCAGATTGCATGAAAATATATATAAATACTTTTATTTTAAAAGAGGTTTATATTGGAAGGCTATTACTATTGACACCTCAAATATAATGGCAGTGCAGTAAAATGATTACCGCAGCCTATTGGCGGCCTAAATTTTTTTTTTTTTGTGAGGTGAGTGAGAGGCACGGGGCTCTGTCCTTACGGTCAACCACGATAGTATCTCTGCGTGATATTATTTTGGTCACGACATTGTCCCGGCACGACAGCGCTTCGGACGCTCCCAAACCTCTCAAGTCTCAACGTTATACTACGCAGGTTGCTCATTTTTGCGGTATACTCGGGGGTTTAAGAGCGACGAGGAGAACATATTTTTTATTGTAGTTAGGGGGCTTTGTATATATGAGAGCGTGTTTTTTAAAATTAAAAAAAAAACACAAATTTAAAATATAGAAATTTTTTAAATAAAGAGAGACAAAATTGAAAAATAAATGTTTAATCAAACTTGTTTTTTTCTTTTAATATAATATAGATATATAATTACATTTAACTAATTTATTAAGGCTCTATTTGTTTGGGCGTTTCGATTCTCCGTTTTGGGCAAACGCCACCGGAAGGAGGGTAAACAAATGAACCTCCGGCGGCGTTTGCTCCGTTTCCACCCGCCCGCCTTAAGAAACGCCACAAAAAGCTCCGTTTGGAGCATGGGCGGATCTAGAGGGGGGCCACAGGGACACGTGCCCCCCCCAAATTTTTTGGAAAGTTTGATTAGACTTGCTTCGCCCAAACCGGTGCACCACCAAATTTTTTTTTTAACCCGCCATTTTTACCCTCCGCCATTCCCGTGCGGCCGTGCCCTAGCTGCTCCCACAGTCCCGTGCCAGGCGTAGATCGCAATTCCCGTGCGAGGCGCAAATCGCCATTCCCAGATCGCCATTCCTGTGCTAGATCGTGCTGGATCGCCATTCCCGTGCTGGTATCTTTCTTCTCGCCATTCCCGTGCTGGTATCCTCCTCCTCCTCCTTCTTCTTCTTGCTGTATTTTTTTTTAAGTCCAGATTTTTTTATGCAAGCTGTATTTTTTTAAGCAAGGTATACAGATTTCTAGTCGAGATTTCAATCTTAGGAAAATGCATTCAAACTTCTTGTTAAGCAAGGTGTAGAGGATGAGAGGGAAAAACATTCAAGAAAAAGCATCCAAACTCATTTCTAGTCCAAACTCATTTCTGGACTGGAATTTCAGTCCAGAAATCAGATTTCTGGACTGAAATTTTTCAGTCCAGAAATCTGATTTCTGGACTGAATTTCAGTCCAGAAATCTGGCCAATTTCTGGACTGAAATTCAGTCCAGAAATTTGGCCTGATTTCTGGACTGAAATTTCAGTCCAGAAATGTGTCCAGATTTCTGGACTGAAATTCAGTCCAGAAATCTGGTTTCAAATAATGGGTGCGGGGGAGTTCACATAGACTCTCTAGGAGGAAGGGGGGATATGACTGTAACCATCTCTCCACAAAGCTTGTTGAAACTGGTAAGCATATTGCTTATCAACCGATTACAAGCTTTTGAAGTTTGCATTAATTCTTCTGGTGGCTACTGCAAGTGTAGAAAGAGTGTTCTCGGGCATGAACTATGTCAAGAACAAATTGTGCAACAGTATGAACGATCAAATGTTGAATGATTGTCTAGTTACTTTTATTTAGAGAGATGCATTTTTGAAAGTCCGTGACGATGATGTTATCGATCGTTTTCAAAAAATGAAGACTCGTCGTGGACAAATGTAATTTTCTTGTGTAATTTTGTATTTTCGGATTTGGTGAATTAAATGTAATTTTGTATGAATTTGAAATGTAAAAAATTTTACATTATCTTGTTGTTTCATTTAAGAAAAAATTTTGTGCCCCCCATTGCAAAATTCCTGGATCCGCCACTGGTTTGGAGCATCCACCTCCCCCCTCCGGTTCGAACACTCCGTTTCCACCCGCCGGATCGACCCGCCACCGCCGAACCAAATGGAGCCTAAGTCAAAAAATATAAAATAAAACTTGAATGTTTCTTACAAAAACAAAATATTTTAAATTCATGCTATTATAGTAATCATATAAGAACGCAAAAAATGTTTAGAAGACCTAGATTTGAAGACACAAAAATGAAATAAAAACATTTATTTTCTCACTAATGGTAAAGAACATGAATAATATTATTTATGAGAGACAAAACATTCAAAACGAGAAGAAATCATACCATTATTGTGATTTTTTGATGAGAATCGGCGGACCAAAAACAAATCACAAAGATCCAACCTTTCAGACGAGGTTGTCGGCATCCGAGGGTGCTCCTCTGGCGATTTTGGCAGCGGGCGGCAAGAGTGGCGGATAGGGGGTGACGGAAGATAGAGGCGGGATTTCTATTAGGCGTGGGAGACGATGGGAAAAATGGGTTGCTATTAGAGATGATAGAATTGTGATATTCGGATTTTTTAGTTTATTGAGACTGTCAATACTCAATAGTCATAGATGGGTTGTCAATATAAACGCCCTTTTAAAAAAAATAATTCGCAGTCTATTGATATTTGTAGCAGGGGCGTAGCTAGAATTTTGCTTGAATGAGGGAACAATTTTACGACAATAATATATAAATATGAATAACAATAATAATTAAAAGTTATTTGCTTTAAACAGTAATTTTAAAAGTAAAATAAACATCATATTAACAATAATGATACAAAGTATGTAACCTCACATTTAAGTGTAAAAATAAGAGCTACAAACTCTTTGATTACATTGGAAAATAACTTACTGGGAACAAAACAAATTCTTTAAGTATCATACACTGTAACAAAAATATTAGTCCAAAAGCATTTCCTAGGAAATCAACCAATTCTTTTTTTTTCTGGCTCGACAACTTAATTCGACGTGTCTTCATATTTTCATAATAATCTATGATAGATTCATTATCAATTCCATCAAAAACATCACTAGTGAAGGTGAACTTAATCATTATTGATTAGATAGTGGTGGTACCTCACTTGTCGATAAGGCGTTATTATCAGATGAGACGGAAGAAGATCTACAAGAACTGTTGGAAGGAAAAGGAATAATTAAGAAATTATATATGTACAACCCATATTCGACGAGGGTGGATCCTACCGTCGCCAGGTCATCAGAAGTCAAAGTCAACAAGGCAAGACGGGGATCCAGATCAGCACCCCAGGCCGCAGGAGGTTCGGGCGAGTATGACGAGCTCCCCAGGCCAACTCGCCAGGTGGCGACTATGGCCAGATGCTCGCCTCTTCTAGGCGAGCTCCCCAGGGAAGTCGCCAACTCGGCAGGGTGGGGGTATAAGTAAGACCCCCCCCCCTCCTTGGATTTCCCTATAAATAGGACCCCAGGGGTACGAGGGAGGGGACAAGCAAATCCCGGTCTGAGCCCTCGCGAGTTCCAACAATTGCCCTCGACTCGCTATTGCTCGAGCTCGTCTCCTTCGTACCTAGCTCGGCCGATTTGATTGAGAAGGGGTTGCTTCTTCTAAGCAACTGGGTACGTGGTGGGACCTTCCTGCCGCAGCAACCTGGGGTCTTGTTCGCACAGTTTGCTTCTGTTTCCTGACCAAAGACCGTCTTTTTGACCGCTCGACCAGTAACTTCAGGTGGCCTAGTCCGATTTCTGAGGTTGAGATATTTCTCGGCTTCAACACTTGGTGCGGTGAGCGTGGATAGCGACCGAAGAAGAAAGTCGTGGTTGGAAGATGGCCGATGGTGGAGACCGGGGCGAGTTGGGAGGTAACTCGGCGGGAGCTGGAGTCCCGGGGCAAGGTAGCGAGTATGTGACAGTGGAGGCTTTTGAAGAGTTCGCGAGGAGAGTGGAGAAGGCGATACTCGTCGGGTTGTCCAATCCGCCTGAGGTGACGGCGACTTCTCCCCGCCGTCGGACACCCCCGGGCGAGGAGATACCAACTCGGCGAGCAGGGAAGGAGCCCGCTTGGGCGAGTGGAGAGCAGGTGATCCCGCCGCGACATCACCCGACGAGTAGTCAGGGAATCCGGTTTCGAGATCCGGAACTCTCGGCGAGGTATGGAGATACTCGCCGATGGAGCGAGTATGACTGCTCGAGCGGGGAGGATACTCGCTGCCGCCAGGAAGGGAGGAGCCCCTTTTGCGACGAGATCCTCGCAGCCCTCGTCCCCGACAACTTCAGAGAGCCGGTCCTCTCGTACTACTCCGGCAAGGACGACCCGGTGAGACATCTTCAGTGGTTTGAAGATGTGGTGTCTATTCGCAACATGTCTGATGCTCTCAAGTGCCGGCTCTTCTCCATTACCTTCAAAGATAGCGCAAGAGATTGGTTCCACCAGCTGCCAGCAGGGTCAGTCTACTGCTTCTCAGATCTTCGACGGGGTCTGTTGGCAAGGTTTGCGACGTCCAAGCGGAGAAGAGAGAAAGGGGAAGGGAGCTCAGGAAAGCGGAGAGGCAGGAGAGGCCTCGAAGGCAGGAGGATAGGAGGCCCGTCGGGGGTCAAGAGACGAGGAGTGAGGAGAGAAGATTCCAGTACCCGAGGGATCGCCCCCAGTGGAGGCGACCCGTCCATCAGGAGGAGAGGAGGAATTACAACCCTCGGGAGCAGGGAGGAGGAAGAAGGGAGACCATGGCCATCACCCAGCGAGCCGCTAAGCACCGGCGAAAGGAGAGGCAGCAGGAGAGGAGGCAGGAAAGGCAGCAGGAAGCGGCGATTCCCCTCTACTGCGATATCCATCGAGTGGAGGGGCACAGAACCTTGGCTTGCCCTGAGTTCTGGGAAGCAAGGAGGAGGATGGAAGCGACGGTGGCCGAGAGGGAGCAGCCGCAGCAGGAGGCCCAGGTTGGGCAGGTGGCTTACCAGGTGCCGTAGAGGAGGAGAAACGAGGACAGGATCGACCAAGGAGGAAGGGGGAATGTTATCCCCGGTCCGGGAGGCGGACACGTCGGAGTAATCAACGGAGGGACTGGGTTAGGAGCTTCCCGCAAGGGAAGCCTCCACCAGATCTACAAAAAGTGCGTCGCCTCGACGTCTCAAACCCCTCTCCATTGAACGAGATCACCTTCTCGGAGGAAGACATGCTCTGGAACGAGAACCCCTTCCACGACGCTCTGGTGATCCAGGCCGCGATCGAGGACTTCACTGTCGACCGAATCCTCGCGGATAACGGTAGTTCGGTGAATGTCATCTTCAAGAGAACCTTCGTCGGTCTTCAGGTGGAAGCGTCCCGGGTTCAGGCGGCGGACGGGCCTCTCTTCGGTTTCTCGGGAGAGAATAAAGAGGTGGAAGGAGGGGTGGAGCTGCTGGTCACTCTCGGGGGAACTTCGATCTGATGCGCTTCGTCATCGTCGACGCACCCAGCGGTTACAACGCCATCTTCGGGCGGCCCCTCATCAACTACTTTAAGGTCGTTCCATCGTCATATTATCAGTGCCTGAAGTACTGCCGGGATGACGTCCAAGTCAGGATCAGAGGAGATCCCAAGGCCTCCAGGGAATGCTACCTGAATGCGGTCAGCACCATCAGCTGGATGGGTGACGCAGAAAGGTTGGAGAGGATGATGGAGCAGGAGGAGGGCCTGCAGGCTTCCGAGGAGCTGGAGGAAGTGGAGGTGATCTCCCCAAGAGGAGAGCCTGAGCTGCTGAAGATCGGAGGAGCCTTACCCCCGGAAGGGAAGGTGGAGATAGCTGCTTGCCTGCAGGAGAACGCGGACATCTTCGCGTGGAGCGCCGCCGAGATGTCAGGGATTGATGCTGATGTTGCCTGTCATCGCCTCAACTTAGATCCAGCGACGGCCCCAGTCCGTCAGAAGCAGAGGAAGAGCGCCACCGCGCTGGCGGGACCAATCCGGGAGGAAGTGGGGAAGCTGCTGGAAGCGGGTTTTGTTTCGGAGATCCAGTATCCAGGCTGGGTCTCCAATGTTGTAATGGTGAAGAAGTCGGGAGGAGGCTGGAGACTATGTATCGATTTCTCTATGCTCAATAAAGCTTGCCCCAAGGATTGTTATCCCTTGCCCCAAATCGACGCGCTGGTTGATTCCGCCGTCGGGTTTCCCGTAATGAGCTTCCTTGATGCCTTTTCAGGATATCACCAGATCCGGATGCATCCCCCCGATTGCCGCGACGTTTCCTTCATCACCAGCGACGGATGCTATAGCTACAAGATGATGCCCTTCGGGCTCAAGAACGCCGGCGCGACATATCAAAGAATGATGGATCACGTCTTCAGAGAGCAAAAGGGGCGGAATCTGGAGGTCTACGTGGATGACCTGCTCGTCAAGAGCAAGAGCGCCGCAGAGCACGTAGCGGATCTGGCAGAGACATTCGCCACCCTGAGGAGGTACAAGATGCGGCTCAACCCGGCCAAGTGTGTTTTCAGCGCGGGAAGGGGGAAGTTTCTAGGGCACCTCCTTACTCCCCAGGGGGTGGAGCCTAACCCAGACAAGGTGAAAGCCATCGTGGAGATGGCGCCCCGAGAGATTCCAAGGAAGTTCAAAGGTTGACCGGAAGGCTGGCAGGTCTTAGCCGGTTTCTCTCCAAGGCCGGAGAGAAGTGCTCCCCATTCTTCAAGGCCCTTCGGGGCAACCAGAAATTTGAGTGGACCCCGGAGTGCGAGGAGGCTTTCATAAAGCTCAAACAACAGCTGACCCGAGCTCCTCTCCTTCAGGGTCCGCAGGGCGATGAGGATCTCTTGCTCTACCTAGGGGTGGGGGCTGAAGCAGTTAGCTCAGTGCTGGTCCGAGAAGAGGGAAAGAAGCAGCTTCCAATTTACTACGTGAGCCGGGTGTTGAGGCAAGCCGAAGCGAGATATCCAATCCTCGAGAAGTTGGTTTTCGCCTTGGTGGTTCGGCCAGGCGACTCCGTCTGTATTTCCAAGCCCACTCTATCAAGGTAGTCTCCGACCACCCCCTGAGGAGTATCTTGGACGGAGTGGAGCACTCCGGCAGACTAGCCAAGTGGGCTGTGGAGCTGAGTGAGTTCGACATCTCCTACCCCCCAAGGGTCGCGATCAAAGCACAAGCCGTGGCGGATTTCCTGGCCGACTTCTCGGCCGAGGTCGAGGCAGACATGGGCATCTCTCGGCCAGTCCCCTGGAAGATGTTTGTGGACGGCGCGTCGGGAAGGCACTCCGTAGGAGCCGGGGTGGTGCTGGTTAGTCCTCAGGGGACTAGGATCGAGCAAGCCATCGAGATCCTTTTCCCAGTAACCAATAATCAGGCGGAGTACGAAGCCATGGTGGCTGGCTTGCGACTCGCCAAGGAGCTGGCCATCAGAGACATCCAGGCTTTTACCGACTCCATAGTGGCCGCATCTCAGATTCGAGGAGAGTTCGAAGTTCGAGATCCCATTTTGCAGCAATATCTGGTTAAGGTCAAGGGCCTGATCGGGGGATTCCGATCCTTCCATGTCGAGCACGTGCCCCGAGAACGCAACTCCGAGGCAGACGGCCTTGCAAAATACGGCCCTCGGGCTGGGGGAATCGCCATCGAGTTGTTTCGACCATCTGTCGAAGAAGGCAAGCTGATGGAGATCGATCAACGAGCCTCGTGGAGGGATCCGTTCATCACGTTTCTGACAACAGGCCGACTACCATCCGACGGGCAAGATCAGAGAAAGTTCCGATACAAGGCCGTATACTACTTATTGCAAGACGACGAGCTCTATCGCAAGACCATCTCAGGCCCTCTGGCCCGATGCTTGTCAGAGCTCGAGATTCCCCGGGTCCTCGAGGAGATTCACTCAGGAGAGTGCGGCAGCCACTCCGGGACCCGCACCCTGGAGCAGAGAATTTTGAGGCACGGTTACTTCTGGCCAACCATCCGAAAGGACGCAGAGGCCTAATCCAGAAAATGCTCCCAATGTCAACTCTTCGCGCCCCTCGCGCTCCAGCCGGCTCAGCAGCTTTGCTCGATCACCGCTTCGTGGCCTTTCGCAATCTGGGGAATGGACTTAATCGGCCCGTTCCCTCAAGCTAGCGGACAAAGGAAGTTTGTGCTAGTAATGGTCGACTACTTCACAAAGTGGATCGAGGCCAAGGCTCTGGCCAAGACCACGTCTCAAATCATCAAGAACTTCATCCGGGGCGAAATCGCATGTAGATTCGGGATCCCTCTGGCCATCATCACCGACAATGGGCTGCAGTTCGCCAGTTTGGAGCTAGGGGACTTTTGTAAGCAGTTGGGAACCGACCTTCGGTTCGCCTCGGTACACCACCCTCGGAGTAATGGGCAAGTAGAGGCCGCGAACAAGCTCATCATCAACTTGCTGAAGAAGAAGATCACCAACCTCAAGGGAAATTAGGCCGAACAACTCCCTTCCGTCCTATGGGCTCTCAGGACCACCCCAAACTCAGCCACAGGGGAAACACCCTTCAAACTGTCATACGGGTCCGAGGCTCTCATCCCGGTCGAAATTGAAGTGCATAGTCCAAGGGTCATCGCAGCCGAAGACGGAAGCGAGGAATGGCGGCTAGAGAACGAAGAGGCTCAGAGGCTCTCCCTAGATTATGTGGAAGAGCTTCGGGACTTGGCCTCCATACGCCAGGAAGAAATCAAGAGACGCATGGCGAGGCATTTCGACAAAAATGTCCGCTTAAAAAACTTCCTTGCAGGGGACTTGGTCATGAAGAAGGTGGACGCCGCTGGGCGGGGAGCCGCCGTAGGCAAGCTGCATCCCAACTGGGAAGGACCTTTTATCGTCCAAGAAGCCCTGGCCACAGGAGGCTATTACTTACAAGATCAAGCGGGAGAGCAGCTGACTGGGACCTGGAGTGGGGATGATCTGAAAAGATTCTACCCATAGCGGTAACCCATGTATCTATTTCTGTAAACATAGTTAATATACAAAGGATGCGGGATTTTATCTCTTTTGTGTTGAACATGCCTCAAGGCTTCTGAGTGTTTCCATGGCCCGCCTCGTAGTCGACTTCGGGAGGTAGTGGTCGGTTTGTTCCTCATACATAGCCCAGTACGGATGATGGGACGATGCTTCAGGATTTTAAGCGCTCTTATAAGACCGGGCCCTTGCATTGTCGGCCGAGATCAGCTCCCCCCTTGCATGTCGGCCTATGTCTCCCCGAGTGCATCTCTCTTCCGTCTGGAGGAACTACGAGGAACAGATCCACACCCTGATCCCCCGGACTCGAGGAGAGGCCGGCCTCGTAAAGCACCCAGAAGGAAAAAATCTCAAGTGAGCAACAAGGCAGGATAACCTGCTGAAGGGAGGGCGTGGACGAGCCCAGGGGTGTGTGTTGATTCCGAGTGCGTCCGGAGAGGACCCTCGATGAACACCACCCCCGTTCGAATCGTAGCTGGAAGCGATCTTCACTATCAAATCGAGATACGTGCCTTCAACCCGTTCTTACTGAATAGCCTAGTGCGGATGATAGGACGATGCTTCGGGACTTTAAGCGCTCTTGTAAGACCGAGCCTCTGCATTGCCGACCGAGATCAGCTCCCCCCTTGCATGTCGGCCTAGGTCTCCCCGAGTGCATCTCTCTTCCGACTAGAGGAATTCTTAGGAACGGGTCTGGACGCCAACCCCCCGATTTGGCAGGGTCAAGAGCGTCTCTCCGGAGAGAGTTTTTTTCTTGTCAAGATGTCTCTGAGATTAATCTCCAAACTATGTAAGGATGCAGGATTTTATTCAAGACTTCGAGTTGAGCAGCGTCGTAAGACCGGTATCCCCACAAGCTCCTCTCCTCGGGAATCGGCCGATCTCCTCGATTGTAGTCCAAGACTTCGAGTTGAGCAGCGTCGTAAGACCGGTATCCCCGCGAGCTCCTCTCCTCGGGAATCGGGCGATCTCCTCGATTGTAGTCCAAGACTTCGATTTGAGCAGCGTCGTAAGACCGGTATCCCCACGAGCTCCTCTCGTCGGGAATCAGCCGATCTCCTCGATTGCGAGAATGAGAGGCCCGCAGGTTATGATTCGACAACTAAGTCAGGTTCGACTTGCGTCACGCGCAGGTGGGCGAGCAGGCCTCGCGCGAGTAGGCGAGCTGATCTCGCGCGAGTAGGCGAGCTAGTCCCACGCGGGTAGGCGAGCTGGTCCCACGCGGGTAAGCGAGCTGGAACCGCGCGAGTAAGCGAGCCCCGGAGGGCATGCGAGTATGTCCCACGCGCCGACCCGCGTGGTGCGCGAGGTTCTCCCAGCAGGTTCACGAGTACCCGGGCGCAGGGGCGAGTAGGTCCCGGCGAGCGGATGATCGATGTCGGGACCATCCCCCTGCGATCTAGCGAACGCTCCTCTTCGAGCCTATGAGCCTAGCGAGCAACATGTCAGAAAAATGCAGGAGGAAAAATTTGTATAAATCACAAGTCAAAAATTGATTTACAAAAGGAATATATGCGAGCAACTAGGACTCCTCGTCGCTAGTATCTGGCTGATATTCGTCGTCTCCGATATCACCGATATCTACAGATTCATCGCTCTCGCTCCCGCCGCTACTGCTTCCGCTGCTGCTGTCATCGGAATCGCCGGAGCTGGTCGGCGGCGAGGCGCGGTACGGCGGGATGGTCCCCTCGGTGAGTAGCTCGGGAATGAGCTCGTCGACAGTGAGCGGCTTCTCCCCCTCGACGAGCTGGCCCCCGAGCCTGAGGCGCGCAAGTATGATGTTCCCCGCCGCCCACGCAATCTCACGGCGAACAAAGGATCTCTCCTCCCAGAGGACGCGGG
Organism: Platanthera zijinensis; assembly: GCA_039513925.1. NCBI lineage: Eukaryota > Viridiplantae > Streptophyta > Magnoliopsida > Asparagales > Orchidaceae > Platanthera > Platanthera zijinensis. The sequence continues at coordinate 38,346,568 of CM077085.1, forward strand.
ATTGCTTCACTGCTCGCGCCGGGTCTTCGGGTAGCGGGGTTGAGGAGCACGGCCGTCCTTTAGCAGCGACCAGCCTCGTCTCCATCTCCGCTGCGCGAAGTTGGGCCGCCTCCAGCTCGGCCTGGGAGGCGGCGAGCTTCTCCCCGCACTCAGAGAGCTTCTTCGCTGCTTCTATCTCAGCAGGCTGCGAGATGACCGACGTCAGGATTTATCGATGAAACAAATCGAGCAACCAACCCAAGGACAGCTCACCTCGAAGTCCTTCCAGCGGACCGACTGCATGCCGAGGTCGATGGCCTTCTTGGAGACGACCTTGAGGGCATCGGTCGTCTCCAACAGCTTCCTCGCCGAGTAGTGCCCCAACTCGGCAGACCGCGCGAGCACGCAGGCCGACTGATGGGCGAGCTCCAACGGGGTCAGCTCCAGGACGGACTCCGCATCGACTCGACCATATATGGCGTGGAGGACGGCGAAGGCCTCCCCCTTGTCCTCCCAGTTGGTTGACCAAGACGGGAGGTTGGTGCTCAGCGACACCGAGTTGTCCTCCGCCGACCAAGTCACGAGCGGGCGGCCGTAGGAATCCACCACCCCCTGCCCGAGGCCGTAGTTGGGGTGGAAGTGGGGCGACCGGGCGCCCGTCGGCGACCGGCGATCGACGGATTGTGGCGACGAGGCCTTCGCCCTCTTCCTCGCGGGACCTGGCGAGCTGACCCTCGACTTTCCTTTGGCCGCCTTCTTCTCCCCAACGTCGGCAGGGGGGCGAACGTCCGAGCGCGTAGTGGCGACTTCCTTCGCCAAAGGAAGAGGCTTCTCCGGAAGCTCATTGGGAACTTCAAAACACGCGATAAGTTAGCTTCAGCGGAAAAAGGACAACGAACGAGTAACCATGACGCATTCTAATCTCGGCTTACTCTCACGGGGGTGGACTGCCTCGAGCACGTTGACGTTTAGACGCCAGAAAATGACGTCAAATCGCCGACCCCGGAAGTACTCGAAGAGCTGCTCGCGAGCTCCTTCGAGGATGGGAGGAAGGAAGACGACGTCGGCCGGTTGGTGCGGCCTGCCGAGAATCCCGCTGAAGTCGCCGTGGACGACCACCAACTGCTCGCTCCAGCGGTGGACCTTATTCGCGGTCCTGACCAAGGTGCAGACGTGGCTACTAAAAAAGACGACTCCCTCCGAGGTCGCCGCAAAGGCGAAGATGCGGCGGAAGACGGAGAGGTCGAAGGCGATCCTCTCTTCTCGGAGGAAGCATAGGAACCCCATGATGATCGCCATGCTATTGGGGTTGATCTGCGCGGGGACGATCCCGAAGTAGCGCAGGATCTCGCAGAACTCCGGCCAGAAGGGTATCCGCAGGCCGGCGTCGAAATGCCGCAGCGACAAGACAAGGGCACCCTCAACATATGTGTTGAGCCGCTCGCCGCGAGTTGGAAGCCTCGCCGAGTAGTCCTCAGGCAACAGGCGCTCCCTGAAGGCCGCCAGGCCCTTCTCTGAGGTAATGGACTTCTTGAATGCCGCATGCGCGAAGTTAATGGCGTGAGCTTGTCGGCAAGCGCTGGCGTCGTCGCCGACCATGTTTGCGAGCTGTAAAAAGAGCGAGAGAAGGCGAGCTGGATGTTCGGATACTCGCCGATATGAAGAGAAGATCGCTACAACGTACGCTTTATGACCCACCTACCCCTCCTATTTATAGATATGGCAAGGCAAGGGGTGGGGGTCTGCCCGTCTCGGCGAGTATCGAACGAGCTCGCGCGGTGAAGAATAAGAGGCGACATTGCCAGAAGACCTAGAGCTCGGCACACCACAAAGAAAGCGCACACACGAAGAATCAGAAGGCGAGAATACTCATACACGCAAAGATGAATTAATCAATAATAATAAAAAAAAGATGTCCGAAAGAAGTACAAAGTCGCGCATGGCGAGCTACATTCAAAAGGCAAAATTACTAAGGCGCCCTAGGCCGCTCAGGGGGGTGAGGATGTCGCCCGGCCCAGCCGATCTCGCGTGCACGCCGGTAATGCTCCGTCGCCAACGCCATGGCATCGTCGCCGAGCCGGAGTTGCTCCTCCATCCTCGCCAGACGTCCAGCAGACCCCATGCTCGTCCGGATGCCGGCCAGCTCGTCAAGCACCAGCTGCAGGCGGTGGTTGCTCAACTGCAGCTGGCGATCATTCTCTTTGACCATGTGGAAGCGAGCTTCATAGTTCTCCAAGGTCGCCTGGAGCCCTTCGACCTTGGCCATCCTCGCCTCCAGAGCCGAGATGCGTCGGTGAGGGTCGCAGATAGCGAGCTGGTCGAACTTGCTTTCCAGCTCCATGTAGGCGCGAGCAACGGCTTGGCGATACTCGCTCCCCGACAGCCCGATGGCGTCGATGAAAGCCGCCCCAGGGGTCGCCGGGCGATCTGACAAGAAAGAGAAATAGATCGTCAGGTCAGAAAAAGTGGAGCAGAAATCGAAGTGGTAAAAAAGCTTACCACGGCGAGGAGATCGCGATCGGCGCAGCGAGGGAGGTCGCCCGGAGGTATCTCGCCTCCCCGAAGAGCTGCTCGGAAGATCGGCAGACCTGCCTTGCCCGCGCTCTCCCGACCCTCGGCCGACGTAGTCGGGGTCTCCAACCCGCGGAGGGAAGTAGGCAGGTCGCTGCCTCTCCGACTTCTTCAACGGCGGCGGAGCTTGAGATGAGCTCGCCGGGTGGTGTGGAGCCCTCGGCGCAGGAGGTGGAGGAGGTCGCGGAAGATCCGACCTCTGCGAAGCAGACAAAGGCGGCGGCGGGGGCGGGACGATGCCCGGCATCTGGCCAGGAGTGGCGACCAAGGGTGGCGGCGGCGGCAATGAGGTGCTCGCCGAGATTACTTTCCCGCCACTCGCAACGGCGGAGGCCGCCCTGCTCGCCGGAGGATCCTCGCGCGCCGACCCGGACAACCCAGCGGGAGTTTCTTTCACCGGCAGCTCCTTGCTCGTCGGGGGGGTGCCCTTCACCAACGTCGCCCCCGACGCCTTCCCCGAGCTAAGGCCTATCCGGACCGTGTAGGCGGTCTTGGACGGCCTATCGGCCGCCAGGGCGAGTAGGGGGGCCGAGCTCAGCGGGACGACGTCAAGAGTCGCGTCCGCGGCAGTCGGAGAGCCTGCATAGAAAAGTAGTCAGTAAAGAAGAGGCGGCGACAACCTAGCAGGAAAGATTTCCAGATGGCGACCTGTCACGGTGACGACCTCGACCTGAGCCGCCGCGGATTCCTTAGCGGCCGTGAGCTCCTCGGCCACTCCTGGGTCCTCCGGCGGGCTGTCCCGAACCGATCCGTGGAGGTCGTCAAGCCCGAGATCGCTCAACAGCTTCTGGGTGCTGGAAGAAGCTGCGGGATTTCCAGTCGCCGCGACGACTTGGTTCAGCGGTGGAGGCGAGTCGACCGCCGCAGTGGCGGACTGCTTGACCTTCTTCGCCTTTTTCTTCTTCGGCGGGGTCGAGGCGGTGGCGTCTTCCTCGCGCGGCCTTTTCTGTCTGGCTATGCCGAGGAGGCCCGACAGGGCGGCGAGATTGTCCATCAGCAACTTCTCAGCATCCGACATTTTCGGCGAGCTTCAGGGTCCGTCTCGAAAATCAAGCCCCCCTATTTATAGGCTACTCTACCAGCAGACGACGATGCGAGCTGTCCAGATACTCGACAGAGGTACTCGCCGAATAAGCGTTGGATGATTCTTTCCGGGCTCCTACGTCGCCCAAAAAGAGCGGGGATTGTGTACAACACATATTCGACGAGGGTGGGTCCTACCGCCGCCAGGTCATCAGAAGTCAAAGTCAACAAGGCAAGACGGGGATCCATATCAGCACCCCAGGCCGCAGGAGGTTCGGGCGAGTATGGCGAGCTCCCCAGGCCAACTCGTCAGGTGGCGACTATGGCCAGATGCTCGCCTCTTCTAGGCGAGCTCCCCAGGGAAGTCGCCAACTCGCCAGGGTGGGGGTATAAGTAAGACCCCCCCCCCCCTCCTTGGATTTCCCTATAAATAGGACCCCAGGGGTACGAGGGAGGGGATAAGCAAATCCCGGCCTGAGCCCTCGTGAGTTCCAACAATTGCCCTCGACTCGCTATTGCTCGAGCTCGTCTCCTTCGTACCTAGCTCGGCCGATTTGGTTGAGAAGGGGTTGCTTCTTCTAAGCAACTGGGTACGTGGTGGGACCTTCCTGCCGCAGTAACCTGGGGTCTTGTTCACATAGTTTGCTTCTGTTTCCTGACCAGAGACCGTCTTTTTGACCGCTCGACCAGTAACTTCAGGTGGCCTAGTCCGATTTCTAAGGTTGAGATATTTCTCGGCTTCAACAATATAGACAAGTTTCATTAGGAGATATAGAACACAATAGTGATTATGATAAATTTATAGCATTACTAATCATTAATCAATCAACAAATAGATAAATTTGAAGAAAGACTGCAAGAATACTTGCTTCAATCAACTAGTTATCATGATTTAAGTAAAGAGGGAGAATGGGAGATTACCACAATTTATTGGGTGGGCTATTTGCCCCACTTGTCAGCCAGTACATGATATAATCAAATAGAGAAACTGGGCATGGTAATTTCAAAATCCAAGCAAAAACTCTTTCTCCAATCTATAACCGTAGTCCCTCACTCTTTGTAATGTAAAGCCAGCAAACACTCTTCCCAAATCTAATGAAGATCCAAAATCTAATGAAGAATAAATCTAATGTGAAAGCCAATAAACACTCTTCCCAAATCCAATAGATTTATTCTAATGTGAAAGCAAATCTAATCCAATAGATTTATTCTAATGTGAAAGCAAATCTAATCCAATAGATTTATTCTAATGTGAAAGCAAATCTAATCCAATAGATTTATTCTAATGTGAAAGCAAATGTAATGAAGATCCCAAATCCAACAAATCTAATCCAATAGAAGAAGAAGAAGAAGAAGAAGAAGACCGCGCCTGGGTGAATACCGCCGGCTGTGGTTGTGAACTCCGCGAAAAATCAGGGCACCGGCTGTGAACTCCGTGAAAAATCAGGGGGGGGGGGCACCGGGCACGGGTGAAGGAGCAGCGGCGAGAATGTGGGATAGGGAGCAGCGCCGGGCCGACGGCTAGGTTAGGGCAGAATGGCGGAAAGTAAAAAGTGAAATCTTGTGCGCCTGGGTGAAATCCGCGAAAATTCAGGGGGGGCACATGCCCCCCCTGGACCTATACTGGCTACACCCATGATTTGTAGTGTAAACAATTTATTTGCAATTTAATGTCTTATTCAAAAATAGCTTGCAATAATCAGCATGCAAAAGGATTGAATGGTCAATACAAAAAAAAATGAAGGGGAAGACATTAACTGACCGGAGGAGAAGAAGTTACGGCCGTCGCCGGAGGAGAAGAAATAGATGAATGAGGCCTTTCATTGCGGACAAGAGGAGCGGCGAGTCACACATGCAGGTGGCAGCAGAGGGGTTGCAGACGGAATCAGCAAGTCATACCGCGCGAGGTCGAAAATGGAGAGGAGGAATAATGTGCTATTATGATTCTTGGAGGGAATTGAAATGAATTCTAATTCCACCCAATTTTCAGGCCAGCCCGACACAGGATTTGGAATTGGGAGCCCAATTTCAATTCCATTCACTAAATTCTGCCCAAACGAACGTACTCTTAGAGCTGTCACTTAAAACCGAAAACCACGAACCGAACCAGAACCGCAAAGAACCAGACCGAACCGTTCGCAAATTATTCAGGTTCTGGTTTGAATTTTGGAACCATGAACAACATTGGCCCGGGTGTGGTTCTCAAATTTTATTATCCAGACCGGAACCGGAACCGCAACCGCAACATACAGGTCTCGAGCGGTTTCAAGATTTTTAGACCCGATTCGAACCGGACCGAAGTAGAACCGAACCGCAACCCGTTTATTATTATTATTATGTTATTATTTTATAATTTATCTATCATATTTATACTTACTATCACGAGTGAAGCTGATGCAGTTTGAACCCTAACCGCAATCGCATTAAAGGGGGTCGATTTTGGACCGAAAAAAACGTCACCGCATACAAATCGTATGGTATGGTTTGACATTGGTGCTGTTTAAAGTCAATTTTTGCAGTGCATTTTTTATTTTTATACAGTTATATAATATATTTTCAATTTTACTTACATATTTTTTGAAATATTTTATTTAAAAAATATAGAAGATATACAACTACTATTTATCAGTAATCATGAAAGACAACTAATTGTAGACGGTTGTTATGGTTGAGCATGCCGATGAGCCGTTCGCAAGCCAACTAGAATTCGTGACAAGTCTACAGCCGTAAAAAGGAAATTGATACTATCCCACCGATCGCGGAAAAGACCGTCGAGAAGTGCGCAACATAATTATTTTTTTTCGATATTGTTTTGAGTTTTACTATTTGCAGCCCGCTTTTATTTCATTCTGTCAAGCTTGATTTTGGTTTTAGTTGGAACCGATTAGAACCGGACCGAACCGCATGGAACCAGACCGAACCGTTAGTGGTCGGTTTGGTTTTGGTTCTTGTTGAACTGTAACCGGAACCGTTGACACGACGGTTCCAAAAATTAAGGTGAAACCGGAAACACAACCGGAACCGGTCAAATCAATTAAGGTTTTGGTTCTAATTTGAAAAATTTTTACCTTAGTGGTTCGATTCATGATTTTAGTAGAATCGGAACCGAACTGGAACCGTGACAGCTCTACGTACTCTCAAGGGAAAAAAATTATTTTGACTATATGTAGCTCTTCATCCATCACAACATTTTAGTTGATAAAGATAATTGTTTTTTTTTTGTTTAAGGCTTCGTTTGGCGCGGCGTTTGCGGCGAGCGTTTAGGGAAAATGCCGTCGCACGACGGGTAAATAAATGACCAGCGGCGGCGTTTGCCGTGTTTGGCCCCATCGCGCCATGAGAAACTGACCGAGAAGCCCCGTTTCGATCTCGCGCTCCCTTCCTTCAGTTCCAATGCCACCGTTCCTCCCGCTGTTTCCTCCCGCCACCGCCAAATCAAATAAACCCTCAAAAAGTGATATTATAAGGCGATTGTTAACCACAACTTTTCGCTAGTCGCACTCCAAAATCTCATAACTTTTCACGTCTTTTCGAAATACGCCTTGTACATGTATTTTTAGGAAAAGTTGTAGATCTCGACGAGATCTACAACTTTCGTGTTGAGCACTTTTCCTAAAAATGCATATACAAGGCGTACTTTAGAAATATACTCAGATTTTGTGCCTTTCAGAAATACTTCTTGTACATGCAATTTCAGGAAAAGTGCTCAACACGAAAGTTGTAGATCTCGTCGAGATCTACAACTTTCGTGTTGAGCACTTTTCTTGAAATTACATGTACAAGAAGTATTTCAAAAAGACGCGAAAAGTTAAGAGATTTTTGGGTGCGACTAGCCAATAACGAATTGCGGTTAACAATTGCCAATTATAATGCCTATTATCTCTCTGTTTTTTTGGATTAGTCACAGTTCAAATTACCAGTAAGCCCGCAGAACTTCTTTTTACCCCGAACTTCACCTTGTCCTCCCCCTTGGCTCAAGGTTGAAGACAACAATGCTGGTAATGGGTGGCGAAATAATGACGGTAGGTTTGTAAAGGGAGGTGGTGGAGGTTTCAGAACTTCAACTGAAGGTGGCTGACCGGCGGTGGAGGTTGGCCGGCGGTGGAGGTTGACCGCCATGATGCTGATTGCTTAAGGTGTTGGGGGAATTGCCATTCAGCTGGACAGTGGAGATGATGAGCTCCTGGATATGTTCGGGGAAGGCAAGGTTCCAACGAAAACTGATAGCAACAGAGATTGTAGTTGCAGGCAAGGTGTTTGTCTTAAAGCTTCAACTAGAGAGCAACGAAAAAATCTGCGCCCCTTCAGCATGGAAACCGGCCTTCTCATCTCCGCAAAACTCTTGAAGAAATTTGTCTCTAGAAACTCGTTGCCCAAATCTTACTCTTGGAAATCAGAGAACAATATTCACGGTACATAATAAGATTGGAATGTGAGGTTGTTAAGATTGGGGTTATAATGGCTGTTGGAGCAAAATTTGTCACTCAATCTTCCGCACTTAGCGATCACCTGTGGGAGTTCGGCGGATATATTGGAGACCGCAATTGGCTGGTTACTAGCTCTGTGAGGGCTTGGCGGACAGAAAAGGAAACTCAAAAGAAGTGGTGTCACTGGCAGTGGCGAAGACCGGATTTGACCCGCCGCGGCGAATGCCTCTCTTACGACGGGTCTTTATATTACTATCAAACAGTGATTACAAGTAGGAGAATACATGGAAAAAGGAGAGAAAGGTATAGGGCAACTGTCGACGGACCTCGGTGATCGCACCTACAACGGGGTAGGTTCTGGCCCCAGTCCGCCCTCTCCTTCCAAGTAGGGGTGGACATAAGGCCTGGCAGACCCAGGCCGGGCCCGGGCCTTTACAAAAAAGCCCGGGCCCGGGCCTGGTTTTTGCCAGGCCCGGGTCGGGCTCAGGCCTCGTCCTCAGGACGAGGCCTGCCTAGGCCCTGTAGGCCGGGCCAGGCCCAGGCCGGGCCTGGGTCGGGCCCGGCTAAAATAAATAAAAAAATATTTTTAAAATAAAATTATTATTTTTATAAATCAAAATTTTTAAAAAACAATTGCATTATTATTTCAAAAACAAAAAAAGTTATTACAATTTTACCGCTCAAATTTAAAAAAAATCATTACAAATCTAAAAATACAAAAAAGTGCATTTAAGAAAAATACAATACTCGATGACTCTATTTCTCGAAACTCGAAGGTGTCGTTTAGGTTTGATCTTCCCCGGCCAAATTTAGGCCGCTTAGCTCGTCTTCAACCTCGGACGAGCTATCTTCGATCGATGTGACGTGTTGTCTCCTCTTCATAGCATCCAGGTGGTCCTTATAACATATGCAAATTTCCAAAGACTCGTCGCTCAGGCGGCTCCTTCGCTCGTTCAGAATCCTGCCACTTAAAGAAAACGCGGACTCAGAAGTAACTGTACTTGCTTGGATTGTTAGTAAATCTCTGGCCATGAAGACCATAACAAGATACGTATTAACTTTATTTTTCCACCATTCTAAAATATCAAAATTTTCTATTTTATTTGTACTCATAAAATCTTGAAATTGTGTTTTCGTATACAATCATAATTCATTTAAAGTACTTGACGTTCTTTGTTTTTTGCGGGTAGCTAATTCTAAAATTTTATTTTTAAAATTATCTTTTATTTTAGGTTGTGTGCTTTCTTCTCTAGGTCGCGATCCATATACTTGATCGTAATAATTATAAAATTCGGTAAAATCTTTATTAAATTTTGAAACGCTTACATTATCATAATACGTATATGTTTGATTTAAATTTAAATTATTATTTATTTCTTCTATAAGATTTTCTACGCCATCTACACCTATTAAAGGATTTAAAGCCGCGACGCATGAAAACATAGCAGACATTTCTTTATAATATTTTAAAAAAAATTCTTTCATTATTTTAATTAAGGGACGCCAACTTTCATATTTTTTATAAACACTCAATTTTTCTGTAATTAATACAAAATTTTCGATAACTAGTGGACTCGTCGGATAATAAACGCCGGATAAAATAGATGTTGATCTATAAAAAACTTCTAGCAAATCCATGTAATTTTCAATCACATCCCAATCAGAATCTTGAAGATCATTCATTTCAGACATACTATAAAATTCCATTAGTTGTGTTTTTGACGCACGACTCGTTTTAACATTTTATAGGTTGAATTCCATCTTATCGGCATATCAAATTCAGATTTTAAAAATTTATGACCTTGTGCAGTTACAAATTTTTTAAAATCTTGCTTTCGTTTTTTAGAACTGTAAATGTATTTTAACATAATATGAATTTTATTAATATAAGGTTCCATATATGCTAAACTATCCTGAACAACTAGATTTAAAACATGACATACACAACGAGTATGAAAAAAATTTTCATTTAATATTGGTTTCAAATCTCGTTTTAAATACTTGATTTCTACTGTATTATTCGTAGCATTATCAAAAGAAATACTAATAATTTTATCTTTAATTTTAAATTCACAGATACATTTACTAATTACGTGATAAATAGCTTGACCTGTATGTGGATATTCAAAACATTCAAAACAAATAATACGTTTATTTAACTCCCACAAATCGGAATCGATCCAATGACACATAATACACATATACGATAATCCTGCTTTAATATTGCTAGTCCAGACATCACTCGTTAGACTAACTCTACCGTCGAAAGTTTCAAAATAATTAATTAAATATTGTTTTGATTGTAAATAAGCTTTATAGGCATCACGCTTAAATGTAGATCTACTTATCTGCTGATATTTTGGCTGAAATCCTGCATATATGTAGTATGTCTCGTCCTTATTGTCGTAGTGTCTGAACGGTAATCCACGTTTAATGACGTTCTCCATTTGCAGCTCTCATTGATGCATTTGATTGTACGTCCAAATTTGCCCGCCTGCCGCAATTTGTGCTTGACTTGTCTCCGGGGCTTGTTTAGCCATACACGATTTGATATGTCGTGCGAGCGTTGAATTTCCGCTAACGGCCAAAAGTTTGGAGCAGTGTTTGCACTTCGCCTTAAATTCTGCGCCCACACGCACTTTTTCAAAGTGCTCCCAGACTGGAGTCGTATGCTTGTGCTCCACAATTTCATGCGCGACGGATGTCGACGACACTGACATCGAAGAGGAAGACGTCATCGAAGAGGAAGACGCCATCGAAGAGGACGAAGTGTTTGGAAATAAGAGAGAGAGAGTAAGAGAGTATGAGAGAGGGAGTATAAGAGAGAGAAGTAGAGAAGGGGATGAGGATTGAGGGGGAGGGGTTATATATAGATTATATATATTATATAAATTATAAATTATTAAATTTATATAATTTAAAATATTAAATATCTTATTATTATTATATTTAAAAAAATATTATATTAATATATATATATTATAATTTATATAAAAGTAATAAAAAGGCTGCCTAGGCTGCCGTTTTCCTGGCACCTTGCCAGGAAATGACATTTCCTGGCAAGGTGCCAGGAATGAAGAGCCTAACGGCTCTTTAATAAAGAGTCGTTAAGGGCTCTTAACGGCTCTTTACAAAGAGCCGTTAAGAGCCCTTAACGGCACTTTTTCAAGCCTGGACCAGGCTTTGCTCGGCCTGGTCCCAGGCCAGGCTAAAGCTCGGGCTTTGTCCGGGCTTTGCCCGGCCCGGGCACCAGGCCGGGCTACTTGTTAAATTCCGGGCATGGTTGGGCCTTAAAAGCCCGGCCTGGGCCTGGACCTGGCCTGCCCGGGCCTGGGCTTTTCAGGCTTTTTCCAGGTCGGGCCCAGGCCGGGCCGGAAGGCCCGGTCTTTATGCCCACCTCTACTTCCAAGCACCCCCGACCCTCTATCTATACATGAGGGTAGGCTGCTCTGACGGTTCATGAAAAGGCGTGCATTTAATGTCTTATTAATCACGACATTAAATGTTGAAAGTGTTTGAATTCAAGGATAACTAATCACCTAGAGGGGATGAATAGGTTATTAAGATCTTTTGGATTCTCTTCCGAGTTCTTAAAGCCTTTAACTGAGTTAGGCCTTGTTGTGAGTGATTATTTAAGCTTTCAAAAAATTCACACACAACACACCAGATTTTTATAGTGGTTCCTCAGTGTATGGGTACATCCACTGCCCATCTCGCCTTTCCAACAGAATGTTATATAAGGCACTTCTCCAATAACTTGGCTCCTCAGAGATTACAACACGATCCCACCAGATCACTCAGTCTCCACTGAGACTTACAACACAGGCACACAGCCCAACCACTAAGTAATCACCTGATCACCTACCACAAACACAAATGCCCTACAATACAGGCTAAGAAAACAGCCCTATCATACAGATCCAAGACTGGATTCTACCACTCAGCCTTTATAATTTAGGCTTACAACACAGATCTTAAACAGATCCTACAAAAATAGAATAGTAAAGTTGATTTGACTCAAGAGAAATTAATTTTTGAGTCAATTGCTTCCTGAGCTGAGATAATCTCAGCCCTATCTTCTTCACAGCAACAAGAATAACTATCTTCAAGAATCTGCTGCTTGTGCTGGAAGTAACTCAGAACCTTGATTCTGATTCTGCTAATGAAGGAGAGAGAAGAAAGATCTTCTACCAACTAACCTGTTTTTGTAGAACACAGACTGCTCTACCTCTTCTTTGCAGATCCAGAGATTAATCTTCAAATTCGGCTCGGCTTGGATCTTGAAGTAATTTCAGCTATGGCTGGCCTTGGCTGATTCTTCTTCCTCAGAGAAATCCTCTGATCTTGTTGTAGTGAATGTTGATCGTCGCAGCTAACTCAGAAAGCCTTCAGAATCATCGATACGATCTACTTATTTCTGCAACAATGGCGGGGGGAAGAAGACGAAGTCTCGCACAACTTTTTCATAATGAATTGATCCCTCAGAAACTTAATTCGATCCAGATCTCAACTTCTATTTATAATCCCTTCATCCATCGAGATGATTGGTATGTGTCATTGCTTTAACGACTGATTATATCCTTAGTTTTACAGAACGAGATTGACGGCGACACTAGTGAGGAGTTGTAGCTCTTCCATGATCATTTTAGAATTTTGTTGACTTTGCTGACGTCATCAACTATGGATTTAGCCAATTTCATAAGATCATTCCAGGCATTGAGAGCAATGAGTGAATGAGCTTCACTCAACGATTCTGGACTTAGCCAATTCGTTAGCTTGTCCAGGCGTTGAAAGTGTTGAGTGCATAAGCTTCGTTCAACGCTTTTTTGCCTTAGCTTGATCTTCAGCTCTTTCTATATCCTTGGCGTTGAGAGTGTTGAGTGAACTGGCTTCACTCAACGATTCTGGACTTAGAATAATTTTGCTTTGCATGAAGGCGTTGAGAGCGTTGAGTGAACTGGCTTCACCAACGCTTTTATACTTAACCAACATTATGCATCCTTCTGTCTGAAAGCGTTAAGAGCTTTGAGTGGATAAGCTTCACTCAATGCTTTTATACTTAGTCAAATCTCCTTCTGTCTGAAGGCGTTGAGTGAGCTGACCTCACACAATGCTTTTTATCTTAGCCTCTGAAATCTGGTGTTGAGTGCGTTGAGTGAACTAGCTTCACTCAACGCTTTTGGACTTAGCTGATTTCTCTGTTTCCTCTTACGCTGACTGCATTAGCTTGACTTAAAGCTTTTTGATCTTGGCGTTGAGTGAACTGGCTTCACTCAATGCTTCTGGACTTAGTCGGTTTTCTATCTCCTTTTCCTTTGGCTTTGACAGAAACAACACGACGTTGAGAGATCAAGCTTCACTCAACGCTTCTAGCTATATGGCATTGAATGAGTTGACTTCACTCAACTCATGTGGACTTGGCCAATTTCTTCCTTGTCAACACTCAAAGCTTTAACTGCTAGTCTTCTCTCAGCGCTGTTAGTTGTATGGCGTTGAGTGAACTTGTTTCACTCAACGTCTATGGACTTAGTTGCTTTTCTGTCTTTGTCATCATCTGTCCATGACTTCTGGCATTGAGTGAGCTTGTTTCACTCAACGCCTGTAGACTTAGTGAAATTTCTCTATCCAGCTTCCTTCCTTAAGGCATTTGGCATTGAGTGAGCTTGCTTCACTCAATGCATATGGACTTAGATAGATTTCTGTCTCTCCAGTCAGCTTCTTAGAGTCCACCTGTCAATGTCACTTGGAACACCTGTCCAATCAATATAACATAGACCAACCTGCATGCATGAACTTAAACATATATCAAATACAACTATGTGTATATCATTGACTTATTTGACTTCTTATAAATCTAGGGCATTGAGATCAATGGACCCAATAATCTCCCCAAAGTTGGGACATTGAGATCAATGGACCCAATATCTTCCCCCTATTTGAAGAAGTCAAAACACCACTTGAAAATTCTTTGTCAATGATATACACCAACATATGCAACAACAATATACAACAACATATTAACACAAGAGAGTTAAGGGTTACCACATGTCCCATTTTTCTGCTAGTATGGTGATCATCACCTACTCCTCATGTGTTGCTTCAAGGTTCACCTTTTCCCCTTGTATGCGAACACCACCTGCTCCCCCTATTTTACTGTATTGACACTTAGTCACCTTACTCACCTTCTCCCCCTTTTTGACTTCTTCAAACAGAGGGAGAAGCTGGTCATCTGTGATTATCTTCTCCCTTTTCTGATTAAAGATGATCAACTGGTGTTGAACTTGCTCCCCCTCAACAAGAGCATCTTCTACCAAAACTTTGGACATTCTTGCCTTGATACCATTTTCTAGTCTTCGCAACCTGCAAGATGATGTAGTTCCTGCAACAAAACAACATGAAGAGCAGTTGAAGTTACATCAAGTTCAATATACCCAACTCAAACTTGAAGGTATTGAACTTTACTTCATCTAGTAGCTTGGTGAAAATATCAACCACTTGCTTGTCTGTTGGGACAAACTCAAGACTAATATCCTCGTATTCCACATGCTCTCTTACAAAGTGATATCTAATCTCTATGTGTTTAGTCCTGTTATGTGAGACGGGATTCCTAGTTATAGAGATTACACTAGTAGAGTCACAGAATTAAGAACTACTTAACTGAATATTATAATCCTGAAGTTGATGTTGTATCCACAACAACTGTGCACAGCAGCTCCCAACAGCTGTATATTCTAATTTTGTAGTAGAAATAGAAACACTTATTTACTTCTTGCTGCTCTATGACACTAATCTTTTTCTCAGAAATTGACAGGAGCCTGATGTGTTTTTCCTATCTTCTCTACAGCCTACAAAGTCTAGAGGTTGTTCAACATAGACTTCTTCCTTCAAGTCTCAATTCAAAAAGGTTGATTTCACATCCATCTGGTAGACTCTGAATCCTTAGTATGCAGCATATGCAAGGAACAGTCTGATGGCTTCTAATCTTGTTACAGGGGCAAAGGTTTGATCAAAGTCAATACCTTCTTCTTGTTTGTACCATTGAGCTACCAGCCTAGTTTTGTTCTTGATTATAATGTCATTTTCATCAAGTTTGTTCATGTAGATCCACTTAGTTCCAATGACATTATGTCCTTGTGGTCTGGGAACCAGCCTCCAGACCTTACACCTCTTAAACTAGTTCAGTCCCTCTTACATAGCTATAATCCAGAACTGATCCATGTTTGCCTCTTTAAACTTTTTGGGTTCTACTTGTGACAAGAAACTAGAGTACATTACTGTGTTGATACATCTGCTTCTTGTCACTACACCTTGACTTGCAACATCAATGATTTGGTGGCCTGGATGATCCTTCAAATGTCTGACTGCTAGAGGCAATCTTCCTTCAACATTCTGTGCTTCAAAGTATCCATCTTGTTGAGCATCATCCACTTCCTGTGTGCCTTATGTTTCCTCTGGAATGCACACACTTTCATCTTTATCATGAATTATAGGTTCAGCTTCCTTAATAGTCAGCTTATCCATCATCACTTTTGTGCCTGTAGGACTAGAAGAGGAGCTTGATAACTCATTATTAATCATATTTGACTCATCAAACACTATATTAATTGACTCCTCTACAACTTGACTTGTCAAGTTATAGATCTTATAAGTCTTACTATGATTGTTGTACCCAACAAAAATCTCTTCATAGGACTTAGCAGCAAACTTAGTTATATAGGATTTCTCATTGTTAAGCACATAACATTTGCTCCCAAAAATTCTGAGATATGCAAGGTTTGCTTTTCTGTCCTTCAATATCTCATAAGGAGTCTTTTTATGATTCTTGGTGATAGAAGCCCTGTTGAGGACATGACAAGCAGTGTTTACTGTCTCAGTCCAGAAATATTTTGGGAGAGATGTATCATTCAATAATGTCCTTGCAGTTTCTATGAGAGTCTTATTCTTCCTCTTAGTAATCCCATTTTATTGGGGTGTTCTTGGAGAGGAAAACTCTTGATGAATCTCAAGTTTTTCACAAAACTTTGTCATGCATTCAGATTAAAACTCAATTCCATGATCACTTCTGATTCTGACCGCAGAACTGTTCAATTCATTCTATATATGTTTGACAAATGTCTTGAAGACATCAGGGGTTTCATACTTTTTCCTTAAAAAGAAAACCCAAATAAATATGGAAAAGTCATCAATAACTACAAAGGTGTAGACTTTCATACCTAGACTATGAACTGGCATAGGACCAAACAAGTCCATATGCAGGAGGTATAAATACCTCACAGAGTCTTTGGTTTTAATGCTTTTGAAAGAAGCTTTGGTCTGCTTGCCTTTTTGGCATGCAGAGCAAATACTCTCCTTAATGCATGTCATTTTTGGATCATTCCTAACTAATTATTTACTGAAGTGTTTGCATATGGTCTTATAGTTCAAATGAGCTAGCTTCTTTTGTCATTTGACACATTATGAGGCTTTCTCATTTGCAACTAGGCATATGAGAGAGTCTGAATTTAGACAAAGAAAATTTAAATAATACACATTCCCACTCCTAGTGTCTGTCAAGATGACCTCATGGTCACTTAACTTCTTTATGTGGCACTCATCCTTGTGGAATGAAATGTCATAGCTAAGATCACAAAGTCGGCTTATGCTTATAAGGTTGTGTTGTAACCCTTCCACATAAGTTACTTTTGTGAAAGTGACTAAGCCATTTGAGATCTTACCATAACCTCTAGTAATCCCTTTGTCTGATCCACTAAAGATCACTTTTGGTCCATCCTTTAATACAATGAACTTCCTCAAATTGCTCTATGTTCCAGTCATGTGCATAAAACAACCACTGTCCAAGTATCATATAGGGGTATGGAAATTTAGACTAACCTGCAAAATATATTTATTTTACCTTAGGACCACAATATTTATTGAGTCTTAGGTGCGTGTTAGTCTCAAAATGAACATGTCTACCAACAATTTTTCTGACTGGTAGACTTACTTTAGCTCTTGACACACTAGAATTATACAAACAATCAATGGAAAAATGCCCTATCTTGCCACAACACTAGCATTCATGAAGGTTATACCTTCTTTTCTGAGCTGATCTAGCAATTGTGTTAACAACATCAACCTTTCTAGAAGGAACACCAATAGTATTCTTCAGATTTCTTTCAGCAATTATCTGACTAAAGGAGAGTCTTTCAGCAGCTTTAATTGGCTTTTTCTGAGTGTCTGATGGCCGCAGAACAGAGACCGACTGTGGGTGGTTCGAAATGGTCTGATTCCGCAGGCCAAGTTAGAAGATCGAGTTTTCTAACAAGAGGAGGCAAGTGCACCTATCGTGTAGTACTCGGTATTCGGGAGAATACCGAGGTCGTATTGTTCTCGGGGGCGCGATGATTATATTTAATCTTCTAGGAAGACTATTATCTTACTATAAGTAAGGTGGGATTTTTAGTTAAATTAAAACAGAAAGAAAGAGAGCAGAATTTTACTAAGTTAGTTCGATGACGGGTTAACGTTCGGCATCGAATCGGATTAAGACTAAAATAATTCTTAACAATTATTGAACTTAGTTTTTAAATTAATAAAAGGCACTTGGCCGTGGAGGTTCCAAAGACATGAGCTCACCTGGGTCTAGGGATATCGCTCACCTGGACGCTAAGGCTATTCGACCGAACGTTCGTTCGACGAAGGATTCCCCTTAACGCCTGCATTACGCTAAGAACCCCGCTATTGGGTGGGGAACCCAATCCGGTAGAACTACGCACATCCACTTTCGAGAGAATGTACGGAATTCTATTTACCCAAGGGGGATCGGTCCATACGTGCGGCCTCTCGGCGTTGCATATGGATAACGGAAATAAAGCCCACAAATCGATTATGTGGTCCTATGCGTCGTTAACCCGGGGCAAACCTTAAGTCCTTAAATTAAAATTAAAATAAAGTTCTTTAATTATTTCAAATCATTTTATATGTCCCAATGCTCTTCGATGTCGAAGGCTAATAGAGATTAGCCACTCATCGGTATGGGGACGGCTTTATGGTTTTTGGTGAAACGTGAGTTTGAAATTAAGTACTAAACAATTATAAGAGAAAATACAAAAAACATGACATTTAGATAAATGAAGGTTAATTGATGCAGGCACTCACGCACACTTCAAAACCATAAAGAAATTAAATAAAGCAAGTCATACTCGAATGAGTAGGCGGGAAATAAATGCAAGTACAAGTCCTACTCAAAACTGAGTAGGCGGTAAATTAAAGCAATGCGCCATTTAGCTCTTAACGAGTAGGCGGAAATAAATGCATAAATAAAAAGAAACTAAGTTACAAAAAATGAAAATTACAAGTCCCACTCAAATGAGTGGGCGAAAAATTAAAGCAGAGCGTTGTTTAACTCTTAACGAGTAGGCGGAAATAAATGCGCATACGCACACACTCTACATAATTGAGAAAGCGATAAATAAAGCATGAAAAATTATCACCTACACTCACACACTCTACATAAATGAATAAAGCAACAAAATTGCGAGTCCCGGCTCAAATGAGTGGGCGGGAGAATGAAAGCAATAAAACTATCCTCATACACTCACACACACTAACATGAAATTAAAAGAGCATAATGAAAATCTACCCTCATACACTCACACACACATAAAAATAACACAAAATGAAAGTTATCTAAAAATTAAAACTATAACTTTTCTACCATTACAACTTGCCAAAAACAAATAAAAAGATGAAATAAAAATTAAAGAAGCAAAATTTTTTGAAAACAAAGTTGAAATAAAAGTTGTTGAAAAATTAAAACGTTTACATTTTCATCCATATGATTTCATAAAAGTGATGAAAAAGTGAAAATAAAAATTAAAGGAACACAAAGTTTTACAATCCTAAGACAAAGCTAAGTAAAAATCAAAAAGATCACTTCAAAACCTCTTTCATAATTTCATAGGAATGAAAATGTAAGACTTTAAAAAGTTTTCAATACAGCTTTGATTTTGGAAAGAACACTTAAACAAAATTTTTGTAATTATAACGGCTCATTTTTTAGGTAAAAGCCTATAATGAAACCTAACATTACAACATATTGCATGAAAAATTAAAATAAGTTACACTCACTCACACACACACTTTCATAAAGATGAACAAAGATGAATATTACAACCACTTAAAAGCATGAAAAATTACAAGTTACACTAATTTATGAAGAGGTAGACTAAGTAAAACAAGAGGATAAAAAGGAGAAAGAAAGTGAGCCACCCAAATCTATTTTCATTCCATGTAGAGAGACGAAGAAAAAAAAACATTTTTATTTTCATAATTTAAGCTATTACAAACTATTACAAAGTTATGAAAAAAAAACTAAAACAAACATAAGGAGGGAGGGGGGGAGAAAAGACTCCTTACATTGGATTGGAAATACCAAGGGCAGCCCACAAAACACACTAAATTTGGCTCAAAAAAGTTAACCCTTGGACCTCACAGAAATTTTTATTTATAGAAAAAAAGTTCGGGTTTGACATGCCCTAGTCACGGGCGTGACAGGGGGCGTGTCGGTCAGTTCCGTGTTAGACTTGGCAAACTCGGCGAGCTGGCGTAATTCTGGAAGGTCGGGGAGTGACACGTGTCGGTCACGGGCGTGACAGGCGTAAGGCACGTGAGTGACGGAGGGCGTGTCGAGCAGTGGTCGACGATCTTCGAGCGTCGATCGACGATCTGGAAGCTTCTGGAAGGAACACGTGGCGGTCACAGGCGTGACAGGCTTGGTCACGGGCGTGACGGGGGGCGTGACTTAGACAGCTGGCAGATCTGATGTCGGCAGCGTTGAGTGCGAAAAATCATTGAGTGTCAGCATTGACACGGGCGTGACCTTCTCAACACGGGCGTGACATGATGGCGTTGAGTGTTGAACAGTAAAATCGTTGAGTGTTGACTGACGGAAGACGTTGAGTGCCTGACACAGACGTATCGGGAATGGTCACGGGCGTGACAGGTCAAATTTTGACATTTTTCTGAATTTTTCTGGAAAACAAAAATAACTAAGTTAGAAATAAAATTTACAACATATGAATAATTTATTGAACAAAACAAATAAAAAAGGGCAAAAATAAAGTAAAATATCATAATAACAATACTATAAAAGTAGGTATAATTACAACTTATCAAATACCCCCATACTTAAGTTTTGTTATTCCAGAGCAAAAGTTTGAGGTGAACTTATAAGTAATAATAAAAAACTCTAAGTTCTGCTACCGCTAAATTAATTTTAAGAGAGATCTAAATAAATATACGGGGTATAAGAGTTAAGTCCTAAAATTATGCAGATGATTTAAACAGGGCAAAAGTTTTGGCCAAAAGACTTCTTGATGTAATCAAATAGAAAGCAATAATTGCATTAGTTAGATTAACAAAAATAGTTTGGAATTATATGAACTCTAGTTTATAGGATTTTTACCGGAAATAATGCAATTTACGAATTATGCTCTCAAAAAGATTTGTGAATTAATTCTAGAGTCATGAAATTGGCTAAGGGGGGTTGATGTTAGTTTATGAAGATGCTTGGATTTTGAGGCAAGGTAATTTTTTCTCGAACCTCCATTTTTTTTTATTTGGATGTTATAGGAAAACGAAATCTTATTTTCCTTAACATGATTTTTTTTCTTCAAAATAAGAATTAACCCAATGTATATGTGTAGGAGTAATGAATTTTATCCTCTTACTCCATAACATGTAATCTTTTAATTTATTGGATGTCTATGTTTACGGAATAAAATCTTATTCCCATTGACATAAGATCTTTTTTTTTTGGGGGGAATTTTTATCATACCAAGTAGGTCATGATAAGTAAGGGGAGAAAAAAGAACTAGATTTTTAAATAAAAAATTTTTTGAGAGCAACTTTTATAAATTGTACGTTCCAATATTTCAGAAAGCTAAAAGTAAGCATAATAAAATTTTATAGTCGTTATTTGGGTCGGCCAAAGAAGAGAAAGAGGGTTCTCCGGTGGATTCTGCGGGGTCTAAAAAGGGAATTTGACGTAGAGATCAGATACGCGCAAGAGAGCGGTCGATCTCAGGGTCGAATTCAAGATTTTCAGAACTCGAAGGTTGTCCACGGGTCATACACCCTAAAAAAAGCAACGAAGGGGGAAGGATTTTTTTTTTGTTATAAATTTTGTTATTTGAAAATAAAGTATAATTAATAGAGTCCCGGATTCGATATAACAACCGTGCTCCCCGACAACGGTGCAAAAAACTTAATGGCCGCAGAATAGAGACCGACTGTGGGTGGTTCGAAATGGTCTGATTCCGCGGGCCGAGTTAGAAGATCGAGTTTTCTAACGAGAGGAGGCAAGTGCACCTATCGCGTAGTACTCGATATTCGGGAGAATACCGAGGTCGTATTGTTTTCGGGGGCGTGTTGATTATATTTACTCTTCCATGAAGACTATTATCTTACTATCAGTAAGGTGAGATTTTTAGTTAAATTAAAACGGAAAGAAAGAGAGCAGAATTTTACTAAGTTAGTTCGATGACGGGTTACCGCTCGGCATCGAATCGGATTAAGACTAAAATAATTCTTAACAATTATTGAACTTAGTTTTTAAATTAATAAAAGGCACTTGGCCGTGGAGGTTCCAAAGACATGAGCTCACCTGGGTCTAGAGATATCGCTCACCTGGACGCTAAGGCTATTCGACCGAACGTTAGTCCGATGAAGGATTTCCCTTAACGCCCGCATTACGCTAAGAACCCCGCTATTGGGTGGGGAACCCAATCCGGTAGAACTACGCTCGTCCTCTTTCGAGGGAATGTACGCAATTCAATTTACCCAAGGGGGATCGGTCCATATGTGCGGCCTCTCGGCGTTGCGTATGGATAACGGAAATAGAGCCCACAAATCAATTATGTGGTCCTATGCATCGTTAACCCGGGGCAAACCTTAAGTCCTTAAATTAAAATAAAAATAAAGTTCTATAATTATTTCAAATCATTTTATATGTCCCAATGCTCTTCGATGTCGAAGGCTAATATAGATTAGTCACTCATCGGTATGAGGATGGCTTTATGGTTTTTGGTGAAACGTGAGTTTGAAATTAAGTACTAAACAATTATAAGAGAAAACACAAAAAAACAGGACATTTAGATTAATGAAGGCTAATTAATGCAGACACTCACACACACTTCAAAACCATAAAGAAATTAAAAAAAGCAAGTCCTACTCGAATTTGTAGGCGGGAAATAAATGCAAGTACAAGTCCTACTCAAAACTGAGTAGGCGGTAAATTAAAGCAATGCGCCATTTAACTCTTAACGAGTAGGCGAAAATAATGCATAAATAAAAAGAAACTAAGTTACAAAAAATGAAAATTAAAAGTCCCACTCAAATGAGTGGGCGGAAAATTAAAGCAGAGTGTCGTTTAACTCTTAACGAGTAGGCGGAAATAAATGCACGCACACACACACTCTACATAATTGAGAAAGCGATAAACAAAGCATGAAAAGCTATCACCTACACTCACACACTCTACATAAATGAATAAAGCAATAAAATTGCGAGTCCCGGCTCAAATGAGTGGGCGGGAGAATGAAAGCAATAAAACTATCCTCATACACTCACACACACTAACATGAAATTAAAAGAGCATAATGAAAATCTACCCTCATACACTCACACACACATAAAAATAACACAAAATGAAAGTTACCTAAAAATTAAAACTATAACTTTTCTACCATTACAACTGTCCAAAAACAAATAAAAAGATGAAATAAAAATTAAAGAAGCAAAATTTTTTGAAAACAAAGTTAAAATCAAAGTTGTTGAAAAATTAAAACGTTTACATTTTCATCAATATGATTTCATAAAAGTGATGAAAAAGTGAAAATAAAAATTAAAGGAACACAAAGTTTTACAATTCTAAGACAAAGCTAAGTAAAAATAAAAAATATAACTTCAAAACCTCTTTCATAATTTCATAGGAATGAAAATGTAAGACTTTAAAAAGTTTTCAATACAGCTTTGATTTTGGAAAGAACACTTAAATAAAATTTTTGTCATTATAACGGCTCATTTTTTATGTAAATGCCTATAATGAAACCTAACATTACAACATATTGCATGAAAAATTAAAACAAGTTACACTCATACACACACATACACTTTCATAAAGATGAACAAAGATGAACATTACAACCACTTAAAAGCATGAAAAATTACAAGTTACACTAATTTATGAAAGGTAGACTAAGTAAAACAAGAGGATAAAAAGGAGAAAGAAAGTGAGCCACCCAAATCTATTTTCATTCCATGTAGAGAGACGAAGAAAAAAATAACATTTTTATTTTCATAATTTAAGCTATTACAAACTATTACAAAGCTATGAAAAAAAAGCTAAAACAAACATAAGGAGGGAGGGGGGAGAAAAGTCTCCTTACATTGGATTAGAAACACCAAGGACAACCCACAAAACACACTAAATTTGGCTCAAAAAAGTGAACCCTTGGACCTTACATAAATTTTCTATATATAAACAAAAAGTTCGGGTTTGAAACGCCCTAGTCACAGGCGTGACTGGGGGCGTGTCGGTCAGTTGCGTGTTAGACTTGGCAAACTCGGCGAGCTGGCGTAATTCTGGAAGGTCGGGGTGTGACACGGGTCGGTCACGGGCGTGACAGACGTCAGGCACGGGCGTGACGGAGGGCGTGTCGAGCAGTGGTCGACGATCTTCGAGCGCCGATCGACGATCTGGAAGCTTCCGGAAGGAACACGTGGCGGTCACGGGCGTGACAGGCTTGGTCACGGGCATGACGGGGGGCGTGACTTGGACAGCTGGCAGATCTGATGTCGGCAGCGTTGAGTGCGAAAAATCATTGAGTGTCGGCATCGACACGGGCGTGACCTTCTCAACACGGGCGTGACATGATGACGTTGAGTGTTGAACAGTAAAATCGTTGAGTGTTGACTGGCGGAAGGCGTTGAGTGCCTGACACGGGCATGGTCACAGGCGTGACAGGTCAAATTTTAACATTTTTCTGAATTTTTCTGGAAAACAAAAATAACTAAGTAAGAAATAAAATTTACAACATATGAACAATTTATTGAACAAAACAAACAAAAAAGAGCAAAAATAAAGTAAAATATCATAATAACAATACTTTAAAAGTAGGTATAATTACAACTTATCAGTGTCATTAGGAGCAGTTTTCTTTGCAGAAATCATGCTCCTGATATCATCAGAAACACTCAAATCAGGCTTGCTATAAGACTGACCTTTAGTCAGAGTTTTTGTTGATTGAGTCTGAAGTTTGGCCACTGCCCCCTTCTTAAGAATAAGGCTGGAACACCAAAGACAAATAATCCAGAATGGGCCATTTGTATTTCCTCATGAGCAGCCTTGAAGGCACTCATTCCCATTCCTCTTCTCCTTACATTGGAAGAAACATTAGTATCCTTCCAAGAAAAATTCCAATTCTTCTAGTGACCATACATAGAGTTCTGGTCATACTTGTTAGTAGGGAGTATTACCCTTTTAAAGGCAATAGGTGACTTAGATAGAGCTTTTCCCTTTCCTTTGAAAGATGCAGCTCTGGTGTTTGCCTTGAATCCAACTCCTCTCTTGTTTCTCTGAGAGATAAAGGAGTCAATAATGGGCAATACTGAATTGGGCTTAGAAAAACTTGCCACAATTCTCTTCTCCCTTTGGAGCTTTTCTTCTAAATCCTTAATAAGGTCATTCTTATACTTTATGATGTCTATCTGTATAATAGTAATAGTCTTCAACTGACTGACTTCCCTAATTTTCTATTCCAGCATGATTGTTGTCTTAAAGTGTTGGGAAGCAACAAGCTGTAGAGATGCAATCTCTTGAGCCTACTTTTTAGACAGCTGCTTACTCCTTTTGAATGCATTCAGAAGTTCATCATATTTATCTATCACTTTATTGATGTCATCCTCAGATTCAGAATCACCTTCATCCTTAGATGAAAATGCTTCTGAACCTGGACCAGTCTTATAACTTGACTTAGATTAAAAGTTGAATGGAGAGCAAACATGCCCGGCGACGGAGCAGCGGGCTGCGGGGCTTTGGCGGCGGCAAACTTGCCCGGCGATGGAGCGGGGAGCTGCGCGACTTTGGCGGTCGGAAGCTCCAGATCGCAAATCCCCCCAAAGACCCTGTTGTTGCGGCTAGGTTTTGGAAAAACCTGTGAAGCTGCTCCCTCCCCCACCCCGGTTTTTTTGTTCCTATATATATCTATAAACTTGTATATATAGCTATATATATTATATACATACATTTATATATATTTACATATATATATAACATATATATATATATATATATCTATCTTATATATATAAATACTTACATATATATATATTTATATATAACTTATATATATCTTGTATGTGTGTATACTTTATGCACATATACATGCTACATATATATATATATATATATATATATATATATATATATATATATATATATAAAATCCCATAACGCATATACACATATATACGCTCAATAAAAAAACTCCAATTACTGTGCACTCCTACCAAAATGATTACGACGACTCGCTCCATCATAATTTTTTTTCTCTTTCTGATAGTCGCACAGGAATTCTATCTAAGCATGTCGAGTCACGATATTAGTCGTTCGCACTTACTATAGTATTTAGATTAAATGTTCCATAAAATCAAATACCCCAAATAAGCCGAACGGATACTGTTCCCGTTCATTTGGTGCGACCTTATAGAGGAAACATGTCGTCAAGGCTATAATATAACATCATATATTATGGACTATAAGAGACTTTATCACTGCATTATAGTCGCCTCAACAACATGGTAACTAGGTAACACAATGAATGACCTGTGTCTATTTCTTTGTCACATGATATCATAAATATTGTGCAAACTGGGACTGGTCAATTTCGCACTATATTTGTCTTTCTTGGTCTCACAAGTGAGTTGTATTTATAACTACGTTAGTTATAATGTATGCTATACAACCTCGCTCGGTCAAGGGGCCCGACTCTATCATTACCAAAATAATTTGGGGACAAAATGATATTTCGATGTGCACATTTCCTACGCGTAAGTATGAACAACGAATCATAGTATTTATTACCATCGGAGGATAGTTTTCAACTATAATCACGTTGCCCACACCGACACGCTAAATCTACACATCTTGTATCTCCAATTTAATAGACACGTTGTAAACATTATTGACACCTAACACATTCCGCATAATGCTACAACATAAAATAGGCCACTCTCAATATGAATGAAATCACACGCATACACACTCATATGATTAAACGATAATTATTTATCAACATTTATAGAACTCAAATGTACTTTAATCGATATGACAATCTTAACTCGGTAATCAATATTCCTCTTTGATTACCATGATTGTGAGGATAACTTAAGATTACATGACTTATTAAAAAACATGGTTCTATGGTTCAAGACCAAACGCATCTTCCCAAACCTTACATGATACAAGTCATATAATCAAGGAACAAAATGTTATAACATTCTAAAACATGAACATAAGTAAAAAGACAACTTTCAAAACACCACTTCCTTCAGTCTCCCACTTGTTTTTCAATGTTTCTTAAATTATAGAAACTATAGAAGAAAGGAGCAACCTTAAAATCATTCATCAAGCCACTCTCCATAGTCACGTAACCCCATGGATTCGAAATGAATTTTGCCCTTTGCTTGATATAAAGGTTTGGTGAAAGGATCAGTTGTGTTGCTGTTAGTGTCTATCCATAAAAGTGCAATCTTCCCTTCCTCGATGAAGTCCCGCGTTACAAAATACTTTCTATCCATGTATTTTGTTTTGTGATGCGACATTGGCTCCTTAATTTGAGAAATGGAGGCATTATTGTCGCAAAATAATTTCAAGTGGGCTTCACTTGATGGAACAATTCCAAGTTCTTCGAGAAACTTCTTTATCCATACTCCCTCTTTGCTAGCTTCCACAACTACCATAACTTCTGCTGCGGTGGTCGAGTCAGCGGTAGTTGATTTTTTCCAACTTCGCCAACTCACGGCTCCACCATTCAGAAGGAAAACGAACCCAGATTGAGATTTCCTGTCATCCGGATTTGTCATGAAACTAGCATCCGTGTAGCCTTCTACAACCAGTTCCTTATCCCCACCAAAAACAAGAAACTTATTCTTGGTCCTTTTCAGGTACCTAAGAATATTTTTGACAGCGGTCCAATGATTAGGACTGGGTGAAGCTTGATGTCGGCTCGTTATGCTCAGGGCATATGCAACATCCGGTCTTGTACAAGTCATGGCATACATGATAGAGCCTATGACAGAAGTATAGGGGACATTCTTCATGTATTCAATGTCTGTGTGCGTTGAGGCACATTGAGACTTGCCCAACTGTAAAGATGTCTTTTTTGGCACGTTTCCCTTCTTAGAGTTTTCCATATGAAACCTTTCTAAGACTTTGTCAATGTAAATACTTTGACTCAGGTCAATGAGTCTTCGAGACCTATCCCTATATATCTTAATCCCCAATATATATTGGGCTTGTCACATGTCCTTCATTGAAAAGATAGTTTTCAATGAGTCTCTTGTTTGTTCCATTATAAGTATATGATTGATTATTAATAATATATCATCTACGTACAAAATCAAAAATATGACGTGACTCCCACTAACCTTCTTGTATACACAAGGTTCTTCCTTGCTTTGAATAAAACCGAGAGTTTTAACTTCATCGTCAAAGCGTTTGTTCCAACTCCTTGATGCTTGTTTCAAACCATAAATGGCCCTCTGAAGTCTACATACTTTCTCGATATTTTCCGGATTTTCAAAACCTTGAGGTTGTAACATATATACCTCCTCAACTAGTTTTCCATTTAGGAAAGCTGTTTTGATGTCCAACTGCCATATTTTATAATCATGGAAGGCGGCGATAGACAACATGATCCGAATTGTTTTGAACATTACAACTGGCGAAAAAGTTTCATCGTAGTCAATCCCTTGGACTTGGCTAAAACCTTTTGCTACAAGCCTTGCTTTGTAGGTTGTCAAGTTCCCATTCATGTCCATCTTCCTCTTGAAAATCCATTTGTTGGGAATGACTTTCTTTCCATCAGGAAGGTCAACAAAGTCCCATACTTGATTGTCATACATGGATTTCATTTCGGATCTCATGGCCTCTATCCAGGCCTCTGAATCTTTCCTTCTCAATGCTTCTTCATAGGTCAGGGGTTCTTCAGTGTCTATTACCAATGCATCATGAACACCCATGTAAAGGTCGGGCTTTCTTTTTACCCTGGTAGACCTTCTGAGTTCTCTTTGCTCATCCTGTTCACCTTGAGGCTCTCGAATTTCTTCTACAACCTCATGTGGAATTAATTCATGTTCAACACGAGCCAAACAATTGCTTGGTGGCGCATTGTGAAGCTCCTCAACATGAATTTGTGGAGGTGGATTGGCCACACTCCCACTGAGCAAAGGAACTATATGTGATAGCTCGTGGTCATCTTGAATATCAAAATTCATATCATGATCACATCCTTGTAGGTCCTCTTGAGTTTCCTCAAGTATTATCCTACGATCACACCCCTTCATTCTTTCAAGAAACTCTTTCTCCAAGAATGTAGCACCTTTCTTTACGAATATAGTATTTGTTGACTTGTGCCAAAAACTATACCCTTTGGTTTCTCTAGGGTATCATATGAAAAAGCACTTGTCTGCTTTGGGTTCTAACTTTGTCGATTGCATACGTTTTATATATGCCTCGAAGCCCCAAATCTTAAGGAACGATAAACTAGGCGGTTTTCCAAACCATGCATCATATGAAGTTTTATCAATAGATTTTGTTGGAATAATATTTAAAGTGAGAGTTGCAGAAAGAAGTCCGTGGCCCCAAAAATATAAAGGTAGATTGGTCTGACATATCATAGAACGGACCATGTCAAGCAGGGTTTGATTTCTCCTTTCGGAGACACAATTCCACTGCGGGGTGCCAGGTGGAGTAAGTTGTGGTACAATACCACACTCCTTCAGGTAAGTAGTGAACATATTACTCACGTACTCACCTCCACGATCGGTTCTCAAGATCTTAATTCTCTTATCAAGTTGGTTCTCTACTTCATTTTTGTACTCCTTGAATTTTATAAGGGATCCACTTTTATGCCTCATGAGATAAACATAGCCATATCGGCTATGATCATTCGTGAAGGTAATGAAGTACCTATAACCTTCTCTTGCACTTGTACTCATTGGACCGCATACATCTGAATGTATCAATTCCAACAAGTTATTCGCTCTTGCACCTTTCTTGCTGAAAGGTGTCTTGGTCATTTTTCAAGCCAAACATGATTCGCATGTCCCAATTGCATCTAAATCAAATGAGTTTAAAAGATTTGTTTGATGTAATTTCCTTATGCATTTCTCGTTTATGTGACCAAGACGATGGTGCCATAAGAGTGTCTCATTCACATGAGATATCTTGAGTCTTTTGTTATTAATATTCATTACATGTTTATCCTCAACTATATTAAGTAAATACAAACCATTGGAAATAATAGCATTTGCATAAAATAAACCATCCATCTCAATTGTCATTTGCGAATTAACAATCACAAAACGAAAACTTTCTGCATCTAAACATGATACAAAAATAATGTTTCTCAAAATAGAAGGGACGTGATAAACGTTTTTCAAAATTAAAACTAAACCACTAGATAAACGAAGGTCTAGAGTGCTAACTGTAACCGCGGAGATTCTTGCACCATTCTCGACCTTCAGCACAACCTATCCTTTCGAAAACATTCTTCTATCCATTAGTGAATGCACATTAGAAACTAAGTGAGCACATGATCCGGTATCAATTACTCAATCAAGGATAGTTGTGGTTAAGTTTAAATTCAGTTCAATAACATATATACCTTTAGGGCGCTTGCGTTCAATCTTGCCTTCATCCAAGTCCCGTTTGTACTTGGGGCAATTCATCTTGTAGTGTCCCTTTTCATGGCAATGGAAACACTCGGTGAGATCTGTAGGAGAGTTCTTCACCTTGCTTCCCTTGGAGTTGCTCACATGAGCTCCTCCCTTATTGCCTTTTGAAGAGAAACCTCTACTTGTATTTTTGATTGCACCTTTGCCTTTATTCTTAAAGGGCTTCTTGCTACTCGTCGCAACGGCCAAGACAGAATTAGCCTTTGTCTAGCCCATGTCCACCTCAGCAGTTTTGATGGCATATTGGAGTTCATTCATGGTCATCTTCCTTTCACGCATATGGTAGTGCATAATGAAATCCTTATAGGAATAAGGAAGTGACCCCAGTATGATATCCTCAGTTATGTCATCGGGGAGTTGAGAATTTAGTTTCTCTAATTTCTCTAGATAGCCCTGCACCTTTAGGAACTTCACTGCGACAGATTTACCCTCCATCATCTTGCACCTTGTGAGTGCTATGGTGGTCTTGTAGCGCTCTTTCCGAGCGCTATCGGTGAACATCTTCTCTAATTGCGCTATGATTTCCTTTGCGGGAGTATCGAGAAATTTCTTTTGCAACTGATCGCCAATGCTGGCCAAGATCAAAGTTTGCACAACACGCTGTTGTTCATTCCACTTCTTTTGTTCCTTCTTTTCAACATCGGTTGGTTTGTCTTTCTCCTTCACTTCTGGGCATTTGCCATCCAGAATTTGTTGGAGATTTTCCAAACACAACACGATGTTCAACTTAAGGATCCAATCAGAATAGTTTGAATCGTCGTTTGCAAGAGGACTCTTATTAATCATGAAACACAGAAAATTTGGAAGGATTGACATGATTCTAAAGAAAAGAGAAAACAAATTTTACTTGAAGTTCATATAAAAAAACTGCTTTGCTATGTCAAGAAAAAAAAACACAGCATCACACAAGATCCTTTCTGAACAAGCGGACTCATCCATTCGTTTGTTTCGGTAGGTACAAGCACCAATCATAACCTTTAAGCAAAGCTTAACCCTTATGACTCCTGAACAACATATTATTTCATGTTCTAAATAATAAAACACAATAATATCAAAACCTTTTCCCAAGATATTCAAGCCTAGATCTCGAAAATCTTGTTTAAGAAAACTCATTTTATTGGTCAACTAGTGTGGACACGGTATTCCCACAAGAAAATTAAATTGTGCCTCACATAGATTTAATCTCCTGTGGCCTAATACCAAGCTCACACATGTTCCACCATATCTAGTGATTAGAATCACACTCATGCTCTTCCAGGATCACTAGCTTAGGTGGATAAAATGAGGAGGAAAACATCTTAAAATTTTCACTTCGCATTCCATTAGGGAATGGAAGAATTTTAAAAAAAGTTAAGCTAACTCACGACATTCTAAATATTACATTCATCACAAACAATTACATTCCAGAGTTTGCAAAAATAAAAGAATGTCAAAGAAGGAATAAAACCCGCTAGTCGGAACCCTAACATTGGATAAGCCCATGTACTCAACCCTACATGATTCATCCAGATCATTTTAAATCCAGAAAATAATCTCCTCATAATCCATACTAGGGTGGATTACACAATATGAATCAAAAAGGCTAGGACATAGCAAATCCAAACCATTAGGCACCAAAACTAGCAACTAATGAGTTACATTGAAATGAGATATCCAACCTGGCTCTGATACCACTGTAGGATTTCACGTTCAGTGGTGGGGTGATTTTTAAAAAAAATATTCCCAAACACCATACAATACACAGGGATCGGATATCCCAAAGCAATGCAAAACAGGCTTAACAAAATAAACCCTAACTCATCACATCTAATCCATCACATGCGTTAGAAATTATACCTCTAGAGAACAATCTCTAGGCGGAAGAGGAAGACGCGCCGGAGAAAATGATAGCGATCCCACCGCAATAACGAGGTTGATTGCCTCGCCTCTTGGTTCACCTTGAACCCGAACAACAACAAATCTCTATTCCGTTGACGGGGAATAGAAACACTAGCTTAGAACTTCTCTTCTCTTGCACCGCTGACTCCAAGTGGCCGAACCGCACTAGTCGCCGGGTAGGGAAGAGAAAGGTGGAGAAGGATCTAAAACCGTTGTAGAGGAGGAGCAGACTCAAGTCACCACACAAGCTGCGACCGACCGGGAAGAAACACCTAGGGTCGGCAAGCTGCAGGGCGATGGCGGCGACAAACTTGCCCGGCGACGGAGCAGCGGGCTGCGGGGCTTTGGCGGCGGCAAACTTACCCGACGATGGAGCGGGGAGCTGCGCGACTTTGGCGGTCGGAAGCTCCAGATCACAAATCCCCCCAAAGACCCTTTTCTTGCGGCTAGGTTTTGGAAAAACCTGTGAAGCTGCTCCCTCCCCCACCCTAGTTTTAGATCCTTCTCCACCTTTCTCTTCCCTACCCGGCGACTAGTGTGGTTCGGCCACTTGGAGTCATCGGTGCAAGAGAAGAGAAGTTCTAAGCTAGTGTTTCTATTCCCCGTCAACGGAATAGAGATTTGTCACTATTCAGGTTCAAGGTGAACCAAGAGGCGAGGCAATCATCCTCGTTGTTGCGGTGGGATCGCTATCATTTTCTCCGGCGCGTCTTCCTCTTCCGCCTAGAGATTGTTCTCTAGAGGTATAATTTCTAACGCATGTGATGGATTAGATGTGATGAGTTAGGGTTTATTTTGTTAAGCTTATTTTGCATTGCTTTGGGATATCCGATCCCTGTGTATCGTATGGTGTTTGGGAATATTTTTTTTAAAATTTGCCCCATCACTACACGTGAAATCCTATAGAGTGTACCTTAGATAGACCAGGCTGATCCTAGCAAGATTCCTCATCAAATCTAGCCATCAACCCAATGTAGGCTTCAACTTCATCATCTGACTTTGAGGAGGATGAGTCAGTCAAGCTTTTCTCCTTCTTAGCAATGAAGGTTTTCTCCTTCTTGCCCTTCTTATGGTGATGATTTTTCTCATCAGCCTCCTTTTTCACAGGACATTCAGCCACAACATGCTCTGGCTTGCTGCAACAAAAACAGATAATCTTATTAGTAACATGTTTACTAGGTTTTGAGTCATACCTACCTTCCTTGAAGGTTTCTTCTTGGTTCTGTAGTAGTCCTCCTTATTTTGTAAGGAAGAAAAAGGTCTGCTCCTCCACCCCTTCTTCTTCATCAGCTTCATGAACTGCCTTAAGAAAGCAGCAAATTTCTCATCAGACATATTGTATTCTAATATATCTTGATCTGAATCTTCAGACTCAGCTGGCCTTCTTGGGAGAGAAGGATTCATCTCTTTGCTCCTCTTGGAACTATTTGCCTTGAAGGTCACAGTTGATTCTTGCCCTGAGCTTTGCTAGTCTTCTCTTCCTCCTTCCTTGCAGTCAGCTGCATTTCATATGATAGCAGCTTCCCAAACAAAGTGGATGGTGGTGTATCTGCCAACTTTGCCACTTCTCTAATGACACATATCTTAGTGTCCCAGTCTCTAGTAAGAGACCTAAGAAACTTATCATTTAGCTCATAGTTACTAAATACGCGGTCATAGGTCCTTAACTCATTTACAGTTCTGAAAAACCTTTCATAGCAGCTAGATATTGTCTCCTCCTTGATCTGCCTGAAAGCCTCATACTCTTGATTGAGCATAGACTTCCTATCATCTCTAACTTACTCAATAACCCTCCATATATATCACTAGAGTGTTTCTCATTTCCGTTGAGATTTTGTAGTGCACCAAGTTTTGAAAAGTAGAGTCATATATGACACTAACTATAATATTTTGTGCCCTTTTATCCATTGCAGCCAAGATGATTTCATCTTTAATCATTTCTGCATAACTCTTAGGAATCTTGATATTTGCATCAAGAACTGACACATTCAATGGGATGAATGGTCCTTCTGATACTGTAACATAAATCCTAAGGTCTGATGCTTCCATAAACAATCAGACATTTTTTTCCAGATTCCAAAATTTTCTTTCATGCATAGAGGAAACTTCATTGAACCTAGTTCCTTATGGTTCTCTCCTGAACCCATACTTATCTTTTCTCGGCTACCCTTTGAGATCTACTCAGACTGTTAAGCCTTTCTTGAGTAACCTCCTTCTGATATCACTTGAAAGTCTTTGAATTCATGGATAGATAATCACCTAGAGGGGGGTGAATAGGTTATTAAGTTCTTTTGGATTCCCTTTTGAGTTCTTTAAACCTTTAACTGAGTTAGGCCTTATTGTGAGTGATTATTTTAGCTTTCAAGAAATTCACACACAGCACACCAGATTTTTATAGTGGTTCCCCAGTGTATGGGTACATCCACTGTCCCTCCCGCCTTTCTAACAGAATGTTAGATAAGTCACTTCTCCAATAACTTGGCTCCTCAGAGATTACAACACTATCCCGTCGGATCACTTAGTCTCCATTGAGGCTTACAACACAGGCACACAACCCAACCACTCAGTAATCACTTGATCACCTACAACAGACACAAATGCCCTACAATACAGGCTAAGAAAACAGCCCTATCACACAGATCCAAGATTGGATCTTACCACTCAGCCTTTATAATTTAGGCTTACAGCACAGATCTTAAATAGATCCTGCAGAAATAGAATAGTAAAGTTGATTTGACTCAAGAGAAATTAATCTCTGAGTCAATTGCTTCTTGAGCTGAGAGAATCTCAACCCTATCTTCTTCACAGCAACAAAAATAACTATCTTTAAAAATCTGCTGTTTGTGCTGGAAGTAACTCAAAACCTTGATTCTGATTCTGTTGATGAAGGAAAGAGAAGAAAGATCTTCTATCAGCTAACCTATTTTTGTAGAACGCAGATTGCTCTACCTCTTCTTCACAGATCCAGAGATTAATCTTCAAATTCGGCTCGACTTGGATCTTGAAGCAATTTCAGCTAAGGCTGACCTTGGCTGATTCTTTTTCCTCAGAGAAATCCTCTGATCATGCTGTATTAGATATTGATTGCTGCAGCTAACTCAAAAACCCTTCAGAATCGTTGATACAACCTTCTTATTTCTGCAACAATGACGGGGGGAAGAAGACGAAGTCCCGCATAACTTTTTTGTAATGAATTAATCCCTCGAAAACTTAATTCGGTCCAGATCTCATTTTCTATTTATAATCTCGTCATCCAGCGATATGATTGACACGTGTCATTGCTTTAACGACTGATTATATCCTTAGTTTTACAGAATGAGACTGACGACGACGTTAGTGATGAGTTGTAGCTCTTTCATGATCATTTTAAAATTTTGTTGACTTTACTGACGCCATCAGTTATGGACTTAGCCAATTTCACAAAATCACTCCAGGCGTTGAGAGCGTTGAGTGAATGGGCTTCACTCAACGATTCTGGACTTAGTCAATTCTTTAGCTTGTCTAGACGTTGAGAGCGTTGAGTGAATAAGCTTCACTTAACGCTTTTTGTCTTAGCTTGATCTTCAGCCCTTTCTGCATCCTTGGCATTGAGTGAACTGGCTTCACTCAATAATTCTGGACTTAGAATAATTTTGCTCTGCATGAAGGCGTTAAGAGCATTGAGTGAACTTGCTTCACTCAACGCTTTTATACTTAGCCAACATTCTGCATCCTTCTGTCTGAAAGCGTTGAGAGAGTTGAGTGGATAAGCTTCACTCAATGCTTTTATACTTAGCCAAATCTCCTTCTGTCTGAAGGCATTGAGTGAGCTGACCTCACTCAATGCTTTCTACCTTAGCCTCTGAAATCTAATGTTGAGTGCGTTGAGTGAACTGGCTTCATTCAATACTTATAGACTTAGCTGATTTCTCTGTTTCCTCTTAGTTGACTGCATTAGCTTGACTCAAAGCTTTTTGATCTTGGCGTTGAGTGAACTGGCTTAACTCAACGCTTCTGGATTTAGTCGATTTTATGTCTCCTTTTCCTGTGGCTTTGACAGAAACAACATGACGTTGAGAGATCAAGCTTCACTCAACGCTTCTAGCTTAACTCAATGCTTGTGGACTTGGCCAATTTCTATCTTGCCAACACTCAAAGCTATGACTGCCAGCCTTCTCTCAGCGTTGTTAGCTGTATGACGTTGAGTGAACTGGCTTTACTCAATACATGTGGATTTAGTTGCTTTTCTGCCTTTGTCATCATCTGTCCTTGACTTCTAGAGTTGAGTGAGCTTGCTTCACTCAATGCCAATGGACTTAGTGGAATTTCTCTGTCCAGCTTCCTTCCTTAAGGCATCTGGCGTTGAGTGAGCTTGCTTCACTCAACGCCTGTGGACTTAGACATAATTTCTGTCTCTCTAGTTAATTTCTTTGAGTCCACCTGTTAATGTCACTTGGACCACCTATCCAATCAATATGACATAGACCAACATGCATGCATGAACTTAAACATACATCAAATACAACTATGTGTATATCATTTGACTTCTTACAAATCTAGGACATTGAGATCAATGGACCCAACAATCTCCCCAAAGCTGGTACATTGAGATCAATGATCCAATAAATGTGCAGCCGCCTGAGGTACATGAAGAGTCGGGTAACGGGGGGTGAGAGAAGAGGTCATGTGGACTTCTGAAGAAGCGGGAGAACTCCTAGAGAAGCGGGAATACTTATGGAGAAGAGGGCGGACTCTTGGAGAAGTGGGCGGACTCCTGGAGAGAAGGGCGCAGACATTTCTGGAAACGACCGCGGACTCTTCTGGGGACGACTGTGAACACTTCAGGAGACCGACGCAAACACTTTTGGAGACGACCGCAAACACTTCTGGAGACGACCGCCGACACTTCTGGAGATGGGAGCGAACACTTTTGGAGACGACTGCAGACACTCCTGGAAACGGCGCAGACACTCATGGTGTAACACTCAAGTTTTCCCATCATTGCAAAGCATCAATAACTGGCATGTAGTCGATAAGCTGATGTAGTTAATAAATACTACAGTCGACAAGTCAATAAATGTTGCAGGCAATAAGCCGATGCAGTCAATAAATGCTACAGTCGACAAGTCGGTGTAGTCAATAAATGATGCAGTCGACACATCTGATTTGGTCTTTAAGCGGCGGGCGGTCTTTAAGCGTCTATGGATAAAGTCCAATGACACCGCCTAAACTATAACACCGAAATAGAAGATGGTTAAATAAAATCTAAGCCGTCCATTTCTATTTGGAATTAAAATCTGGTGGTTGGTATTTATCCCGAACCAGTTAAGATGGTTGTAGAGAAGAATCACTTCTCATATTTTCCTTTTGCGTTCTCTCTTCAAGTGAAAGAAAGAGGAGGGCTAAGGAAGAAGAAGAAGGGTTTGTCCAGTCATTAGAGGAGATTTCATGCTCGGATTTGTGAGTTGAAGGAAGATCCGCGGAGAGAAAAATGTTGCGAGTGTTTCCATCCGGATCAACTGCGTGTTCATAGCATTGAAGCGATCATCAAAGGTAACGATTTTACTTTTTAATACTAGTACATGCTAGTCCTTTTATTATGGCATGATTGCATGGAAGTTTCCACTAAATAGTGGAAGATGAGGCTTCAAACAGGTCGATATGGATTATACCCTATAGTAATTGCATATAGACTCCGGATTGATGTACGGACACAGACATGCTATGTGAAACCCATCTGCGCCAAGTTGGTCCAGTTTGGTGATGTTTAATTTTGTGTGTCAGAGAAAAGTAAGTGGAAAGGGTGCTACAGGGAGTACTGGAGGCCAACTTCAGGAAGTATCCGAGTTTGTGACATAAATGTTATTTTGTTGATGTCGCTGGACGATAGTGGTTATCGTCGGCGATCGCTCTCTTGGTCAAAATAAGTGAGCACTATTGGTGGATATGAAGCCTAGGTCCTGGGGCTGGGTGCGTAACATCAGAAGCTGAAGTTCCTGATGTGCCTAGCTTGGTGGTCTTGTGTGCCAATCGTAAGAGATTACGTTGGTTATCATATTAATGGGCTGAGGTAAAGTCATTCATGTATCATGACAGCGTGATTCCGATGGTTTGGGCATAGGCAAAGTTGATCTAAACCCTTCCCATGCTATTCGGTGAAGAGGTAGCTCCTTGGTGTATCGTTTGATCTTGGGAAAGTCCGTAAGGCAAGCTCAACTGTTCCATCTAAGTTAATGATACTTAGGATGAAGGTGAAACTAGGGGATACACCGAAAGTATTCCATGAGAGCACGAAATGTATGGTCATGTGTGTCATCATTTGTGGTAATTATGAAATTATATGTTGTTATGTTGCTTGCTTGTAGGGAAAGAGTACCACCGCCCTAGGAATGAGGTGTGGCCGTTATAATTGTGGCCAGCTAAAGCTGACCGATGTTTTTTTGTTACATCTTGGTGGATTGTACTTGTGCAGGTGTTGGCGAGCTGAGCGAGAAATAACGGGTTAGAGCCCTTTTAATGTGCTGGCCCTCGAAGGTCCAAGTGATGTGTTTACTACTTTCATGTATTACCGACCTGCGTGCTGAAGTATTAAAACCCTGTGGTTGTGTAAACATTTTGAAAAACAATTTGTAAGGCCTTAAGGACAAAACACTTCTCTATGTATTTTCATTCTTCGATATATATATATATATATATATATATATATATATATATATATATATATTAGACATTCTTTTTCATGTCCTTAAACAGCTTACGTTATTTGTCGCAGAAGGAGGAGGTGTAGGCACTTCAGCTGGTGCACTACTTTCCTCAGAGTGCTGGGTTTGAGACTGCCTCGCACCACTCCTAGTCATTTATAATCGTGAAATTAAACGACTAATAATAGCGCAAACAACAATCATAAGAACACCTAAGTTCCGTAAACATATGTATTTTTCATTCATAAGTGGACATTCATTGGTTATATACTCGGTTAACGGCAACGCACACACGTGTGCACCACCCCTTTAAAGAATTCGACCACGAATTTGAACGAGAAAAGATCGACACTAGAAGCTGATACCAAATTGTAAAAAATTGAAAAATAGTTTGTAACATAGTACAATCACAAACATGTGCCAAACTCTATTTGGAATTAAAATCTGGTGGTTAGAATTTATCCCGAACCAGTTAAAATGGTTGTAGAGAAGAATCACTTCTCATATTTTCCTTTTACGTTCTCTCTCTTCAAGTGAAAGAAAGAGGACATTCTTGTTTGTGGTACATAAGTGTTTTCATACCAAAACACTTATGTATGTATTTTTATTCCTCGATATATATACAGTGGACATTCTTATTTGTGGGTTAATATTATTCAACTGCTCCATGTGCAACCAGTAAGGCTTGCATAACCTCCTACCCTTACGGTGGTATAGGAGTCGGTTGATGTAGTTGAGCTAGTGGCTAGGAGGCAAGTCGCTGAAGAGCCTATAGCGGCAAGACGAGAATCTGATAAACAACTGAAGCACTTTCTGAGCTTCAACCCTCCTACTTTTTGGGGAACAAGATCCCTAACTCAAGCCAAAGTTATCTCTCTAGGATAAAGAGAACTTTAACGGCTACAAAGACGGAAGAAGGATAAAAAGTCACCTTAACAACTTTCCTGTTTGATGGAAAGGCGAGTCTTTTGTGGGATGAGTTATAGTTGCATCTGTTTGCAGATAGGCACCTAATTACTGAGGTCTCGATGGAGGAGTTTTTGAGAGTATTTATGGCATGATACCTCCCTTCTACGCAACGCATTGCAATGAAAAATCAATTTCAAAGATTGACTCAGGGTGAGACTTTGGTAGATGAATATCTGCATGAGTTTACCAGAATTGGGCAATATGCAGGCTCAATGTTTGCTAATGGGGAAAGGAAAACTAATAGGTTTTATGAAGGTTTGCAAGATGATCTGTAGCTGCTTCTATCAGGCCCGGTGACGCAAGACTTTCTAACCTTGGTGAATACTATTTGATCCCTTGAGTAGGAAATGAAGAGGGTCTAAAGTAAGAAGGACCTAGCTGTGAAAAAGCCATACTTCAAGGTGTCGAGCTCTACAAAGTCTGGGCACAACGGGTGGAAAAAGAAGTTTAGATCTTCTGAGCCAGCTTCTTCTACTATCTCTAGAGCAACGACTGGGTGAGGCTAGGTTACCTGCTACACTTGCGGCAAGGTGAGACATTATGCACGAGAGTGTCGCAGTGGTCTTCCGAAGATGAAAAAAAAGATGGGTGCATCGTATGCAGAGAAATGGAAAGCGGTGGAGTCAACTGCATCCCATTATACTCCAGCTCAACCCCGAGTATATAATCTTGGCCAGCAGGAGGTCATCAAACAAAATGATGCGGTGACAGGTGTAACACCCCAAAAACCATAAATCCCCAAATGGGGTCAGGCTGGGTGATACGGCCTGGGACACGGGCGTGTCCAAGGGCGTGTCCAGTGCACACGGCCTGGGACACGGGCATGTCCTTTACGGTGTGCGTCGAGGCGAGTTCTCAAGATAGCACAGTCGACGATCGTCGAGAGGCGACACGGCCTGGGACACGGGCGTGTCCCAGGGCGTGTCCTGCTCGGGTGAATAACCGGGTAGCGTTGAGTGGCGAGCACGGCCTGTGACACGGGCGTGTCACAGGGGCGTGTTTGGTACACGGCTAAGGACACGGGCGTGTGCCTTAGTCGTGTTCTTCTCGGGTGATTTGGTCCTGTGTTGGAAGGGTGACACGGCCAGTCATACGGCCGTGTCAGGTTGACACGGGCGTGTCTACCCTGTGACACGGGCGTGTTGGAGCCCGTGTTTTGATCTGGTTTGAGTCGGTTCGTGCACCGCTTGGAGTACACGGCCTGTGACACGGGCGTGTCACAGGCCGTGTCAAGTCAAATTTGGACTTTTGGGCAGATCTTGGCCATCCAATTATTTCTATTTGGATCCAATAGCCCAGGTGCTTTCCTGCAGTGATAAGACTGGGGGTTGGCATCTTCTCTCATTCATACCAAGAGATAAAAAGGGAGATCTTGGAGGAAGGAGAAGGAGAAGAAGGGCAAGCCATTGGTGGAGCTCCCGAGGTCCGAGGCTAGTTCTGTGGAGGCAAAGCTGCTGCGGTGCTTTCCAACCGGCCAGATTTTTGACTGCTCCCAAGATATTGTCAAGGGTAACGATCTTCCTCCTTGACATGCGAAGTCCTCCTTTATGCATGAGTTAGGAATCCTCTCCACCAAAAGTGGAAAGAGTGGGTGATTCCGGTGGGTTGATAGTTGTTATCCCATATTGAGTCTGCATCTAGACCCGGAAGTGTGTAGTACGGGATAGGCATGCTGTGTGAAGCCCATCTGGACATGTTGGTCTGGATTGGTGATGTTGCATTTACGCACTAGAGAAGACTCCGCGTATAAACGTGTAGGTTGTGGGGTCAATGGGTTGTGCCTGTGAAGGGAAGTAGCAGGAAGTACTTGAATGAGGAATTACAGGAAAACGTCCTTTTAATGCT
Source organism: Platanthera zijinensis (assembly GCA_039513925.1). Taxonomy (NCBI): domain Eukaryota; kingdom Viridiplantae; phylum Streptophyta; class Magnoliopsida; order Asparagales; family Orchidaceae; genus Platanthera; species Platanthera zijinensis. Next base: position 38,387,939 of record CM077085.1, read on the forward strand.
TGTATTGTATACTATGAAAGACCAGTTTTCTGGCACTGCATGAACTGCAGGATTTGGGTTGAGTTTGGGTGCAGATAGAGAGTTCTGCTGAACCCGTCTAGCGACCGCGAAGGATGCCGACATTAACTCCCCTTTCTGATTGTGAAGCCAGTCCTTGGCGGTCATTATGGCTATTGTGAGCTGCGAGCTCTTAAAAGGCTTCTTGCCGAATAGGAAAGGTGAAGCCGACCCACACCTTTTATTGTAGCCGCAAGTGCGATGTGCTTGGTGATGGCAATGCGATTTGAGCAACGGGGGGTGGTGGATCTGTACCTGCGTTATGTTGGTTGCACAAGAGAGTGTCAAGGCATTGAGTTTTCGTCAACAACATAATGAGAGTCTTAGGCCTGCGCGCCATCAAGACTAATTGCTCAATGGTGTTGATCCCGGTTCGCCGGTGTACCCAAAAGTGTGCCTGAGAGCACAAATCGTCGGGTCGGGTGGCTGACGATTGTGATGGATTGAATGTGCGTGAAAGCACAATATATGATATATTGATGATGTATGGCTTTGTAGGGAAGGAATGTCACTGTCCCGGGAAAGGGGTAAGATTGTTATAAATTGGTCAGCTGAATGCTGACCGTTGCCTTGTTTGCCACCTTCTGGGTGGATTGTCCATGTGCAGGTGCTGGAGAGCCGAGCGGGAAGTGAAGGGCTGATGCCCCTGTTGTTGTTGTTGCCGCTCTTGCCGCTGCTGTTGTTGCTAGCCCTTGAAGGCTAGCTAAATATGTTTTCTTTTATTCATGTATGACCGGCCTGCGCGCCGATGTCTGTAATCCATACTGTACAAAGAGGAAATATAAGGCCTTAAGGCCAAACTGTGGTATTTGTTATCCCCTCATTTGAGTGGTTGTATATATAACTTTGGTTTATATATATAGTGGATATTCCTGGTATGAGTTCAGCCTACTGTTTAATATTCCGCTAGTATGCTCTGAGTTAGGATGCGTTGGTGGTATTAACCTGTGACCTCGCCGTCTGTTTGTGGCATATAGTGTGGGGCCCCGGCCGGACCTTCTATTATATGTTATTTAACGGGTGAAGTCGTTATAACAGGTATGATTTAGTATACATATTTTATTGCCTTTATATATTTGATATCATGTGCATTGCTTATATAACTTGTTTATGTTAGGCTTTGTCCTAATTTTGAAATGTCTGGTGAGAGCACTGTTTGACACTGGATCTTCTCACTCTTTTTTGTCTGAGGATTTCGTACTGTATATCAGAGTTCATTCTTTTATATCAAAAGATAGATTGGATGTATTGTTACCGAATGGGTGCTTGATGTGCGGGAATAGAGTTTGTTATGTGAAAGTGCAGATAGAAAGTAACGAGTTTGAATTGGAAGCGTCAATGTTATCGATATCAGAATTTGATGTAATCTTTGGCATGGACTAGCTTTCGGAGCAGCGTGCATGCATTGATTATAATTTGAAGGAAGTCACACTAGGGTAAAACACTAAATGTGAGACTAAGTTTGCTGATATGCAAGGATCGAGCAAGATATTGATGTCTGCTCCAAGTGGTCAAGACAATTTGGAAAGGTGTTGAGTTATTTTTCACATTGTTGGAGGCTGTAGTGCTCAAGCCTAGTCTGAATGATATTCCTATTATATCAGAGTATGCAGATATGTTTCCAAAAGATCTTCTTAGAGCTCCACCGCAGCGAGAGATCGATTTCACTATTGAGCTAGTGTCATGTGCCAAACTTGTGTCGTGCTCTCCGTACTGAATAATGCCAAAGAAAATGACAGAATTGAAAGTTTAGTCACAAGAGTTGTTATAACAAGGCTATGTATGCTCAAGTTCATCTCCTTGGAGTGCATCAGTCCCCTTTGTGAAAAAGGACAAAAGCTTGCGTCTATGTACGCTCAAGTTCATCTCCTTCGAGTGTACCATCAGTCAAAATAGACTCAACTACTTCATCCCTGCCTCACCCCCAGGACTCCTGGGCACCGCACGAGAGGAAGAAAGTGAAGGACCAATAATAGCAGAATGTACAAGCAGATGACAGTGGCATATTTAGGTAATTCTCTAGCAGTTATATATTAGTATGAATAATAACAAAAGTATAGAAATACAGTAATAGGAGCTAAGTAAAACTAGTAAAGTAAAGCAGTTACACTACCATCACAAAAGCGTACTCAGACTTATATGAATGCTCATACAAACATCTAAGTTAAGGTTTCTGAAATAGTAACTAATCATATAAAAGAATCCATACTAATGTATATGATAAAGATCTGCAAGTGCGTATGTTATGTTATGTTATGCAATGCAGTGATTATGCAACTCACACACACGACTCTGTGCACAGACCTTTCATGCATCCCCACTTTTTGTAGATGGCCAACCTCTCAGGTACCAACCATCATGGCTTATGGTGGTAGTGGAGTGGGTGTCTCCACTCTTAGGCGGGCAAGCACACTATCAAGCCTAAACCTCTTGTACGCCTCAACGCTAAGAACATAATAGAGGAGCCCCTGTGTACTCTTGCTGGCAACTACCAGTCTTCCATGGTCAGGTGCGCTCTTAGGGGACATAGTCTTTCAGACCTCGGTATAAACATCCTATCGGTCTTCCCAAAGGTCTACACTACGCACCAGAGTCATCGTACTTCCGTCAGTGTGCCGACTGAACCAGTACCAAGTGACCCACCACATAAGCACAAACTAGGTATACCATCTCGAGCCTCCAGCTCGCAAGACTAACCCGTCATGATATCGACCAACAATCTGAGCCACCAGCTCGTAGGACCAACAAGCCCTATATCACTTCAACCCACACATGGGTGAGATCGCTATTATATTCCTTAATCCTATCAGACTACTCTTGTCTAACTTCCGAATTACTTAGCGATTTATGGTTAACCTTGTACTTCCCGAGGTCTATCCTGTGAATGGCTCGTACCGGTATTAGGAACTACGATAGGCTGAACCCCATCGTTCTCTTTATCAACACACTTAGTAATGTCATGCTACCCTTAACCAAACCCACTCTTAGGGTTACTAAGTGTGTAACCTCTCCAAAATAACAACTGCTGAAAACACTAACTTTCCAAAATTGCTAAATGAAGACCATATGATCTTGTATGTGTGTATGGATAGGAATCCTCCAAATACTTGACCCTAGGACCTAAGATTATTTTTCTGAGGTCTATCATGATATTTTAGACCTAAATCCAAAGATTTATAATTTTTCTAAAATAAAGAACATTTATTATAATTTTCCCAAATTATTGTAACATGTGATTTTGAACATAAAGTGTCACTTTATGTTATAAAACCAAGAAAAGTAGAATTATCGTAACATCCATTTGAGGAATAACAGCTCTGGACAAAATTTCATAATTTTTCAGTGATATTTAATGACAATTATGAATTTCCCAAAAATTGAACTTTTAGGTCATAATTCAAGGAAATAATTGAAAACTAGGTAAATAAATATCATAAAATTTCTTAAGGTATTAAATGATAAATAAAGCATAATTTCGGAGAATGATAATTTATAGAAAAATTTAACCATCAATAACAATAAGATTCACAAATTACTAAATTACCCTTATTCAATAAAACTTCATATTTATGATACCAAAACTCCTATGAAAATTCAGAGAGCCTTATGACACTAAAATAATGATCAGGTAAAATTCTCATAATTTTCTAGACAATATTAATAATGATTTAAGTAAAATTATCAAAATAGCATAATCGTACTTTTAGCTAAAAAGACTAGATAGAAGTTCCCAAAAATTTTCAAATAAATATCTGAGGTGTATTATTTCAATATATACCTCAGATATTGAAATGACCTCTCTCAAGCCAAAAACGAGCGCTAACAGCAGAGTGAAGCTTGATAGTGATAACGACAAGTGCACTGGTTGCTCAAGTTAAAAAAAATTGGATGTTATCCCCAAGTATCATTCTTATGTGGAACACAACAATGTGGATTTATCTTACAAGAAAGGGCTTGAGATTGAAGTACAAATGATTGGAAGGATTGCGGGAGTTGTTTTGTGTTGTGAAAACAAAATAAAGGAAACTTAAATTAACAATTGCGGGTCGTCGGCACCGCTTCGCAACGTGGGTGATTACACGAGTTGTTAGCACGGCTTCGCTTGGCAGGTGGAAGAGTAGGCACGCGAAATTGAAGAGTAGGTTTGCATAGTGGAAGAGTAGGCTCACGGAATGAAAGAGTGGGTTTGCCTAGTGGAAAAGTAGGCTCGTAGAATGAAATGGAGGGTGATGATGAAATGGGCGCACTTCAAGCACATTCTAAACAAACCAAATATTTCATAACAATGAAAATACAAAACATGTGTTTATAGAGGCATACATCATTAAAATAAAGAAGAACACAATCAACAACAACAATCCAAGAGAAGAAAAAGGCAAAAGATACAACCGAATCCGGAGACTTGTTGTAGATTCACGGTAGGAATCGCCTGGTCGTCAATCCGCAACCTAGTTCAGTCCCAACTATCGTCCAGGGTAGAAGAGGGCTATCACTTCCTCCCAATTGACCCGTCTTCTCTGATAAACTATAATTCAGTCACGTCCAATGCTAATAACATCATGCTCGGTGTCAATGTTGAGCATAGATTCCTCTCATTGAAGCGCTTGAATGATGTAAAATGGTCTAGGGCAAAGCCCTCATGGATGGTGGAGGAAGGAGGAGTCGAAGCTCTCCCCTTAGGGTTTGCGGTGGAACTGGGGCAAAATGAAGCAATCTGAAATTAGGGTGAAACTTGCGCTTATATATCAAATTTTGTGAAAAATGAACTCGCACGGTCGCACGTTCGAAACTGTGCGATATTTATCGAGAAATTATAGACCGGGACAAGGCGCCCGTGCGGTTTTCCTCACGCACGGTTGCATCAACCATGCATGAACAAAAACACACGGGCTAGGACAGAACACAATATTTTTAGGCCAAGCAACAGCTCGTGCAATTTTCTTCGCGCATTGTTTAATTCAACGGTGCGTGAAAGAAACGCACGACCAATAAAAAATATAAAAATTTCAGACAAAGCAGGTCGCTCGTGCGATTTGTTCTCGCATGGTCGGAATTGGCTGTGCATGACTAAAATGCACGAGCGGCAACGGAGCATCGATTTTTAGCACAACGATCTCGCACGGGCGAAACGGCCCGTGCGCGAAGGAATTTCATATGGTCGTACGATGGGTAGGGCTGAAACTGGTGCGGTTTGGTGCGGTTTGAGCCCAAACCGCAACCGCACCGAAGAGAGTCGGTTTTGGACTTTACAAAACCGCACCGCATCCGAACCGTGCGGTGCGGTTTGACATTGGTGCGGTTTGGAGTTGGTTTTTGCGGTGCGGTTTCGGTTTTTGCACATTTAGTCGGGTGTGTCCGAAGGTGGGTCCTCCCACGTATCTAGGTATGGACTCGAGTATGGGATCCATGAGTGTGTCAAGTGATTTTGAACCAATTATACTAGCATCCTCCAAGCTGTCCAAAATATACTTAGAGAGATGAAAATCTCTCTCTTTGCTCTATTCGTATGTTACATTTCAAATATCTTTGATCCTTGGTCTAAAATATTGATGAAGGTGTTTCCTGAGTCAATTAAAGACACTTTATTAATATTGATGAAGGTGTTTCCTGAGTCAATTAAAGACACTTTATTATTATCACTGATAATAATATCATCAACATATATATATTAATAATGTTGTCTTAACTTAGATTTTTCATGGAAAATAAATTGGTTGGAACTACTTCTCATTATGTCAAATCATAGAAAGATCAACTACCTCTGCTAAACCAGACTTATAGTGATTGCTTTAGAGCATATAAAGTATTATTTAGTCTATAGACCTACCGTTACTTCCCAAGTGCAACAAAACCAGGGGTTGTTACATGCAAACTTCATCCTCCAGGTCCAGATGAAATAAAACATTATTGATTTTAAATTGTTGAAGTGACCAATCATGGATAGCAGCAAGACTCAACCTAAATATTGACATGAGTTAAACATTGATGTAATAAAAAACAGACACCTGAGTGTACTCTTTTTTCACAAAACAAGCCTTCAACCTGTCAATTGCTCCATAAGGGAAGCATTTGTTTGAATAGACCCAACTACAACCATCGATGGAGTTTCGAAAAGAAGAACCAAGGCTCACGTGCCATTCAAATTCTACACTTTCGTTTCCTCAACAATAACATGCAACACTCAGGATGAGACGAAGCATCTGAAAATGTCTCGTGAATAAAAACAACTGAAAACGGAGTAATAAAAATGATAACAAATTTGAAAATCATTTGAAATCCTTTCACGAGCATTATGATATCGAATGGTACAAATGAAATTATCAAGTTGTGTTTGCAATTTTTTTGAAAGCATTTTGAAATTCACTATGATGTTTAAGGAAAAGTAGCCAGTGTTATTCTACAAGCCATCAGTAAATGTGTTTGAAAATCAAATTTTGATACAACTCTGCTGGATTAAAAGAAAGAAGTAGTGTATTCACACTACTAAGAAATGAGAGACAATGATTTTATCTAGTTCGCAAAACCTTGTGACACATTAGCTAAAATGATCAGTCATAAAGCAATTAAAAGAGTTGACCAAGAGACATTATTGTCCACTCTTTAGAATGTAAACAAACATAACTGATAAATATACCTTTTTCGAGTTCCCAAACAGTTGTTCTCCTTCCGTGAATACTTTCGGAGTCCTCATAGTACAACATCTACCTCTTCAAGATTATCTGGACTATCCCGTATTTCCTTTTCTAACTCTAAAAAAAGACAACATACAAGAAAAAATAATAAAGATGTTAAATTAAAAGATGTTAATTTAGAATGTAATATGCAAATAATAAATAGAAAAAATAGGTTTACCTTTGTCAAGTTCTTCATATTTCTCAGTATCGATCATCATTTCTTCTATCTCATTGAGACTTGTCTTGCAACGCAACCAATCACGACAACATACAAGAGCTTCAACAGTTTTTGGTGCTAGTGAGCTTCTAAATGGATCTAGTATTCTGCCACCGGTACTAAATGCTGATTCAGAGGCCACAGTTGAAATTGGTATCGCCAAGACATCTCTCGCAATTTCAGATAGTATTGGAAATCTTGTTGAGTTCACTTTCCACCAATTCAATATGTCAAAGTTGAGTTGCATTTTTAGTGTATCTTCCTTTAAATATAATGTCAACTCAGATGCATAAATTTTGGGTTCTTCTTCATCAGAATCATCCAACCACATTTTTTTTTTGTACTCCAAAAAGCTAAACTCAACATCTACGTCCATACACTGTGCAGAGCTTGATGATTGACCAACATAAGTTTGACTAACATTATGGTTGAAATTTGCACTATAATGATCATATAAGCGAGTGAGTGTGCTTTCAGTCAACTGAACAATAATCATTGTTTTTATAGCATCATGGATTGCATTCAAACACTTGGTCAAACGTTTAATCTTACACTGAGGATCCAACACAAAAGCAACATATAATAATACATTACTTTTTTCTAAACTGCCCCAATACTTATCAAATTTAGTCTTCATACGGTTAGCAACACTACTCATTGCCAGATCAGTGCTGTCACACATTGAATTAATAGCATGCTCCATCATTGAAATATTTTGAAAGAATAGATGTGAAGTCGGATATTTAGAACCAGATACCTCCAAAGTAACACTGTAAAATAATTTGAGGAGCTTTACAAAAAGGCTAGCATTCTTCCAATCTAATGGAGTAGGAGGTCCATTAGGAAAGTAACTAGAATATGAAGTTGCATCCTCTAATCCTTTGAATGCCCTCTCAAATTTTACCGCTGTTTCTAACATCAAATAGGTTGAATTCCATCTAGTGTCAACATCAAGGCATAACAATGTTTTACACTCTATCTCTGCATTTGCAACACATTTCTTAAATTGCTCAAGTCGTTGAGAAGACCCCTTCACATATTTAACTGCCAACCGAATCTTTTCAATTGATTCATTATATTCAGACAATCCCTCTTTCACAATTAAATTTAAAATATGAGCAGAACACCTAACATGTAAAAATTCATGTCCAAGAATGGTACTTCTCCATCCAATACTTTTTTTGGTTATATGTTTTGCCACCACATCATTAGCAGATGCATTATCCATGGTAATTGTGAAGATTTTTTTTATCTCCCATGAAGACAAACAATTCATAATTTCATTTCCCAGTCCCTCTCCCGTGTGATCAATGATATTAACGAAATTAAGAATTCGTTTTTGTAATCTCCATTCTTTGTCTATCCAATGTCCGGTGAGACACATATAACCATATCTTTGAGTCGATGTCCATGTATCGGTTGTTAGACAAATCCTCTCTAACTTTAGATCTTTCTTTAGTTTTTTTTTCTCTTCGGTATAAATATTTGTGCAATATTTAGCAATTGTGATTCGAGAAGGAACATTGAATCTTGGTTCTAATTGTTTAGAATAGTTTCGAAATCCTTCACTTTCTACAAATCTAAATGGCAATTCGTCAACAACAACCATTTTTGCCAAAGCTTTTCGACACTGCTCGTCGTCAAACTTAATGGCTTTTAATGACCCAACAACAATACCATCCTCTTTCTTCTCCGTAAAAGATAACATTTTTTGATTGCTATCTATCTTTCGGAAACGACATAACGTTAACATATGTGCTCTCAAAGCACTAGTACCATTTTTCCTAGGATCTGATGCATACACTTTCGAACAATGTTTACATTTAGCTTTCTCTCTTCCTTCTGAATCTTTAATTTTATCGAACCATTCCCACACTGCAGATTTAACTTTCCCACCTTCACGCTCCTCAACTTTTTGTTTTTTTGAAGCACCACAAAGATCCTCCTTTTTCTCTCCCTCATGAACATTTTTTGTGTCAATTTTCTCTATCGCTTTGACAAACACACGTTCTTTTCCTTTGGACACTTGCCCTTTGTCACTCTTTGAAGTAAGCATCCTATTAAATTGAAAAAATTTATACATTTTGATCCTAAAATTGATACAAGTAAAAATTTGAAGAGCACTATGATCAAAAAAGAAGAAAAGATATGGATTTAATTGAACCAACAAACATGCACAATCTCAATTTCTCAGCCCTAAAATATCATAAAATCTAGCAAAAAAAATTAATAGCATGCACCATCATCGCACGTCGAAGAAGACCAAAATTTCCTCTTTCCCTCACCGAAAAACAGCTGTTGTTTTCACCCAGGAAAGGCACACTAACGCTGCCTCTTTTGTCCACCATCACTGCCCTTTTGTCCATTGTAGCTGCCTCCTTTTCCCAGCCAGGAAAAACCTAAGTGATGCTACCTTTTTATCCCAGAAAAAGCCCAATTTCTGCAGCCCATTCATCCCAAGAAAAGCTCAATGAAACTCTGTTTTCTCCCCCTAGAACCCACAATCCATCCCTTCCAGGCTCCAGCATCCTCATTTGTCCTGGAACTCCCACACCCAGCCCCACAATACTAGCCCTAATCACTTCACACTTGCGGATCCAGAACCCAGCACTCATGCCATCCAACTCTACATGTAAGAAAGAGTAAAAACAAAAACAGGGGAAAATCTTACGGTGAAGTCGGGGTTGAGCGGGATGAGTTAGGGGGGAAATCTTACGGAGAAGTCGAGGCGGCGGAGGTCGTCGATGAGAATGAGGAGCCGGGGAGGCGGTCGACGTCGCTTGGCTTCAGCGGTAGAGTGTCGCCGTGTCGGGGAGCGGAGTCGGGGAGGCGGAGATGGCGAGCGATGAGTCGTGAGTATGCGAACTGCGAAGGAGAGGTTAGGGTTCTGGCCTTCTGGGAGAGCGTCAGAGCGATGGCCGATGAATCGTGCCTCTTCAGAGATAACTGATAAGTGATAAGTCAGTGGGATTTTAAAAGATGAGGAATTTTTAGTTATTTTTTTCCTATTTATTTATTTATTTAGTTAAGTTGACATTTGGTGTATTTGAGGATTGAATTTGTTTTAAGTAATGTAGAAGTAATGTAGATATAAAAATAAAATAAATGATAAATAAAATATTTTTAAGATATTTATATATAAAATTGTAAAGAATGCGGTGCGGTGCGGTGTATGCGGTTTTGACAAGACAAAAACCGCACCGCACCGCAAACAAGTCGGTTTTCCAATAACCAAAACCGCACCACAACCGCACCGTTCGGTGCGGTTCGAAAACGGTGCGGTGCGGTGCGGTTTTGCGGTTTTTTGCGGTTTCGGTTTTTAAATTTCAGGCCTAACGATGGGCGATCAAGACGATCAAGCCAATAAAGGATAATGCATAGGCGGAACACCCATACGTGAAGGAAAAACGTACGATCGCGTGAAACATACAAATTTCCAACAAGGGATGGGCTTTGCCCCCGCGTGTCCAAAACAACAATACAGACAAAAACAAGCAACAAGGAGTACAATGTGCTTAACCCTAGTAGAAGAGAGCACAATTGCGCACCACAATGAGCAAAATGTGCACTTTGTGAGTGAATACTGAACTGAGTAAATATGAGCATTAATGATCTAAAAGTGAAATGCAAGTGCGCGAAAACGAGTCCAGATGTGTCCGAAAAACCCTATATAAATTGGACTCGTCAAAGCTATTCATCTCCTGGATGTTGTTGACTTCCTCCTGAAAGCAATCAATTTAGCTTCCCAGGGTCTCGTTGAATCCCTGCTTTGGATGAAATAGAGATGTTGACTCCTTTTTTCTTGTTTTTGAGGTTGCAAACTACAACGTTAGCCCTCAGCTCAGGTTTTCAAAGCAGTAGATCAAACCTCCTGACAGTTGATGAAACAAATCTCTCACCTTTCCCCTTGAAGGTGATGGCGAAAAATCTGCACTTGAAAGCATGTCATGTTCCTGATGGAAACCACTTTCTTGAACCACTATTGGTGCTGAATCAAATCTTCTTTTGTGGTATAATAACTCAAGGTGGGATCTCTGAACCCTCTGAGAATCGGGGCTGACAAGACTTCTCCACAGAATGGACTCCTTCCTCCAGATCGGTGAGTTGTGAAATGGCAAGTTTGACCAAACTCACCCAGGCGAGTTTCTTTATAACTCTCCAAATGCTCTACTTCTCGAAATCGAATTCCCTGGGAACTCGCCAAGAGATACTGCGACTGCACGAGTCGATCCGGCTCTTCGATCGCGGCTTCCTTACCTGCTCGCCTACGGCTCACCGTCCTTCGAAGAAGTAACGCAACGAGGTGAGATTATCGTCACTTAGGCGTGAGGAACAAGCACTTCTTGCAAAGTATCCTTTATCCTTCGAGCAAAGTCGCTAGAGTCCGTCTTTGTCAAATACTCACCCTTCACTAGTGAGTTGCCTAGTTACACCTCATGCTCGCCTTCTTGAACCATGTCACTTTATCGCTAAATTTTCTTCCCCTGACTACGATCAACGCTCGCAACACTGAAGTACTGGAACCAGGAAAACTGATTCAAAATGTTCGAACTAACAGTCAACCTGAGGTTACTAGTTCCGCGTTTCAACTCTACGGAACCAGATGACAAAAGCAAAAGAGAGAGGTCTATGAACACATCCCGGGTGTTGCAGCAGTGAGGCCCCATCACATAACCGGAAGTTAGAAAAAAAATTCCCTCCATAACAAAAAAGTTGAGTGAAGTACGTGAAAGACACCACTTGAATAGTAATAGACTTGTGGTGTGAGGGGGTCACGTTTTTCAGGTGTCATTCTTGACACCCCTGCCTATTTATAGATAAATCCTGATGGAAGGGGGAGGGGGTATCGATATGAGAATACCTTATCCATGTGATATATCTACCACACGACTTAATAGATATCTCGCCTACTCGGCGACTAAGGACAACTGCTTGCCTATAGCGAATTGCGATGACTACTCGTCGGTACAAGCGAGTTACAAAGGATACTTGCTCTTTGAAGTTGACTTTGACCTCTTTTGTTTGCGCAGTACCACCTTCAGCGAATATGATTTGTACAATTTCTTTATGCTAATAATATCTATTTGCTAACATAAATATTATGTACTTTAAATCATAATGAAAATCAATCAAAATTAATAAGAAATATTGAAGTCAAAGCCTCTTTCACATAAAGCTTTAAATAACTGAATTCTAAAATACATCAAAGCTTCTTGCTGGGTTATTAATATAAATGCCGAAAATAAAACTCATGTCACCCCACATGGAGGGGTTATTACAATCGGACTTCGTTCCGAGATCTAGAACCGGATGAGAGAAGTTCTTGCCGCATGGAGCTATGAAGGGGCACAATTTAAAGAGAGGACAAACTAAAAAGGTAAAGGACACAATAAACCCGTTCCATAGTCGCGCACGAGCACTACTCGATCGCCCAACACCAGGACGTAATAACTTTTGCCCCAAATGTGACTGTCCAGAGCAAAACCAGGGGCTCCGTTTGGCATGGTGGTGGCGGTCATGAACTTAGGGATTAAATTGTCATTCATTAACGTCCATTTAAGAAACTTCATCCACTTTTATGTTCAAATAAATGATGTTTATTAGGTGAACTTTGACGAATGGCGGTTTAACTCATGCGTTTACCACCTCAACCACCATGCCAAACGGAGCCCAAGCAGTTAACCCAATCCTCACTGTACTTTCCAATCTGATTTTGCTTCCAAAGTCTGACAACGAATTTTTTTAAAATTTTTAAAATTTTTAATTATTTTAATTATTTTCGATTTAAATTTTCTAACCCAAATCCCCGGCCTTCGTAGTCGTCCCCTGTTCTCCGCTCTCTGGTCTTCGCCCTCTTCCGCCATTTGTCCACTGCGAGGAAACCCTAACCCTAGCCGTGCAGATACTAATCCAGATGACTTAGATGGCGGAGGAGGGCCAGGAGAAGCTCATAGAAGTGGTTCGTCACATCGCCAGAACCCTCGGCCGCACCGACACCATGGCTGACGACATCCTGCAAATCTACTCCAACTTCGACCACCGCTTCGCCCGCGAGAACATCTCCGCCGACCGCCGATACGACGGATCCGTCAGCGAAGAACACGATTCCTCCCTCGAACGCGATGTTTTACGCTTCCTCTCCTCCGGCCGACCGATCTGGTCTGACTCCGCAGACGCCGCCGCGTTCCTCGAGGTAATCGATGCTCTCGTCGCTGCTGTAGGCGATTATCAACCGCCGGCGAACGGTCTGCTGCATCAGTGCATGATCCGGCTCGAGGACGAGTTCCGAACGCTGATCGAAAACCCCTACAGCGTCTCTCCGTACGAACCCGTCCCGCCGCCTGGTTTCGATTCGGAAGGTGAGGACTCCGACGGGGATGAGAATCAGATTCCGGTGGCGCTGCCGGTGACTAACTACGACTACGTCATCGATGCCCTCCCGCCAGGCTCCGTAGCCGATCTCCACGAGATAGCCAAACGGATGGCGGCGGCCGGGTTTGGCCGAGAGTGCGTCCACGCGTATTGCCTCGCCCGCCGTGGTTTCCTCGAGGAAAGCATCTACCGGTTAGGGATTCGCCACCGCACCGCCGGCGCTGTCGACGAAATCCAGGACGCTCAGTGGGCGGAGCTGGAGGATGAGATCCGCCGCTGGGTCAAAGCTGTGAACGTCGCCTTCCGCATACTCTTCCCCAGCGAGCGCCGCCTCTGCCAGCGCATATTCTCCGGTCTCTCCATTGCCGAGCTCTCCTTCACGGAGACCTGCCGCCGTCCTGCCACTCAGCTCCTGCGATTTGGCGATGCCGTAGCTTCCTCCAGCCGTTCACCGGAGAGAATCTTCCAGGTTGTGAGCATGTACGAAGCAATCCGTGATGTTGTCCCGGAGCTAGACGCAGTCTTCTCCGATCAATACTCTGCTTTCCTCTGCAGGGATTCCGTTGCGCTCTGGAAGAAGCTGGGAGCGACTATTCGTGGCATTTTCACCGAGCTGGATAACTTGATCCGGCGGGATCCGGCGACCGCCGCAGTACCCGGCGGCGGACTGCATCCCATCACTCGCTATGTGATGAATTACCTCCGCGCCGCCTGCGCTTCTCAACAAACTCTCGAGGAAGTGATGGACGAGGATGGATTAGGGCTTACCGAAATCACAGCTAGACCATCGTCCCCACTCGCCATCCAGATCGCATGGATCATGGAAGTTCTGCAAGGAAATCTGGAGGCGAAGGCCAAGATTTACCGTGAGCCCGCCCTAAGCTGCATCTTCCTGATGAACAACGGGAGGTATATGATGCAGAAGGTGAGGGGAAGCAGTGAGCTAACAATCCTGATCGGGGAGGAGTGGATCCGGCGGCAGGCGGCGAGGGAACGCCGGTGGATGGCCGATTACCAGAAGACCACTTGGAACAAGGTGACGGCGGTGCTGAGGATTGACGGCCTCCAGTCGCCGGGATCGGCGGCGATGAGGGAGAGGATGAAGGTGTTAGACGTTTATTTTGAAGAGACGTGGCGGGCGCAGAGGGGGTGGGTGGTGGCGGACGAGACGTTGAGGAGTGAAATAAGAGCGGCGGCGGCGGCCATGGTGATGCCGGCGTACCGGCGATTTTTAGGGATTTATAAGGCAGTTGAAAAGCACGCGGAGAAAAATGTGAAGCACAGCGCGCAGGAGGTGGAGGGGAGAATCAACGAGCTTTTCATTGGGCAGAACGAGGGCCTGAAAAGGAATGTATGAAGATATATATATATATTTGTTTTGTTTAAAAAGGTTTGTAGTTGTAAAAGATTTTTTTTTTTACTTTTTTTGTGTATGTGTGATAATATTGGATTACATTATAATTATGAATGATATTTTTGTAAATTGAAATATATACAATTCAAGTAATAATTTAATTAGTAATGTTTATTTAATATTTTGAATTTATCAAGTTTGAAGTGTGGGCACAAAAAATATGCATGTTAAATAAATTCTTCCCACACTTTCTTTATAGTACATGAGCAATTGTCTAGGTGTGGCTTCCTATGCGGATCAACGATAGTTTCGTGGTACAGTAAGAAGTAGGATTTTGTGTCTATCTCTGCCACTGAGACAAAGAACAAGATGTCGTTCTTGGTGGCCTAGGAGGGCATTTGACTGCGAAGGTTGGTGGAGGACATTCATGAGGAGGTGTGAAGTCTTACTCTGCTTTGCGGTGACAATGAGAGTGCTCTGAAGTTGGTTACAAATCCAGTGTGTCACGCGTGGACAAGATACGTCGAGAGCAACATCATTTTGTTCGGGAGAAGGTGCTGAAAGGATCTCTAATGGTGAAGTGTGTGCAGAGCAAGGACAATGTCACGGACATCTTCACGAAGTCACTATTGAAGAGGTCGTTTGAATGGTTGTGAGGTTTGCTTGTGGTGGTAACCGACTCTCACTTCAAGGCGGAGTGTTTAAAATTTAAAGTGAGGTCGTCAGGTCGCCAGGTCGTGTGGTTTGTCGCTATTGTCAGGCGATATCTCCTATTGTCGGGCGATGGCTTTTTCACTTCGCCTTCTTCTGTAAACCCCCCAAGTCGCGCGGTTAGAAGTTATGAGATAACTTTAATATGATTGGCTATATAATTTTTGATGTAATAGGACATGTATGTGCAATAGCTTGCAAATTAATCGATCAACTTATGAAGGTAATTTATCGGGATAAAGTTTCAACGAAATGCTGTGAAATAGCAGCTATGCAGGTTGAAAGAATTTCACCATTGTCAAGATATCCGCATATTTAGTTTTTCTTCTCATTTATTTGATTTGCAGAAAAAATTTATTGAATGCGGGGTGCGATACAATTTTCAAAAATTACGAAGTGCGATTAACAATGGGGTGCGGCAATCCAAATATCGGGATGCGATTATAGTTTCGGGTTGCGGTTAACAATGGGGTGTGGATAGCCAAAACCGGGTTGCGGTTAACAATCACCAAAAAATAATGCCCAATTTTAGTGCGGGTAGTTAAAACTGAAGTGCGGATAATAACCACCTATTTAAAAGAGGCGACAGAAAGAAAATGAAAACTTGAAAAGAGATGCAAGGATGGGCCCAACGCGGAATTCACAACAAGTTCGACCAGACACGAAAGTCCAAACACAATCAATATTGCAACACACGCCCGTGGTGTGCGCACTCTTGTGTGCACGGCAGCACCCCTGCCCAAGCGCGCATCATTACGCGTGTGTGGTGGCAGGCGAACGTGCACGTGCATGCCTTCGTGCGGCATCTCCTCCGCCTCTTCGACGGACCTAACCAGCCAGCCCGAGTTACCCGGGCCATCTTGGGGCATGACTTTCATATCCCAAAAAATTGTGATCCATGTGACTGTGATCGTGCATTGCTATTCGCTCGTTCAATTTTCAAGAGGACGCAATTACCTTTTCGCCCCCCTGAAAAACTACAAAAGGCGTCTAGGCCTTCATTTGCAAGGACAGACAAAAAAAGGAGAAAGCTCTAAAATTTTTCGGCAAAAACTTGGCTCACTCATTCACTACTCAACATGCGCTCCACTCAGAACAATTCTGTTCTTGTGACTGCTCCAGCGAGCGCTCAACCTTAGCTTTTCTCAAAACTGGACACTCCAAAAACTTGTGAATGAAACATGGACGGTGGTCTGTCCCCCTCCTAAACTCTATACTCATATGCTCGATTACAACTAATGAATTTCATCAGAACTGGGCCCCGTACATAATCATGTGAGCCCAAAACACAGATCTATGTGACTATGTCTGAGGCCCGGACCCAAAAATTTCAGAGCTCGCTCTTTTTGTACACCAGCACCCAAAAATACCTTTTTACTTGATAAATATTAATCAATAATTATTTGGGATTGCAAATAGCTATATAGGAACTGCAAATATAACCACCTTTTTTTAATAGTTAAATACATAGTGTTTTGAGGCAAAGAATACTTTTCAATGTTAATAAATAAAAGAGAACATATTAAGCAAACCGACAATAACTCCCCAAAATTCCTCACCACCGATGAAGCTTTCAATCATACAACCTTCAAACATCAGCAGCTCCAGGTTCCAGAAACACAGTTCTCATCAGTTTTCTCTAGAGAAGAAGAGCTCCCATCAGAAACACCAAAGCACCGGCGATCAGCGGGAGGAAGGTGTGACTGGTGCGGGCGGCGGAGATCGAGGTGGAGTTGTCGGACTTGCTGATGTACGCACTACAGTTGAGCCCGTTCTTCCCTTCCCTGCACTCGGACGAGAAAAGTCCGGGCGGATAGTTCCCGTACAGACTTATGTAGCTGAACATGGTGGAAGCGCAGTCGTTGGTGAGATCGTTGATCTCGTCGGTGTAAGGGCAGGCGAACTCCTTCAATGCAGAGCAGCAGAGATCTGGTGCATACTGGGGACCCTTGCACTTGCTTGTGAAGATGGTGTAGTTCATGAACTCGAAGTTGATGGGGCAACCTGAGATGAATATCAATAAGACATGAAAAAAAGATTCAACTTTGGTTCCCTTGGTTAAACTCCAAGGGGTATTTCAATACAAATACAATACACACATTTACAAAAAAGTCCCCACGACAGCACAAATTGCAAAAATACTAAACATAAATTAAAAAGAGATCATTTGTGTAAAAGACTAATTGCGTGGTTTATAATTTTAATTAACCCTTAATTCAAAGACACATAAGAACATAATTGAACTCTAAATGAAAGAATAAGAAAGATAAAACAACTAAAGATGCAGCATGACAAAACCACTTAACAGAAGATACATAACACTTCATATCCTTCCTTCAATTTGAGTTGTCCTCAAACTCGGGGGGGGGGGGGGGGGGGGGGGGGGGGCAAAATGATAAGGGCCACACGGGTCATTGCACGCTGGGGCCCACAAGAGTCTATTTACGTAAGAGACATTGATTGGGTCGTCAACTGGATGTTCTGAATAGCCACCGCCACTCCTACGACCACCGGGCGCCTACACTATCTATACTTGTGAGATCTATTTTCTGATTTCATCAGTATTGTACGAATCAAACTATTTATATTAATATGGTTCCATATCTATGCTAGCGTTTTTCTTTTTGTGATTAAGTGTGACTTGCAGGTCTATTTCTATTGCATATTTCATTACGGCACTCCAATCGGAGAAAAATTGCACTGCTTACCCTTATTGCAAAGGTTGTATTGTATGCCCTTATTGCTAATTCCAAAGCCTTCTCGTATTTCATTTTACTTGCATACATCATTCTAGGTTGTTAAACTTATTTCTCAACATTGCAGCTAGAGTCTCCATCGTCTAGAAGTCCACTTACACATCTCTTCTCCGCATCAAAAAATCCAACCACGGAATTATCCTCAGGTTCCTTTATCTACACCCGAAGAGGGCCTACTAACAATGCCACGAAGTCAAGGCGCTTATCACCAAGTAGGCACAAACCTTTCTTGTTGGTGTAGATTCTAAGCAATATAGATAGCGGCGGTATTTTAAGTTTTAACACATCAATTCAATTGTAAACTCTAAGCTATATCACAATTACTTTGTTAACTACTTGAATAAGATCACTTAAAATGTAGTATGAGTCATTATTGTGTACTCTAAGGCTCTGTTTGGCGCGGCTGTAGCGACTGGAGAAGCAGTAGTGGGAAACAGTGGTGGAATAATCAGCTGTTTTGCAGAGTAGTGACAAAATCTATAAAACTGTTTGGAAGAACAGCTTTTCTAGTGTTGTTCCAAGCAGAAAAATTGTTTAAAATTTTTACGAGAGATTGAGAGTTGAGCTTGAGTATGATTATAAAACTCTAATACAAACTAACATAGATGCTTGGGATGATAGGCAATTTGAGACCGTCTTCTCCTTCAATATATTTTCTCTATGATTCTGTTGTTATCAATCCTAGCAGAACAGTGATTTGCAGGAGAATGCTCTCTAGGAAGAAGCTTCGTCGTAAACAGTAGCATAAGTTCTCTTATCAATTCTTCCTGCCATGGCGTATCTCATCGAAGAGGAGAGGCTTCGTCGTCTATGCCGGCCATGGCGCTACTGCTAATTATTTTGTCCATGGCCACGGAATGCCTTAGCTTCCTCCTCGCAACACATGGGCAGCTCGGCGTGATGAGAAGACAGCGGAGGGAGGCCCGACAAGACGAAGCTTGAAGGTGGAGGGAGACCCGACAAAGTAGCTTGACCGTTGGAAATCGGGAAAAATTCACGGGATGCGGAAAACGTGGTCGCGGATTCTAGTCGTGAAAAAAAAACACGGCCGAGAATCGTGGGGTTTCCGCGATTTCACAGCTGGGGCGACTCGAATCGTCGTCCCCAAAATTCTTGTTTGGTGCAGCGTTTTGAAAAACGTCGGCACCCCACGCTCAAAACGCCGCGCCAAACAGAGCCTAATTCAAAACTTGGTCTCGCAGTATGTTGTTTCTTAAACTTTCAAGATATCAAATTACCACAAAAAACACAATAGTTCGTAATTGATCTATCAAATGGGAAACCCATCCAAACTACACCTGAAATATGGGAAGTTTTTTGTGTTGTCATAGAATGATTCACAACACTGATAGAAAAAATGGCAGCTCTTTTAATCATGGTTGTCAGGATCGCGATCTGAATCATAGGATCTTACGATCCTACGATCTAGATTTTGTAAATCGATCCAAATTTTGTAAAGCGATCCTCGATCCAATTCTACCAGCCGATCTGATCCAACCTCGAAACGATTTCATCTAAGATCTCGATCCTGACAACATTGCTTGTAATTGTTAACATAATTTGTTTTTCTGCCAACCGTCTATATTGTGTTGGACGATCAACTAACTCTTCTTCATCCTTCAACAATCTAGTGTTAGGATCCATCAGATTTTCAGCATGCTTTCATCCAAAAGCATCTTTGTCTTTGATTAAAGATCCATAGCAAACTTCCTTTTAATTATGAGCCCACATGCCCAACTCGTGTTGAACTAACGAAATTGAGTTAGATTCGTTGATGCAGCCTGAGTCGCATCTTTACTTTAATTCATATGTTTTGTTTTATTTTATGTGACGCATGTCTTCGCGCGCGGTTATTTACTTTATTTTGTACATGTCATTAGCGCATTTGTGTCTTGTATTGCGCTTGCACACGCTCCTATGACTTATTGGAGTGACCGACCAATAAGATTGTAGAAATTAATGGGCCAACCTTGTAGATACTTCTTCATTAATTAAATACAAGAGAGAATAAAAATATATAGGAGAAGAGAAGAAGGAAGAATCCTATACAATAGATGTGAGACTAAAGGAGGAGAAAAGGGGCCTATAAATGGGCCTTTACATCATTTTTCCTTATGTCTTCTAACACTCCCCCGCAAGCTGGAGCGTACAAGTCGTAGGCACCAAGCTTGGACAAGAACTGGTAATACAATTTGCGAGGTAAAGCCTTGGTAAGGATGTCAGCAACTTGCCCAGACGCAGGAACATGATCAAGCTTTAGCACCTTTGATTGAACATTTTCCCGAACAAAGTGACAATCAACCTCAATATGTTTAGTCCGCTCATGGAACACAGGATACTTTGCAATATGTATTGCAGCTTGACTGTCACAAAACAACGTCGATGGTGAGGACAATTTAACTCCCAAATCCATTAGAAGACTTTCCAGCTAGGTTAGTTCAGATGTAACGGCTGTCATCGCACGGTACTCAGCTTCAGCAGACGAGCGAGCAACCACCGTTTGCTTCTTACTCCGTCATGTGATAAGATTTCCTCCAAAGTAAGTACAAAAACCAGTAGTTGAACGTCGATCATCCAACGAGCCCGCATAGTCCGCATCAGAGTATGCAATAAGAGAAAGGGAGGAAGATGGCTTATACACAAGTCCTTGCCTAGGAGCAGTCTTCAGATATCTGAGAATCTGTTCCACTGCCTGAAGGTGAGAAACCCGTGGGGTATGCATGAACCGACTAACCACTCCAACCGTAAATGATATATCTGGCCTTGTAACGGTTAGGTATATCAGTTTTCACACAAGAAGACGATAATATTCTGGATTTGGAAGTAGAGAGTCAGCCTCAGATCCCTGAGCACACAACTTATGGTTGACTTCCATCGGGGTTTCCGCTGGTTTGCAACCCGAAAGACCAGCATCTTGCAGAAGGTCAATGCAATACTTACGATGGGATAAGACAAGGCCATCAGGTCGCCGTGCTACCTTTAGTACAAGAAAATATCGAAAATTTCTTAGATCTTTGATTTGAAAGATAGAGTTTAAAAGCTGCTTAACATGCTGTATCCCAACGGAGTCATCACCAGTGATCAGAATATCGTCCGCATAAACAAGAAGTATTGTAGTCCCCATTGATTGGTGACGAATGAAGAGAGAGGAATCTGCCGAGCTTTGTTGAAGCCAACCTCACAAACAGCCTTGCTGAATTTGTCAAACCACATCCGTGGAAACTGTTTGAGACCATAAATGAATTTGCAAAGTAAACAAACACGAAACTCCCCCGTGGTCTCAAACCCGGGCGGTTGTTGCATATAGACAGTTTCAAGAAGGTCGCCATTCAAAAAGGCATTCTTGACATCCAGCTGGTGGAGAGGCCAGCGGTGATGAACGGTTAAAGAGAGCAAGACCCGAACCGTATTTAATTTTGCGACTGGGGAGAACGTTTCCTCATAATCAAGCCCGTACTGTTGAGTAAAACCTCGTGCCACAAGCCGAGCCTTTAAGCGATCAACTGACCCATCCGCAACATGTTTGATTGTAAAGATCCACTTGCAACTAACACAACTGTGGCCAGGAGGAGGAGACACAAGATCCCAAGTATGGTTACCTCACAGAGCAGTCATTTCTTCATCCATGGTGGCACGACACGCCAGATGCTGGAGAGCTTCCTGCACAGAGTTAGGTATAGAGATAGAGGAGAGAGAGAGAGCAAAGGTAAGAAGAGGTGGAGAGAGCCGATGTAGTGAGACATAATTGGCCAAGGGATGGGCCGTCGAGTAGGAGGCCGGATCAACAGGCCGCGAGATCACATCGGTAGAGGGAAGTCGTTGTTGGGCAACTGGACGAGGAGGACGACGAGTGTAAACTTCAATGATAGGAGGTTTGGAGGGGACGGGTTTGGAGGGTACTGGTGGTGTACGAATCAGAAGCAGAGGAGTAGGGAGAAGTGGTGGAAGCGAAGACGTTACGGGAATGATGGGTCGAGATAGCGGAGGAGGAAGAAGGGGATCAAAAGGACTTGCGTGATATGGTTGGTCTTCATGAAAGGAGACATCAGCAGACACAACCACCTTTCCAGTGATATGATTAAAACAGACATACCCTTTTTGAGTGCGGGAGTACCCAACAAACATGGCTTTGGTAGCACGAGGGGATAGCTTGTCATTGGAAGGACCAAGATGATGGACATAATAGGTACACCCAAAAACACAAGGTGTAAGAGAGAAGAGATTCGTGGATGGGTAAAGAAGAGTAATGGGTGCCACAAAGTTGAGGACAGACGAAGGCATGCGATTGATGAGGTGGCAAGCAGTAGAGACTGCAAAGTTCCAATAGAGGGGAGGAACCTGCATTTGGATCATAAGAGATCTAGCCACATCAAAGAGGTGGGGATTCTTCCTTTTCGCGATGTCATTTTGTTGAGGAGTGTAGGCACATGACGTCTGATGTATAATACCAAACTCAACGCATAGATTGGAGAAGGTGCGACCAGTATATTCTCGAGCATTGTCTGTACGGAGAGTTTTGGCACAGGTAGAGAACTGAGTGCGAGTTTCCATAAGAAATGTACGGAACGTGGTTGGGAGTTCGGTGCGATCACGAAGTAAATACAACCAGGTTACCCGTGAGTAATCATCAATAAAGGTAACAAAGTATCGATACCCAAAAATACTAGGGACCTTATAGGGCCTCCAAATATCAGAGTGAACTAAGGATAAAGGAGCATCACTCCAAGTACAGTAAGAAGAAAAGGAGACGCGGTGTTGTTTGTCGAAAATACATGATTCACAAAAGAACTCGTGAAGGGAGACAGTAGGAAGAGCTTTCTTGAGGATTGGAAGAGGGGCATGCCCAAGACGACGATGTCAATCAGTGGTGGAGACAGTAGTGAGAGCAGTGGGAGGAACATCGAGAAGATATAGTCTGTTAGACAGTCGTCCTCTACCAAGTATATTCTGCGTTAGTCGATCCTGCACCACAAAGGAAGAGCGTGAGAAAGTAACACAACAATCAAGGTCTTGCGTAAGATGACTAACAGAAAGGAGATTAAAAGAAGAACCCGGAACATGAAGAACCGAGGATAAGGAGAGAGGAGTAAGAGGCAGATGAGCAGCGCCAGAAACCGGGATCCTGTCACCATTGGTCACAGTGATGTGTTGGGGGTAAGCAATATCTAAGTATTTGGGCGGCGGCTGCGAAGAGAGATGATTTGTAGCACCCGAGTCCACAATCCAGTGAGAGCTGTGTGAGAGGCACGATATATCTTCCTGGAAGATCGAGGTCACGGAGCCAGAGGAGCGACGAACTACCTCTTGAATCTGATGGAGTTGAGCACGCAACGCAACAATCTAATCAGCAGTGGTGGAGGCAGACGCCATAATCCTGATCAGCGACTAGCCACAGAAACCTGGCGGCAAGAAAGCACGCGGCTTGCAGGACAGAACCAGCGGTTACTACAGAGGAAGCACTGATAACAATGAGAAAAAAACAGAAGCGTGAGAACAAGCCGCAGCGGCGAGAACAAGCCGCTCGAGAAGAGAGAAATCGCAACCAGAAGAAAGCGGAGCAGGGAAGCCGCCTAGTCTCAGTGTCAACACACCAGCGGTCAAGAGCCCGCGACCAAGAGGCGGAGCCCGCAGCGGGTAGGGAGAGCAGCAGTAGGAAGGTAAGCCGCAATGAATAAGCAAAGGAAGAAGCCGCGCGAGAAGTCTGCATCGGTCACGGTGAGCACACCAGCAGCAAAGGACGATGCCGCGACCTAGATGCGGATCTCGCAGCGGGTAAGGAGCAACTTGCGGCGAGAAGAGAAGAGAAGTCGAGGCGACAAAGTGAAGTCGCGGCGAGCAGGGAGTAAAGAAGCGATAATAAAACAAAGAGGGAGGCCGCAGCGGAGAGAAGAAGCCGGCAATCCGGCAATCTGGAAGAACAGACCGCGCGGATACAGAGACCGTAGAGAGCAGCAAGTCGGCAGGGCATAAAACCGGCAAAGCGGCAAAGGGAGGAAGGCTATAAAATAGCTGAGTAGAAGAGGTGGCTGCGGGTAAAAGAGGTCGCTGCGGGTAAAAGAGGTCGCTGCGGGTAAAAGAGGTCGCTGCGGGTAAAAGAGGTCGCCGCGAGAAGAAGCAGATGCTGCGGGTAGAGAAATCCGCGATGAGAAGGGAAGGCCGCCACGGGTAAAGACAGACGTCGCGGGAAAGTAGGTAGCGGACAGTGCGGTTTAGAGATAGACCGCACCCAAGCGAAGGCCGAGCGGTTAGGAGCAGACCGCAGCGGCAAGGAGCAGACCACAGCGGATAGGAAAAAAAACTGAACTGAGGTAGGGTCCACGAGCTAGAGAGAGGAAAGCTATAAAGAGAGGGAAGGGCGGTGGATCCACGAGAGATGAGAATGAAGCGGGTAGAGTAGAGAGAAGCCGCAACAACAAGCGGTAAGAAAGAAAAAAAACAAGCCGCCGCGGTCAGAAAGTGAAACCGAGCGGACAGAGAACTAGAGAAGTCGGGCGATCAGAGGCAGGCAGACCGGACCTGGTCCCTCTGATACCATGTAGAAATTATTGGGCCAACCTTGTAGATACTTCTTCATTAATTAAATACAAGAGAGAATACAAATATATATACAATAGATGCAGGACTAAAGGAGGAGGAAATGGCCTATAAATTGGCATTTACATCATTTTTCCTTATGTCTTCTAACAAAGATCATGATTGAAAAAGGTCATTCAAATTAGGAGTAGTGATAATTTGGGAAAGCAAAAAACTAATAAAAAATTAATTTTGAAATTAAAAACTAAATAGTTATTTAATATTAATTTATGTTTAATTTCAGAATTAATGGAGAATATGTAACACCCCTGTCTTCTATGGGTGCGCTACAGGTCTGCAGACGAGTGACCCCAACCCATCTCCATGGATCTGATTGGCTGCATACGATAATTCCAACGGTGGGTTGTTGAGGCTGGGGCTTGAACCCCAAACCTCCTTAGATAAGGGAGCTCTAAGCTGATCCTCATCACTAATTGAGCTCTAAACAAATCCGTGGAGATGGGTTGGGGTCACTGTCCTGCAGACCTGTCGCGCACCCGCAGTAGATCAGTGCGTTACAGAATATCCAAAGGCAAAGCCCTTCAAAATCAGACCTAATAACCCTATTTCCTATAAAAGTTGATGCCCCCCCAAATCGTGAAAGCAACCTGGTGGGAAACGAAAGCAGAGCAAGATATTCTTTATTTTCAACCTCCTCGATCGACGCCCGATTTTTCCTACTCCAACCCGACGACAATTGCCCTCCTTGCCCCGACTTCGCTACCAGAAGTCCCCTAACTCTGGTGACCCCCGGCGGTTTCGACAACTCCTCAGTCGATCCTTTCACTCCCAGTTGAAGGAATTGATTACCCAGCACGAACGAAGCTTTCAAAGATCTTCCCAAAGGTTGATGACCCTTTCTTGTTTGTTTTCCACAAGATCAACACGTTTTCCGTCGATTTACAGAGCCTCCCGTCGTCACCTGAGACCTATCTGGTTTTGATCTACTTCCAACCGACCGTTCTGCCTCCAAACCGATGTTTCGCCTCCAAACTGATGTTTCGTCACCGTCCAGCCACCCTCTTCCTCCAGTTTTTCTCCGCATCTAGCTGACCTCTAGTTCTCGCTCATAGCACTAAAATTCTGATCCTGATCCCATTGCAAGCAGCCAACCTGAAACCCACAATCTCATGTCCAACTCTAGCCCATTCTCGTAGTTGTCTTGGGATCCATTGCCGTATGCGAGCCCTTGGGTGTGCCTCTTACCATTCTCCTGCTCATGGCATGTTAATTATAATTTTATGCGCATTTTTATTTGGTGTAGAATTGCAGAGCTTGTTTACCCTAGTTTTCATTTATACATGTTTGTCGTTATTTTAAAAACTCTCCTGTTGTTTTTCTTTCATTGAAACACCTATGGATGAATTTGTCGTAATGTTAATGTGAACGAATGTTAGCCTCTTTATGCGCGTTTGGAACCCCTAGGTTACTTATCACATGATATTATTTGTGAAAGTCTCGTTTGAGTCGTATAATTTGAAAAGATCTCAAATTTATTGTTCTAATATAAATCTTATCTTCCAGGTTACATCATCAACTCCTCCTTTGCATGTGAAACCATGAATGAAAGGGTATCAACATTATAAGCAAAGCAGCCATGCCGCTGTCAAGGGATGGCATTGGACCAACAACATGAATTCCTATGGACACATGTGACATGCCCATGGATTGGCTCCTCATCATGCTGATGTAGGCTGGTTACTATGTAGTTTAGGGAATATTCTAACTTCCACAAGATTGTAACTTTGACCCTCCATCTAGTGAGTTATCTTAAAATTATTCATTTTGGAGAGAGGAGTTAAAAGGGCAGCCCGGTACACAAAGGATCCCCGCGCAGCGAGGGTCCGGGGAAGGGTCCCATCACAAGGGTGAAATGTAGGCAAAACTTACCCTGCATTTTTGCAAATCAGATAAAATAGTTAGATATTGTAGTATGTAAGATCCCCTCAGAAAGATAAAAAAGCCTTTAAGAATTATTCCAATCATCAAATCAAAATCTCAATTCATCACGACTGTTAAGAAGAAATGAAAAACCCAATAGGAGAAGCTCATTCTTTGAGCCTGTACATTCTCTTTAGTCCCACATCATAGGATAGGAGTTGTCTCCTCTCTCTTCCTATATATATGTATGCATATATATGTCTGCTAACTGCGGTCTCCTTCTCTCTATCCGCCCGCGATCTCTGCATGCCTCCTGCGGTTTCCCTTTTTCTACCCGCTGCCTTCTCCCCGTGGATCCACTCCTTCCTTCAGCCCCCCCTGCATTTTTATAAGTTGTTTGCGGGCCCCTGCCAGTCACGGACTCATTCTTTTATTCGCTAGTCGCGTGTTCCTACTCACGACTTACTTCTTTCCGCTGTTCGCCGCAGACTGCTCTCTGACCGCTGTGGACTGGTTCCATCTGCTACTAGTCGCGAACTCTTGTCTTCTGTTCACTAGTCGCGACCTGCTTCTTCTGTTCGCGTGTTCCTAGTCGCTGACTCATTCTTCTGTTCGCTAATCGCGTGTTCCTACTCGTGAACTGCTTCTCTCCGTTGTTCGCCGCGGACTGCTTCTCTCTGATCGCTGCGGACTGATTCTCTCTGTTGTTAGTCGCGGTCTCCTGCTCGTCGCGGACTGTTTTTCCTATTCATCGCGGTCTGCCAAACTTCTCGCGGACTGCCGATCATTCTCTCCGCCCATTGCGGTCTGTTCGCAGCCTCTCTAGTCGCAGCCTTCTTTAGTCGCGGCCTTCTCTAGTCGCGGCCACTTAGTTGTGCTTTTCACCTATGTTGACCGCAGCTTGCTCTTGCTTCCCGACCTTTCTTTGTTGTTCGTCGGCCTCTTCTCCTCTAGCCGCAGCGGGCTCTCAGGTTGCCTGCCTCCTGCGGACTCTCCCTTCTCGGCTGGTCTCTCAGACTGCCCTCCTCTATTCGCCAGGCCGCCCAGTATCCTCGCCCGACCTCTGCCGATGCGCGCTCTTCTATCCGCTAGCACGCTGCCTGTTGCGATCTCCTATAGCCCCTGCGAGCTCTGTCTGCTGCAGGCTCTTCTAACCACAACTACTCTCCGCTGCCCGTTGCAAGCCCCTTTGCGGCATCTCCTTCTCTGTTCGCCAGACCGCCTCTCTCTTGCCGCCATGGACTCAATAGCTACCTCTTCTCTTCCCGCTCGTGCCGCTGTCCCTTCTCCTGAATTTTGTGATGAACTTCGGATCACCACCATCTCTCTCAGCGGGAAACAGAATTTTGTGAAATAGGTGCATTCTATTCGCCGTGTTCTCCAGACCAAAGATCTTCTTCATCATCTTATTCGGGATGCTCCCACTGTCCACACTGGTGAATGGATCCATGATGACGGTCGGGTCCAATCCTAGATTCTCAATTCCATGGACACTGAGCCCTACTGCATGGCCATGTATCATGAGACGGCCAAGGCGATGTGGGAGGAACTTCACTCTCTCTACTCTGGCAAAGACAACTTATTGCATTTGTTTGATATCATCTCTGCGCTTCAAACACTGCATCCGGGCACAACGGGCGATGTGACCTCCTTTGTTGCCAAGGCCAAAACTCTGGTGGACGCTTAGATACAACACTAGCCTCCCTCCACGAATCTCGCTACGCAACGGGCACAAAAGGAAGTGTTGAAATTGCTATGATGATAGCCTGTGTTCTTCCTCATCTTCACAGTGTTAGGGATCAGATTCTTTCCTCCTCTACAACGCCCTCACTGTTTGATGTCTCCTCTATGTTGCTCAAGGTTACACCACTATCTGAGGTCCCAGGAAGTTTCTCTCCAGCTCTCCTCAATCAGTCCCTTTTACCTACTCCTCCAGCTCGCGGATCTTCAGCTTGGGGAGGTCGCCACATGTCTCGGGGACGAGGACGTGTTGGGCACTCTGCTTTGAAATGTACTTACTGTGGTCAAGAAGGTCATCTTAAAGCCACCTGTTATCGCAAGCATGGTCTGCCTCCACACCTTACTGCTTATACTACAGTTGCTCCTCCTCCCACGGGTGCCACTCCACGGGATTCTAACTCTTCTACCCGGCAAGACATCAACGCTCTCCGCACTAGCTTCTACAGCTCCAAGGCGTTATCAGTCGCTCGTCTGGCTCTGTTACGTCTTTTTTCACTGAAGGTATATCCTGTCTCTCGCATAGCTCCCACTGAATTGTGGACTCAGGTGCTACTCATCACATTAACTCTAAGAAACCACCTCAGTACATACAGTCTGCCTATCCCAAGTTCATCACTGTAACAAATGGCGACACCACTCCGGTCTCTGGCACTCCTGATCTTTGGCTTACCCCCCACTCTCCCTCTATCCTCGATTCTTCATGTTCTGGAGTCCCCCTTCAATCTGCTATCAGTTAGTCGTCTTACTCAGGAACTTGACTGTTGTATAACCTTTTCTTCTTCATCCTTTATTGTGCAGGATCGTCGAACGCGGAATACCATTGATAAAGGACGGCTATCGAATGAGCTTTATCTCTTGGATGTTCCACCTACCGTTCTCTTTGTTGTCTCCACTGTTGATTGGCATCGCCACCTTGGGCATGCTCCCCTCCCGATTCTCAAGAAGGCCCTTCCTGATGTCTTATTGCAAGAGTTTACTTGTGAATCTTGTATCTATGGCAAGCAGCACCGTATTTCTTTCCCTCCTACATGTACTAGGAGTGATACTCCTTTCTCTTTAGTGCATTCTGATATCTAGGGACCCTATAAAATCCCTAGTGTTTTTGGATATCGCTACTTTGTTACCTTTATTGATGATTACTCGTGTCTCACCTGGTTATATCTACTTCATGATTGTACTGAGCTGATATCTGTTTTTTGAACTTTTCTTACTGAGACGCGTACGCAATTCTCGACTAAGTTAAAAATCATTCGCACAGACAATGCTCGTGAATATACTAGTCGCACCTTCTCAAATTTATGCACCGAGTTTAGCATTATACATCAAACCTCGTGTGCGGTGTGGCCGAGCGGAAAAATCGTCACCTCCTTGATGTCGCCCGGTCACTTATGTTTCAAATGCAGGTGACCACAGAATACTGAAATTTTGCGGTTTCTACTACATGTCATCTCATCAACCGCATGCCCTCCTTCGTGCTTGACTTCGCATGTCTGTTTAGTCTCTTCTTTCCTTCCAAGTCTCCGTTCTCCATCACACCTCGTTTTTTTGGTTTTGTAGTTACGTTCACATTTTTGGTCCGCCTACTGACAAGCTAGCTGCTCGTGCCACCAAATGTATGTCCGTTGGTTACTCTCGCACTCAGAAAGGATATGCCCGCTACTCTCCTACCGATGGCAAGCTGGTCGTTTCGGCGGATATAACCTTTCTTGAGAAACAACCATTCCACTCCTCTCCTTCCATACCATCTTTACCTTTTCATGTCGCTCGTCTTGCTGTCCCTGTCACGACTCCGTCTTTCCCACCTCTTCCTTCACCGCTGCCGGCACCTGCTCTACCTCCACCACCTCTTTGTGTCTATTCTCGTCGTTTGTCCAAGACTGATCCCCTACGGCAGATCCCTTCTACCAATGTCATCCCACAGCCCGTTGATCCAGTATCAACCTCTACGGCTCGTCCATTGGCGAATTATGTATCTCTACATCGCCTCTCTCCTCCACTCCTAAAATGAGTCATTTCTCTTTCCTCTATTTTTATTCCTAACTCTGTGCAAGAAGCTCTTCAATACCCGGGGTGGTCGGCGACCATGGACGATGAAATGATTGCCCTCTGGGCTAACTAAACCTGGGATCTGGTTCCTCTTCCTCCCTGCTAGTCTTGTGTCAGTTGCAAGTGGGTCTTTGTTATCAAACATGCTGCAAATGGGACTGTTGACCGCTTAAAAGCTCGCCTCGTGGCCCAGTGACTCACTCAGCAGCAAGACCTTGATTATGATGAAACTTTCTCCCCAGTCGCCAAGTTAAATCCGTTCGGGTCTTGATCTCCTTGGTCGTGCATCGTCAGTGGCTCTTACATCAGTTAGATATTAAAAACGTCATTCTCAATGACGATCTCCAAGAAATAGTTTATATGCATCAACCAACCGGGTTTGAGACCACGGGGGAGTCTCGTGCATGTCATCTCCGAAAGTCTTTATATGGTCTCAAACAGTCTTCTCATGCTTGGTTTGAAAATTTCAGTAAGGTGGTTCGCGAAGTTGGGTTTACACGGAGCTCGACTGACTTCTCGCTCTTCACCCGTCATCAACCAACAGACACTATGATTCTCCTTGTGTATGTTGATGATATTCTAATTACGGGTGACAACTCCAAAGGGATACATCAAATCAAGCAACATTTAAACTCAGCATTTCAGACGAAAGACCTGAGAAATCTTCGATACTTCCTTGGACTTTTGGTCGCAAGACGACCTGATGGTCTTGTCTTATACTCATATCCCAACAGAAGTACTGTATTGATCTTCTTCAAGATGCTGGCTACTCATGGTGCAAACCTACGGACACCTCTATGGATGTAAATCACAAGCTTTCTGCACATAGTTATGATTCTGACCCACTGCTTACAAATCCATAGTACTATCGACACTTGGTGGGGAAGCTGATTTATCTTACGATTGCACGACCTGATATCTCATTTGTCGTGGGGGTTGTGAGTCGATTTATGCATGATCCTCGGACATCGCATCTCAAAGCCGTCGAGCGCATTCTCAGATATTTGAAGACTGCTCCGGGACAAGGACTCGTTTACAAACCATCTACCTCTCTATCTCTTGTTGCGTATTTTGACGCTGACTACGCGGGCTCTCTTGATGATAGGCGTTCCACAATTGGTTTTTGTACATACTTTGGTAGACACCTTATTACTTGGCATAGCAAGAAGCAGGCCGTTGTTGCTCGCTTGTCTACTGAAGCCGAGTATCGTGCTATGACAGTTGTTGTATCTGAGCTAACCTGGCTTGAAAGTCTTCTAAATGATTTGGGACTCAAACTCTCATCTCTGGCTACCTTGTTCGGTGATAGTCGAGCAGCTATACATATTGACAAAAATCTCGTATTCCATGAACAAACCAAACATATTGAAGTTGACTGTCACTTCATTCAGGAAAAAGTTCGATCAAAGAAGTTACAATTAAAGCATGTTCCTGCAATAGGGCAAGTTGCTGACATTCTAACTAAAGCCCTTTTTCGACCGCTATATCATCAGTTCTTATCCAAGCTTGGTGCCTACGACTTGTATGCTCCAGCTTGTGGGGGAGTGTTGAGAAGAAATGAAAAAACCCAATAGGAGAAGCTCATTCTTTGAGCTCATGTACATTCTCTTTAGTCCCACATCATAGGATTGGAGTTGTCTCCTCCTCTCTCTTCCTATATATATGTATGCATACATGCACAAGTTGTAACACAAGTTTGAAAAATTAATAAAATTTGGATTATTTTTCTCTCTTGGCTTTTCTTTACAACGACCAATGTGCTTATAACAATATCAGTCATCACATCATTGTAGGTATCTTGGGACAGCATGGGTCCGATTGGATTAGACAAGTCAATCCAAAGCTAGCCATAATATGATCAAAATTTAATAATGGGTGGATGTGATCTTCATCCTCCCATTATTAAATTTCATATTTAATAATGAGACACTTTAATAAAAAAATTCTATCTAACTTGGTATCAGAGCGAGAAAAACCGGAGCTATGACCTCCGCGGTTTCATGATTTGAGTCCGCCCGCCCTCTTTTGTGAGGTCTCCTAGCGTGAACCGCGTCTTCTCGCTGTGTTTGTGACCTTGGCGGTTTCCACAAGCCTATTCAGAGCTGCCAATCCTGTTGGTGCGGTCTCCGTCAACTGCCCCGTGCGGTCCTCCCTTTGGCGTCCGTTGCTCCTCTCTCGATAGGTTTGTGCGAATGTGTTTCCTCTGTCGCTCTACTCCGTGTGAGGTAGTTGTGAGGCCAATCTGGAGCTATCAGTCCTGCTGTTGCGGCCTCCGTCAACTGCTCTGTGTGGTACCCCCTTCTGTGTTCGCTGCTCTCCGTCGGTTTTGTGTGAACACTATTAATGTCTTCCATCTGGTTATTGGACTTAGACTCTGGAACAAAAAATGTTTTAAACATACTGTCTCCTTCGAATAATTCTTGTGTAATTTGCCAACGACCTCCATGTCAAAACATTTGTTCAACCGATGCATGCCCTATCATCAACTACAGATTAAACCACATTCAAGTGCACAACAAGCAATATACAACAGTTTATAGCGATGGTACAAATAATGGTTTGTTTTATCATGGAATATTTTCTTATAATAATTTCCCACAATAAGAACATTTATCCTACTCTTATCCACGTGTCTCTTTCACTCAGAAGAGCTACGAGTGCTGGAATTTTTTGTATTCTCTTTCCTATGTTCAACTGCAAGAGAGAAATTTTCATGTCACATTCCCACCGGTATGGAGAAAATTTAAATGTGTCCCAATTAATATAGTGTTCAATAATCTCCAAGTCAAGAACCAAATCTCTCTAGTATATGAACCCTCAGAAATTCAAATTTAGTAGGAGGGTTAGAAAGGCACTCAAAAATTCCTCTCAGCATAAATTCTTTCTTGTAGTCTTTTACTGACTGAAATTAGAATATTGATCAATTTCTACACACTTATAGTTAACTTACTATTTTATCTCGCAAACTCACCCCTACTAAACATAAAAAAACTACTCAATTTGAAGTTGTTAAATCCTGGTAAGAACTTTCTTCTTAGAATAATTTCTTGCAACTAAGTCTCATATCACCTCTACTGGCAGAACAAAAATTGACTATTGTTGGGTTCCATGGAAATGATAAGCCAATTTATCATGATCAACTCCTCTCCTCTTCACTCCTAATAGAAGGGTTCCTTCATGGCATGAACAGGTTTGGATCTAATGATAAATCCTAGTCTCCGCCCATTGCCAATAAAGATCTTAAGGGATTGAGCCCCATAGGAGATAATTTCTCCAACTCATTTTTACTTGAGTAACCCCATGAGAATTATCAACACAGGAGAACTTGGGCCATTGTGTTCAAGGAAACATAACACTATACTCCAAGCTATGATTCACAAAACTTTTAATCTAGTTTTTCAAGAACGGGCCAAACATATAAAGAAATACTGTCATTTTGTGCAAGAGAACATTCAAAAATATCACTAATTTCTTTGTTCCCTCTAGCACTAAACTGACGTATATGTTTTACTAAACGCACCCCAAATTGGTCTGGAAACAGTGAAACTTGATTGTTTGGAAGCGCTATATGCAAACCAAGATAGGCTCCCTGGAGAAGTCCATCTGGGCGAGTCGACTATGCTATTACGTTCGCCCGGGCCGGCGAGTGCCCGGTGGAACTGGCACTCGCCACTCACCTGAGCCGGAGGCGAGTGTGGGCCGCATCACCCATTCTCATGCCACTTCCCTCTGGCCTGGGGTGAGTGTAGGCCATGTTGCCGCACTCGCCCCCTGTTGCTCTCGGCACTCGCCTTGGGCGAGCCGGGGAGGTATATCTTCCTCTCACCACTTCAGCTCGCCTAGGCCAAGACTGTCTTTTTCTGCCTTGATCTCTTCAACGGGTCCCTCAGAGGGCCCGACTCGGCAAATACGGAGTTGTACACAATGTTCGCTCTTTGCGAGATTGTCTCAAGCTCGTAAAGAAAAGTCCAACCCTCGAGTATTCGGTGAGTGGCGGTTGATTCTGAAAGAAAACTTTTGGTGGGCCCCCCAGCGTGCTATATATATGTCGTCCCTAGGAGGAGAGGGCTCTGTAAATACATTCCTTCCTACATCCCCTACTCTTATCTCAAGATGTCTCTTTCCCAAGAATTTTGGGATTGCCTCGCCGCCGCGCGGGAGCAGAACAAATCTTCTTCCACTGGGCTCTTGTCATGGATGTCGAGTAAAGTATTGTTTGGTTCTGCTTTTGTCGTAAACTCAGTTTATGTAATTCCGCAGTTTTCTTCTATATCCCATCCGCGCCAAAAAATTGCTTTTTCCTGCATCCAGACGCTCGCGACCTCGAGGAAGGCGGAAGGCGGAAGGCGTGGGGTAGGCGGAAGGAGAGATCGCTTCTTGTTCGCTCCCTCCGCAAGGAGGCACCACCGTCACCAGCTACGCATGATCCCACGCCGCTGTCAATTTATCCTCCCGTTTCTCCCTCTCCTCCGACATCGACATTGACGGTGGTTGCAAGTTCGACTGGGAATCGACAGCGCCTGCAAGCTCCTTTATGGACAGTGGTGTTCTCCAGTCTTCCACAATCGGCTTCTGCCTCCATTTCGACGGGACAACGAGCTTCTGCCTCCATTTCGACGGGACGACGAGCTTCTGCCTCTATTCCGCAATCCCCTGTTTTTATTGTAGCTTTTGCTATATCCCCTGTTTTGGCCATTCTCATCCTCTCCGCCGAAAACCCCAACCCGGTGCTCTGGTATTCTTCCCCTGCTTTCTCTTCCGTGCTTGGATTTCTCGTCCGTGCTTCTTCTTCTTCGTAAACTGTTTGTTGTTGTTGGAATCCTTCCAAAAAACAGTTAGAGCTTTGATGTTTTGTCTTGAATTTTGGTAGTAATCTCATCATCTTCTTCATTCATTATGTACAGATTTTGAAGTATTATTGCTAGTTGCAAAAATCGCCTAAAAGTAATATTGCAAATTTGGTGTTATGTACAAGCAAATGTGTAATTATTCAAATTTGTTTCTAATCCTTGAATGTAATTATTCAAACCTTTTCACTCTAGTCTTGTTTGACTTTCCCGCATTCAATTAGCAAAAAAAGATTAGAATGTTGCTACTGGAAGAGATTGTTAATGCTTTGGTCTCTACCACTCTTGGTATGGTGGTGGAAGAGATTTTTTTTATTCATTTGGATTGGATTTAAATTTGATTTGTGCAATTATTTTTTCACACTTGCTGAAACTTCTTTGGGAAAAAAATATCATTAGCGAGTAGGGGGATCGAGATAATGGGGTGGCCAGTGGCCACACAAGGGCGGCTTTGATGTCTGCAATTATTTTTTGGAAAAACAAAATTCGTTCAACTTCGTTTTGTTTCCAAACAATTTTTTCAAAACTATATTTTGTAAACTTCATTTCACCCAAACAGTTTTTTAACAAAACTCCGTTTATCAAAATCAGCACTTTTTCTATCAGCAGCTTTCCATCAGCAACAGCCCAACCAAACAGAGCCTAAGTCTTCGAGCTCGTCCTCAAAGAGGAAGAAGTTAAGAAGGCTAAACGCGACTTGACATCGGGTGGGCCTGCTACCGTCGACTTGCCAATTTCAGATCTTGGTCTTGGGCTCGCGCACCCCGACGAAGCACAGGTTCCTATAAATTTTGTCACTCGCGACCTTTTGCCAAACTGGGCTATGACTGTTCTGAGTACTCGTAGGAAAACCGTCCTTAAGAAGTGGATGTTGGAGGCGCTCCAATGGACACCAGCACGCATCCTTTCGGTACCGCAAATCAACTGGAAGCCCGAGAAACCCATCCTCGCGAGGGAGCGAGATCTCATGCCATTTCTGGAGGTCTCCAGCAAACGTCGTCTGTTATTGTCTCGCTGACCTTCTTTCCTTCATGCGCTAACCTCGCTTTGTTGCCTCCAGTTCCTTCCTTCGGTGTCACTGGCTTGGGTGTCTCGTCATTGAAATCACCGACCCGCGAGGTTATGCACGATCCTGCCTCCTCCTCTGTTTCCTCGCCTGAAGACGCTCTCGTCATTCACACTCATATCGTCATTCCGGCTCGCGACCAGGTTCCATTCCCCTACGCCTTGGGAAGTCGCTGACGCTTCCTCTCGGCAAACCCTTCCAAGGGAGGCCTAGTAACACTCCTGCCGTCATTCCGGCTTGCGACCAGGTTCCATTCCCCTGGGCCTTGGGAAGTCGTTGACGCTTCCCCTCGGCAAACCCTTCCAAGGGAGGCCTAGTCCATCTCTCCATTGTCCAGGCCAAGGGGTCGGTCCCTCGCACGGTCAGTAGGAGTGCTTGCCCTTTTTTCGTGATTGTGCCGTCCCTAACATTTTCAATCCTTATCTTCCTAGATAATCAAGAAATCTCGGTGGCCGAGGAGTCGGACGCAGGAGCTTACTCGCCACCTCCTTCCCCCGACAAAATAGAGGATTTTTTGGGCGACCTGAGTGACCCTGTGGGGATGAAGTTGCGAATGACGGAGGTCCTGCGGCAGTATGGGTACATGCTGCACGGGATCTAGGAGGAACGGATAGTTAGTGAACAACGGTTGCGCGCTCTTGAGAGCGCCTATGTAAAGCTGGCAGAGGAGGCGGGGCGGGGAGCGAGTGGTGAGGTGACCTCTCCGGGGGTGCGCAGTGAGCGAGCTGAAGAGCACCTATGCCAAGTGCACCTGGAGCTCAATGCGGTCCGCGAGTATAACAATCCTCGCCGACCGCCCGGGGCGGGGTTGCAAGGCCGGGGAAGATGGAAATGGCTCCAGTTCTGAGCCTACTGACACTCGCGACCTCCCCCTCTAATCTTCTCTTTCTTTGCCTCCTCGCGCCTCTCGCTCTCATCAAAATAAATATTGAATTGTTTGTATTGTTCCGTTATGAACTCGTGTGGGGAATGTATTGAATGGTTTCGAATGTTCGCCTTGCGCGAGTGCGGCGTCCTGGCGCCCCTGCTTATTTTTCTCTCTTACCACGATGTTGTGCATGTTCGACTCGCTAGCGAGTGGGGTGGGGGTCGCGGGGCTAGTTAGGGAGTGTAGGCGGGGGGTCGCGAGTTGGCTATCCGCACACCTCCCCCCGTCTATACCCTGATCATCTTCGCTTTCTTCTATAAAAAGCTCCCCCCTCCCCCGCTTAACTTCACCGTACGCTCTCACCTACCGCACTTATTGCTTATGTGCTTACGCCTCCACTCCTCTTTAGCACTCGCCGACCTTTGTCTAGTCCTCTTTTTCCCTGTTCCGATGGGAGGTGATGTCGAGTCTACTGATGGTAGGCTAAAATGTGCAAAACAGTTTACTGATCACTCTTTCTTTGAAGGTCATCTGACTGAGCAGGAGTACTTATCTTGTGTTGGCGAGTATGCCCCGTCGGGGTTCATCGCGCGTGCCCCCAACAAGGGTGAGGCTATAAACACGTTTCTTGAGGACGAGCTCGTATTCCCCATCTCGCATTTCAAGGCAGGGTTGCGCCTCCCCTTGTGGCCTGAAGTCTACCAAGTGTTGAAGTATTTTGGCGCTGTCCCGGCACAACTAAACACCAACGCGATTGACGATTGTGATGCTAGTAGCATTCGCATTCTTCTTGCGCAAGGAATGGATTGAGTTCAGCATCACCGTCTTCCGAAAGTTGTTCATATACCGGGCGACAAACGACGGTATAGCCTTCTTCTCCGACTCGCACTTCAAGGTGTGCGAGATCGCGAACAAACATCACCATTGGATCACTAAGTTCATACACGTCAAGGGGAACCTTGGGAACCTCCCCTACGTGTCAGTCCAGCAGGATGAGGTGACCTATCGCGCGCCGCAGGTGGGGGGCCAGGAGGCGAAACTCCAATTCTTCCTCAAGAAGAACTTTGAGGTTGTCTATCTAAGGAGGAACGTCGACACGCTGGTGCTTCCCGGGGAAGGTATTGTCTTGCCCTGCTTGTTCTTGACCTCGTTACCCTTGATTTTCCTTCCTTTTTAAATATTGTTGGCGTCGTTACGTTGCAGGGGAGCGACTAATCCATGTGAATCCCACCTATGCGAGTGTCAGAACATCGACGATTGAACTCAAGCTAGGAAAAATGGCCGCTGCAGTGTGCAACGACGAACTGGGGACTTCCACCCCTCTCAACGGCAAGAAGAGGCTCGCACCCTCCAGCCGCGACTCTTCCCTGGCCTCGGTTCCGCCGAAAAGAATGAAAAAAGTCGTGGCGACCAAGGACAGGCGAGCCGAGAAGGCCCCTCAAGAAGGATCGACGGCGGGTGAAGTGCCTGAATCCCCAACCAGGTCGGGGTCAAAAGATCAGGAAGAGGAGCAGCCCGACTCGCACCCAAACTTCGGTCTGGGGCAAAAGGTCAAAGACAGCTCTGGTGAGCCGATGGTTCTCTGGGATAAGAAGTCCAACAGAGCCTCCATCTCCACACTCTTCCCCTTGTGGTCTGAAAGGAGCCCCCCAGCGGGCACGCCTAGGCCCTCTCATTCGGGTTCGATGGGCGGAGGGACGCGGCGAAATACGAGACTGCAACCACGCAGGAGTTGCCCCGCGAGAGCGCTCGAGCGCAGCTGCGGGCTCTCGAGCTTGCACATATGAGTTCGTGCCGCAGCCTGCACCTCCCCCGGGATTAGAACTGGGTCAAGACCGCGTGGGAACTTGCGGTTGAAGAGGCAAACGGGCTAAGGCTCAAGCTGGAGGTCGCCGAGAAGCTTCTGGAGAAGAGGTCCAGCGGGGTGGTAAGTTTAGCTTTCTTGGGGCATTCGTGTTATTTCCCCTTCCTTTACTTTAACCTGATTTCTGCTCGTCTTTCATAGGATGTCGAGACAACGGACCGAATGTGCGCCCATGTCGTCAGCTTGGAGAAGGAGAACAAGGCACTTAAAGCCGAGATCGTCTGGTTGGTCTCCTTCATTCTTCCTCTGGACAGCGGCGATTCGTCCAGCAAGATCGCCGAAGTGTATCAATATACTGAGCGGGATGTCGGTAAGATGATGAATACTACCGCCATCAAAGCCGCAGAGCAAACGCTCTTAATGATGCAAACTCTTGGCGTGTTGAAGGAGGACTGCGAGAAGGTCACCGCGAAGGATTTGGTTCCCGAGCTGTTCCTCTCGATCGAGTCGTCGGAAGACGATTTCGACTCGCTCTTTGACGGCGAATACGACGACGGCGGCAAAGACGAAGAGGCCAGCGACCCGAGCGACCAGGCTTAATAGCTAGGATCTAGGACATTTTTGACCCCGCCCCGAGCGTTGTTTATTGTTTTAATGCACTCGCGGGCAAGAGCTGTTTTGTAAAGGACTGTGCTTTATTTTATACATATTCATTTATGTTCTTTAACTAGCGACTTCTTTTGCATATTAATTATTCTTTTGCTCGCGATTCGCCAATGCCACTGGAGTAGTTTAATCTCGAAACTTTGACGCTTTAGAGTGTGACCACGGCATGCCTCATCAAAAAATGACTTCTCGCGGTACTCATGTCAAGTAAGCCGCGCTCGCGTCTCGCTTAGGACTAAGCTGATCTCGCCTAATCACAGTTTCGCGCAATCACAACCTGAGAGTTCCTTGCGAGGCTCGTTTGACATTTCTGGAGTGGGCGAGTGCCCAGCACGGCAGCACACAGGGGTAGAGCGAGTCGATTCTTCCCGCCCCTTGCCCAGTTTTTCTCATTCGATACCGGTCTTCTTATGGGGCGGGCGAGTGCCCAACAGGCGAGAGTGGGTCGAGTATGTTCCCACTCGCTCACTCTATCCCACCTCGTCTTTTGTTTAGCTTTTGGTCCGACAACCATTTTTCGTATCAATTTGCAGCTCGAGTGTTCCTCCAACCCTGCAGGCTAGTAAGAGCCCGGTCAGCGGGATCTGCTCGAGACTTTCAACCAATCAACATTTCATAGTAATCAGCCACTCGAGTGTTCTTCCAGCCCTGCCGGCTAGTGGGAGCCCGGTCAGCGGGATCTGCTTGGGGTTTTCAACCAATCAACATTTCATACTAACCTGCCACTCGAGTATTCTTCCAGTCCTGCTGGCTAATGGGAGCCCCGTCAGCGGGATCTGCTCGGGGCTTTCAACAAATCAACATTTCATAATTACCTGCCACTCGGGTATTCTTCCAGCCTTGTCGGCTAGTGGGAGCCCGGTCAGCGGGATCTGCTCGGGACTTTCAACCAATCAACATTTCATAGTAACTTGCCACTCGAGTGTTCTTCCAGCCCTGCCGGCTAGTGGGATCCCGGTCAACGGGATTTGCTCGGGGCTTTCAACTAACCAACATTTCATAGTAACCTGTCACTTGAGTGTTCTTCCAGCAATGCCGGCTAGTGGGAGCCTAGTCAGCGGAATCTGCTCGGGGCTTTCAAACAATCAACATTTCATAATAACCTGTCACTCGAGTGTTCTTCCAGCCCTCCCAG
The DNA here is from genome assembly GCA_039513925.1 of Platanthera zijinensis. Lineage (NCBI taxonomy): Eukaryota > Viridiplantae > Streptophyta > Magnoliopsida > Asparagales > Orchidaceae > Platanthera > Platanthera zijinensis. Next base: position 38,428,706 of record CM077085.1, read on the forward strand.
CTAGTGGGAGCCCGGTCAGCGGGATCTGCTCGAGGCTTTCAACCAATCAACATTTCATAGTAATCTGCTCGAGTGTTCTTCTAGCCCTGTCGGCTAGTGGGAGCCCGACCAGCGGGATTTGCTCGGGGCTTTCAACCAATCAACATTTCATAGTAACATATCACTCGAGTGTTCTTCCAGCTCTGCCGGCTAGTGGGAGCCCGATCAGTGAGATCTGCTTTGGGCTTTCAACCAATCAACATTACATCGCATATATGTACACAAGACAAACAAAAGAGAGGGTTATAAATGAAGGAAAGCATTCCCATTGTTTAATATCAAGGATAAAAGCATTTCAAATCTTCGTCGCTCCATATACGGCCAAGAGGGACCCCTCCCACATCTTGGAGGCAGTATCCCCATACCCTTAGGGCCTCCGTAACTACATAGGAGCCCTCCCAATTGGGGTTGAGTTTTTTGACTGTTGCTGACCTTCCGGCCACGTCAACTTTTTTGAGGACAAGATCTACTTTTACAAATTGCTTGACTCATATGTGTTTATCAAAGTACCGGGCCATCCGACGTTTGACCTCCTACTGAATGACTGCCAAGTCACAGAGCTATTTCACAAGGTCTAGCGAGAGTCGTCGTTCCTCTTCATTTGCCACTCTCCATCCTTTGTCTCCTTCTCCTGCGACCACCACCCGCGGGGACCTGACTTCGAACTCCACCGATAGCACTCCCTCGGAGCCGTGAGATAGCTTGAAGGGGGTCTCCCCCATGGTTGTGTTGGGTGTGGTCCTCAGAGCCCAAAGAACTAAGGGGAGTTGCTCCACTCAATTACCTCTCAGGTTCTCCACCCTCTTCTTTAGCAGGTTCACGATTATCTTTCATGCGCCTCCACCTGCTCGTTACCCTAAGGTGGTGGACTGACGCGAAACGAAGGTATATGCCCAGCTGGCTGCAAAAGTTGACGAATTCTTCACTAGCAAACTGTGGTCTGTTATCCGGGACTATTGTCAGAGGTAGCCCGTGCTGACAGATGATCTTTCCTCATACAAAGTTCCTGATTACATGTGAAGTCACCTTGGCCAATACCTTCACCTCTAACCACTTCGAGAAGTAGTCAATCATGACCAGGAGGAACTTTCTTTGCACACTGGCCTGGGGAAAGGTCCTACCAAGTCCATCCCTCAAATAGCAAAAAACCATGGCGCTGTGATGTTCCTGAGTCTCTGAGCTGATAAAAGCTGGAGTGGTGCGAACAACTGGCATTTCCGGCACTTTTTTGCGAACTGCGTTGCATCTCTTCTTATGGTCGGCCAAAAGTAGCCTTACCGCAACATGCTTCCTTCCAAGGTCCTACTCCCGGAGTGACTGCCACATTCCCCGAAGTGAACCTCCTTCAGGATCTTCGGGACCTCATCTTAAATAACACGTCAAGAGCCCCTCTGAGAACTCGCTCGTGGTCAAGAAAATCATGAGGGGGTCCATCCACGAGGGGTGTCAGTCAATCTCCATCAAGTCCCCCTCTTCGATGGATGGGCGGAACAAGTCCGTCCCATTCCCCCCTGGTCGAGGTCCGAACTTGGCTAACCAATCGATCGGGGTGCTCCCCTCTTACGGGACATGTTGAATTGAAAACGTTCGGAATATTCCGATGTGATCGTTTACCTTTACCAAATATCGCTGGAGCGTGGGTTCCCTTGTTTCGAACTCTCCCTTGACCTGGGAAGCCACCACCATCGAGTCTGTTAATACCTTCACATCCTGCATCCCCAATTCCTCGAAATCCGAAACAAGCCCACGAGACTCAACTGCGCAAACCCTCGGCCCGCACCGTTGTATCATTGCATTTTCCCGCAGCGCGAGATGCGAAAGAGTGAGCCATCTCTTAGCCAAACGGAGTCCCGCTATCACAGGATCATACTCCGCCTGATTGTTTTTGATGGGGAAGTGTATTTCAACAGCCTGCTCTATTTTCGTTCCCTGGGGGTTTATCAAGACTACTCTCCCTCCGAGAGAGTGCCTCCATGATGCTCCGTCTACAAGTATCTCCCAAGTGACTTGCTGCGAAGATCCAGTCTCTTCCACCTCGACCACGTAGTCTGCTAGAAAGTCTGCCACCGCCTAGGCCTAAATTGTTAGCCAAGGGACAAAAAAGATATCAAACTCGCTCAACTCCACGGACCACTTCGCAAGTCTTCTCGAGTGCTCTACCCCCCCCCCCCCAAAGACGTTACGGAGAGGGTGATCGGTCACCACACAGATTGAGTGTGCCTGGAAGTATGACCTAAGCTTCCTAGCAGAGACGATTAGGGCAAACGCTAGCTTCCCCAAGATCGTGTATCTGAGCTCCGCTTTCTTCAAAACTCTACTCACATAGTGTAGATCGGCAGCTGCTTCCTTCCTTCTTCTCTGAACAAGACTGAGCTCACTGCCTCCGCCCCTACCCCGAGGTACAACGCCAACTCTTCTCCTTCTCTGGGTCCCTGAAGTAGTGGAGACTGGGTGAGCTGCTTCTTCAATGCCTGGAAAGCTTCCTCACACTCTAGTGTCTACTCGAACTTCTGATTTCCCCCAATGCCTTGAAAAAAGGTGAACACTTCTCGCCTTGCCCGGGAAAGGAACCTACTCAAACCAAGCAGCTTCCCTGTGAGACGTTGGATCTCTTTTGCGCTTTTTGGTGACTCCAACTCCAAAATGGTCTTTACTTTGTCCAGGTTAGGCTCCACCCCAGCTGGCGTAAGGAAATGACCCAAGAACTTTCTCCTATTGGCTCCGAAGACACACTTCTCCTCAAGGTAGCAAAGGTTTTCTGACAGATCCTGGTGGTGAGAGCCGATGTCCCTGCTTTTCACCATCAAGTCGTCCACATAAACCTCTAGTTTCGCCCCTTTTGCTTCCGAAAGACCCGATCCATCATCCTCTGGTAGGTTGCACCTGCGTTTTTCAGCCCGAAAGGCATCACCCTGTAGCAGTAACATACATCCCTTGTGATGAAAGAGACATCTTTTACATCAGGTGGATGCCTGTGGATCTGGTGGTAACCTAAAAAGGCATCCAAAAAACTCATTATAGAGAAACCGACGACTGAATCAACCAGCGCGTCGATTCGAGGCAGGGGATAACAATCCTTAGGGCAGACCAAGATCCTCGAGACCGTGAAATTTTCAACAGTCGCTTGGATCACCAACGCGTCACAAAAGGGATCATCGTGCTCTGGCATGTCCCTTGCCGTGAAGGTAATCCTCTCCTCTAAAGGTAGGGCTTGCAAGGTTGAAGCGACGCTTCGACGAAACATCGTATCGAGGCTCCCCTTATGGGTGGCCTTGATCCCTGCCCCTCCATGGATTACTCTGATCCCTCCCCGGATGCATACATCGGCCGTGTCCTCGCACATGTCTTCCTCCTCTGCTCCTCTCACCACTACCTCCTCAATCTACACCTGATGCTACTGCTCTTGTGGGCCCCTGGCCCCCCCTCAACTCCAAGAACTCTGGGCAGGTGGTTGTGGAGTGGTTTTCCTATTGGTGGAAGTCACAGTAGGGCATCGCCACCCTGCCCCTTCCTCTTCCTCTTTCTCTCGCATCCCTTCTTCTCCTACGGTCGATTGTCATAGCCTGTTGTGGTGGGGGCAGGAGCGGCCTCGGTGCCGGTCTTCACCCCGAAGGGTTGAACCGTCCTTGCCCTCCATGGAAGTTTCCCCCACCTTGAGCGATTCCCCTTCCATAACCCTGCATTGGCCCTTCTAGCGGCCTCCATGCTGATCAGTTGATGGGTTCCTACCATCCTCATACTGGCTTCTGTCCTCTGTGCTGCCCTTGGAAACTTTGTCCTCTCGGCTCTTCTCTCCTCCTTCCTTCTATCTGGGTCCCCCTTGCTCCCCCCGCTCGTTCTCTTCTAGCTTGGCTAACTTCTTCACGAGCGCGGGATTCGCGGCCTCCCCCTCGATCTCCTTTACTGCCCTCTCCATCAGCTCCTCGAAGGACAAGGGGGACTTCTGAGTTAAGTTCATCTTGAAGAAGCTCGGGCACAACCCAAGAGTGAAGGCCAGCTACAACGCATACCCCAGAACTTCTTGAATAAGTAGGACCTCTTCTTGAAACCGATCCACGTAACTTGCTACCAACTCCTCTGGCCCTTGCTTAATCGAGAAGAGGTGCTCTGCCACCTTCTTCTGCTTCTTGGACGTTGAGAAGCATAACTGGAAGCTTCGGTGCAAGTCCTCGAAGCCATAAATAGACCTGGGAGGGAGCTGGTGGAACAAGTCCCTCTCCTTCCCCTTCAGTGAGATGGAGAACAAGCGACACTTAAAGGCATCTGACATCTGACTGATGAAAACAACATCCTCGAACCGTTGGAGGTGTTGACCGGGGTCATCCTTTCCCGTGTAGTAAGACATCTCTGGCTCTTGAAACCTCTCCAAAATCGGGGAAGAGACGATCAACTCGCTGAAGGGATTGCTCCCATCTGCAAGGCGAGCTGGTTCCTCTCGCACCATCAGCTGGCCAGGGCTGCCAGCACTCGTCGGGCTGGGGAACAGCTCTCGCCCAGTGAGGGCTCTCTCGCCTCCTTCTGCCTCCACCTCCTTGCCAGGCCGCCTACCCAGGGAAATCTCCCCCACGGATTGAGGTGCGAGTACGGGGGCAATCGGCGTCGAGCACTCGCCGCGCGGGGCGAGTCCCTGTAGCATCTCCATAACGGTCTTCGTAAACTCCAGGAAATCACCCATTCGCACGAAGTCATTCTATGTCGCGCAACTCGCCAAGATTGTCTCCATGTTCCTTGTCTCTGGCCATGAGACTTATTCAGGATTTTCTGTGCAGGCTACGGTCCACGCTCACCGCACCAAAAGTGTTGAAACCAGAATCTGATTCCAAGAGGAGTTCGGACCCTACGGGGTAACTTGCACCTACTTCTCCCAAGTGGGAGCACCTGATCGGTTGCTTGGAACCTAGAAACAAACCCTGAGCTGCAGCAAGGAGGTCCCGCCAAACACACAGAAGATCGAAGAGAGCTTCCCCTCCCGAGTCAATGTTGAGATAGGCACCTTAGAGGGCGCTTGGGGCCAACCAGGACCAACCAGAGGAGGAAGAAGCCAAAAAGAAAGGTTCCCCTCCAAAAGTTCCCTTGGGGTCTATTTATAATTTTTCAAGTCCGGCTCGCAAATAACGGAATCCCGTCTTTTGGTTTTACTAAACGCAACCCAAATTGGTTTGCTAACAGCAAAACTCCGCTGTTTGGAAGAGCTATCCACAGACCAAGATAGGCTCTCTGGAGAATTCCATCGGTGCGAGTTGGCTATGCTATTACGCTTGCTCGGGTCGTCGAGTGCCCGGGTGAATTGGCACTCGCCACTCGACTGAGCCGGAAACGAGTGCGGGCCGCATCGCCCGCTCTCCTGCCACTTCCCTCTGGCCTGGGGCAAGTGTAGGCCATGTTGCCGCACTCGCCCCCTGCCGCTCTCGGCACTCGCCTTGGGCGAGCCGGGGAGGTATATCTTTCTCTCGTTACTTCAGCTCGCCTAGGCCAGGACTGCCATTTTTTGCCTTGATCTCTTCAACGGGTCCCTCAGAGGGCCCCACTCGGCGAATACGGAGTTGTACACCAAAGATGGATGAATATAGTGTTAGCTTGAGAAGGGGTGTTAAAATGCAAGCTAATATATTCTCACATTGGGGTGACCATACCATTAATAGGAGTAGCTTGGGTAATCAATAACACTCCTTTTTTTGTGTGGGTAACAAATCTGAAGAGAAAGCTTGCTAGTGTATTATCTGGTGATACCAAATATAGTCGATATTGTTACTAAATTTCTGCTTGAACGCCAACTTGCAACTACCTGAGTGTGTAAAGGTGCAAAAGTGGAGTTAACACTAATCCAACTGGTTACACAAAACTAGCAGAGATTTACTTCTAACTTCTTGTGTTAAAAATGGTAGCAGCCAACTCCTTGCTTATCCTAGACCCTCAAGGTAAAGTGTTCCTACAATCATACTCGGGCCTTTTCCCTTTGACAGTTTCATTGGAAGAAGGTTTGAACTTGATTGATTGACCAGCTCTAAGGTCTGAATCTCTTCCACCGATGTAGCAATTTGGATGCCCTAGTCCTCCACATACTTGAAGACCATTGAGTTGAATTTGGTAAAGCTCCGATTAGACACCCTGTTACTCTATCAATGATCGTCAATCTAATGTGCAGTACTCATGCCTGAGGGAAATTTTATGCTAGACTGGCATAGCTAGTTATCTCGTCTGGCTGAAGCCATGAGTGGAGAAAAGTTGAAGCCAATTGAATATACTTTTATGCAACCCATACATATCTTCCTTCTTGGTTGTATCTTCTCATATGGGTTTAGAGGTGAAACACAACAATATATTCTTGGACGGTTTATCCTGGTTATAGGATCAAATTGCGCATGTTTCTATAATGTCCTTTTAATATCCCATAATGCATACTTTTTGGTGAACTAGTCTCCTGAAATGCCACCATATGAATACTTGATGCCTAAGTCTTAAGTGAGCATTCCACCACATTAGGGCATGATGTGTGATAACTGCATGTTTGCTTATGATTTTTTTTGGCATTTGTCATATTTTTATCTTCGTTCCTGAGTGTTGGGTAGTGAATTGTTGTGTACATGAGCAAAAAATAGGAGTTGCGGAGATGAGAGTGCTTAGGTGGATGTGTGGAACACACGAGATTGAATCAAATTAGGAATGAATATATCAGGGATAAGACAGGACTGACACAAATTGTAGAGAAGATGCGAGAAGCTTGACTATGATGGTTCAAACACATACAAAGGAGACCATTAGAGGCAAATGTTAGGCTTTGTGAGAGTTTAGTCATTAGGCATGTTAAACAAGGGAGGGATAGACCAATAAAGACTTTGAATGAAACTATAAGAAAAGACATGATGTACTTAGGCATTAGTGAGATTATGACTAAAAGATAGGGTACGATGACGACAAAGGATCCATATACCTGACTCCACTATAGTGGGATAAAGGCTTGAGTGTTTTTGTTGTCATATTTTGTCTTCGAGCCATGGAAGAAGCCTTTGGCAAAAATTCAGGGTAACGTTTGTCTACTTTACACTCTTGTGGTGGAACTCTTCCCTGGACCCTTGTCGGGCAGGGATGCTCTGTGCACCGGGCAACCCTTTGTCATACTTTTTTCTTCAAAATGTTATCAAAGGTGATATGTTATGACAATCCGCAAGTAAACAACAAGAGGAGGAGACGAAGAACATCAAATGGTTGCAACTTTAGATGTTGTGTCTCTCTTGATCACCGGACAAGACCTTGTTGATGTCGTAAAACGCCGTAGAGTTTTGGTATAGCTTGGAATTCGCTACAACTTTAGATCATCTGGGTAGACGGTTGGGTTGCCGGAATTGAGGGAGATTTGTTCTTGATATCGTTCAACTCTCAACCTAACGCCATCATAGTCTTGACGTCGTTATACCCAGCCACAATCCTTGAGTAGGAATTTCTCAAGGAATACAAAGCATTCTCCTCACTGGAGAAATCCTTTGACTGGGAGGAAAGATAATTCCCTCAAAAATCAGAATGGAAGCACAACCAGTACATTTCAAAAGAGCTAAGCAATGGATGAAGGAGGTGAAGAAGCACAATTTGCCATGACTCTCAACGCCAATCTGTGGAGTGACAACTTTGACTGGATGCCAATCTGTGGAGTTTCAGAGCCTTGAGTCACTACATAATTGTGGTGAAAGCCTTTGACGGAATAAAGAAAGCCTCGGTACAATGATTGGTGACCATGCAGCAAGATAGACGAGAACCAGAAGACGATCTCTATCATCAAATGGCCGCAACGCTGGATGCAAGAAGTTCTTCAATTCACGATTGCCGCAATTTTTGAAGACGAACATGGGATGTTCCGGTAAGATGTTCGGAGGTGGCGCATAGGAAGAATGTTTCAACGTGAGCACCAATGTAACGATCATAAGACTTTTCATGTGTGTTGTAGAGATTATAGGCTCTAGAAGAGGAAGTAGAATATTAGAAGAAGTCCCATAGGTGGAGGGAAGGCCAAGGGGAAGTGAGTCAAGTGACCAAGGGGAAGAACTACTCTATAAGAAGAAGAGAACTATCTCTATTATTAAGAGTGGTGTTAAGTGCAAACCAATTTTAGATAAGTGCAAACCAATTTTGTTAAGTGCAAACCAATTTTAGGTAAGTGTACCTAAAATTTTTTGGTTTGCACATAGCCAAAATGGGTTTGCACATAAAATTACTCATTATTAAACTTTTTCGCATCCATTACAACTCCTTTGGTCTCTATTTATAGCCTTCATATACAATACACATATACCCATGATAGCACCTAACTCTCTACACAATATCATAAGCAATTGAACCAAGTAGCCCACAACCCCCCCCCCCCCCCCCCCCAAAACATGATGTCTTCCATTCTCTACCAGCCACCGAGATTCTTCCTCATAACGCCCAATAAACACCAAAAGGCACGAAAATGTCAATGATAGCACAGAAACAACACGAATATTTGCGGAGAAAACAGAAAATGGAATAAGCTAAACAAGCAATATTTACAGAGCTCAAAGTATGACGGCCCTACTCTTTGCGGACTGTAGAAGACTCCGACCAGTAGATCCATGGCCGCCTTGCAGCGCATCACCTAACGAAAATTCATCCCGAAGACCAAAAACTGAATAAGCCCGTGGATTTCATCAAGAAAAAAATTAACCTAGAGAAAAAAAAAAGTTAAGCAGAGAAATCGTCACCGGAGATAAAAGAGGCGGCAGCGGTGACGCCGGCGATGAGCACGATTAGTGCGGCTCGCACGAAAAAAACCTGCGCCGGATTCATATGGTGGTTCTCTCTCTCTCTCTCTCTCTCTCTCTGAATTCAACCGATATCGAAGAGAGGAGCAGGAGAAAAATGGAGATCGCCGACGACCTGGACGACCGTGTAAATTTCGCCCTGTAGATTGGCTGGCAGGGCACAGGGGCGAGAGAGAAGACGCGGTGTCATTTCCTCGAGGATATTCAAGGGGACTAGAGGGAGCTGTGCTGACCGTAGATTACACCAATATCCGAATGTTAAAGACAGTGGACGGTTGATCTTTAAAAGGAGCTATTTGTGAATTCGTTTGGCGAACACTAACTTTGCAGCTAGTAATCACGAAACGAGTCAATTATGCATATTCACAAATTGTATACTTCGTCACGAAACGAGTAAATTCGATTTGAATCTGAATAAATTCGTATTTGAAGAATTTGTAAATAGTTCCTCAATATTATAATATAGGCAAAATTATGAGATTGGTCCCTAAATTTTGGGACCTTTTTTAAATCAATTCATAAACTTTCAAATGATTCAAATAGGTTCTTAAACTATTAAAATCACTTCAAAGTAATCTCAAAGAGGTTTTAATTATTATAATATCTTTTTTTTAATATATTATTTACTCCTCCCCCCCCCCCATACCAGCTGTTGTGAAAAGACGGTCCTGCACGCCGATCTTCCCGACCCTGTACAAGGTCTCGCAGTTCTGCTCGTCGGAGCCCATCCACCTCCCCGCCGGTGACATTATTGAAATGGTAAGTGTTGCGGACTAACTCAATGCCCCGGTCGGGCCGATTGTTCTTGAACCGCCTTAGCTCTCGGAGCGGTCGAGCGCGCACACAGACAATGAAAATGAGTAGTCGACACAAGGTGTGATGACGCGGCGAGGCCGACCAGGCCGGTCGCGGCCTGCTGCGGCGAGGCCGGCCGCGGCTAGGCCGTCGGCGGTCGGTCGGCCTGGCTTAGCCGGGTCGCGGCTTGCCATGGCGGGGCGGTCGGTTCGACCGCGGCGGGGCCGGCAGGAGGCCGGATGTCGGCGGCGGTTAGGCCGGTCGGCGTCGGTTTTCCTCCATGTAGAGAGGGAGTGGGCCCCACCCTCCATAATTCTCTCATCACATCATGGGGGGGGCTTTCTTCTATAAATGATGGTGGAACCCATCAGTAATTTTCCTCCATTTCTCTCGTTGTCTTCTATTTTCCCGACCGATATTTTAGGGTATTTTGTTCTGCTCACCGGATTTTGTGTTAGGGTTTTGTTTTAGGATTTTGCTTACAAAACATATTTCACTCTAAAACAGATGCAGTTAATGTGAAAATTGTTTTGTGACAGCTTATACTAAGCTGTTTGAGTAAATTAAAATGCTTTATTTTTTATAATTTTATAATCATTTTTTTGAATTATCTAATATTAGCAAGGTTTTCAGAACCAAAAGAAGCAGAGGTTCAAGGTTGAACCGGTTGAACCGGGGTTGAACCGGTTGAACCGGGGTTGAACCGGTTGAACCGGGGTTGAACCGGTTGAACCGGGGTTGAACCGGGGTTGAACCGGTTGAACCGGGGTTGAACCGGTTGAACCGGGGTTGAAACGGTTGAACCGGTTGAACCGGTTGAACCGGTTGAACCGGGGTTGAACCGGTTGAACCGGGGTTGAACCGGTTGAACCGGGGTTGAACCGGTTGAACCGATTGAACCGGGGTTGAACCGGTTGAACCGGGGTTGAACCGGTTGAACCGGGGTTGAACCGGTTGAACCGGGGTTGAACCGGTTGAACCGGGGTTGAACCGGTTGAACCGGGGTTGAACCGGGGTTGAACCGGTTGAACCGGGGTTGAACCGGTTGAACCGGGGTTGAACCGGTTGAACCGGGGTTGAACCGGTTGAACCAGGGTTGAACCAGATCTAACTACATATGAGCTAATGTGATAAGATCATAATAATGAACAACCAAAAATATTAAAAATAAGTCACAAGGTACTTGATTCAAGCATTAAATCAACAACAACAAATAGTTAAATATTGTCCATCATGATATATTATCAAAAATCAAAATCAAGTCTATCAAATGATTTCGCCCCAAATTCTTCAAGATCAACATGCTCCAGAATATTATCTCCACATTCTTCATCTGCATAATTATATTTTATAAGCTTCAATTATTTCACATAAAAGTGGGCTTATATATAAATATGTTAAACATATATATTTAATTATTTATTACCATTAGTTTGTTTATTTTGTTAATTCCTAGCTTGAACGTCTGCCACAATTGGCATTGTATTTTCCGCATAGACTTCATTCTCAATTTCATTATAATTAAGCTCTGGAGTCGGCTCTTCCTCAACTACCCAAAAGTCCACAGAATCAATACTCGTGTAAACAAGAGGATCATAACTTCTTTTCTTAAAGTAAGTCCTACAATAAATTACAATGCATATTGCATAAGACAAAATTTCACATTTAATATTTGATAACATAAAACAATAAAATTTCACATGCATTTCCATACCTATCCCTCATATTAAGGTTGTAACGAACATACACAAGATCATTTAGTCTTTGATGCTCGAGGTGATTTCTTTGAGTTGTATGAATTTGTTCAAAAACACTCAAATTCCTTTCGCAACCAGAGGAAGATGAAGTTTGACTAAGTATACGAATAACCAATTTTTGTAATTGTGGAACACAAGAACCGAACATCCTCCACCATTCATCTAAGAAATAAAGATAAAATGTTAAAAGCAATAGTAAAGTTAAAAGTTAATAATCAAATTAACTTTATGTTCTACTAACCAGGTTGCATTTCTTTTGCCATTTTGATTGCGATTGGCTTCCCAAAGCTCTCAAGTTGATCACGATAAAGTCTAACCTCATTCATTGTAACTAATGATTTATTACAAATATCTTTATTACCAATAATATCAATTAAACTCTGCACAACTTTAGGTTTATTAGAGTAGTTGACTTGATCATATTGGAATGAATGGTTCAAAAAATAAGCTGCAGAATGAAGTCTTTGACGAAGCTGTCGATCCCACCTATCTTTGATAATAAGTGTATATGGCTTATACAATCTCTTAACATTTTGTGAAAATCAGCTTAATGCCCTTTCTTGCTCGATACATTCCATCATAGACATAATCAAGCGATGACTTCTCATCAGAATCAACAAAGCGCAATAATCTTATTAGCGGACCTGCAACTTTTGTCATCGCCAAACACATGTTTCAGAAGTGATTATCTAAAATAATTCTTACAGCATCCTGACCTTTGTTTGTTTTAGAAAGTTTTGAATCAGTATAGTATTTACTTGTTACCAAAGCTTGCATATCATGCTTGTGTTCAAAGACACTTTTCAATGTAATAAATGTTGTGGCAAATCGTGTTGCCCCCAGATAAACAATCTCTATCCATCCTTCTCTTTTTCTCAACCAAGCCAAAAGAAATATATGATTGTAGATAAATATTGTAATCTTTGAAGCATTTCTTGTAATATCCACCATGTGACTAAGATTTTCAATATCATTTAAAATCAAATTTATACAATGAGCTGCACATGGTGACCAATAAATATTGTCATACCTTTCGTGTAGGAGTTCACCCGCCTTTTTGCAGTTCGCCGCATTATCAGTAACAAGTTGAACCACACTAGTTGGACCAATCCATTCAACAACTTCTAAAAATAAATTGCATAGAGTTGTTGCATCTTTTGTGATATAAGAAGAATCAACTGTTTTACAAAAAAAAGATACCACAGTGAGAATAAACTAAGAAATTAATCAATGTTCTACTTCTTCTATCAGTCCAACCATCTGCCATCAATGTACATCCACTTACGCTCCAATGCTCTTTATATGAATCTATAAGAAGTCGACATTCTTCTTTGCAGTCTCTAAGCAAATTGATTCTCATCATATGATAGGAAGACAACTTATAGCCAGGTCCAATAGAGGCAATAACATCAATAGTTTTTTGTGCAAATGCTGAATTCAAAGCATTTATAGGAATGCAAATATCAAAGAACCATCTTGCTACTGCCATATCAACACGATGTACCACTTCTTTTGATGCCAAGACACTTTTCAGGGATGGTTGTGATCCTGTGGACGTTCGAGGAGCAAAATAATTTTCAACTTGATCTATTTTTCTTTTTCCTTTATCTTGTACAATAGAGTTTTGAGACTTAGCAATAGAAGTTCTTTCATCATTCACATGATCTCCATATGGATTTATGTTATCTAAAGATTCTTGTGTGTCTTGTTTTTTGTTAGTAATCACTTTCAAATTCTCTTGCATCTGATTTCAAATATCATGTGAAACTTTTTTGCAGGCACCGATATTTCCATTTACACCAACTAGATGTTGCTTCATTCTATTAATTCCTCCACCCTTATAAACCACTCCACAGTGTAAACACTTATAGTGTTTTTTACCATCAAGACTCTGAAGTAGGCTAAAATGATTCCAACCAGGATCATTTTTTTCACGCACGACTTGTGAAGATACGTTAGAAGGCTCGGAAGGAGTATCCATTTTCTGATATAATCAAATTAAAAACAATACTCCAAAGCATAAGAATAACAATTAATCTTCAAGAACAAAGCAGTCTAACACATCTAGTACTCTAGCACATTTAGTAACAAATAATGAATAATTTCGGTTAAGTTTTACCTAAATTTTAAGCCTCTGGGAAGACAAATGGAGTGGACAGTGATCTCAATCCTGCATGTAAGGTCTCAAGTTTTCACAGCATTGCGGACACGGATGGAGCATCCAGATTCCAGACTATCAAAGTTAAACAATTATTGATCATTCAACCTTTCATTTTGCCCATAACAAGAAGTGGCGATAACAACAAGAGGAAAAGAAATTTTCAACCAGACTATCAAAGCCTAATGTTTTACTTAAAATTTTCATTTAAAGACTCTTCAAAATAACATCGCATCTCTTCGTAATACCCAACATAAGGTGTATAGAGTATAGACATTATACATGCACTAATTTTATCAATTTATCATCGATAAGTATCTCAATGCTAAACCTGTGCATATCACGATAATAATAACACAATTTTTTCCATTTTCCCCCAAAAATTTAACTTGTGCCAACCATTTGGAGATTGCTGTATAAGCCACCCCCCCCCCCCCCAACGGAAATTGTTTATTAACCTACCACCGGTCCACCAACAATTCCAATCTCATAAAAAGGAAAAAATACAAATGAAAATTGTTGTATAAAATTATGGAACATCAAAAATAGCGATAGATCTCATAGAAGATGAAAATTCAAGAAGGAAAAGAAAATAAAAAAAAGATCAGAAAGATCATTCGATTTTGAAGGGGAAAAAAACCTTTCCCTAATCCGGTTAGGTAGACAGTAAGTGATGAAGAAAAAAACTAAAAAAAGCCATATTAATCTGTGATCAAGAGGAAGCACCTGCGATCGGAGGAAGATGAACCTTGCGCTCGGCCGCTCCTGCTCTTCCACTTCGACGCTCGCCAGTTCGCTCGACAGCAGTTGATGGAAATGAAATGTTGAGGTTGAAAGTTGAAACCGATGAATGCATAGAATAAGTCTTGCCCTAATTTCTACCCAAAGTAAAATCTGAGCATTCAATTTGATCTTAACGGACAAAATTAGACTCGACCGGTTATGAATAACCGGAGCCGGTCGCGGTCCACCGATCTGATCGGGCGGTTCCATGGTTATTTGGTGATTCCCAGTGGAAACAGTTTTGGAGCCTGACCCGGACCGACCAGGGGACCGGTCGGCGGTTCGACCGGTCCGACTGGTCGGTCCGGTCCGGTTCTCAAAACCATGAATATTAGTAATATTGCAGTGAAATGAAAATTTAATTAAATAAGAAAAAAAAAGAAACGGAAAATCACTTTGGGATTACTTTGAAGAGATTTTAATAGTTTAGAGATCTATTTGAATCATTTGAAAGTTTAGGGACTGATTTGAAAAAGGTCCCAAAGTTTAGGGACCAATTTGATAATTTTGCCTATAATATATGTACAACCCTGTATCCGCCAAGTGGGTCCGCGGAAGCCAGACCGGCCGGTCAAGACCGCCTCACGGCCGGGCAGGGTTCACCGCCGAGCTCGAGCTCGACAAATCGTTGTACCGAGCTCGGAGATCGTCGGGCCGAGCTCAGAGTTTTTCCAGCCGAGCCCGCACTCGCCAAACCGGGGCTGCTCGCCAGCCGAGCCCGCACTCGCCAAACCGGGGATGCTCGCCAGCCGAGCCCGCACTCGCCAAACCGGGGCTGCTCGCCAGCCGAGCCCGCACTCGCCAAACCGGAGCTGCTCGCCAGGCGAGCTCGCACTCGCCATTGGCCGAGCAGAATCGGCGAGTGCCAGCCCCATCGGGTTCTCGTCGCCCTGGCCGAGCAGGGGATCCAGTGGCCATCCCGCCCCAGGTGGTCTGCCCCTGGCCCCTCATAACAGCGGAGTTTGGCTGTTGGCAGGCCAGCCCAAGGGAGTTTTCAGTAATTTCAGACCAGCAGAGGTAGGCTATTTGCAGGCCGTTTTCAGTTCTCTATAAATAGGACCCAAGGGGTACCTCAGAAAGGCATGCTTACTAATTTTCAGGTCTCCTAGCGCTTTCTGAGGTACCTTAGCCCGGCAATTGGCTAAGGAGGGGAAACGCTCTAAGATCTTCCGGGTGTGTGGTGGGACCTCCGCGCCGGGCCCTTGGTCTAGTCCTTTGTTCTTCACTTTCTTGTCGTTTTCTTGCAGGAGCAGAGTAAGTGCGCGACCACCCCTTCCCCCAAGGGTCGAACTCCATAGAGACCGGTTTTACGGTTTCAACATTTTGGTGCGGTGAGCGTGGAGAGTGGTCAGCAGAGAAAATCTTCTGCAGGTTCGATGGTTGGAGAAGAAAGACAAGGATCAGGCAGGGGCAACTCGCCACCCCCTCCTCCGCCCCCAGCGCCGGGTGTGCCAGCGGAGCTCAGGGAGGAGATCCTCGGGCTCGTCAGGACAGCACTCGGCATGCGAGCCGAGAGCGCGACGCCAGCAGTCCCGGTGGTCGCCGCCCCCGCGCTCGGCGACGACGCGCCGCTCAAGCGACCAGGGAAGGAGCCCGCCGAGAGAGGCGAGCGCGAGTTCTAGGGGCGAGTCCTATTCCCCGGCTCAGCTGCCGAGTACCACTTCGGCGAGACAGCAGGTAGGGAGCTCCCATCTCGCCCGGCTGAGGGGGGGAGCCCCTTCAGCGAGTTCGTCTCTTCAGCCCCAGTTCCAGAGGGGTTCCGTGAGCCGGAGATGTCCTACTACTCATGAAGGGGGGACCCAGTCCACCACATCCAGTGGTTTGAGGACATGGTCTCTATCCGACAGATGTCGGATGGCTTTAAGTGCCGACTCTTCGCCATCACCCTCAGAGAGAAGGCGAGAGAGTGGTTTCATCAACTCCCGACCGGGTCTGTCTACTGCTTCGAGGACCTGCGATGGGGGTTCATGTTGAGATTCACCACTTCCAAGAAGAGGAAGAAGGAGCCGGAGTCTTTGTTCCGCATCAAGCAGAGGGTGGGGGAGACTTTGGGAAGCTATCTGGACAGGTTCCAGGAGGAACTGTCCCAAGTACAGGAGATGCCGGGACACACCATGATGGTGGCATTTACCCTGGGTCTCCAGTCCGGGTTCTTCGCGATAGAACTGAAGAGATCACCTCCAGTATCTTTTGAGGCACTCCTAGAGAGGGCGGCCAGAGAGGCTGATATGGAGGCAGCGCATCCGGAGTTTGCGCGGAGGTTGGCCAAGTGGGCCGTGGAGGAGGAGAGGCCAAGGGGTGGTCGAGCTCAGGAGGAGAGGAGGGCTGAGCCCCGGCAGAGGGAACAGCCACAACAGCAGCCACAACCCAGGTGGGGGCGTCCGGAACAGACCCACCGTTTGGGATGGAGATCGGAGTGGCAGGACCAGGCACCCCGGAGAGGTTATCAGGGAGGGGATAACCGCCAGGGGGCCGGGGGCAGTTCAACCCCCAGGGAGGTAGGCAGGGCCAGAGGCCCCCTCTCCCCGACCAGGAGGAGACAATGGCAATCGCCATGAGAGGAAGGAGGAGAGGGCAGTTGAGGAGAAGGAGGGAGGTCAGGGTGGACCTGTACTATTGCGATTTCCATCAAGAAGAAGGGCACCTCACGTCCACGTGCCCGGAGTTCCTCGAGATGAGAGGGAACATGGAGCAACAACCGCAAAACCATCAGGAAGTGCGGATAGAGGAAATCCGGCATCGGGTGGAGGAGGATCGGTGTGAGGACCGGGTTGATTTAGGCACCTGAGGTAGGATTGGAGCAATCCACCGTGGGGCTGGGATCGAGGCTTCCCGTAAGTCAAGCCTCCACACCATGTACTGTAGGAGCGTTAGCTCCACGTCCCAGTCCCCGCCTCCGGATGAGAAAATCATCTTCTCTAGGGAGGATATGCCAGGTCACGAGAACCCCTTTTGCGATGCGCTGGTCATCCAGACAGCCATCGAGGATTTTACTGTCTCCCGGATCCTCGTCGACAACGGGAGCTCAGTCAATGTCATCTTCAAGAGGGCGCTCGACGCGATGAAAGTAGAGGCCAGAAGGGTGTTGGCCTCGGACGGACCCCTGTTCGGCTTCTCGGGAGAAAGGAAAGAGGTCGAGGGAGGAGTAGGACTCCACGTCACTCTAGGGGGGCAGTCCCGTAACTGCAAGTTCGTCATCGTAGACTCCCCCAGCAGTTACAGCGCCATCTTCGGAAGGCCCCTCATCAGTGCCTTCCGCTGCGTCCCCTCGTCCTTCCACCAGTGCCTAAAGTTCAACGTCGAGGGGGTCCAGATACGGATCCGAGGAGACCCTAAGGAGGCAAGGGGTGCTACGTCTCGGCAGTGAACTCCATCTCTTGGCGGGAGGGGGCCTAGGAGATGGGGCGGAGGTTGGAGGAGGTGGAGCAGGAAGCTGGCGGGGAAGAAATGAAGGTGGAGGAATGTCGTACCCAGGCGGGGGTCGCGGAAGAGGCCCGAGAGCCGGTCGAGGCAATGGCCGTGGAGGAAGCTGAGGAAGAAATCCTCGCCCTCGGAGGGGGAGGTACCGAGGAAGGGGGGGAGCGGTCTCGTATGGAGGCAGCGGAGGAGGTGGTGGAGATGGAGGTTCTCACCATCGGGGGCAGGGTGAAGAAGGTACGCGTCAGCGGAGGATTGACCCCGGAGGCTCAAGGCAGGATGCTGGAGTGCATCCAGAAGAATGTGGACGTCTTCGCCTGGAATGCCGCGGAGATGCCAGGGATCGACCCTAACGTGGCCTGCCACCGCCTCAACCTGGACCCGGAGGTCCACCCCATCCAGTAGAAGAAGATTTCCATCACGGACAAGCTCGCCGAGCCCATCAGGGAGGAAGTCGCCAAGCTCCTCCAGACTGACTTTGTATCCGAAATCCAATACCCTGGCTGGGTCTCCAACGTTGTAATGGTTAAAAAAGGAGACGGCCGGTGGAGGATGTGTATTGACTTTTCCCTTCTTAATAAATCATGCCCGAAAGATTGTTATCCCTTGCCTCGGATCGACGCGCTGGTTGACTCAGCCGTCGGTTTACCTGTAATGAGTTTTCTGGATGCTTTTTCAGGTTATCACCAAATTAGAATGCCCCCCCCCCCCGACGTCAAAGATGTCTCGTTCATCACAGGGGAAGGATGCTATTGCTATAAAATGATGCCCTTCGGGCTAAAGAATGCGGGGGCTACCTACTAGAAAATGATGGACATGGTCTTCCGGGAGCAGAAAGGAAGAAATTTGGAGGTGTACGTGGACGACCTCATGGTCAAAAGTCTGGACGTCGATTCCCACCTCCGGGACCTGGAGGAGACTTTCGCTACCCTCCGCAAATATAAGATGAGGTTGAACCCCCTGAAATGCACCTTCGGGGCAAGCAGGGGAAAGTTCATGGGGCATCTCCTCACCCCAGCCGGCGTGGAGCCTAATCCGGATAAGGTAAGGGCAATCTTGGAACTAAGTTCATCGCGAGATACTAAGGAGGTACAGCGGTTGACAGGGAAGTTGGCAGGGTTGAGCAGGTTCCTCTCCCAGGCCGGGGAAAGGTGCTCCTCGTTTTTCAAAACCTTGAGAGGGGATCGGAAGTTTGAATGGACCTCAGAGTGCGAGGAGGCGTTCCAGGCCTTAAAGAAACAGCTGACTCAGGCTCCCCTGCTCCAAGGGCCCAAAGGGGGGGAGGACCTATTTTTGTACTTGGGGGTCGGGGCGGAGGCCTTGAGCTCGGTTTTAGTTCGGGAGGAGGGGAAGAAGCAACTCCCCATTTATTATGTGAGTCAGGTATTGAGGAAGGCCGAGCTTCGGTATCCCATCTTGGAAAAGTTGGTCTTCGCCCTGATCATCTCGGCCCGGAGACTCCGACCCTATTTTCAGGCACACTCGATCCGAGTGGTGACTGACCACCCCCTCCGCAGCATCTTCGAGGGGGTGGAGCATTCAGGCAGGTTGGCCAAATGATCGGTGGAACTGAGTGAGTTCAACATCTCCTTCGTTCCCCGCCTCTCGATCAAGGCCCAAGCTATGGCGGATTTCTTAGCAGATTATGTGGTTGAGGTGGCGGAGGAGCAACTCACTCGTCCGGTCCCTTGGAAAGTCGTGGTGGATGGTGCCTCGGGGAGACATTCTTTGGGGGTTGGGGTCATCTTGGAAAGCCCCCATGGGACAAGAATCGAACAAACTGTGGTAGTGCATTTCCCTATCACCAATAATCAGGCTGAATACGAAGCTGTAATCGCAGGTCCGCGCCTGGCAAGGGAGTTAGGGGTGCATGACGTGGAGATCCTCACAGACTCCATGGTGGTGGATTCCCAGATCAATGGGGAGTTTGAGGTAAGGGAGCCCACCCTGCAGCTCTATCTGACAAAGGCAAAGAGGATTATAGGGACCTTCCAGACCTTCGATCTCCATCAAGCACGTGTCTCGAGAGGAAAATGAGCAGGCAGACCAGCTGGCAAAGCACGAACCCAGGGTGGGGGGTACCATCACAGATCTCTTCCGACCTTCCATTGAGGAGGGGGAACTAATGGAGGTGGAGCAGCATCCCTCATGGATGGATCCCTTCGTCACCTTTCTGTCCACAGGAGAGTACCCGGAGGGGATGGATCGTAGAGGGCTCAAGCACAGGGCAGCATACTACCTCCTGCGCGAGGGGGAGTTATACCGCAAGACCCTCTCGGGGATGCTGGCTCGTTGCGTGGCCGAAAGGGAGGTGCATAAAATTTTGGAGGAGGTCCATTCCGGCGAGTGTGGGAGTCACTCGGGGAGCCGGACCTTGGAAGGGAGGATCATCAGGCAAGGGTACTTCTGGCCTACCCTCGGTCAAGAT